>OZ014512.1:19610328-20349339 GCA_963966075.1 Aphodius sticticus
TTTATTCAAAGTAATAACAATAATGGTGATATAACATCCGAAACATAATTCAATCGTTATCCAGGTAGTGCAGGACCGCACAAATTTGTTTTTGGGATTAAAAGACCATCTCATCAATTACGGGTTGATTAATATGCCAAAAGCCGAACATTGTGGTATGGATTGGTATGCTGAAGATTCAGTTTCTATTTCACGACTTGAAGTTGAGGGGTTTGCAACTGCGGCTGCAACTGTGTTGGTGGCAGCTTCTTCAGCTTCTTCTTTTTCAATACGGTAATGTTTGGGTCTTGGCATACTAAATGACCCTGTGATTGATGAGATTTTCTTTTAATCTCTCAAAAATAGATTTGTGAGGTTGTGTTCTTTCTGGATAACGATTGAAGTATGTTTTGGATGCAATTTTAGCATTGTTATTACTTTGAATAAAGCATTCGATCATTGCGTATTTTTAATTGAAATAAATATTCAAAAGAATGCAAATTCAATACTTAAGTCACTAATTAGTAATGTCAAGCTACTAGCGACATACGCCTACTCAAGGAAATCTCGAAGACATAATGCCAAGAAGAAGAAATCTCGAATAATCATAATGCCTCTGATATATACTAATTTCATGTTATTCAATAAAACGTTACTTTTTAAATATTTTGGACCAGCATGTTATACATCGTTGAAAAGAGGAAAAAAGGCTCTATATATTTCAGTCATAGCCAGCTATGGTTTCCATTTAAAAAAACACAGCTTTATGTTATATCTACAAAACTATTAGAGATATTTAAAATCTGTGAATTCCACTGAATTCTAATCGAAAAGGTGCCTGAAGAACGTGCAAATATCATTCGTCTGATTTAACAAACAACAAAGATATCGACAACTATCAAAATAGCTAAAAATCCAGTTTTGTGTTATACCTCGAAAACAAACGACGATAGCTAATTTTGGTTTTCACCATTGAGTTTCTCTCAAAAAAAGACGACACAACAACCTTACTCATTTTTCGATATCTCTTATAGTTGCCGAGATCTCCTATAGTAACATCGAATTTGGCCCACCCTGTACATCAAATATTAAGCTGTAAATTTGTATTACAGGACTATGCCAATATCTTCCAAAGATCCTACACATGCAATAATGAAAAGAACATACAATAATAAGCGATTACCATAAGTATCATAAGTAAAAATTATAAATTCATACTAAGCATAATTTGCAGAATTAAGCAGCTTTTGTTACCTTACACATGTCCAACAAGTTTCAGTCTTCTAATGTGTTGTTCAAAAATGATTCCAAAATAAAAATTTATAACAAATGTAAAAAAAAATTCAAGGTTGATAATATTCAATTAGTTAACGTGATATAATTAAAAAATGTATAATAGTTTCGTTGAAAGAGTCTATGAACTCGTCCATTTATTGTGGAATAAAAATATCAAACATTAGTTACGAGTTACACCTGTATGCATAGAGAATAAGGCGGAATCCAAGAGGAAAAGAAAGGCCCAGAGGATTCTAAATATTTATCTCAAAGCACCAAGAAACTAATTATAATATTCAACATGGCTAGCTCCATGAGTAAGCATGTCAATACCTTCAGCAGGAGAACCGTTTTCTATCCCATATAGGTACATACACAAAATTAGCGTTAGCATGTAAATTACCTGTAATATTAGACTGAATTGACGAGTTGAAATCGTTCCTAACGGGCGTCACTATGCAAACGCCTGTTGCCATTAGGCCAACTGCATAGCTGTTCATGGCAACCGTGATACTTTTCCATTTCAGTGCTTCGAGACCCAAATGGACGAATTCGTCAGAGGATGTCACATTGGTGATTACCAGTTCTAAAAAAAGCGATCGCCATTAACAACCAACAGACAGCTAACTGTCGCGCTGAATCTTTTTACACGAACCGCGTGTTTACATACATACCTTCTCTGAAAGTTGTTCCCTTCCCGCCATGCGAGTAGTATACTTTATTTTCTATTGCGTGGACACTCTTCCAAAGGAAAGACAGCAAGATAATTGCTGAATAAAATTGCACAGCCATTTTTCAACACATTTACACCACCACACAGTCACATTAAATATGGGAATTGAAAAAGGAATATGGGATATATGAGGGTATAAGGCGAATGTATTCGAAACTAGTTTTTATGATGTTTTGACGTTTTTGAAATTGTAACTGGTTTTTATTTACCTAGGTACATTCTGTAGCAGTGTGCGTTTTGAACGATTAGTTGAAGTATTAGAATCGACATATTTACTTTAATACTGATGATACTACTTGCAGTGAAAATCACTGACATCAAATTTATTAAAGTGGTTATAGTTTTTGCGTGATGTTTTGCTTATAAATTATTTCATATCAAAACAATGTTAAGAGGCCAACAAATTGTATCTTTTCTGCCCTCGTTAATATATTACAACTTTTCCTCAAGTTGGAATTTGTCATGATGACACTACAAGAAATTTCTATTAATTTACTCCCCGTAAAAAACATATTGTCTGGATTAATCGAGAAGACATTCAAGTCTGTCAATGAATATTTTAGAATTTACGTATTTATTGCTTAGGTACTTAGATTACAACGTTCAATACAACTCTTGGAAAAAACCTTAATTTAATACCATTTAGACCTTTCGGTGTGGCTTTGCCGTCCATTATTAATAAAATATGGACTTATCCGCTGTCAGAATCTATTTCAGGCGGTTTTCAGGTGATATTCTAAAAGAAAAATGTTATACTAATACGTAAAGTTTGGCAGAAGATATTGTGAAGTCAGAAATGCGGCTTTCCCCTTACATGTTTTGACATAAATGAAATAAAGGCAAGACTGGACTACACAGAGATAGTGATGTGCATATTCATCGACTTAAAAAAAGTGTTCGACACTATATTAAGACAAAAACTTCTCACCGAATACAACTGCTGGGTATAAACGGTAAATGCAGCAAAATAAAATTTGCTGAATATGGAATTCCTCTTCGTCCTATGATCTCTTGAACATGGGTCTTGAGAAAACACCATACATGTAAGCTGACCATACATGCATATTTTTCTTGACTTGAAAATTGACAGAGACTTAAAAATAATAGTAGCATGGATCACTGATAATCTACTATGCATAAATGAGAAAAAGCTAAGTATATTCTCTAACAAAAAACGCAACTCAACATCCAGATACAGGGAACTGTTATTAAACAGAAAAAGGAGATCAAAAATCTTGAACTGATAATACAGGAAGACTTGTTATGGAACTCACGCAGTAAAAACAAGGAAACACCAGCACTCGAACAATCGCAGCATTTCACAAAATAAAAAGTATAATTCCGGAATACTTGAAACCAGCCATATACGACAGTCTGTACACATCCAATATCAACACATGATACACATATGGACCAACAAATCAAAGACCAACCTTAGTAACCAACAAAGACAACACAACAAAATAATAAAAATCCTATACCAAATAAACAAAAAATGACCAACTGAAGGGTACAATGAAAATCAATGAACTTACCCTAACACGACGAATAGCACTAAATAAAATATTCCTAATCTATAAAATACAAAACAAACAAATAAAAACCAAAATGAAGCTTAAAAAAGCAAAAGATATGCACAAGTACCTAACAAGGACAATATCACATATTTGACCACATAACTATAAGAGAGAGCGATATGCATCCGCATTAACAATACCTGAACTCAAATTGTAAAACTCATTTCAGGCATTACCAGCATACATAAAAACATTGAAGTATAACAACTTCAAAAACAAAGTCAATTCTGAGGCAAATATAAAAGGAAGAGCCTTTACTCCAACCCACTAACCCGACGAACATAGCGATCTACACCCTCACTATCTTTTTCCTGTTTAATAATTATTTACTTGCTATAAGTTATTTTAAAATAGTTTCTAATCATGCAGCCGAATACATTTTTAATTAAATGGTGTTTACACTATCAGGGGCTTTGGATAAAAATATACACTAATCATATTTCTTAAGTATTTATGCCAAACATACATAGAGAATCGTATTTTCAAAATACGTTAAAATTACGAAATGAAGAAAAATAATAAACAATTTTAAAAATAATATACTGAATTCGAACGGTTTCTTGGTGAGAGAAATAATTTAAATTTATTTTAATCACTATGGTTAACTACTGTTATACACACTCCTTTTAAAAATCGTCCGTTATTCGGTGTATCAACAAATCATCGACACACTTTTTACCCCCTATAAAATCGAATGGTGTTCTTCCTTCTGTACAAATACCTAATGCCACAAAAATGACATTTAGCTCTACAAATCTCAAATTTGGAAGTGTTTCTAATTGACACATAACTGCCATCAAAACCGTCCATGTTTACTCAATCATGAAAAATGGGAGCAAATAGATGATTTTCGGTTTCTTGTCAGTTATGAAACAAGCCTAAACGACCGTCCAAATCAGCTAATTACAGTATTCGAGACGAAAAAGTTTTTGTGCTTACAACATTATTGTTTAAAACTATTAAACATGAAGTTTTGCCACTAGTTAGATCATTATTTTAAAATAATTCGGGAAACTGTCCTCGTAAAATAGTAATAGAACATACAGAGTTATCATTGAATAATTATTATTAATACATCATTTCCTTGTGCATCAATAGCCATAGGACTCTTGGTATATTTACAAAACTCTATAATTAGTTCAATAACCTCACTCAGATAAATGATAATTGTAGACACTTCTACGTTCGTGTGACATGCAACTGCTTTCTGTTGCCTTTTCAAGCGCAATTTCTTTATAGCAATCAATATTTTGCTTTCCTTTAAATTCCCGTTATCCAGCACTTAAGTGGCACCTTGTGAGTATCCTCACTTACCTACTATACATACAGTCCAACTTCCCAAAATTATAATACAGTTTTAAAAAACAACACTTGAATTTTACGGTTTATTATAAAAAAATAAATAATAGCTATTTACAAGTAAACATATAAAATTATGAAAACAAAAAAGTCTTTCTTACAGTTAACGGTATTTAAGGCACTGTTACGCTTTGGAAGTACCGAGGATTTCCAGCATGGGGTTGAAATCTCAAATTCAACCTTCTGCCATTTTGATTGTCCATCTCCCAAAAACTATTCCAATCTAATAAGTAGTAAAATCCAGTTCTTACTGTCGTTGTAGTCGTAGGAGCTTCAGTAGTGATTGGTGTCTCAACAATTGCACCAAATGATGCTTCTAGATCTTCTAAAGAAGCACTCTTCGAATCTTCAGAACTTTCATCAGCAGCCGTCCTTACGGTAGTAGATGGAACTTCAGTTGCTATGGGTGCCGCTGGTAAGCCACCAAAAGACGCTTCCAAATCTTCTAAGGTTGCATCCTTTGAAGCCTCTAAGGTTGAATCATATGCACTTCCATACACTATAGTTGTTATTTCTTCGGTCGATGGTGGTAAAGTTGTTTCTTCTCGTTTAACGCCATTTTTAACAATATTATATTCTAGATTGATCGGATTTGGCGCATCTTGCTCGTTTAAAGGGACGAAAGTATTTCCATTAAAATTACCTATTAATTCCTTCAATGTATTCGTATCAAAATCTTTTAGATTTTCTTTTGTGATGTTAACGTGCATCTTTTCCAAATCTTTGATCATATCCAATAATTTGCCCAACTTTTTCAGTTCGGCTTCGGTATCGGTCGAGTTTTCGGTACTCGGATTAAAAATGTGTTGGTACTCTTTTGGGACATCTCTAATATTTTTCGTGGTGAAACCCATGTCGAAAACATTTTTGTTTAAATTGTCAGGAACGGCTTCTAAATTTAACTCTGATGTTTTCACCGCTACCTTTTTTGGTTTATCCATGCTGACGGATTTCTGCGACCTAAACGAGTTTCTTCCTAAACCAAACCGTGACAAGAATTCGTCCATGTCATTCCGTGTTGGCGCATTGTTTGGAAGTGGTTTGAAGCTAGCATACGAGTTAGGATTTATTTCGGCGTTTTGAGCATAATATGGTATTGGCTCAGTTATGATTTCTGGTTGCTTCGGAGTGGGTTTGTTTATCAAGCCGAAATTCATTAATAGTTCCTTCATATCCGGTGATAGATTATCAGCTACATTTGATATATCTGGGATGTTAGTTGCTGCGGTAGTTGTAGCATGCTTATACACTTTCTGGGGATTTACCTGTTTGATTACTTGTTTGATTTGAGGAGTTTTATTTTCTGGGGAAATAATTAAATCCAATCCTTTGATAAGGCCTTTGTATTGATCCGGAATGGCGATGTCATCCAAGATAGTGTTTTCGGTTGTAGTAGTAGTAGTATTTGTTGTAGTTTTCGGTACCCAATTTTGGGGTTTTTGTTTTTTAAACTTTGGCATATCCCCATACATGTCAGGTGTTATCTGCACTTCTTCTATGGTGGCATGCGGTTGTAAATGAGGTTTCTTCAATGAAATTGTGTATGGTGCTGAATACCCATCATCACTCATTGGTACAAGAACTGGAGGACTTACAACACGCATTCCGTTATTATTAGCCTCTGGATACTGATGATTCGAAAATTTCTGGGGTTTTAATTTTCTGGTAGGTTTTGGTTTAGGTGACGTTGTCTGTGGGAACGAGTAAACAGGGCTCAATATCGTAGTTTGCTCAGTAATTTCCATTAGTTTTGGTGGGGACCAAGTCCCTGTATATTTTGGTTTATACGTTGTTATCGGATTATTAATTACTTTTCTTGTCGTTGAAGGTATTCTCTTAGTAATTCTTTCAGTCGTTGTGGTTGTTGTCGATGTAGTACTGCTGGGTTTAATATTTGGTAAGAACTGGAATTTAGGTATGGTGTTTTTGTCTTCGGGAAGGACTTCGTTCTCAATATTTATGTCTGGAAACAGAGGCCACTTCCTTGGTGGTTTCTTTGGTTTTTTCTTATCTTTATCCTCAGAATCCACATCTCCAATGATCCTAGTTACAGGAGTTCTCGTGTACAACTCTCGTATATCATCACCTTGGGCACTTCCTGCAGTGAATGGCATAACAACCATGAGAGCCCTTTTACCATCTTCACGTGTCTTCTTATCAGTTCGGGTAATATTTTCAATAATATCGATAATCTCACCTCTGGTAAGACGAGGAAGTTTTGGATTTGCCAATATTAAGGCCTCTACTTCTTTTACCGTATCTTCGACATTGGGCTTGACTATAGGTTGAGGAGGTACATCTCTAAGAGGATTCAATGAGTCAGGGTTGGTGTAGAGGTTATTTATCTCAGCTGGATTAAGTGCGTATGACTGAAGATCTTCCTCTGGTATGCTTACTGATGCCCCGAAGAACGCAAATATTAGAAGGAGATGGGGGGCTGTCATCTGCAAGAATATAACGCATATATTAAGACAAGGTGATGTGTATGAGGTTGAAAAATTGTTAATGTAGGTAGGTATAATGTGCTAGAAGCGCAAAGGTCCCTGGTTCAAATCCAGGTTGTGGCTGTAATGTTTGATTTATTTAAAACTTGCATGTAAAAATATACTTCAGTGACTTGCAACACATGCAACAAATGCTATGCCCAAAGTGCAGCTGGATTGGACTATGTTTGATAGTGTTGACTGTATCTGATGAAAGTAAAGAATTCAAAATAATTATTGAAAGCACATTTTGTTTGGTGTTACGTTAATTTGTGTATTACGTGTGAAAGCAATGGTTTGACAGTTTTCGAATTAAATAGTGGCTTTGATTCCGTTGAATCACGATGAACGTGATGCAAGTGGAACACATTTTTCTTTTTCAAATCGCAGCGTATACTGGGCATTAATTTATTTACATTCGAAAGAAAATTAAAAGTGGCAGGTAGTCAAACATGTGATTTAAAATACATCAACCCAACCGCTATATTCATCTTATAGAATTCATTGCACTTTGTCTAGGTCTAGGTCGAAGCTAGTATTAGAATGTGACGTTCTACGAAGTGTAGACGCATTTACTTTACTCAATGACACAACTTTCTTCCACTTTCTCCTTCAAGACCATCATTATCAACATAGTTTACCAGTGCCAAACAACACCATAAAACACATCTCTCTTAAATTGATGATCCAAGTGTCATCATAATGAACGGCACAATTGCCGGTGATCTTATGTATTATGTATTATTGTACACAATACAATAATAATTGACGCGTGCATTGAAAATCCACATGCACTTTCTAGTTCGCATGAAAGTGAGTGTAATCAATTGTTGTTTTTTTTTCCTGGTAATTACTTAGAAGTTGGTGCAACTCATCATCGCCATATTATGTAATGGTATGATCTATCATGCTATGAAGTAATTTAGTGACAACAAAAAAGACGCCTGAACGACACACTTAGCTGCAACTGTAAAAGGAATTAAAATTAACCGTTTACTCAAAAACTAAACTGTTACTTTGGTAAATTATAGCCTATCATACACATTTCCGTGCTGATAGTAATTTTCTTTACATATCTATCCAGCAATGTTATCGAAAACGCTATAAAAACAACTGGTCAATAGGTTACCTAATATCATCATCCGTTAAGCTAATATTTACCTTAGAAACGTCAACGAGGTCAAGAAAAACTTAAACCGATAATATGGACACAAGTTTTCGGGTATTTTGTACAATTAAAGTAAATACTCTGCTTCTTGTAGAAATGGAAAGTGCTCTCTTAAAGAATTATGTTTTTACTGGACTAAGCGTTTAGGTGACAGTGTGAAAGTTGAAAATACTCCGAGAAACTTTTGGAAAGCAATATTTTTAATAACACTTCGTTATGTATGGTACTTATGAACGGGGTAAATTTAATTGGCATAACGTATAATTGAATTTACATCCACTCATTTTAAATGAACTCAGCAGTTAGGTACTCAGGTAGATAAAAAGCAGTTGTACTCGTGTATCTTTCCAACAATGTAAAAAACAATGTATTCAGAATACCGAACTATTTTCTTAATGTGTTGTCGCCTTTGTGTTGTTTGTTCTATACTTCACAAATATTTATTAAGCACATCCTATGGAAGCCATAGAAATTGATGAACATTTAACCAAAGTGGGTGGTTGTTTCAGATCCTTACTCGGACAATTCCATATGTTTGTATGATACATATTGCCCTATTGCCTTCCATGACGAAACTCTGACTGAAGTAACTCACTTGCATGCTTTATATGAGCGAGAAATAATTATATACTTATTATACTAATTATATCTTACTTTCCTACCTTCAACACTTTTTTTGTTTATTTATAAAATATTTGAGTAACAAACGCCGCTAGCAAAGTCGTATATGAAGAATACATTCCTGAAGAAATTTTGGATCTATCAACCTATCCTACCGAATCTTTGAAAAAAAGAGCACACTTTCAGTTTAACGTAAAATGTTATTCTGCATATCGGGCGTCACTTTTTAATACTACTTATTAAACAAATCGTCCGGTACCAACATAATATGGGTACAATCTTCACATACAGGGTTAGCCAAAACTCCCAGAAAATCTTCCGGATATTTGATTTAGTCAACTGATGTGTTGACTGAAGTTGTGTTGAATAAAGGTGCATAGACATGAAGGTGATAGTACAGGCAGTAGTGAGTTTCACATCATTATGTATATATTACTTTGTAGAACGTCAAGTTGTTGTAAAATAAACGATGACGTATCATATCACCAGAAGGAACTCTCTATGAACACAATGACGAGCGTATATAAAGACGCGATTTAGGACAACATTAATTCACCGCAAAACTGCTGAAAAAAACGCAAAACTGCCTTTATAAATATGCATCTTTTCAGGCTTTGTTTCGTATTTAGAAATCCCATCGAAATAAATTTTAAGAAATAAAAGGTAACCCAATAAAGTACTTCATCCTTTTCACACCACAATAACGGTATGTTGTTGTACTACTAAATCAGTGCAGTTACATCTGCTTTTGCGTTCTGAAGACAACAGTCTGAAATGATGATGATGCTGCTCTATTATCGTTTTCTATTTCGATTTGAAAACAAAATTTCTTTCGCCGAAATATGTATTATGACCTTTTGTTGTTATAGTTTGGTTCTTTTCCCACCAATGTTTATCTATGAATATAATGAATTGCTCCGACTTTTCATAAGAAGTTACATTATTTTTCCAAAAAAATGACCAGAATATTGTAATATTGTACTACTTACAATACATGTATTATAATGAGACCAATATACTTGTACAATTTGTAAGATGGAGGTTTTTAGGCAACACTTTATTTCTTTTTTATTCGTTAGCTTACGATAGAAATTAGCGAAAAGAACACATTATGTAAAGCGATTAAAGTATCAATAAAAGCATTACCTTTTTTGTCGAATTCCAGAACTCATTTCATTGGCTATTATAACCGCATTTAGCTGGCAAAACTTGCAAAATGTTGAACAAACTTAACACGTTCGCGAAGTCTTAGATATATCCAATTAAACATGTGTCTAACTACGCTGGTATCAAAACCGTGACTGAATTCTTCAGTCTGGTTAGTTTTGCGATACAATTAACGCAGTTTTTTCTAGGCCAAGTTCGAGGATATGAAAGTAAATTTCAACCAGCACCCGTTGTGATGAACAATAACCGCGACGATTTTACTTTCATGTAATATCCCAATTTCTTTACATACATAAGCATAAAAATTTTAAGAATGATGTTACAAACCTTAGATATTATCAGCCTTGGTCAGTATCAGTTAAGAGCACCTCTTCACTATTAATGCATGTTCACGCAATAACGGAAGAAGTTATGACTGTGAGTAATATTAAACCGGCGTTCTGCATGGAACTGCTTGACCCGAGTCGCTTCATTACTTTCTTGACATTCCCCACCTGCTGAAGAGGATGTCTTCGGTGTCCCCTCTTCATGTCCAGACGCTCCACACACATCGGAGGCTTACCTCAGAAGTAATGTAGGTCATATTGTCCATATGCCCGTTGTTTTTGGTTAAACTATGTCCAACAGTGTTCGCATTTAAAGAATTCATTTGCATAAACACTCCATCAAAAATTTGATTATGTAAATCGTAAATAAACAGCATTATAGGACTTCTAGTAGGACGCAGCTATTTATCCAGTATCGGCAATCCCCATACCTTATTAAATATTTTAAGAAATAATAGATTGATGAATGTGATAATGTCATTATTTGTGCCTGCCAACTATTTAATGCTTTATCTACCTAGAATAACAACAATATTAAGTAATCTACAGGACATTTTAAATTATATTTCCCAATTTCATTTTTGTTTATTTAAGTATTGTTATGTTTTGTATCGACTACTTAGGTCTAATCATATTTAGTCAAAAATTTGTAGTCCAATAAATTGTAATGGACTAAAATTTGGAAAGTATTTAATATTGTTTAATTATTTTGACTTTAATTAGTATCAGTAGCAGGGCTGTCCTAAGATATTCGACGCCCGTGGGCTACTAAAAAAATAATGCGTCCGTTTTCGTAAGAAAATACACGGGGTGGCTAGTGAATGCGGGGAGACCGAGAAAGTTATACAAAAGTGTCAGGACTAGAAAAAGCCAATTCATTACCATTACGTAATGAATTGGTTTATATATGAATTAAGTTTATAGTAAACAAAAACAAAAGTAACATGTATTTGATGTCCTTCCTTGTTCTTTTCCAAATTGATTTCACACCTTATATAGATAAAATACTCAAATCCTTTAATTTACTCTGCCCCAAAGAAGGTGGTAAACAATTTGTTATACTTTTCAGTGCTGAAAATGATTTTTCGTCGCTGCAATTTGGAGTGGCATAATTAAAAAATGCGCAATGCGTACTGCTGTGGCCACGTTAAGAACTGAGACGCAATTTTTGAGTCAATTATTATCTTGGAAATAAATTATATCCTCAATTATTATCCTTAAATCAATTATTATCCTTGAAAAGTTGACAAAAATAAAACTACTTTATGTTGGAATTTATAAGAAAAAACGTACCTTAAGCATTTGATTAGATTTGCAATAAAATATAAAATAATCTTCGAAAAACATAAATCGGCAGTTCCTGTAGTATGGGAATTCCTATAAATTCCGTTGATAGGACATAAATTGGGAATAAATTGGCTTTTAAACCATTCCTTCATATTATAATGAACTATCTTTAAATATAAACCCCGTTATTTTTCTTAGTGATTTTGGTAGGGCTTCTAATTGTCTTAATGTTGCGGAAACATTTTATAGCGTTACATATGTTTTTTTTTTAGAGAAACAAAGGAAAATTCCAAAATATTGATAACTCTTGGGAACATGGATATTCTGAATGGAATATGATAACGCGTTTTGGATAAAAATTAGTTGCGGTGAATACCAACATGGACTCGCGGAAGATTTCCGGCAAAAGGGAGAAAAAACTGTCCTGAACCCAATGTTCTAGAAACCTCAAAAGGGTAAAGAAAAGGTAAACTTTGTTCTTTTACCTAAAATCCTGAAAGTTTTTTCACAAATATATTTGAATCTTTACAGCGGTTTTTGTAATAGTGTGCTGGTACTCCAATGAAATAAACAACTACAACGTGACACGCTATGAAACCTTCAAGCCACGAGTCTTATTCGTATATACCAAAATCCTTAATTTTTAAACTTTTTCTCGAAAATTTTCTGATAAGGTCATACATTTGTATGCTACTATGAAGACAATTGACAATTGGTTGCCATTTAAAAAGTGTCGATGACGTCATAAGTACAAAACAATTTAAGGCGGGAAATTGAATTTGTTACAAATATGTGTAAGTATAATAAAAATCGACGTGTAGAACAATTTTTGGAAATAACAAACAGTCTCCGAGATTTTGTCATGCTTCCATACTTTGCCCGCTCACTGTATATTTCTTAAGAAATAACAAAAAAATAATGCGTAAGAACAGTTCACAACTGAGTAATAAATTATTAACATTTCTAAAAAAATAATACCTAAGAACAAGCACAATAAATTTGGACCACCAACGTAAACGATACAGTTATCATTATTAACAATGAACAGCAATGAAACTGTGATCAAGTAGATCAGTATCTCATACATTTTTCATGATCTCATATAAATTTACTAGATGTCTCATATATTTTGATGACACAAAAACAAAAATAAACACAAAGATATGCATACATATACAATTTTCTCTTTCATTTAGACACAGGCTATTTGGTCAATTTTGCCATGAAAAAATTTTGAATAAAAATAACTAATAATTACAAAAAATATAACATCAATAAAAATTGCCACCCCCAAAAAGTTGGCGCCCCAGGAGTATCACCCATTTAGCCCTGTGGTTAGGGTGGCCCTGATCAGTAGGATGAAGTAAAACTTCATGATCTTTACCCTTAAATTTATATTTATTTTTATGTAGGATAAATACGAAACGCGCATTACAAAATTTGACACAGATAAAAACATATCCTAAAAAATACTCAATAGTCTGCTTACTGATCAAGAGCTTTACGTCACCCTACCAACTGATACCAATTAAGTATTAACTTGCAATATGGATAATACTGGATACTGATTTTGTCTGCGAAAATATGAATTCGGTTTAAACCGGTTTTTTGGAAATTTTAAATTCGAAACTCGATTTTTCAAAACCCGGTTTTTGTAGAAACCCTATAACAGACCTTCTTCGTTTCTCAACATCAAAGTTTTACAAATTTTATGGCCCGTTTGTTTTTCCAGTGAATGTGGTTGGTGAAGAACTTTAATTTTTATTCAAAACTTCACGTTTTAATAAAAAACAAAAATAACTACTGGCTACTGGAATTTTATTTGTGTTGATTTACACTGATTTCATTACTACACAATATTTTCTTCCCTAGTTAAACATGTAGATTGATTCCAAATATGGAGCCCACACACGGTACATAACGAGCACAATACATAATGTTTAATCTCAATAAAATAGCAACCAAGCAACGAGTTTCTTGACTTTAGACAACCAGGCACATCCAATAAATAAAATTACTAGAAAGTTATTTGTAACCAGAAACATAAAAAAAAATATTATAAATACCTGCTTGATGTAATAAAACACATTGTATTCAACCAAAACTTTATTTACAAATACGAACACCTACATAAATACACATTCACTCTACAGTCAACACATCTATGGGACTTTCACGTTAAGGAACCTCCCCGATTCTCCAACTTTTGGCCTGAACTGCAGACTAACCCTCCTTCCTTCTTGATTGTCCAGCTCCAAAAACGAATTCCAGTCGAGCAAGAAGTAAAACCCTGTCTGTGGCGTGGTTGGTTCGTCTTGTTTAACATCAGCAGTATGTGAATTACCGCCAAACGAGTCTTCTAAATCTTTTGCAGAGGCTCCGGTATCGTTCTTCATAACGTCTTGTCTCTTGGTTATTCTTGATTTGTCTTCTGCGGGAAACCCATAACAAATCACCAAAGCAAGGAGTAAAATAACCACTGAATTCTTCGACATCATTTTAATGCCAAGATCGAAGTGCAACTGCTCAAGAATGTCATATGCCCCGCTACAAGCAACCGATTGCGAGTTTATGTTAATTGCGTTTACTTTCAATGTTTTGCAATACATAAATAGATTAGCCAATATATCACCTTATACGGTAAAGATCACCATGGTGATTCCAACTCGTCGGTACCTACGCGTAAAGAAACGTGAACACTACTACTGATATGACACTGCTTTGATAAGAATGTAGTTAGTATGTAATTATTTTTGTAATTGTATTATTATAAAGGTGTAGGTTCTGTGCAAAATGTTGAATAGAAAGTCTGTCGCCGTAATTCATTCCTGGCAATGTAACCTTGGTAGTTTTATGTAATGTGTCATAACAAATTTCCCAATTCATACATTCTGCCAGGTGTGGGTATTATTATACGATGGTAAGGTACTATTTGCGATATTAGGATGTCCAGAATCTCCTCATTTAATTATTACAGGTATTTTATTAAAATAACCACTTCTTGTATAATCATTTACAGCAAAATAACCATGTTTTTGCGTCGTTTGCAGATAGCTGTTCCCATAACGATTCCCGCCTCTTGGTCTATTGACAGGTAGACACGTAATCCACGCAATGTTTTCTAAAATCAGTTGTCATTAACGACAAACTGATGAGCAAATTGAATGTTAATGCATGTTTTCCTTCGGATTTTTATTTGTGGAGTAAAGCCATGTGAATCCCACCGAACTACGCTTGAAAGATATATGTTGGGAAGCAGAAAAAAATTTATTTTCTCTGTTTTTGCATTATGAAAAGTAGCAATTTTCTATGGAATGCTTTACCAAGGCATCATCTTCCATGGTTGTAACCTGTCCTCTTCGCAAGCCTGCTGGTTTCTGTATATCGTTAGTTTTTTTTTATTTCCATTTTTAGGGCTCCGACGTATAAAAGTAAAAAGTGGTGGGCCCCTTATAATCACTCGTTTGTCCGTCTGTCTGTCTGTCTATGGCTCTATGGTGCTGTGATGTATATCACAGCACTGAATGAAGATATAAAGCTTGCTAACCCGCATCATATATTCCAATAGTGGAAACCTAAAAAAATGTGGTCTCTATATGTTGAAAATTTGATTTAACGTTCGAGATTAATAACAGCACATAATGCAAACATTACACCAGCGGTTGGAACAAAACCTTTGGGACACAGGTCGCTCGCTCCTGTACGTATTTTTCTTTAATGAGAACTCAAGGTCATTAACACAGGACATCGTAAACAAACATAAGATTTGATGGCATTCAGGTCAATTACACTTATACTGTTACGGTTGGTATTTGCATCATCAATTTTCAAACCAATCTCAGATTGTTTTATGCTTGCTTATTATATAGATGTCCCACTTTTTCCCACATGGGCCTCTTTGTTTTTCAAATCCCTAAGGAGCAACATACACATCTTGGGCCATCTTTTAAACCACGGTTTTTTATGCCAGATTTTTCTCAGACCTTTTCATCTAAGAAAAACAAAATAAACATTTAATCTATAGATATACTATAAAAACTACTATAAAACTTTCTGCAATGTTGTAAGAAGGTAAGCTATGTACATAAATGTATATACTAGGGTGGTTCAAATTGGCTATTTTTATTTAGAAAGCAACGATCCCCCAAATCGTTTTTGGTACTTTTCGAATAATTGTTCGGGGTTTGGGAAAACTTAAGACTAAAGTTATAGGACTTGTAGAGGACTTTCCAAGGAAGAATTTGACCTATCATACATATGAATTTGATGCCCCAACCCACCCCCACAGTGCCCTGAAAATAAACATTTGTCAGTTAAGTTCCATTTGCTTAAACAAATTATATTTGTTTAAATAATTCGTTTTTCTCGAAAATCCGTCTGAATTCTGTTTTCTGAGTTCAAAATGGCAGTTTATTATCTTAGAGTGACATTATTCATTAAAAAAATTCCTCCTATTGTTTAAACAATAAATTATTATTCATTTTCAACTTTTTTCTAATTATGGTAGAAAATTTAATATTTTTAAAAGAAATTTAAGTCCCCAATTTCCCGGAAAAAAGGATATTAAATCAATTAAATTTTTTCGAATAAATGATATTGAATACGAATAATATTTTACTTAATAATGATTTGAACCAGGTCCCAGGTCCCTGGTTCCAATCCAGGTTGAGGCTGTAATTTTTAATTTATATTAAAATTTACATACCACCTGTATATCACCATTATGCATTTGAATAATATTTTATTATTTAAACAATGGAAATTATCCCAAAATATAAATGATGTCACTTGACAATAACAGTTGACCAGACTGATCTAAAAAAATGAATGTTAGGAGAATTGCAAAAAAATTGTTTAAACAAATGGAATTTGTTTAAACAAATATGGGTTCATTAGCTAATAACATAGGCAAGATACCTCGAACATGAAATTTATAAGTTAATTTCACAAAAAAATCCACAACCTGGAAAAAAAATACAAATAATAGAAATAATGTATGTCAAATGTTACTTTTATGTTTCTCTAACATTGACTGTTATGTATCAGTGGTAGGACATAAGGCGTTGCCTAGATATAACAGTTATATTAAATATGTAATACATAAAACGCATATTACACAATCCCAGAAATATATTGTAGAAATGTTGCGGCCATACTTTTCTGTTTAGCAGGACTACTTGTAGCAGATTTTGTAAACTAATTTTAGCAAAACGCCAGCGATTTGAAATAAATAATAATCAACATGGATTTAAAAAGTGTGTTAGGTTGTAAAAAATATTAATGAGCAGATAACTTGTTTATTGAAATATAAGAATCTTAATGTCCAACTAATGGTTTTTCCTGCAGAAAACTAAGATCATTAAGAAATTCTTTAAACTACTAACAAAAAAAATCTATATAATTGAAATGGAGATATTTTTTTCCTGACAGGTGTATGTCCTTAAAAAGTTATAATCGTTTGAAATATTGCCTAAGTAAAAAAAAACTAGTAAGAAAATTATCTTAATAATATTTAGCTCACTGGAATTCAGCTCACGGGATTACACTCATTAGAAAAAAGAACTGTAAATAAATTTACACATTAAAAATAATAAAAGTTAATTGGATACATAAATGAAGAAACAAATATATCCATATGAATTTATTGTTCTGGGTTTCTGAATTATTCCGAATTCAGTAGAGAATATTCAGAATAGACATGGGATAGAATAGATATGGGCTGCCATATATTTAAATTGTGTATTTTGTAATACAGATGTTGATTAGAAAACAACAACGGGTAGGCTTGGACATAGTCTACCGTAAGATAACACATAATGCAGTGATAACACATACGGCGGCACCTGCACACCATATCACACCTCCATCCCCAACAGAAGACAAGTGTTATTAACACTCTGTTCAACAGAGCCGAGAAGGTATGAGACTCCAGCACCTTGGACGACGAACGGAAACACTTGGAGTGGGCCCTACGTCAGAATGGATACACAAAGTCGGAGATATGGTTGTCACACAAAGAAAACCACAAGTCTCACAGGAGCCGTAAGAGTCAAAAGGGTTTTCTTGCTTACCTTAGTAAGTGAGTTATCAGAAAGAATCAGCAGATTACTGAAGAAATCAGGTATCACGGTAAGGTACAGAGCACCAGCTAAGGTAAAGGATCTTTTGCCTAACCCCAAGGATATCACACCACTCCTGAAGAAGGGGTATACAAGATAACATGTCAGTGTGGAACATGCTATGTATATATCGAAATTTACAAACATCCTAACATCAAAAGTGAGGATGGCGCTGACATTAGTAGGGTCTGGAAATTGATCCTAACGTGGTCAGCTGGAAATACACGTGGGAGCGGTAGCTCCGGATGTGCGCACTGGGTTGTAAATTTAGGGAGATTTCTTCGGTAGGTTTTCAGTATTCAGTTAACTCTGAAGAAGCGAGCGACATGGTCCGCGAAATGTTAACAGTTACAAAACTTGACTCACGGCATAATCCGGAAGCAATTTATTTTCTAACTATTTTAAAAGTTACATAGGTAAATATTTCTGTTATTTTTGTAGTTTTTCTACCTCAATATGACACGTAACTTAAGTGCGTAATGTCTTACATCAACATAAATAAGGTTGTCTTTAGATGAAAGCAAATAATTCAATGTAGAAAACAAGACTTTATTGTTAATGCTCAATTCAAAGCTGTCATTTCACAATACAAAATATCATTCTTTATAGGCAAGCAACCAGGCACTATAAATACAAAATTTCTTATTAAAACAAGTGGAAACCTTTGCTAAATGGTGAAAATCGATAAAAAATTAATTTGTACATCACATTTTGCTATGACTATGGTCTTTACATGCCTATCTGTATTTATAAATATCCATTTAGTAAAGGCTCCACAAATAGATACATTATTCCAGAAATTTCACCAATCACAACCATGATACACTTCAAAAAGCTGCCTATTTTAAAATCGATAATAAATAAGATTACATGGACGCCTGTAGGTATTTACAAAATTATATAATACTATACTGCAACACGGCTTTTCTTTATTGACCATGTTTAAATTCTTTAGGTTTTTAGTTAAATGATTAGCCATTTATTAAATCATAAATGATAATAATACAATAAATAAATCAGTAAACAAACTGAGAGCTGCAAATCATTCGATAAAATATATAAAGTTATATTACGTATGTACAAAACTACAACTAATCAAAAATAAATATGTACAGTTTTTTTTAGGCAAGATAAAATTTCTACTGCTAAAAATATACGTATACAAGATTCAGTTAACAGATCACAATTGTTTAAACCATCACGGAGGTCTAGATTAAGGCACCAATGTTCAATTAGTTGATTAGTCCTTTTAAATTAACTAAACGTAATTCTCGCCGGGAGAAATGTCTTTCGCTTTGTGCCTCTTGCTCTTGATAACGACGTTGTTATGGTGGTTGTCTTGAGCATTCGTAGTCGACGCCTGACCCGAACAGTTGTTGTTCTGCGAAGTCAGACACGACATTTCAATCATGTTCTGATTCTGGAAAAAATCCGAGCTAGAATTTTCTGGAAATAAGACGAAATCATCCTAGTTTTAGTCAGTTATAAAGGGTGTATACTTCAAGCCAAATATGCGGCTATTAGTAGTTAGTACAAGCGAAGAACTTTGTTGCTCACTTAAGCTATAGCAACTACAATCAGAATTCATCCCTTTGTAACACAACACAATTAAATAAAACGAAACAAAACAAAAAGAGAAATGAACCAATATACAAAAACATTGAAAACGGACATTTTGTGGTAGGGTTGAACTCTTAGCTAATTCTAAGCATGCACTAGCAACTAATGAGCTTCAAATAGAAAATAAGTGGATAATATGTACCTCACCTTGTTGTCGGCATCCGCTAGGGGATTTGAACGAATAGTAATGTGATTTCCGGAAGTCACAAAACCATTGGTCCTTGATGTTTTGTGCGCTTCAATGTGGTGATTCAAATCTTCACCAACTTGCTTCACGCTACCTGTAACGGAATAAATAAACTTAGTGTATAGCCAAAGATAAAAGAATATAAAGATGCAACGCTTCGGGTCAGCTCCGTTGATTTAGTGGGGTCCACATTTGTTGACCTTGAACGCATGTGAGCTTTAAACCGTTGACCAAACAACACGGGAATTGGCGGGAATTTTAAACTAACGAATACAATGCACGATGGGCGGCAACGTTACCGACATTAGAGGTTATGTAATGCAAATGAAAACAAATCAATATTCACATATATAAATAAAGGTACCTCTAAACTAAACAGTACGAAACCACATTAACAATTAACATTTTAATTAAAAACTGACCACTCATTAAAATGCTTATTAAAACACTACATACACAATCTTGCACAATCCAAGGAACGTAAACACCAAACTAAGGTTATGTCACCAGCTAGTATACAAACACAATCAGCTGTTGGTAGCCATCTTTTCGTTGACCAAATCTATCTCACTCTCGAACCGCGTTTTCTTGTCTAGTGACGTCTCTTATAATTCTCTTATCTTTGGTATAGCCAAAGCTACTTATATTACTTACCATCAGCGCTTTGTTTTTTCTTCATTTTCCACTTGCAGCACAGTACCAATAACGCACCTATAGTTAAAAGGCACACCAGAGCTGCTACAGACACTGCGACCATTACGTAAACGTTGGAACCAGCTTCTTCCGGCTTCTTAACAGGTTGTATAGTTGTTGTTTCGACTGTTATAGCTGAAGAATACATACAATTATAAATATATAAAAGCAATTATTTAATGATCACACTTACATGCTGTTCTCTCTCTCATAATTGGACTAAAATCACTGGCAGATTTTGATGAGAACGACTGCATCTTGAAATCGTAGAGTGTACCGGAATCCAGATGAGATATAGTGTACATACGAACGTTCTCGCCATCTACAGTGTCTTTAGTGTAGTCGCCTGCACTGTTCGTTGGCATGTAGTTCACGTAAAATCCATTTATCGTAATATTTTGAGAAGATGAATACTAGAATATTTAAATAGTGAAACATTACTAAATAACAAAATATCCATATATAAAGAAAGTTTTTTCAAACATAAATTGAGTATTGCACTTTTTTTCAACTTTTTCATTATAGTTTTGTCTTTGGGGTTAGTGTGTAGAAAGGTTTTGTAATAGTAAAAGGAGTTTGGTAAAAGGGATAAGCATTATCTCTCAACAATTGAGTGAATTTCAACTAAATTTGTATGAACAGTAGTATAAAAGTATTAAATATTTTGATGACAGTTGGCTAGAAAAAAATACATTGAAGGCTCAATGCGCACAAACCTAGAAT
The DNA here is from genome assembly GCA_963966075.1 of Aphodius sticticus. Lineage (NCBI taxonomy): Eukaryota > Metazoa > Arthropoda > Insecta > Coleoptera > Scarabaeidae > Aphodius > Aphodius sticticus. The sequence continues at coordinate 19,631,646 of OZ014512.1, forward strand.
TGTCAGCTGCTGGAAATTTATCTGTGGTCATCCAAAGGAATATCAACATCTAAGGATGCAAATGCAATTAACCACCCTATTGAGCTGTGGCTTTCAGATTAAATACAGTAAACAATTTATTGACAAAAGAACTGTGTAAAGTTGGGGAAGGTGGCAGAAAATATGCCCAAATGTATTTGACCTTGACCAAAACCTTCACAAACTGGTTAAAGCATGTAAACTGACTCTAAAGAAGAAAACAAATCTCTAAAATCTCTTCAACTCCTTCAACAGTAGAACATGAATACAATATTTCAGGAACTACTAAAAACCATTTGAAAAATAGCAGCTTCAGAGAAGTAAAATCTACAATAGCGGCTAGTCAGTCAAATTTCTGTTGATGCAACAGGCGCAGATTATTCTGTGCTTATTGCAACTTGCGCAGAACATTTTACGCACTTTGCAACAACAGGAATTCGTCAGGTACCTGTCAAAAGTGTAAATTTGACACTACAAGATCTTTTCTGAGCCAAAAATAATAGGGGTTTCTTTTGTTAACACTCGGGCCCACTAGTTTGAGTGCACTGGTGCAATTTTTCAGGAGTGTAGGGCAAGCGAGTGCCATCCCAACAGTACACGCATTGGACCCAAATTGCACTAGCCAGCACGAGCTCTTGGAGCTCGTGGAGAAAAATGTGCACTGAGTGCAGATTCTGCTGCACCGGATTTCCAACTGAACACAAAACACTCTGTGAGTGCGACCAACAGAACACAAAATTGTGCACTGATGCGCCCGAGTTTTACCAAAAGAAAATGTATCAGTTACTACAGGAACATAATCAACAAATAATTATTTTTGTTTTAAAACATTTTGGGTAATCAATGTTATCAATACTCCGCAATTGATATAAATAAATTTTGACATACCTCCCAAAATACTTGTATCGAAGTGGCATTCACAGTCTCCGTCCTCGTGATTATAGGAGTTGGAAGTGGATTCCTCATATAGAAATCGGACCTACTCAGGTGGAATGTGTCTGAGTTAGGAGACAAGAGGTTATCATCATTACTGTAAACAGCCGCAATTCGGAATTTATAACTATGGTCTGAATGTAATCCATTTATCTGGAAGCTAGTTATATGCGGTGAGATATCCGGATTAGCTGTCATCCATCTTCCCTGCGCGACATCACGATACTGCACTTTACAGAATTTTATTTTCAATCCATTCTCAGTGCTAATATTCCACCTTACAACAACTGACTCATCATTCATTCTCGTCACGTTTGGTTTAGATGGAGGAATCATGTTAGTTGGCGTCGGCCTTTTAGTGCGATGCTTCTTCTTCTTCCGATGAGGTGGTGGCGAGGTATACTCGGAAACATCAAATCCTGATATTTGTTTTGGGGAGACCGCTATTGTAGTCATACCTGAATCTGTTCCAACAATATTACTAGCAAAGCACTGTATCATTCCTGCATGGTGTTTATGTACCGGATGAAAATGAAGGATGTGATGATCTATCCTCACGTTCTGATCATATTTGATGGCATTGCCATTCAAAAACCAACTTATTGCTGGTTTTGGGTGACCAGTTAGTTCACATTCTACATCTAGATCTTGCCCTTCTTGCACAATTCTTCTTATGTCCTTCTTTCCACGTACCATAGGCTTTTCGTGGTATTCCACTTGGATGCGAAAAGGGAGGGATCCTTCGGAATTACTGTGATGGCAAATGTAGGTTCCTGCATCTCCAGGTGTCATGTGGGAAATGTGCAAGCCACCTGCTTCTTGTTTTGTGGTATTGGAGAGGATGCTGTTGTGTTTGGTCCATGATACCTTTGGAACTGGTGTGCCTACCGCTGCACACTCTAGGAATGCAGAGGTACCTAAAATATAATGTTGTATCAGTACCAATTTTGTATTTTCAACAGCAATATTGCGATCCAAAAAAAAATATAATGAAAAGAGTAGAATTGCTTTTACTTCCAATAAGCCAATAAAATCCAGAAGAAGATAATGCCCTACCATCAACTCCACAACATATGGTATTTTTTTAAAGAAATTATGCTAGAAGTGCTGGCAGGGAACTATGTTGACAATATTATTACTTATTATTTTTTTCCTTCTCTGATTTGTTTCTTTTTATTTCTTGCAATGCGCTTCAAAATACGTTGAACACAACAGTTTTGGAGTTCTTTGCGCACCATCTGCGCACCTTGAGTCAAAAGCCCTCATCATGCCCTCATTGTTTGCTGGTGATCTATAGGGTGCGTTCTGCCCCTTTAAGCGCTTAAGCGCTTGAGGTCAGCGGACGGCAGGAATCGGGCAGCAACAACATGTACGCGATGGCTATTGGTTGCAGAGTTCAAGCGCTTAAGCGGCTTAAAGTGGCTGAACGCACCCAAAGTTATAGGAATAGGTCGAAGGTTACGCAAAGATCGTTTTTTTTACGAGATTCTTGCTCTTTATCGGTCGAATGTTAAACAATATCATTACCGAAAAAGTAGACAATTCTCTACAAAAACGCCATAAATTTTATTTTCCTCAGAGCAGTTGTTTTAAAGTTACGCGTATTAACATATAAATATTCGACGGTTCATCATTATGGTTGTGTAAACAAAGATGAAACATGCATGAAATGCTGAAAAATGTAACTCACTCCGACAATTTTTTTTGCCAACAAACTTGCTACAAAGATGTCCATTTATATTTAAAATATGAAATACACATATTATTGCATTGAAGTGTAAGAGGTGGCAAAATATGTGTGCTGACATTAGAAAAAACGATACATATTTTAACACGATCGCACAATAAAAGAAGCTGCTGACTAATTTCCATTAAGCAGGATTTTTACGCGCACCTTTATTAGTAGTCAAAAGTGAGTCGTCAAAAGTCCCCGATGAATGATGAATGGCCTAAATACTCCGATTTGTCCGAAATATGGTATAGACAGATGTCTAACCACTTAACAAATGTCACATCACTAAATTATTTGTATAATGTCAAAATCGGCAGTAAATCACAAGAAACTAACGCTTCGTAATGTGTCGTCACCAACCGCTACTCCATACGAAGAGCTGTCATCTTCCATCACAACCAGAGTGATGGCCTATAAACTGAAACAGAGGCAGCAATCAGACGATACCATCCAGAGCGGCGTATCCATACTATCTCAACAGTCAAGACAAAGTTCGAAATTCTTACTTGGCGCTGCAATACCAAACTCCATAGTTCGATCTGACAATGTCCGAACAAGCACCGAGAATGTAGAAGAAGATAAAGCAGTCATCAGAGCAAAAAGAGATGCGTACGTCCAGGAATTGATAAAAAGAGTAACCCCCAAATTGGGTACTCGCCTAATAGACTTAGATGTGGAGAACTACCCAGACAGGAAAGAAGAGAACGTTGGAACTAGTCCAGAAACGCTCAGTTTAGATACTATGGCCACAATAGAATCAATAGACGAATACGAAGACGCAGAAATAGACACCGACCAAATGTTAAAGGAGAAACGGCGCGTTGCACGAAGAACATCACTCATACCAGAAATTGAGAGTACGAATCTACCAACATTGGAATCACTAAAGACAGCCATCGAAAATTCAGAGGCCTCTCAACATTTAGTGGACATCAGTAATATGGAAGACGACAAATCAGCGATCAGTTCCGGCATTGGACCTGTGAAAAAAGTCTCGCCGATTACCTCGATGCTAACCGTCTTCTCCAATTCACAATCAATGACTTCTTCCACCAAAAGTAACAAACAAATGTTCAACAATAAATTAAAGCGAGCGGCACAGTTGGAGAAAAAGAGTACTAGAACTTCTTCCATTCTAAAAGACTCGAAGCGTTCGCCAACTCGTCCAGTACGGTCCGTCTCTATCAACGAAACGAAAAGAGAAGACATTCAGACCCAAACTCACATAAAAATGATGCATATTACGTAGGAAATAAGTAACAATCTGTAGTTTAATTATTTCTTGCATACCTTCTAAGACGGTGTATTTGGTTTTCGGTGGAACTAGAAATCTTGGGGATGATCGCTTTTCCATATGGTGTACCACCCGCAAGTGCAATCGGATGGATGACGTCACCCTTGAGAAAGTGTTATAGGCTTTACAGGAATAATCTCCGCTATCCGAAGTTTTCACGTTCTCCAGAATTAACGAGGACATCAGTGAATATTTTGGATATATCATTCTGTCGCCTTTGTAGTACTCCATGAAAGCTGTTGGATTGGACTCTGGATCTTCGCACCTCCACAACAGCGTGTTGCCTTGCAGGATTTCGGCTGTTACCGATTCCTCAGCTGGTATGTCCTTGAGTATTGGTATGGACACCCGTCCTGGCTTAGACGCAAATACCTCAGCACCATAATGTGCCAAGCATTGATAGTCACCAGCGACCGATATGTTAGTATTCTGTGAAGATTAAATCATTAGAATTTTGTTAATTTTAGTTAATAAGACGACGTTACCTTTATTGTGAGGCTAGTTGAGTAATTATCACTTTTGTACAAGTGTGATGGTATGTCGTAATAGCTGGTGTCAGCTAAAATCAAGTGATAGTTGGAACTGTGTGCTAAGCTTTGATTGACGGGGTAATGCCTCCATTGGAATCTATCTGGAGCTATGTTCATGCGGCAGTTAATTACTGTTTCATCGGCTTCTGGTAGTACAATTGAAGACGGGCTTTGAGTCATAATCACTTCGCCAAGAGCTAGAAAACAACGTAGACATTTTATTATAGGTTCTCCGCTAAACCGAACTTGTCTATTGTTTTTATAAACACCTCCTAAGAGGTCAGTTATGGCTACATACTATCATTACTTTAGTGTAGTGACGATTATTATATCACGTCTACAATATTACTTTATAAAATAAAAACACATTTACTCTAATTCTTCTCCTAATATGGTAATGAAAAATAGACTTACCACGATAGACGATGATCGAAAAGACCGAGAGAAGGCCGCTGGTAGATAGCTTCATGTTGACGCATCCCTGCAAATAAAACAGACTGAGATCACATATACGCAAGGGTTGGTTTATATATTAGGGAAGACCACACGCGCTTCAAGGATGGAGCCGATATGACAAGTGACTATCGCATTACCTTATTGTCCGCTTCCACTTAATGTTCTATCGATGCAATCAAATAGTAGATTTTTCTAGTGCCACACTACTAGAAAAACTTGTCGTCTACAAAAAGTGAGGCACATGGCCGGAAGTGGGTGCAAAATGATCCAGATTCCCGATACCCTGACGATACGCGATCACTTTAACGCCAGGTAGCGGAGGGAACTCTTTTTGTGAGGCTTCGCACAAAAAAACACGAATTGACAGTAGGGAGTGTCTGATTACACCCCTAAGACGATCAGGTGGCAATGTTAGGGGTTAATTACTTGAAAGCATTTAAATTGAAGGGTGGATGTGATCGAACACCGTGTCGTAATTGGAAACATATGCCAGGCTATAAATCAAGGAGAAGAATTACGTCAAGTTGTAAAACTACTAAGGTAAAATGTTTATTCAAATTTGAAAGTCAACTAGCGATGCAGTTTTTCAATTCGTCAATATTATTCTATTATGAATCGGTTAGGCCTTCGCACACGGTGAAACTTTATTTCGTCGTCTGGGAGACCGCAGTATTCAGCACGATGCGACCCTTCCTTTGTTATAGAGTTGGACTCTAACGGAGCTCTCCGGTTCTCGTCGAGATTTCTGTAGTGAGACCGAAGTCGGAAGCAACCCGGCAGCCGCGTCGCATGGGATTTTAGTTTCACAACTCGTGAAGATTCAAGCTCGGTTTTTAGTAGTGTCTTACGTTTAAAAAAATTACGTTTCTGTTAATTTTTTATATCGTCATCTTCCTTCCTTCCTAGTATTGCATTTATTATGGCCATTATTTAGCAATATTTTTTAGAAATGGCGTCTTTTCATTATGGTCTTTGGTTACACTATTTTTTACAAATGTAAAATGATATCTAATGGTTGTTACCAGCTGACACCCTTAATTAAACATAATTAAATTTGTACAAAATACTTAATATTTATAACACAATAATATTTTTATATTTCTTCATTTTAATCAAATGTAAATATTATTTAAAAATTTTTAAATTCTCATCACCTTCTGAAAAGTTGTGGAAAAATAAATGTTTGGAGACCAATCAGCAAGTACAGCCAGGGCTTTGAGTAAAATTATTGTAACACGGAAACGTCGCGCCACGAGACTTGAGTCGCCACATGTGCCATTGAGTATCTTAGGAAATTTGGTCTATCCGCTATCAGAATCGCGAGACACTCGAGTCTGCCACACAACTACAAAAAGTTGCACCCTGTGCGAAGGGCCTTACACATATGGATTGAAAGTACCCTGACACAAAATAAAATAAACAAATAAATAATTAACCAATAACAATTATTAGGGTGCTTCTTATTTTGTTCGAAAATCTTTCAAGTGCTAACTACCCCTTCAAAATTTTAAATAACATGAAAAACAGTTTTTTTTTTTCATAATAAAATAAAACATTTATGGATGGCTATCGACTGTCAGACTTAAGCAAAATATGAACGTATGCTGGATCTAATTTAGCCACTGCAGAAATATACTACAGAAAGTTGACAATATCACAATACTATCTGTCAACTAGCAGGGTCCGGCGGGCGTTGGAACGCCATTAAATATAGAATTCGGACCCTGTGACTCGTTGGGCCCGTTGGGCCTATCGGCACCAAACTTCACAGGAACACTCTTCAGACCATGCTAGAGTTTTCTTGAAAATTTCATCAAATGCGGTTTAGCGGTTTCGGAGTCCATAAGCTACACCACACACACGCACACACACATATAGATAAGATTGCTACATGACAGCGTTGTTTTCCTTTTCTTTTTTGTAAATTGACTCATTAGAAAGTGAACTGTGAAGTGTAAACTATGCTCCTTGAATATCCCTGTGTATTTTGTATTAGAAAATGTCAATATGATTTTTACATTTATTTTTATTTGTTATGGAAACAAACAAGCAGATTTGCACTGTAGGTACCCGGTACAGTTACGGTCAGAAAAAGTGACTATTATAAAAAAATTTGCCCCACTTATTTTTCTAGACTAAAACCGAAATTTGCTAAATACTGTTTACATATTCTTGTTAATTATTAATTTTCGGGAAAGGGGTACTCTATATATCCGGAATACTGAGTAGCTCATAAGCAAAGGACTGAATTTGAGAATTAGACAATGAAAAGCTCGGAAATTCTAATAAATACTTAATAGAAAGATAGAATTTGGAGGGAAAGTAGTTCCAAATGAAAAAGCTAAAATTAAAATCAGAATCCATCCAGATGCTTCCTCAGATTCAGAAATTGAAATATCGAAGCAACGAAATTATTGAAGCAACACTATTAGACTATCTGTAGGAAAAAAGAACAGAAGTGCAAGATGGTACCTTGGTCAAGAATGTTCAGGGGACCCAAAAAGACATATTTCCGCTAAAATCTGAAAAATTTTTTTTGGCACGATTACAATACTTTACATACTGCGTATGATAAAGTAAAAATTATTCTATTCTATTCTATTCTATTTTATTGTTTCTCACTTTTTACGGTTTTAAGCGCTCAGTTTCCAAATATAAATAATATCCAATACATAAATAAAAGATATTAGTTAATAGGCACTTAGAAATTATCTAATTACACCAAATTTGCTATCTAATAGTATTTCTATATGAATTGACATAGTTTGTCGTTATTCTTCTTTCACTAGATAAACTAGTTTAAAGCCCGGTTTTACGTGCAACGTTTGGTTTCAAGATGCAGTGAAATTATTGAGACATTATAATGTCACTTTTATGTATGTTAACACAACATATCCGTGGACGGCACACCCACTAATGTCAATAAATCAAATTGTTCACTAAACAGGACACACGAGCCCATCGCATCCCAAGAGTGTGTGGAACGACCGAAAAATCCATTTCAGGTATATAAATACGCAACCGTACCATCGTAGGTGTTTTGTTGTTGTGAAATGGAACACGTTTGAATGGCATCCGCTGCATATCTTTGTCGGCGCTATTCCCAGCAAATAAGTCGTGTTATGGTCAGTTCCTACCAGCGCGAAATCGCCTTTGGTTCTTTGAAAGAATCGCATACAAAGAACTGTTTAAAGATATTACTACAAGTAGCAACGGAAAGGGCGGTACTCATTCCCACCTATGCCTTCCATAGAAACATTCGAAGTAGTATACGTAGGTTTAAATTGTTCCGAGAATATATGTGGACGAGTGTATAATGTACAAAAGCTGCATTATAAAAGAAACAGGAGGAAACGCTGGTTTGCCCGCTAGCTAAAAGAGTATAATAATCAGCGTAGGTATATTAAATGAATTATCTGTAATTTAGCGTGAATAGCACTTATTTATAATCCTTATAGGTAATTATCTTAGTATGGGCAGTATGGGTACTTCGTTGTTTAAATAAATATACATCTGTACTTCTTAAATATACATCTATTGAGTAGCTGGCTGAAAATATATTTAACTAGGACACCTACGAACACAAATATCTATACACCGGAATGAAATATAGGTGTGTAGGTAGATCGTTTCACAAGTCGATTTTCATTACATACTTCGTTACCTTTTACATAATTATTTGCTATTTGACAACAGTATATTACACAGTGCAGCCTAAAAAAGCAAATTAGACCAGGCAATAGAGATTTTTCCGTGACAAAAATAGTATCAGCAAGCCGACGGTCCCAGGTCACGTGGAACAGTCCGTAGATGTATTGTGATGTGTTTTCGACTCGCAAATATCATTACTTAATTTGTTATAAAAAAAAAAACAAAAAACATCGTGCTTTTTTTCGTTTTTTGCTTGTAAAAGCTGAACCGATGGAGCAATCTTGATGCTTTCAACAGACGAATTGTAGAGAATGAAAAGACGAAAAAAACCCTACACGGACTCGATCGCATTAAAATTAACGGAGGAAATTCGGAAAAATCCCCGCCATTTTCAAAGTTGTTGTCCAGGCTTTTCGCGAGAAAGTAGCGACTTTTTCGCAACATTTTAACGCAAAATCAGAATAGACGTTTTGTAGCACAATACTTCTACTTTCGAAATACGTTAAAAAAATTAAAATCGGACCACCTCCGAGGCATCCAGCATCGCCGAAGCGTATTGCATAAAAAAGATTCAAATCACACATGTGCAAAAACTAGTTATCGGAGAACGCCTGGGTTGTGCACACTTAGTACCCATCAATCGCTACTTTCTCGCGAAAAGCCTGCGTTTACAACTTTGAAAATGGCGGAGTTATGAATTTTTGAAAAAAACGCAGATTTTTCCGGTTCTTCCGAATTTCCTCCGTTAATATTAATCCTATCGGGTCCGTGTAGGGTTCATTTTTTTCGTCTTTTCATTCTCTACAATTCGTCTGTTGAAAGCATCAAGATTGCTCTATCGGTTCAGCATTTACAAGCGAAACACGAAAAAAAGCGCCAGTTTTTTATGTTTTTTGTTTACAACAAATTAAGTAATGCTATTTGCGAGTCGAAAACACATCACAATACATCTACGGACTGTTCCACGTCACCTGGGACCGTCGGCTTGCTGATACTATTTTTGTCACGGAAAAATCTCTATTGCCTGGTCTAAATGTAAATGGAATATTCATAAGGAAGCTTGAATGGATTGTTTCCATGATAAGTTGCAGTAAAAAGGGAGAAGATGGAAATAATCACAATATTGAAATTTGTTAGGTAACTAACAAGATTATAAACAATATTTTTTTTAATGCAGTCTGTTGGTCGGTAAAACACAGATTTATATCTTTGATGCCAACCGGTAGAATTTTACAAATGTACAAAGGCATCAAGATTATTTTCATTGTTGAAAACTGTCCTTGTGCTAAGCACTAACCGATTATTGACAATATTGTGTATCGACCGCCCTACGGAAAACGGTTTACTTTTGAAAAAGTTACTGACTTTATGACTTAATTTATCACGTTACGTAGCGAGCACCCCTAAATCACAATAATTCTATTGGTTATTTATGTAATTTTGTGATACATTACGAAGAAAAGCTACAGAAAAAATATTATAACTTTTACAAAAATTGTTGTATATGTTTCCTTCATATATAAAATTGTAGGTAATTATGGGTTTCTTCGCGGCAAACACCACCTAAATCACAATAATTTCTATCTACCTACTAATTATTGCGGTACAAATTACATGTCATTGCTACATATCAGTTGATAACTTTCTTTTATATACCAACCGCCCACTTTGATCTTTAATGCCTTTCATCCGGAGTGTTTTTTAGGGCTTGGAAGCAAGTATTTGGAAAAATTTTCTGTATAAAATCACGTTGGCGCACGAAATTGGCCCAAAATTTTATAAATTTTGTCGGAAGATTGTGGTTATATATTTTCATTGTCCCAAAGTATAATAACATCAAAATTTGGGGTAAAATTAGCTGTCTGTATTGGATTTTTGATTCGAGCACCAGTTTCACACTTTTATTCGTGGAAAATCAATAAATATTTTCTTCTCAAGTTCGTAAACAATAAGTTGGATTAAGTTATGATTCAAAACTGAATACAGTTTGTGACAAGAACTAAAATTTTAATGGGACACGCATTTGCCTCAACAACGACCCGCTCTTAGAGCCGCATTTGCCCACCGTTGCAATATAATAAATAAATAAAAAAATAAATACAAGTAACGAATATCAAACAGTTTAAAAAAAAGTTCGATGACATTCGGTTCCGGGGATTCCGAGGTTTTGGTTATTTTGGTTCATTGACTCAACAATTATGTAAGCAATTTACAAAACATTTCATTTTATACTTCAGTGTTATAAAAATTATGTGATGACAAAGGCTCTATTTCGTGAACCATAATTTTGTAAATCACATTCAATTAATTTAAAAGATTGACAAAAAAATAACTCCGCCGTGACAATGTTTGCACATTGCCGTGACCAGGATTCGAACCTGGGTTACTACGGCCACAACGTAGGGTCCTAACCACTAGACGATCACGGCTGCCGGAGTCGGTGAGTTTCCATTTCGGAATTGGCTTCTACAGCGCACTACGGAGCACTAGTGCATAACGCTCCGAATTTAAATTGCATTCCATTGCATTTTTATAAATTTTAATATTTTTTTTCCATTGTTAATCTGTATTTTGTACATTTTATTGTTCTTACAGTTTTTGTTAAAATAAAACTAATGTCACTATATTATTTTGTGCTTCCGTAACCATTTGATCAATATAGAATTCCCGTAACAAGTCACCTTTCACACGAAGCTATTGATTTAACATAAGAAATAACAGCTATACGTTAGGATTATATTTTTTTATTATTTCAACTAAGGCATTTTCTAGGCAATTGTAGTAGATAGTCACGGCTCATGAAATCTCCTATTGCAGAAGTGTTACCATTATTTTGCTTATCACGGTAATCGTTTCAAACAACTGGTTTTAATGAACATAAATACGAATATTAAATGAAACTGTTAAACAACTTGTATCTATCTTTTGAAATATATAAAATATCTTTTACAAACACCTAACATGACAACATAAGCTCATAAAATGTGTGCCTGGATGTGAAAAGGGACCAGTTGTCCGTTTCTAGTTACACAGATAATCGCAAATAAAGTTAAACTGATTCAAAATACACATTTTTGTTTTATTGGCTAATTACTCTCTTTATTGTGTTTTTTATCAAATGTGTTCGTCTGAAACCCGTCTGCGGTTGCAAAAGCATGAAAAAATGCGTTTTTATTGCGAACGAAAAAGGGACCAGTTGTCGATATCACGCTACGCTCTAGCGCATTACGGTGCTGCCGCATACAGTGGCAGAAACAAATGTCCGTATGATAGCAGTTTATAAACTTGTTTGTATAAAATATAATATTCTATAATATTCCGGGACAATTACTACGCTTATATTAACTTCACTTTTTGTTTGTCTATTTGATTGTTTGTCTGTTTGTTATGTACAAATCTTGTAATCGATATTATTTCTACTCCAATCAAGTTAAAATTTTGCGTGTGGACAGATTTCCGGTGACAATACAAGAAGCAATAAAAAAATATGGAACTTTTCCAAAATTTGAAAAAAAATAAAAAATTTGGAAAATTTTACCAATTGAGTTGACATTTTGCCTGTGGACGGATTTCCGGTGACAATGACATAAACCAATAAAAAAATTTGTAAAATTTTCTAAAACTTTGAAAAAAATTTTATAAACTTTGAAAAAGATTTTGAATTTGTACAAGTCTTGTAATCGGTATTATTTCTACTTACCAGTGTCCAATCAAGTTAAAATTTTGCATGTGGACAGATTTCCGGTGACAATACAAGAAGCAATAAAAAAATATGGAACTTTTCCAAAATTTGAAAAAAAATAAAAAATTTGGAAAATTTTACCAATTGAGTTGACATTTTGCCTATGGACGGATTTCCGGTGACAATGACATGAAGCAATAAAAAAATTTTTTTAAAGTTTTGAAAAAAGTTTAGCTTTGGAACAATCCAATCGTGTTGAAATTTTGTATGTGGACAGATTTCCGGCGACAATGCTCGAAAATAATAAAATGAATAAAAAAGTGGAAAATTTGAAGAAAATTCTAAAAACTAATTTTGTTTATAAAGCGTAGTTTTTAAAAAATGCACTTTTTATATAAATTTATTATGATTGTATTTCCATGTTTTGTGTCCCTAGTTATGTTTATTTCTTATCATTAAACGTTTAAAATAATTTGATACTATCTGATTTAATTGAACTCGCAAATTTGGATTTTTAACTGACATAAGTGTTGACAGCTGCATAATTATGTAACAGGAAATAGGATGAAAAAAGTTGCAAATTCACGTTAATTTATTATGGTTGCCAGATTGCACTCGGTGCCATTTTGAATTATTAACATCTAACATGAGATATTTGTTTTCTTCTGAATCCGACAGTTAATTACATGTTTAGTCGCCATATTGGATCCGCCATTTTGAATTTTATACATCTGACAACAGATTTGGAATCCGTATATATCACATAATTTAATTTTTGTATAAATCCGACACTTAATTACATGTTTGGTCGCCATATTAGATCCGCCATTTTGAATTCTAAAAATTCTAAAAATAAATAAGATTTGGAATCAGAGGACCCCATAAACCACTTACGAGAATGCTTAAGTCTTCTTAAGACTCGAGAGATGAAGATACCTAGCTTACACTATACATATTGTAGGCCCAGGCCAATAGGCGCTATAGATTAAAAAACCTATAAAACCCAAACGGACTAATGAAATAATAAATTCTACTAAAAATCTTGAAACTAATATCGAAATTGTTCCAAAAATGTTGGAGTCAGCGTAACTTCCAAATATGCGGGAAGTTATTAACTTTTAAACATTGCAAAAGTTTGAAGCGTCATAGCGCAAAAGTTTAATTTTTGCACCAGCAACTTAAATATTTTTTTTTCAATTTCTGTTTATGGTAATCGTCTTAAAATGTTGGAGTACCTTCGCCATAACTTATTCTATCTAAAAACACTCATAACTAAATTTCGGTCAACTGGTCCCTTTTCATATCCAGGCACACAAATATGTGTATATGTATCACATGTATTTATTTGTAGTTTTATATGTTTATAATCTACATACTGCCTTATTTTGAAATGAATCATTTATTTACATACTGCAGACCCAGGACACCTGATGATGTATGTTGTATGGTTTAATGGTTGCACCTCGATCTACTACAGCGCGGCTTTGTCCTCTATGTATTTCCTTTCCAATTGCAATACATACGAAGCAGATAGGCTTCTGCATACAAATGCGTAACTTGTCTCATAAAATATAATTCGATGTGGTCATCGAGTATTATCGCAACGGGAATATGTAAATATTTATGAAATGTATAGGATTATAATAAGTTCCACAGATAAGAGTTGTCTAACATTACTTGATAACTGATTTTATTGATGCATCCTCTAACTATATTCTTTTTGGTAACAATTATTAGTAACAAAACAACCAACTGTGATACACATATTACTGTACACCAGTATTACCAGATTATTAGAAAATTCACAAAATTCACAAATTTCAATTCCTAACACTATACTACTATACTCTACTATACACTTTGACATTATGACCTTAACATTTTCGAAAACCTTACTTAATAGGAATCTTCATTACAAATTTATAGAAAACGCCTATGCACTTTCCATTCATAAAATCCCCAGAGTCAACATCTTTCAGTTTTTAATTGACTTTTTATCGAATTTTCAAATGCAAGACCACACATTTAGAACATCATTAAATTCAGAAATAAATTCTCTACTAATTTGGAAGAAGAAAAATCGTATTATACCGAAATTACACCGAAAAACAAGGGTTTACATTAGGGTGACTAACTTTTTAATGCTCCAGTTGTGTGGGGTTGTAACTAGGGCTTCCAATCCCGGACAATATACTGATCCCGGGATTGCGGGATTAAAGATTTTGTAATCCCGGGACATCGCAGTTCATGAAAAAAGCGAAAATTGTGGGACCAAAACGCCTGGATTGCCAAAAGTTACCAAATCCACTTAGTAAAAAACACCTAAAATATACTGGATTGGACAATATCTTTTACCCCGAAACTTTTCTAAGGTTTTCAAATTTTACCTTACAAGTAGAAAACTGTAAATTGTCGGTTTCAAAGGTAAAAGATGTCAAAGTGTGCCGGTGTGCGTATTGACATCAATAATAAACAAAACTAAAACTGTATTAATTTAAACTCAACTTTCAAGAATAGTCACGGCAAAAGAAATTGTTTGATCGGGTCAAATTTTCATTTTTCATATTAATGCCAATAAAACATTTTGACGAATTTTTGTTTTCTTCTTTAAGATAAAAGATAAAATTGGATAACTTTAGAATTCATACGTCATGGATGTTCATTATGCAAATAACTGTTGCATTTTAAATAAAACGATTATTATTTACAAAAAGATACACAGGGTGTTCCTAAATATCATGTAAATACGAAAAGGGGTAATTCTTTGGCTTATTTAATGACTAAAAAGTCATATAAACATAGGTCCGCAAAGGCTTCGTTGCCGATCTACAGGGTGTTGAAATTTCAAGATTTTTTTAGTTTTTTCTTAATAGCTCTTGTATCTTAGTTTTAATTTTTAACAGTTGGTGGCGAATAAAATGTCAAAATAAATACAAACAAATGGTTATCTAAATCAAGCCAAGGCATACTAGGCCAATTATTTAAAAAACTTTAATTTCATCTAGCGAAACACAGAAAAGCTTTTATTCTTTTTCTCGATAACGGTGGTAAATACGAAAAAACTACAAGAGATTAAAATGCTTTAGAACAAAACACAAAATGCATTTTGTATTTTAGAATCCACCAGCGGCGTACCGAAGAAAAGATCATGGAGAGAAAAGGGGGCATGACCCCTGAAAAAATATCTCTCTGTAGATGCTTAAAACCATTTGGTATGCTCCATGATGTAAGTTCTACAGCGTAACCTAAATTAGAAATTAGAGCTAAATATCTCAAAAACTACAAGAGCTATAGAAAAAACTAAAAAAATCTTGAAATTTCAACACCCTGTAGATCGGCAACGAAGCGTTTGCGGACCTATGTTTATATGAATTTTTAGTCATTAAATAAGCCAAAGAATAACCACTTTTCGTATTTACATGATATTTAGGAACACCCTGTATAGGTATATGTAATAACTTTTAGACCTAGTTCTAAACGCGTTTTCAAGTAAAGATATTTATTGATCAACATTGATGAAATATTCAGTGCAACTTCTTGGAATATTTAATATTCAATTTCTTGCCATGAAAGAAATTAACATTAACTGTGCATCTTACGGTTTTGTCATATAGCCCAAATAGCCCAACACATTATAAAAATAGATTTTTTATCTAAGTGCACTGTTTGACAAAACTTTTCCACTAAAAAACCGAAAAACAAACCGATAATTGTTGAAGAAATGTAAACAATGACAGCTCATCACAAACTCGAGATTTTTAGAAACAATTCTATAATTTTATTGTTATTTCAATAGATGTTTTAAAAATTGTTTGTAACACATCAATCATTATTTTGTGTGGTACTCCATTGCTGTAAGTAGGAATTTCATTCATTCTATTTGAACTATCTTAAACCATCTTCAACCAGCTCAAAGATTCAGACAAAATTGGTCAACAAAATTCACGGTTGATTAAATTTATATTAAACTCATACAGCAGTTTCCACCTTTCTTAATGAAAAGAGGCGTTTCTTAAACAATTCTTATAAGCGTAGTTTCTTAACAAATTCCTACAATTTTTTAATTGCATATAAAAATTAAATTGTTTTTGTTTATTAAAACTATCTTAAGTTTACGTTAAATCTACAATAATGCACCCTAAAAAGAATTTTACTTTTTGTACGTGTGATATTGTATTAGAAATGAATACAAAATGTCTCAATATCCTGTCAACGTTTTTCAAATTTCAAGTTTTTAAAAAGGGGCAATCTCGGGACTCTTTATGGAGTTGGACAAATTGTTAAAATCGTCTTTCCCAATGGGACGTTTGCTCAAACTTTGTTTACATACCCCTGTAAAAAAGTACGGTAGCTATGAGGATTCTACTTCGAATATTTTATATCATAAAATAAGCCATTACGTTTACTAAAAGCTGTAGACGGATGTTAAGGCGTGTATTATCTTTGTTGGAGCATATCCGCCAGGGGTAAATATCAGCTTCCACCAGCAATTTCGCCAAGTATGGTTTAGTCCATTTCATTAAGAGGAGACCAATAATTATCGGTTGGATAACCCCTATCTTTTTCCTTCACGTTTCTGATTACGAATTTTATTGAAAAGACGTTCAGCGTTATACACAGAGAAGAAGGAGATGCACCAGAACAATATGCAAACGCTGAGCTGGCATTCTTGTTATGGTGGTTTATTATGCCAGAGAAATTCACCTATTAGCAGTGTGTCTGTTGAATGGCGTGAACATCGAACGCAAATATTTATCCATCGGTCGGAGCGGACAACAATAAAAAAATAAGACGAAAACTCCACCCGCACCGAAGTGATAATAGCGTATAAGCAATAAATAGAGGGGTTCAAATTGCTTCGCCCTTTTTTGTCGGCTTATTTTATTTCTCCCCCGTCATTCTTCTTCTTAACGCACACTGACGCGCCGTGGATTTTTACAGACCGTCGAGGTTCATCGCCTCACCTAGAGAAGAGGCACGTCGTACCCATCTCTCCGTCTGTCTCCGTTTCTCGCTATAACGGCGGATAAAGGCGGGAGAAACTAGACGTCCTTCTTCACTGCGCCTCAATTATAAATTTGAATAGTTCCGTCTTGTTTGGTTTTCTTGTGCCGTGTTATACACCGGGGAATCCGTTTGAAGGCAAGGTGATGAATAATGGCTCGAATCCTGGCCTGCCACTCTATGATATATAAGGTGGGTTCGATGGGTTCGCTCTCAACGCGCACCATACCAGCCGTGGTGCCGTCTTCTATCTCCCTCTTCCTTTCTTCAACTCCTCGACGGACAGGTTAACAGACCCGAGTTATAGTAATCAGAGGAGCACACGCGTTCTAAACGTAATACCCGATGGCCGTGGAGAAGTGGTATGCGGCCACTCAGTTTGACGCTATTTTAAGTGTCTAGTTTTCTGAAGTATCTTAAATTAATAGAATTTCTTTACATCGTTCATAAATTCTATAAGGAACGACCTATTGTGGCTAGTCGCTCCTCATTGGAAATGGAGGTTATACATAACAGGGCATCAGAAATCGAATTTTCAGTGTATAATTCATTGCCGAAATTTTTATCTACTGTCTTAAATTTCCTTTGTCATCGTCAGTTTATTCCATAAAAAAGTGAACAAACCTTCATCATCAATACTTTCGACAGAATGCCACCAGGTTCTCCTCCAAGATCTATTTCCATCTTCTCATCCTCACACCATGCCATCATCTGGCTTCTCTTTGCTTCAAAATATATCTTCAAATGTCTTTGTCTCTAGTTTCCTCTGTATTTCTTGTTTATCCCCCTCCGCCTTTTAGCCTACTTCCGTCTACTTCCGCCTCCCACACCCTGATCATCAGTTTCATTTCATCAATCCGTACGATACGTTTGATACTTCATTGCTTTATGATTCTGTCCATTTTCCATTATGCTTACTTCCAACACACTTGTCAAATATTTCCTTTTAGATGCTATCAAGATTTTAAATCTTGGAAATCTTCAAATGATAGTAGATATTTGACCATCTGTGTTAGGTTAGTCTGGAATATGCATGTGCAAAAACATCATGGTTCCACCATCTGATTTTCAATCCAAATGTACACCAGAGATAATATGATGATGGGGTATAGAATGCGGGTATAGAAATAGACAAAGAATATTGTGACATTCTTAAAATGTGGCTACCCCTTTGTGGGTAATCACATCAACGTCTTTGCATCTTCTTATGGGGCTGTAGCGGAGATGGTAGCTTCCCCGAGGGGATAAATACGCTCACGACGGTTAAACAATCAATTTATTTCGTAGTCTTACAAATGTGTGCTTCTTAATGACTACTTCTTAATAACTGCTAACAATACAAAATGGTTTCATCCTTTATAGTGGTTCTCCAAGGTACCGGGCGCTAGCCGACCTTCCTGGTGCCGGCTTATGTTTGTTGTTTTATCGTTGCACATTCCTAGAACAAGGTTCCCAAAACACAAACTAACCTCGCGACTGATTATGTTTTATGCTCTGAATAACCCTATGTGACACTCCCCTTTCTACAAAAAGACATTGCCCTCAATGTCAGTGACAATGGGCTGACTAATGCAACAAACTGCGCCACCAAGAAGCTCAAACTTTTCCTTTGGTATCTGAGAACACACAATAATAGAGAGGAGTAAATGTACATAAAAAAAAATACACCCTATCAACATAACTCTAAAAAAAACAACGCATATTCAAAATCAAACAATACTTATACTTCTATAAATACTTTTCATTTTCATACATACATAAATACATCAATACATTCATCCGCCTGTTTAAAATCTGTGTTCTGGTGCTTATAGTCTCAATTATCTGCTACTGACATTTTACGTGATCCTCCATTTCTCTTATATACTTTTCAACTAAGTATTTTCCATAATTCTCCTAATTATGTCATCATTTCCTGATTAATTCTTCTGATTAATCAGTACCATTATCATTTCATAGCCGCCCAGGCCATGAAATCTGCAAGCGTCATTATCCAAAATGTCGCTGCAGTCCCAAGAAACTTTAAAATATTCATAAAATTATCAGAGCAGAATTTTGTTACGATAAACTGCCATCAGTTTGTAGATTTCTTATTATTGTTGCATTCACACACCTAATTGTTTAATAACAAATATCTATTTTAAACATTCATTCGATTCGCGTAGTGGCGTTGGCGTCACATTTCATCACGTACACTTGACCTCTATTTGTTGACTAGACATTATGATAAAAAAAGTTTTTGCACTCTATTCTGCGAAAATATAAATGTGTTCATTTTCGTAATGCTGTCCTACATTTAAATTACTTCGCCTAGAATAATACGTTTTTTATCAAATCACTTTACATGCACTTATAATAACTATACTAACTACCTTATACGTTCTGACCATAGGTCGAGTACCTGATGTTGCGAAACGTTAATTTTTTCATCTTTAGGCTCCTTCCTGTAGTCGTTCTGCCCAATTGTTGCCGCTAGATCTGATGGAAATTGACATCTTTCCATCTTTTTCTGGTTCTGTCAGCAGACAGGACACACCTCCATCTTCCATTGAGATGAAAAATTCTTCTAAATTGCTTCTCCTTCTTTCTTCTCTGTGGCTACTTCTTCTTTCTGCTTTGTCGCTTCTTTTTCTTTCTTCTTCGTGGCTTGTTCTTCTTTCTTCTTGGTTGTTTCTTGTTTTTTCTTCTTCGCTTCTGCTTCTTTTATCTTGGTTGCGTCTTCTATTTTCTTCTTGTGCTGTTCCACCATTGGAGCTCTTGTTGCTGCGAGTGATGTTGTACTGCTCCAAGTGACCATCGGGATAAGGGCGCGTCCACCATTGTGACATTAGATGGGTGGTTACCCCTTTGTAGATAACCACCCTTACTTTCCCCGAAGGGATAAAGGCTCTTCACAATGGTTAAACAGTTACTTTATTTGTTGTACAACATACACCTGGTTCTTAATAACTACTTCTTAACAACTCCTTCTTAATAACTGGTAACAATACAAAATGGTTTCATCTTTTATAGTGGTTCTCCAAGGTACCGGGCGCTAGCCGACCTTCCTGGTGCCGGCTTATGTTTGTTGTTTTATCGTTGCACATTCCTAGAACAAGGTTCCCAAAACACAAACTAACCTCGCGACTCATTATGTTTTATGCTCTGAATAACCCTATGTGACAATATTCTTACTAATCCGACTAATCTAATCCTGGTCTCTAGTGACCCAACCCTTGACTGAAGATATGTAAGTAGGTAGGTACTTAAAAGTACTCAAGGAACGCAAAATATTTCCGTTTCTTTGTGACCAAGTGATAGGTTAGTGGTTTAATGATAAGAACCAATATAAAAGAATGACATTTATGTTTGATTCTTATGCAAGGAAATGAATTTCCTTGTATTATTTTACTACCGTTGTTATCAAAATTTTTAAAAACAAACTGACTAAGGGGAGAATCGATGGTAGGACAATATTTATTGAGGGGGTAGGTTTACAAATAACAAAACCCTACTGCTACGTTTTCTATTTACACACACGTGATTTTGCCTTATATGTATACACTATAACAATACAATATGAATTTGATGATTACATTTGTCACCTTACTTAGATAGAATGACATCATCCTTATAAATATTTTCATTATTGATTTTATAATAAATTAATGTTAAATACTTATTAGAAAGTGACGATGGTGTCCACCGAAACATGTCTGTAGCTAATTAAAGAACATTGCAAGGACCAAGGAAACTTTTATTTATTTATTACTTATAATTAATACTTATTACAAATTTGAATTGTTTGGTACTGTTGTGGTTTTAATATAAAAGTGATAAATTTAAAGCTAATGTAAATACATATTACAAGGCACGTGTGTAACTGTTATTTGCAGTGTTTCGTATGTCTTATTAGCATATATTTGTGGTCACCTTTTAATAGCTATATCTTTTATTTGCATTTCACATACAAAATTAATATATTTCGCCTTCCTGGTTTTGCATTTAAAGAAAGACAAAAATACAGGTGGGCCATTTTAATCTTAATATTTGATTATTTCGAAAACTACTAGAATTAGAAGAACTAGAAGTAGAACTAGTAGAAATTTGTTCGAAGTGGTCTTTAGTAGTATACATACAGCGTGTTCCTAATTTCCGTTCCAAGAATAGGTACTGATTTTCTTATTGGAAATTCAAATATATGGTTACATTTTCGGAATGCAGATATTTTTACAAATACAAGCCAATCCACAGGAAACTTGATAACAACCGCAATTATGAAACGGGATTATGAATATAAATCGTAAATTTTTCATAGAAAATGGCTTTTGACGTACAATACTCGTTATCGGATTCTCCAGGATATGATTTGACATATCAATGATTCGCGTTTGTTTCTAGTTTTATGCAAAGGCATTCTGTTCACGGGATAAAACTTTTTTTTATTTTGTAGGCTATTAGAAACGACGATAAGATTGTGATGTTTATAAAGCTCATTATCAGTCTATTCGTAACGTAAGAGTGGTATTTTTATGTGTGGACTATAGTCAGCCGTGTCGGTACATTTATTTTTATAGAAAACAAATTTGCATTAATCATCCATTATAATACATCGTTAATAAAACAATAATGTCTTAATATGTCCTAGATTTATGTCTGCATTTCCCTTTAATTTATAACGACTGAGATTCGCTCATAAAATTCAAATTGCAGTACGTGATATGTTGATCTTCGTATTCAGTGCATTTAATAAGAATATGTCTTAATAAATGATCTATTGAGGGCAAATTTTCTGACCCAGTCAACAATTACTCTACACTCCGGAGCAGAATATATTTAAATTGAACGATCAATTTGAAACAATTCCTTGCTAGCATAATTTAAAGTATGATGAGAATAATAAAAACTTAAGGACAAAACATATGATTTTTTTACTCACATTTACCTACTATAAAAAAAGTCTTGCAGGAAAAAAAAGTTGGACACCAGTTTCTACGCATTTGAATTCATTATTTTTTCAAAAAAAATCTGTTGTGTGGATCACAAGTATGTTGATGGAAAAACGTAACACATATGCTTTTTCATCCTTTCGATTCATGTTATATTTTGTTTCTGAATATGGATACCTATTTATGAATATTATTATCACATTTGTACACCAAAATGCCAAGGCTAATTTATTATAGCTGTTGTTTTAGCTTTTACTAAAAAATGACAACATTGTTATTGCTGTTATTTTGGGTTATTCATACATTTACACTGCGTTCCGATTAAATACTACTAACTGCACTACATAGTACACACCACTATCTCTATCCGAATTCATTGTTGTATGATTTACATCTATCTCATTATCTTTGTCATGTTCGCTATCATATCAATGTTCATCTGAGAGTTATCACCATAAATTGATAAAATTGTTGTTATGATATAATTATTACGGTTTCAGATAACTTGATAGATAAATTTGTCCGCGTTAATCTTTTTGGGAACTCAGTTTGTAAGAAATATTTGTTGGCTCAATTTCATAGAAATTTAAATTGTTGTTATAGATTTTAGTTTGTACTACAAATTGTAAACGTCCCAAAAAATCTTCAAATCGAACTTGCTATTGTTTATTATTTTGAATGTGTGCCATTATGAATGAACACAGTAGGCAACTTACTATCAATAAGTTGAATATTATGTATTAACAAGTGAGTAGATTATAACGTTAAAACGTGATGTGGTAATTAACTAGTATGTTCCGGGTAGTTATCTGTGTATCTCCTAGATCAAGATAATGGTATCCCCTAAATTTTATCAACAGTCACTGAAAACCCTTTTACACAATAGAAACAAATGTTCAACATTTTCAACTATTGCACACAATTATAATCAATTTAAAGTAATGATACCATCAAAATTAAGCATGCGCCATGAGCACATGCTCTCTCTTATTGGTATTTATTGTTATTTTGACTATTTTCAAGATGGGTGGAGAATCTTCGCACCAGTAACCAGTAGGGCAGGAATTTGGGCTGTAGCTCAGCACGGTTTCAAATTTCATTGTGTAAGTGCCGTTTGGACACCCGGATGTCATATATTTTTAGAGCCGTCACTTAAAACCATGCACAGGTATCAGGCCAAGACAAACGTTGGATGAACACAAACAAAACCACTTTAAAAGAAAATATTATTTATCTTTATATTACTTCTACATTATACAGGTGTACAAAAATAAACACTGTTATTCATTTCTTTAACGATTGGATTAAAAATATTCGAATGCGTAACCGAAATACACCTACTACCTTATTAAATGCATCAACAAACACAAAGAACTCACCGTTATTTATATTCTCAATAAAAATTCCTCCGCATACCACAAGCACAGGTACTTCTTCTGGCACTGTAAGGAAACTCAATTCACCTGTCCCTCGCACATGGCACCATACACGTATCGGTAGTTAGGCTACAGAGAATCAACAGGTAAGTGAATATATCCGCAAGAGCACAAATTCAAATAAACGTAAACACGCTAGCGTCGATAGCGTGCGTAGTCGCCGCTATGCATCACACTCCGGGCCAAATTTACACTCAGCCACCGTCTAGTCGTTTCTACGGCTCTACAGGAACTGAACTCGTATGTAACCGCACCGAAGCTACAAATCGGCCGACCGAGTAGAACGGTCAGTCGAGTCAGCCGGTCTTGGCTACCAGGAGCGGAGTAGGTACGATTCTTTAGATACGCAGAGGAAGAGTACACCTCGTAACTCCTACGAGTCTCCAAGAGGTTACTAAATGCGTTACATGCAAGCATTCGTCCACCGCTGAGTTTATTTTAATTTTATTATACGAAGTGAAGCATCGGCAAAGGTAATGTGAAGAGTGAAAAGGACATAATTATCATCAGTCACGTGACAACTGGCATATGCATCAATTAAAACACATTTTATTTTAGGAAAATATTGTCTCCGCCTTCTGTTCCGTTCGGTTCGGTTCGCTCCGATTCCGACAGGTGTGCAGCTTTATGCAATAATTTTGGCTTTATGCAATAATTTTAAGACGCGATCAACTAACCAAAGATGCTACGTCAACTGTGCTAATTCCGAGTTGCGTTCGGTTAGTCTCCTCGGGACTCCCAGGCTAACGCCTTTTAGCGAGAACATTTCTTGGTCAGTAATATATCCTGATTCTGTGTGTCAATACTGCTGTTCTTAAAATAAATATTCAAGAAAAAATACCCAATAGTTCCAGTGGAAATGAAATTGAGTAATGTAAGAGAAGAGGAAGAGAATACTATAAAATACTACAAAACAACCAATTCTCTGAAGTGATTTGACCGATCTTGATCGGCGTCGCTTCGTTTTGGGCATCTCAGTGGACAAATCGGCTCAAAGGACCCGGTATAAATAGCTCTTAAATAGACTATCGGTATAGCAATAAGCTGATAAAAATTACTTATAATTGGTCGCTGCGGTTTTGGGAAATAAAGACAAAGGGACTACAAAGAGACTACAAAGAGACTACAAAGAGACTACAAAGCGACTACAAAGCGACTACAAAGAGACTACAAAGCGACTACAAAGCTACTACAAAGCAACCAAAACCTAAAGCTATCTTAACGAATTATTGTATGCCAAGCGTTGTTAAATTACATATCAATTTACATAAAAATTTCATAAATTATTTGATTTGCATAAAGAAAATCGCAAAAAATCACATTGTACAAGCACCATGATGTCAACCGTGGAGTGTCAAAAAAATTGCTACAAATGAAAAACTGTTTTATTATTAATTTGTCAACAAAACGTCCTAGATCAATTTGGATTCAACATTCAAGCATCAGATCTGGAAAATATGCGTGAACTATAAAATACTTTGGGCCTTCCAAGGATATGCAGAGGAGTCATAGTAGACCATTTTTTGTTAGACCAAGTTGGTGCCGAAAACGTACCGTTTAGAAGCTGCAGACCGTTAAAAAGAGTTGGAAGATCATAGCAATTTTACAAACACCATAAGCAAAGTTTGATGTATCATAGTATAGTTCTTTTAAAACCAAATAAGTTTCAACTGAAACTTTTGTTAATTCAAGAGAATTAAAGAGAACCAGCTTTTAGGTTCATCAACTTCTACAGCGAGCGCGGAGTGTATGGAAACAGCAAAATCGCTGAAACGGTTTGCGATTTGAAGAAATTCACGGGTACGTCAATTTTACGTCACATATATATCAAATTTATATTTTCGACCTTTTCTTTCCAACTTATGAGATCGACTTCGTCATCAAAACTTTATTTAAATGGCAACCCCATTTATTATTTTTTGAGCGCGGTATTTTGACATTTTGACGAAAAACTTACATGATCAATTTTTTAAATGACAAACCGTCTCCACACTTACGCTCTCAGTGTAAATGTTGTTCAAAAGTTGGTACGCACTTGCAACGATCCGTAGCTTCTAAACAGTACGTTACCGGAAATTTTTGAAAACTAGATCCACTATGACCAATATATACACCGTTAAAATGCGTGGACACTGGAAAAATCTGTTAAAACTGATGCTTGAATATTGAAATAAAATTGATCCAGGACTTGATAATAAGAATAACTTTTTTTGGTTAATTAATTATAAAAAGTTTTCCATTTATTGCAAACTTTATTGTATAACATTCTCAACAGAAAGGCCTGGATCTGATGGTACATAATATTTTAAATAATGAAAAGTAACTCAATTTTGAAACAAACTATAATAGAAAGCTTCTGTCACATAATTTCATTGAACAATTCGAAAAAAAAATGGCAAGCACTTAAATATGTCACTGAAAGTTTTAAATATTTGAATTAAAACATTTTTTTTGCTAGAAATAAAGAAGGTTTGATCTAAATGGTTCCGTTGATTAAAGACATTATTGTAGTTACTGTTCAACTAATACTCGTAGAATCATTTTTTGAAGTGAAACATCGTATAGCAGAATCGCCTTTATATTCGGTCTATCTATTCACACTACCAATATATTTCTTTCTATCATAATTTATTTTTGTGGCAAAAATAAACATATTTTTAAATCAAGGTAAAAACAAAGAAAGACATCCTTTCTATTTGCGTATAACTTTAGTGAATATCGGCTTTGATATGATTATTTTGTAGTCATTTTCAGTGGCAGCTCGTGATCTAGAAAAATGGAGGTTGCAACTTTCAGGGACCTACCAGTTTTATATGACATATGTTTAATAGAATACCTTTATGTGTGCACTAAAAATGACTCATTCTTATTCTTAAATACTTTAATTTTAATTATCTTTGGCTGCTACGTCCCATGGGTGTTAAATCCCTGTTATTGTTTAGTACTATCTACGGCGTCCCACTTTTTTCCCGCAGAACTTTCTTTCAGATAGTAAATGTTCATACTGAGTAAAAAGATTCATATGGAGTTTCATTAAAAAGTTACAGCCGTTTGAAATATTAACAAATCGATATTTTCAACTTACTTAATTCGGTCGGTTAAATGATTTAAATCTGTAATACCTGTTTTTGTCCACCGGTCATCGGCTCCAAACAATAGACAAGGAAAACAAAAAAAGCATTTTTGACGTCACACCCACAAATCCACTCATTTTGCTGTAAACATCAACATTAAATGTCCTTGTTATCACTAAATTAGTCCTCCCAAGCCTTTTTATTTCGTTCTTATCGACGCAATTTAGAATGCTTAATGGTTGAGCTAATAAACTCTGCACTGAATTCATTATTTGTTTTTAATTTTGTGTAATAAGCGCTTCACGGGCAACCAAACTACACAGCGTACGAGTGTCAAGAGTCAACTGTCTACAACCACAATGCAATAACGCACGTCGCCAGTCGCGTAAGCATGACGTCGCTTCGCTTCTAGACACCACTGGGGGCGTGGTCCAGTAGTTCTGGTGTACTGGATACTTGCAACCATTTCAGACTAAACGAACCAATCGCCGCTGCCCAATTCGCTTGCTCGCGGGCTATAATTCAGGCGTCGATACGCAGTGTAGCGGTAGCAGACGGTTGCGGCCTTGCTGCGGCCCTGGGCCGCATAGCCGACTTGCGCTTGGAATTCTCGAGAGAATGCTCGATATTTTATTAAATTATATGTTATAGATCGTTGCGTATTGACTATTACACTATTATTTACATACAATTAAACACTTTTTGTTTCCTTGTAACTTTTGGGGGTTGCGCAAACCTGCAATCCAATACACAAACCGCCACTGATCATTTTGCCAAAAGTGTCAAATAAGTGATCAAAATGAGTTTCACTTAGTAATATAAAATACGTGGCCATAACGGTATTCCATTTTCATGTGTTGTATAATAATTTGAATTGGTACTTGTAACAAATGTATTAATTGTTATTAATAACTAGTTATGATACTAGTATTAAAACTGCCGACTTTTATCGTGAGAAGAAAAAATTTATGTACGGAGCAAGCGGAGTGGCCCATCCCGTCGTACACAGAACAATGAAGAGAAGAGAGGGTATCCCGAACGTTGTTGAATAATTTTATTACTAGAAGCTGAGTCCATACCTGTGGCGAATGCTCCAACCACAGGAGAACAAGTAAAAAGAATTAGTTGTGAGAGCCGACTGGGCCGAAAAGAATACCGTCACGGACGGCACCCGCCATTGTTCGGGAAAATCTCCAAATATAATTACAGAGTGTGGTGGTGCACTAGGAAAGCGCAGAAGAGCGCAGCGGCCTCCTACGATCGCGTTCGCCGTCGTCGGTCGTTCAGAATGTGGGAAGGACGATTTCTGGGGATCGAGGAAAAGGCAAGAGAGCAAGCGGACTTCGGGCCCCGGTTTCACAGGTTCGGCTGCGAGTTGCCCCTCCGTGGTGCATTTAATCTTGATCTAACCAGGTCTTTTTTATGCGGGGGCCGGGACTCACGCCGTGGCTTAGCAGCCCGGATCATTAAAATAAATACGAGTTTTTGTGTGCGGCGACGACCCGTTGAATATAACGGGCAGAGGTTGGAATTATATTAGATATTTCAGGTATATACTTAGGGTGGATGTGTTAATGGAACAGGATCCGTACAATAAAATGTTTACGCTAAAATGCACTTAGAGAGTTACTTTATAGAAGTAAGAAGTATACACCTGCAGCTTTTTCCAAACATTTTACTTAAAATTATTCCAAGAACCTTAAGGGAAATCTGCGGAAAACAGCCACAGAATTTGAGTAATTTTAGCGATTCCAGAGAATAAATAGTACTTTTTTTGGTAAAGTGATTAGTATAAAATTTAAAAAAATAAACTTTTTTCAAAACTCAAAAAGAAATTATCGACATAAAAAGCGTATGCAAGCAAGATTTAGATCTAAAGCTGCCCAACCTCGTGAAAGAAATGACATACAATAAAATAAAAGACTACAAAAATTCCAAAATAATAATAAGCATTATTAATTAGACGAACTATATGCAAATAAATATTTAAAAAAAAACACCTAGTCAATGATCACCAAAAATATTTCTTGGTCTCCTGGTTCTGTGTGTCAATATTGCTATAGCAACATTAAATATTCAAGACTACCCAATAATCCCCAATGGAAATGAAATTGAGCACGGTCAGAGCAGAGGACAAGAATACAACAAAAGAGTACAAAGCAACCGATCCCTGAAGTGATTTGATAGATCTTGTTCACCTGTTTTGGTTACCTCTGTGGACACATCGGCTAAAAGCATCCTGTATAAATAACTCTTAAGTGGCCTATCGATATAGCAATAAGTTGATAAAAATGCTTACAATAACCAACTACAAAGCAACAAAGCAAGTCCTAAAACTAGTTGAGTTACTGATAGTATGTCAAGCGTTGTTAAATTAAGTATTATCCATCGAATATTTGTACCCTACTCATTTGACATTAATTAAAAATTGCAGTATATATTTGATTTGCATACTAAAGCTTATCTAACATTCAGATCTAACCTTCTACCCACATGGGAAAAATTACAATCAATAAAATACATAGGTAAACTACAGAAGTAACAAAATAATAATAGAGAATTAATTATACGAACTATATGCAAATAAATATAAAGTGAAAAAAGACACTATCCATAAAAGATCATAATGCTCCATTATCTAAAACCAGCAATATCTCCTAACCAATAGACAGGACCTATTCACCAAGATGTCAAGGTTTGCCATCTTGACGACTGTTGAAATACTAATCAAACTGGAAAACATTTATCAAAATACAAAAAAAAAATTAGCGTTAGAAGATTTGCTAGCGAAAAGGAACGTATCGCCCAATTATCTCAGGATTTAAAAATGAATTTCGAAATCAGCAATTAGAATCAAAATACTATAAGAAAACTATAAGATTTTTTCAATGGCAATCGAAAAATGTTTGGAAACCTTTTGAGCTCGGACTCGTATTTAGCTCGAAGAATTCTAACAAAAAGTCAATTCGATTTTCATTCACAAAAATCCGTTTTCCCATAGTTACAATATTTTCCTCATTTCCTCAAACATGTTCTGAAGTTAGATCATAAATATCTCATCATTCGACATTTAAAGTGTATGTGAGGCGCAATAAGAAAAATAGGATTTCAATTTTGTCCGAAATTGTCCGATTATTTATTAAAATTAATTAATTAAAACAATTTGACTGTGTTTATTGCATAGATTTGGATGGGTTGAGTTTAATCAATCAAGTAAATTATCAATCAAGTAAATCTGATATTATATTTGAATCTAGGAGCAACTTACCCGTACCCCACATCAGCTGTGTTCCCTTTTTTATCAATAAAGCTTAACCTGATAACATTATAAAAAATATTTTGTGATAAAAGTCTAAAATGTACGGTTCGAGGACTAAAAAATAAAGTGATAAACGTTTGAAATAAAAAGCTTGTTGCCATTGAAACACACTCAGACAAGACATTATAAACAAGGATACATCAAATCTTAAAGTAACAGAATGAAACTTTGATTTTAATTAGTGCTTCCAATTTGGGATTGCTTTTTCAGAACCGGGATTACGGTGCTGGAAATTTTCAATCCGGGGATCCCGGTGCCAGCACCGGGAATCTCGATGTATAAAAAAACGAAAATAAGTATTTTAAATACGGATTTTATTTTTAAAATATAAATAAGTGAACTGAACAATATACAGTATACATAATACAGTAGTATACATGAACAGCAAAAAATATGGCTTACAATATTAAATAATATTATTATTTTCTGCCTTAAAATGAGATCTTATAAAACCCAAAATATTCAATGTTTCATCGTTGAGCGATGACCTAATTTTAGTCACTATCTTAGCTAAGGTGACCAGATTTTTATTGTAGATAAACGGGACAATAGCGGGCGGGGCGGGGGTAGTAATTATACCAAAGATTCTAGGATTTTGATAAACACAAAACTTATTCTTAGCATGTTTCTTTTTACTTTATCATACGCAGTATGTAAAGTATTGTAATCATGCCAAAAATTTTTTTTGGGATTTTTGCGGAAATATGTCTTTTTGGGTCCCCTGAACATTTTTGACCAAGGTACAAAAAAATGTCTGTGTGTGTGTGTGTGTGTGTGTGTGTGTGTGTGTGTGTGTGTATGTGTGTGTGTACCCGTTTTTTGTGGCGACGATTCCAGAGAAACTTCTAAAGGTATCGGGACGAAACTTCATATTTAGAAGTTTCATAACCAAACTTAGAGCTGAAAAGCTTTCTGTTGAAAAGGGTCCAAAGGAACTGGTGGTTTACTCATAGCATTTTTCGAAGATTTTGCAAATGAGCCGCTATTTGTGCAATGTCGTCAAAATAGTTAAATAATAAATTAAAGGAGAGGAAATTTTCTATAATTTATGTATATGACATTTTTTGGTAAAATTTATAGTTTAGCTGCATGAGCAAATTCTATTTCATCGAAATCGGTCGTACTGCTTTAAAACTAGTAGCCAGGATATGTCAGATTTTTTGATTCTAATGACAGTAGCTAGTGTCAAACGCTAATGTTTTGAAAATACTACTGTCAATATAGGCTGCGTTCGGATATTGAACACCGTTACACTTTTTACACCCAATAACACGTCATTTAGAGTTTAGACGGTGTACCCGGTATCAACGGAGTACAATATCCGAACGCAACTTTAATCAATTAAAACTAAACTATTAATTTTATATATATATATATATATATATATATATATATATATATATATATATATATATATATATATATATATATATATATATATATATATATATATAGTATGGTAAAGTCATGTGCTTGGCCACATCAGATTTTTTAATTTGGTTGGTTACACAGATTTTTTTTTATTTTAAGCAATATCATCACATACTCCTTAAAATTGTTGTGCTTGTGATCAAATCATATTTGTTTAAACAAAACATACTTCATTGAATATTCAACGTTATTTGCATAGTGATTAACTGTTTTGCCATTTTTATTTTAAATAAATAAATATCGTTTGATACAAGAAAAAGTTCATTTCATTATCGTTTATTATAGCGATTAAAGTTGTGTATATGAACTCTTTCCTATATAAATTCTTCCAATATATGCCCTTTGCACGAAATAAATATTTTAAATAAATTTTTATATTTTTTAAACTACTAAATATAGTAAGAAGACTAGGAAAGATGAATTATCTTCTTATGGTAAATAAATAAATCTTAAGGTAAAAAATAGCAAACATATGTTCTAATCTGACGACCCTGTACAGCACAACATGATATGCCAAGTTTCAGGTACAGTTTTGAGAAAAATACGCTGACTGGCACAGTTAAAGGAACACTTATTTTGCTAAACTTTTGTAATGATGACCGGTTTTCATTATTTTTCAATGCATTTTAAAGAAACTCAATAAAGAATTTCATTGTTTCTTAGAGATTAGCACATACTATTGTAATTTTCGATACACGCTGTGAAAAACTGCGGAGCATGAGCAAGTTTTAAAGTACTTTGTTCCAAAGCCAGCCATATTCTGAACATTTTGTTTTTGGTTCATTCCAATATCTGAATTTTGTAGAAGATAAACAATTTCAAATAAAACTTAGCTATTTAAATTTACCCTTAAACCTTGCAGCAAATCTGACTTGATTATGAGTGAAATACAAAATTTTGCATAAAACTGTGTACATTCTACAAAAATTCAGATATTGTGATGAATTAGAAAACAAGATGTTGAGAATTGATATGGTGTTGTAAGAGAGTACCTAGTTGCAACCTGCGAGAGAACAAGTTCCTTAGTTATCCCACAGGATGTCTCAAACATGACCAAAAACACAATTTTTGATCTCCCGGTATTAATAATCAGCTGGAACATCTTATTTTCTTTAATTATCAAAGTATATTATGTATCATAAATGTGATAAATTTCCTTACGTCTCGAAAAAAATAATGAAAATCGGTCAAAGTCTACAAAAGGTATTGAATATCAAAGTTTGGCTAACTTAGTTTAAGCCGGTCAGTCGACATATCAAATGTTGATAGTTCTTTTACGTCCTGTCTCGTTCTTACTCACTTTCTGCCGGCACCGAGATTGTCTGAACCAAATATAAACTACTAGGCCGTAGAGCACACATCCTAACACTGGATAGTTTATGCCCTATTTAATGGCATTAACCATTAGTTTAGTATTCCTTTCTCTTAATTTGTTTGTAAAAATAATATTTTGATTTTCTATTAAAAATCTATCAGCACCGTAATCCCGGTATTCAGACTAATCTCAGCACCGGCATTACGGTACCAGAAAAGTCCGGGAATACCGGGATCCCGGGATTGGATGCACTAATTTTAATGTTTTGTAAAATTAAAATAACAATTTTAAAAATTACTTGTCTTTCTAACTCTAACTTTCTAACTGGCAGTACTCGAATAATGTAAATGTTGTGAAAGTTATTAGGCCAAAATTGTTACAAATAAATTTTGTAGTGCGAACTGAAGAACTTGAACAAACATATCTAAAGAAACGAGATCATAAACTCAGTTCTGAGGCCCTTAAGTTCTTATGCCTTAGCCTAAGAAGTGACACTGACAATTACATCACTTTTGAATCACAATTAGAAATACAGTATTTAGACGCTTATAACTTAACAGTTATTATCATAAAATGAACAAGATCTACCAGCGTTATTAAAAAATCATCAATTTTTGAGTTAATTTAACTGCTTTTCTTGTGAAACCATCCAAATTTCTCCGATTCTTAGATTTTCTGTTTACCATAATATTGCGTGCTGACTGGATGGCAGAATTACACCAAGGTATCAGTTATAGAGTCAGCAACACCAATTGACCATATCCGTAAACCATAATTTAGTCTTAAATTAGTTCCTTAACTTGCCGTGAATTTCTTTATACCATATTCAGGGGTTCAGTTCTTCTTTATTGGGTGTACGATTGTTGTAGATTGTTGTTGTGAGATTTCGTCCGAATGTGTTATGATAGTCCTCTTCTTTATGCTTCGGTGAATATAATGTAAAATATCAACGACGTGCTTCATGTGTTCTTTGGTGTTGAATGGCGGATTAAGACCAAACATTCAACACCAATGTGTTAAGTTCGTGTGTGTTGTGTGCTGAGGTGGGTAAAACAACAGAATGGTGGATTCACACCACCACTCCTTGGTTGTACTACTGCATTACAAATTTAATATGTCATAAGAATGCCGATAAAAAGCCATTGTCATAATGATGACGTCCATTTGCCTGTACCATATGCCTTATGCATAGATCGAACCTTGTCCAATTAGACAATGCAGTCATTGTCTTCACAAATCTTTTAATACCACTCGATTGGAGATAAGGCTTAACTAATTTTCGTCGAACCATCGCCGTGACCGCGTCCACCATTTGTTTAAATAAATAACCGGGATCAATTCAGGCGGAGGAGGGCACGAACCGTGTCCAATCCAGAAATGTGTGCTCCACCGAGGATAGGAGGAATTCTGTTCGAACGAGACGATGACGAGCACAAGTCATTGTTAATTCTGTGTAGTCATTATCATGACCAAATAATCCCCCCTTCGAATGGAGGACTGCACTTGAATAGCGCCCAGCCCAATGGGCCTCAGATCGGCGACTGAGAATTCCATTTCAAAGATGTTAACGACTCGAGAGTAATTCTTCAAAGGAAGCGGATCGGAAAGAACGAGAAGAAAGTCGATTCTTATTATCAGCCGTAAAGACGATTCCCACCAAACTAACTCTGTTCTCCGAAGATCGTTCAGAAACTGAAGAAAGAGATGTCAAATCGTGTCTATTGCTTACACATGAGTAATCACAACAATGGGACATTCATTAATATAGTAGATATAATATTAATGATGAGTGCAAATCAATACACTAGCATCCCTACATATATTCATATTCATATATAAAAATTTTACCACACCATACCAAAATCAACAATACGTTAAATTTCACGACAATTGCGAGTGTGCGTGATGATACATAAATTATTAATAATATAAGTGAAAGTTGTTGATAGCCTCGTCGGTATGGCTTTCAGTTATGATTGAAAAAACTATCGACCAGCATTATATGTATAAAATCACAGGATGCCAAATAGCCGTTCCAAATAACATCTGAGAGAAGTAAAGAATTAGCTAAGCTCTACCATATTTTTAACATACGCTTACAATTTTTTACGCGATATTCATGGAGACTAAATTAATTGCAGAAAAAATCAGTATGAGCATGGCATTGGTATGTCTATCTTTTGGTCCCTATTCTACTTCCGCTCCGTAACCTTATGGCCTTATTCTGTAAGTCTCTGTTAGACGCTGTTAAGCTTTACATTCTATTAGTCCGGTGTTAAGCTGTACAACATCTTTATTTCTATTGATCAAATGATAATGAGCGTTACAAGGAAATTTCTAGATTGTTTAATTCTCTACTACTAATGGCTGGTTTACACGAGGACAGTAGGTAAGTGGTAACTAAATTTTTAGTTACTGCTTTTGTGGTAAGTGTCGTTCACACGCATCGGCCAGTGACAACTAAATTTTTAGTTACTGCTTTTGTGGTAAGTGCCGTTCATACGCATTGGCGCTCAAGTAAGCGGACAAGATGGAGATGCAGCAGCAACATGTAGAAATGGGTGAAATATAAAACGATATAATACGCGATGTCTTAACTATAATTGTGGAGGAAATAAAAGAGGAAATATCTGAGCAAAACAGACCAAAACGACTTTAGGAGCGAAAATGAATTGCGAGAAGAAACAACTTTGCTGCAATTGAAATTTTATTCAAAGAACTCGCCGCTGAAGATACATTCTAATATTTTAATGCTTTGCGAATGTCTGAAGAATCATTCAATTATTTACTAGGCAAACTTCAACCCATGATACAAAAGGCAGATACTAACAACTTCCACAAACTTATAAACTTGACTAAAATGTGCGCGTTTACACGGTTCAAGTGACAGTGCACACCCTATGTGGGGGAAGCGCTGCGCGCGCAGCGCAGTTACTTGCACGAAAAATATTTTCTATTCCGCTTACTAAATTTCTACTTGTTCGGCAACTTGTCACTTACTACTTAACGCACCGTTCACACGCGTTCAAGTGACTTAAAATTTAGTTAAAATTTAGGTGACTGTCCTCGTGTAAACGATTTGGCATTTTTAAGTTATAGGCCTAGAAAAACGTCAAAAGCACGTAAGAAAAACAACTAATTTATGTACTACGTAAATCTTTCCGCTACCCAAGTCATTGAAAAAATGACAGAGTATCATATTTAATAATAAAAAAAAACAATAGCATGGTTCACTCTTGACTATTTTCGAGATATTTCCTTCAGAAGGTTAAGAAGTGACGAAAAATTACTATGTATAAGAAGACGTCAAGAATGGTCTTTTCTTATTCCATATAACATAGACCCCTTAGTTAGTATGCACTTTTAAATTAGTAATCCGAAGAAACCATTAGTTACTGTGTCTAATGTCATCGATATATTCTTGGGATGATGGATGACAGGTAGATAATGACTGTTTATGGAATGTGGGTCGTCAGAGACAGCAAATCCTATTTAATGTGAGCTAATAAATACCTTTAGCTGGACCCTTTTCCCGGCTCCAAAAACTTATTTTGGTACATAAAAGATTTTATTAGAGGCGATCCAATGCCCGAGGCGGCTTACCAACAACCGGTACAATAATTCTTCATCCGGTAACAAGGCCAGTTGTTCTTTGACCAGGTAGCGCCTAATTTAAAACACCACCAATAACGCTTCCTTCCTCCTTACGACTGTACTTTATGTGTCCGCGGACACGTTCCTCTGTTTACGACCTCAATATTAATATTCAAACGTTCAGGTAGAGTATGGTTGGGCTCAAGTAGAGATAGTTTAGTACAAAGCAAAGAAATAACTGATGCTTTTGTGGTATACAGAGTGTTTCAGAAATAACTGCTAACCTTGAAGGAGCGTATGCTCAAAGACATAAGCATGTTTTAAGAAATAATTATGGTCTAACGCATTCTTGGGAAAATACATATAGAAAAACGGAAGCAGACCCTGTTCATCGCAAGAAAATCATCAACATCCTACCGCAGTTGTACTGCAACTGATGACTAAACAACTCCGCCGCCAGAATATCTGTCTCCGTCCACTCTGGCGTTACTCGCTTACGGTGACCTATCAATATCATACATTAGTCTGTTTGTTGGTTTATTCAAGATATGAATCTATTGGACTGAGGAGTCTTAATCTGGGTGTGTTTATGTAGTAATTTGTGTAGTACCTGAGTCGGACGGATGGCTCTTGTATGCGACGGATGACTCGTATCCGAAATAACTACCGCGTCGCGCAGTTGCCGCATTAAGTCGCTTTGTTTTGTTCGACGGGAATGACTTTGCAATCACAACTTTTGTAAATCCGCGTCACATTTCTGAATTAGATGCTATGACTGATGATATGTGAAATGAGTAGCTAGAGCGTGTCTCAAACGTTTTCCCTTGCTTAACCCATGTGGTAGGGATGGAATCCAAGGGAACCAACTATATTTTTAAATTTTTATACCAATAGGTAAAAATCTGATCTGGCCAGACATGACTTTATCATACTATTTAGCAGTGTTTCCAACCGCAGACGTTGATGTTGTGACAATATGGTCAATAGTATCAAAATATCTGTCAGATTCTGGCTAACCAGTTTTAATGCAGTACGAGCGATCTCGATCAAATAGAATTTGCTCATGCAGCTAAACTATTAATTTTACAAAAAAATTTTTACTTTAAGTTATTATTTAACTATTTTGACTAAATTACAGAAATGGCGACTCATTTGCAAAATCGTTGATAAATGCTAAGAGTATACAGTTTCTTTGGACCCTTTTGAACAAAAATTCTCTCAGCTCTGAGTTTGGCCATGAAACTTCTAAATATAAATTTTCGTCCCGATACCTTTAGTAGTTTCTCCGGAATCGTCGCCATAAACCTTTTTTCGACAGTGATACTCCTGACTGAGAAACTTTATCTGCGTTATGAAACCAGTATACCGGGTCATTATAAACGATTGTAGTCCAAGTAGGCCATGATATCAAATGTAGAGATTTCTGGTTGCCGCTCTATTTGAATTGTATAATTGGTACACGTAACAGTTAAATTGGTTGCATAACCTACTTCATTAACATTAACATGGGCATAGCCTACTTCCACTACAATCATTTATTGTGACCTTGTACAAGCGCAATAATAAAACTCAACATCCTAAAGTGCTGTGGCAGCTTTCAAGCCCGGAATTGTATTCCGCGCAAAGATATAATTAAATCAGAAACAAAAGTTATATATCTATGTTTAATAACCTCTATTTTTCTCGAAAAAAAGACATGTATCAAACATTATGACGTCATATTAAGTCAAAAACAATAATTAAAAGTGGAAAATTTTCAATTACTAAAGAATTGGTTTTATTGTGAAGACTACAAACATTCGCAATAAGATACCGTTTCTATCCAACCTTATATGTATTACTTAATTTGCCCAGGCATTCTCTTTTGGCGAGGGCAGTCCTGTGTTTTTAGTGGGAACGTCCTTATTATTGCTCTCCTAACGCCCTCCTTTATTGCAGAATGGTCCTCCTTTTGATACTTTCCGTTTTCTGTCTCATACCATTCAATCTGTAAATATTTACAGACACATCCACCCTAATGATGAACTAATCATAATTGGTACAGTAAAACTAGAAAAAGAAAGGAAATAAATCCAATACAGTTCTCTTTTTGGGATCCAAAGCGTAAAGTGTTGGGTCTCAATATTTTATGGCGCCCACAAATTTTATTAGAGCATTTAACGCTAAAAACCACTCTTAACGTGCACATTTCTTAAATACAGTGGTTTTCATAGTGCAAGCGCCCCAATATGAGGATTTATTATAATTTGTATGTTATAACAACCTACTACTTATAGCGTCCAAAATCGGCAGTGACATTTCCCATATAATTTTCCACAAAAATGTCTAAACAGTTACGATAATAAAATATCTTAGATGGGACTGGTCGATATACACAATCTGTATTGTAATCTAATGTAAAGTCAGATTAAGGTAACAAAATTCAATTCAAAAATGTTGATATAGTTCAATCATTAAAATCAGTATGTTTATGATTGATTTTTAATTAACAGGAACTGACCATTGCGTATGCTTAGATAATTATTTATTAGTAGTTGTAGAAGATCCATAAGCAACAAACCTAGTGTGTCGAAAGTAAGATCTATAATGGGTAGGCGAATATGAGATGCAAAGCGAATGCATTTCCCGTCGATCATCGTCACGGTGACTACGTTTATATCGCATCTATATTTTACTAATGAGATACTGATGCTTACGGCATGGCGGAAATTCAAATTAATGTTTACGACGTTCGTGATATGGTTGGAGATCGCCTGAATAGGTACGCCATGCAATGTCATTATATAAATAAATATTCCCCTACGATAGACACTATTACCATACAATTATTATTACATTAGCGATCTGTTATTGGTTATTTCACAATGCGAACGATAGAATACAATATAATACGGAAGATGTTGGTAGGCATAGGATATTTATTATTCATTAGCAACATGGCCAAAATAATGGCAACAATTAAATGTGTTATTTCTTATTGATTATGCTATAATAAAAATATCTGTCAAAATCAATTGATTTAATTTATTGATATTATCCAAAAATTCTTTTAAACTAATTAAATTTTATAATTTGAATAAATTAATTCAAAAATGTCATGACCATGAAACGTTTCAGCGATAAGATCAGAAAATCGAATTTTGGTGTAGCAATGGGATAAGTTTACGAATATTTAAATATATTATATTAAGGTCATTTAGAACTAATATGTTTCTCCCCAATTTTTTTTGAAATTAGTTCTAGAATCAGAGAACCGAGCACAAGGGCAAAAGAGTAGCGGTAGGCGTTAGTACATACTAAGTAGTTACTAACGCCAGGACTACCAAGGTGTAAATGCTCTTGAAAAAAAATACCTTAGGGAAGCATAATACACAGATGAGAAGAACAAAACATTAAATTTGATCAAAATCGAATATGACTCACAGAAGCATAAAGGCTGTATCGAAAAATGTGTTCAGTTTTTACTTTTTCGGATACAATCGCAAGATAGATTTTGTTTTTGTTGATCTGTTAAAGCTAAAAGATATTAGAACATGACAAAGAATAAAAATAAATTAATCTTCAGATAAATAATTAAATCAGCACACAACTATGCCCCATCAAATGCACGGAGTTGGGAATTAGGCACAAAAGTTTGAACAGACACCGTTTGGAAACTGCATGGAGCTGATAGCCTGGTGGTAAGGCATTGGATAGCTATTTAAAAACCAAGTAAGTTTTTGTCTGAAATTATTTTAAAGAGATTTAATAAGAACCGAATTTTTGTAATATTTGTACTATTTTTACCAAATTTTAATTTATCTTTAATACTTTTCAGTTATAAATAAATAAACTACAAACTAAACTTATTTAGTTTGAAACAATCTATCCTATGAAATTGAGGGGAGGGACGGGGGGGGGGCGTTGAGGGGGTAAGACTCCGTACACGATGGGGAGTCGCATGGAATAGAGGGCTGTGGCGCGGAGCGGTGGGACCGATACGGCTGGTTATAATATAAACAAATTACAAACATACACATTTCTGTATAAAATTAAATTTGCAACCTTAAATTGTTATTGACTTATGACGTCATCCACATTTTACTATTGGAACCTCCATTTTGCTTTTACTGATTTAGGTATGCATATCTTTGTATAAACAATTTATTGCCTCAGTAATAAAAATCACCCTGTAACCTGTTAATATGATTCCCTGATTGAAAATAATGAATGTGCATACGCGTTAGAATTTTATAATTCACATAGCATTACCATTCATATGCGTAATAATAAAAGAAACAAGTTTTCCAAAGTTACATACAAACTGACGGACATAGAATAATTGAGAGAATAGAACCGAAATATGTATTACAATATGTGAAAAACTATACATCTCTATACAGTAATTAGTGATCATTCACATCAACTACAACCGTATGTATTCTCAATTCAAAATCATTGAATAACTTATTATTAATCCAAGTTCAATGACATGCTTAATGCAGCACAAGTTACGTTCAAAAGGGAATGTGATCGTAGTATTCGTAGAACGGAAGGTTATGAATGGTAAATTTGTTTTGTCTGGAATACGGTAGTTTATGACATCTATCAATGTGGCCTACCACCGGAACCGTACATGTTTTCACATGATAAAAGTCAACCAAGAAGTTATTGGTTATTACTACGGGGAATTGAGCGCTGTGAACGGTAATGTTGTGATTCAGAATCACGTACCAAATTTAAAGGACTGAAATGGTCGTAATAAAATGTGTTTCCCAGGAACTTCGAGCGGGAACCCATTACGGTTATTACAAATTGCTCCTCAATTACATTGAAATTGTTTCTTTCCATTTTTTTTTTCAGATCAAATAACGTCATACCATTAAGAGCTGTTAATGATTTAACTTTTGTTCTTTCACGGTCTGAAAAACAACGCATTCTTTTGCGATTATTAAATAGAACCACTTATATTATGTAGGCAGTAAGCATCTTTTAGCGAATTGTATTAAGTTTCACCATAAAAAAGAAAAATATAAAAAGATGGAAAGATCACTAGCAAGGACGAGAAGGATGAAAACGAGGGCGAAAAGGTCGAAAAACACGGGAGGCGATATATAAAAAAAATTAAAAGGAAACAGTAAAAGATGAAATAAATAAAATTGATAAAAGAGACAAAACTTACAATAAGGATAAAACGGAGGACGAAAAGGACGTGAATAACAGCGTCAAGGACGAAAATACGGAAAGGAGAGCAACAAAAATGGACAAAAACGATAAAAGAGGATAAATTAACAGAAAGGACAAAATGAACAATATTGATAGAATGGACGAAACCAATAAAATTAACCGAAGGACGAAGAAGAAAAATAAACAAGTTGCAAAGGAAACAGTAAAAAATGACAGCTAAAACTGATAAAAAGGACAAAATGACATTAAAATAAACAACGAAAAAAACAAAAGGAAAGAAAATTATGGATAGGGTAAAGATAACAAAAACAACAAAAAGAACAAACATTACAAAATTGACCAAAAAAATGCATGCATAAAGGACACAATAGTTAAAATTACGGGACAACAAAGACGCAAACGATGAAAATGAGAAAATGGAACAAAATTAACAAACAAGTCAAACATTATAATAACGGGGTAAACATGACAAGAAAAGGAGGACATGGACAAATGAAAGGTACAAATATTTAGTCAACATGATGGCTAGGGTCGATACATTTCGATACAACTTTTACCCCCCATTTGTACCAAGTTCCCAAATCCACGCGAGCAAAGCCGCACTACCGCTAATAGATACTCAAATCATATAATTTGTTAATAAACTAATTTTACTAATTTTTTTTATTTTAACTTACGTCTTATTTATTTCCCACGAAAACATTTTGAATCCAAAGTAGTAAAGTAAACTATCATTCGTGCTTATACTGTTAGGACCACTAAAATTTTATTGGTCATAGTGTACGTCGCTAATTGAATATACCTGTATCAATTAGTGCCTCTAAGTGCCCCACCAACTGAAGATAGAACCTAAAATAAGCAAACGTAGTATCACGAGTTCAAATAGTAAAACTTAATAGGGACCTAAAACTATTTCAACAATTTCTTTTGAATAGCATGGAATGTTAAAAGCTATATATAAAAGCTATTCCTATAATATTATGTTTATTTAGTGGCATATAGGTTCTAATTTATAATACATCCAAATTAGACGGTCTAAACACTGTACACATAGAAACATAGAACTAAATATAATTGAACAGTCAAGGCTAAGTAACCCTATTTTCCATAAAACAAAAACCACGTGCTACTTCAATGGTATGACGATTCCTGGAAAACCATCTTACACCAAATTAATTACTAAATTAAATTCTGGAGACTTGCAGCATCCGGGAAGAAAAAATGTTATAATAAATTAATCAACAACAGAAACACGAGAGACTCGATAAACACCACTGAAGCCAATAATGTTTGCCCGAGTGTACTGTAATAACATAGTGTGCACCAACAACCTCTTGACTTCAATAAAAGTCTTCCATAGTAAGTAATGGTACGAGCTAGAATACTGGTAGCAGTTGCGTGCTAGGCAAATGCGCCTTCTCTTAAGAATACATGGCCGGTCAGAAATTTATGGTCAATTACCTTCCTCGCCATGCTTCCAAAGAAACGCGCGAACTTTTTCATGATCGGTCATCTGGCGCGCCCACTAGCCTGAGACTATTTCTAAGTATGTAACAGAAATTCATGGAGACAAAACAAGCGTGGCTCCCGTTGAAATAAAAACGACATGGATAAAATCGACAAACATGTAGGGAGCGGTGGGGTTCAAGTGAAGGCATGGCGTGACACAGCGCGACAATAATATTTTAGTGGCAAGTATCGAAGTCGGGGCAATAAATATCGCCGGTAAAAAAGGTTGCAAACGGCCACGAGGACATTAACTCAATTCCACCGGTATCGTGCTATCGCGTCTGTCCGCATGCGGCTGCACCGGCTTCTGTTCCGTGCAAAGAAGGGGCTTAAGAGGGTTCTCAAGAGTCACCGAAGCCACTCTCCACTGGTCCATGCCTGGAAACGATCAATGCATATTTTTGCGTGAAGATCCGGCGGTGGCATTCTCAGACGATATAATTGCACGTACCGAGAAGGTTTACAAGTAAATTGTAAACAGGGCCGTATTTAGGGTGCACGCAATTGGTACTTCGACAATACGCATAGCTTGTATGTAGACTCTAATGGTGTCTCCAGACGCATACCAAGAACTTAAGCCGGCCTCGCACGTTCAAACATACCGTCAGTCGGATTTATGTTTGTGCATACATAACTGAGCGTATGGGCGACCAGTAAACCGTGCGATTTCGTTTTAGCTCAAGTTTGTGCATGCAATTTCTAATACATGACAGAACATCTGGAGTACTTCAGCGAATATGGCAAGTGTCACGTTGTCGAATGGTGGTAAGTCAATCGTAAATACTAAATAGAGGATTGGACCAAAGACACCACCCTGGTGATTTAGATAATCTTTGTCTTTATGTGTGTGTATTAAGGTGGGGTTCGAAATGAGTAGGCAACCAAATATACCTCATAATTTTGTTGTCAGTATTTCACCGAAGTGATTAGGTTTTACCATTCAAATTATACGTTGAACTGAACTTGAAACCTTTGCCGATAATACAAAAAATACGCGGCTCAATTCTGTCGAGTCTAGGTGAAGCATTTTGAGATTGTTGGTGGCTATGTCGTAGTCTTCTTGGGTTCCACAAAAGAACGCCGATATTCACAGAATTCGTCAACTACACTTGACAGAATGGACCCGGATATTTTTTGTATTATCGGCAAAGGGTTCAAGTGCAGTTTAACGCATAATTTGAATGGAAATACCTAATCATTTCGGTGAAATACTGACAAGAAAATTATGAGGTATATTTGGTAGCCTACTCATTTCGAACCCCATCTTAATTGTTCATGCCAAGCACTGTCAAAAACCAAGAACATCAAGAAAGATTGTTGAGCTAGAAACCTTTCTTCGAATCCGTTCTCTGCTCTGTCCGTTATTCTATGGACTTCATCTACAGTACAGTACATTATATGGAATTAGTTTTTATTTTCTTTTTAATTAATACGTCTTCTTCTCTTTAGAAGTAGCTTTCAAAGAGCTTTGATTTCATTGGTAACAGTGAAATGGGACTATATGATGATTTGGCATCAGTCAGTGGTTTGGTCTCCACGAATTCAGAAAAAAAATTATCATTTGGTGCTATTGTATTTTGGTTATTTAGCTTTTTCCTTGTTTTTTCAAATATTTTCTTTTTCAGTCATATATCTGTTTGAGTTGATCTGATATTAGGAGTCATGCTGAAGCAACTACCGAGGAAAGCTGTGATGACGTTGT
This sequence comes from Aphodius sticticus, assembly GCA_963966075.1. Classification (NCBI taxonomy): domain Eukaryota; kingdom Metazoa; phylum Arthropoda; class Insecta; order Coleoptera; family Scarabaeidae; genus Aphodius; species Aphodius sticticus. The sequence goes on from OZ014512.1 coordinate 19,676,420, forward strand.
TAAATTAGTTCCACGCTGACCTATTTCACCTACCATTTAAAGACTGTTGACCTGTGAAATTACTTATCAAGAGAATTTTCCCAATTCTCGAAAAAAGAATTTTTTTTTTCACACCAATTCGGATTTGGAGCTCGACATTCAACCATCGAACAGGTGCGCAGGTTTAGACGTGGCACAGACTTTTGATCAAGTGTGGCGTGATGGACTCTTCCAGAATTTGGAACACCAGCTCTCTACTGAATAATAATATCTGAAATACTGTCACTTCAGGGTGAAACAAGATGACGAATACTCTTTCCTACGCAACATCAATGCCGGAGTACCTGAAGGATGTGTACTGTGACCACTTTTATGGCTACCAGACGACACTGAAAGAATACCTTGGCATGACACTAGATGCCAAGCTTATATGGAAAAGTACATGTCAAGAAAAAGAGGGTCGAACTCGACCTAAAATTTCGCAAACAGCATAAAAAACCCAGTATGAGTTAACAGTTAACGCCATTCAGGTTCCAAGATGTCATTGTTGGTGAACAATTGTCATTGTTGTGAAGAAGCACGAGGATCGTCTACTCCACAACGACAAAACTGATGCCTTCCAGTTTGTTTCCAGTTTAGTGGCTGTACCCAACATTCCAAAATCTCACAACTATAGAAACTCCAACATAAAGATTTACTGGTTGTTACTGTTAGCAATGTTTAAAGCTTTGCTCATATCGTTTGGTTCTTTAGCTAGGTAATTGATATCTGAACAAGCTACAACACATCAAACAACGAGTTTGAGTAACTTAGCCTATTGATTATTTAAATCGTAATTGGCCACAACATCTGGCTAGTTTGTTTGAAGTATACAATGCGCTGTAATAGGTTGATTCTGCATCATCATGTTCATGTTTTCACATTGTGATTTGATCCTTGCAACTATAATACTCGTACGAGCCCTATTGTATTTTTCACGACAAGTGGCAGTAAGCCGCTGACATAACGCGCAAACGTTCCTATAGGCATTGACGTGTGTTAGAATGAAATAGCAATCTTCTTTATTTCTTTCTAACACATGTCAATGCGTAGGAACGTTTGCGCGTTATGTCAGCGGCTTACTGCCACGTGTCGTGAAATAAACTATATCTTCACACTACTTCGATTGCCAATTGACAACAAATGACAATAACGTCAAACGTTTCGGCATTGATAATCACACAATTAGCAAAACTTAAAAATAAATTGAAACAATAAACCGTAATATTTTACGACCTACCAATCTTGCGCCTGAATGCGAAAGTGATTGCTTCGCTACGGAGTTTTCTCGTCTTCTTCTTCATCGTCGTTCTTTTCAGATCTGCCTTGACGAACGCACGAGTCAACCACAAGAACGCATGCCGGGACGAGGCCACGTAGCGAATCACGGCGTTAACGTCGACCGGATAATGAAGTCGTTAATGTTTATTAGTCGTCTAGGTATTTCGCTGGGTATTTCTTTCTTTCGCACGGTCCCGCCCGCTTAACCGCAGCAGAACAATCGGTCGTCATTTCGCATAAATGCGTGGAAACGAGAAAAAATAGCCTAATGACTAGATCAACTCCGATATAAGAAAATTTAAGAAAAATTACAGGTCAATTTTTTTGATGCATTGTCCCCGAAGAGTAGATGAAGAAATCACATTCTTGCCCATTAATTAATTATGGGAACTGAGCGCCATCTTAGATTTTGTGTTTTTTGTCTTGCGCATAGGTCCGCTCCGCTCCTAGGGATTCGCGGACCACCGGTTGGGAAACGCTGCCCTAGAATGTTTTATTACCATCCCAAGTTTTATTACTAGCTGTCGTCTCGCGAATATTAAGCAATCTTTATAACATTACAAAAACATCTTAGTGACATCACTCTGTCTAGCTCAATCATATTTGATTGTGTGGGATTTATACAGATTGTGTCCGCAAAATTTAGGCATAGGTCTATAGAAACTAGCGTATCACGCGACAACAGTGCCAACGTTGGTTGAGTGGGGCAGCCAATTATAGTGGGACTGCCGACTGGTGGGAGAGCAGGTCTGGTCAGGTCAGTCTGGTTTTGCGTTTCGGAGCACATGCACGCAACGGCAGAACTATCGCAGATCTAACAACGCTTCATAACATTCACATCTTTGCAATCGCGATGTACCCTCCGCTAGAACAGCTTCAGATCATCAAGTGGTATTATGGTGGCAATTCGGCGCAACAGTGCGTGGATTTGTTTGCAATCACTTTTGAAGGCAGACCTATCCCGTGCAGACAAACCATTTTCAATATTGTGCATCAGTTTGAAAAAGATCTTTGTTTAAAGAGCTGTCATCCAAGGGAGATAAGTCCACAAGAAATTGAGGCAAAAGAACGACGGGATGCACTAATCTGCGGTTCTGTAGTACTGGACGATAAGAAATCCACTCGAGGGATTGGCGAGGAATTGGGTATTGGTAACACAATCGTTGCTAAGACTCTGAAGAAGGGTGATTTCCGGAGTTATAAGTACTCAAAGTCTCAGGAAACCTTCGCAGAGGACAGTATTCGTAGAACGCCGTTTTGTGAAACTGTAATGGAAAAGGCGAACGCAGATGAAAATTTTATACAAAATATTATTTTTACTGATGAATCGACTTTTCGGTTACATGGTAAACATAATCCTTCCATTCTTCGATATTGGGCCCAACAAAATCAGCACCGAACTCAATGAAACCGTACTCAATATCCCGAAAAACTAAATGTTTGGGGCTGGTATTCTAGGCAATCATTTAGTTGGTCCATTCTTTATCGATGGATCTCTTAACTAAATTTCCTCACAGTCTTATTAGCAGGCGACATTCGTTGGCCCCCAAAATCACCTGATCTGTCTCCGAACGATTTTTTCTTGTGGGGTTATCTTAAAAATACCATTTATGTTGATGAGGTCAATAAGCACATAATTTACAGGAGTTGAGAGTAAAAATTACAGAAGCTGACAACACTGTAACAGCCGAAACGCTCTCTGGCGTGAGGGACAACTTCTACAAACGGCTCGGATACTGTCTTGCAGCGCAAGGCGGAATCTTTGAGCCCGAGATAAAATAATGTTTATTTAATTGTTTATTCGTAGTAGAATATTAGTTAATTTATATTTTTTTTAGAATAGCGTTTTTATTTTTGCATATTATTTTCTGACAATAAAAGAGAATCTAGAAATTATGTATGCACCATGTACGTGCATTTTTAAAAGAAGCACAAAAGCGAGCGCACACAGTCCTGCGAACAACAAACTACTAGCTATAGCACACGAAACGCGCACCGGGGAACCGCTTAGCCGGTGACAAATACGCCGGGTGGGGAGAGCGATGTTGCCGTCCTTCCGTAAATGCTATGCCCAGCGTTCGGGGAAACGTACGGTATAGGGAAACAGCGCCTAGTTGGTCAGGTCATTTGATATGCGGCGTTTGAGTCAAATCAGTTTGAGTCACCATATTTAAGTTTTGCTATAATTAATAAATGAAAGTCCTAAAAGCCAAACTTAGATAAATCTAAATAACGGCAAAATAAGAAAAAACATGCTGTGGGTATTCGCCAAATGTTTCTGAAATGGTTGATATAAGTAATACTTTTAATAATATTACGGTTATATGATCCTACAGAAATGTTTATGAGATTTATTACAATATTTCTCACCAAACCCATTAATTCAAATTTATCATGTGGTAGTATTAACAGTTTATCAGAGTTTACGATGTGTTTGTTAAATTTGGCTAGTATACCATCCGTTTGGGGTCGAGGTGGCTGGCTGCTGATAGGCGGCAAAACGCATGTAAAAGACCGAACGGGATACCTGTTGAGCGCAGGAGGACCAGGCAGCCGATCGGGCCCCGCTTAATTGAGTTGGAAATGTCACCGGGCAGGAGAAAATAAAAGAAACCGGTGGCGAAACAAAGGCGGCCGCGGATCGTTCGCAGAAGGGGGACATGGGGACCACTGGCTCTGGTGGCTCTGGCTCTCCGACCGAGGGTTCATTCCGAAACCGGTGAGTCGGACGGGCCTGTTCTTTCTCTGCAGAATTGAATTGTCAATTGCGATGGGGCGCGCAAAAAAGCAGCCGACTCCGGCGGCGGCCATCTTGCGTGGAACTGGTCGCGGGTATGCATGTGTGTATTCGTAAAGCCCGCAAGATACAAGGCTAATAAAGTTAAAAGAAGGTCCATCATTGCACGGTATACGGTTTTCACCGGATTTGGTTCACTGGATGTAGAAACTATGTTTAACATAATTCTTCTTACTGTTTAGACAAAACTAGAGCAGACATGATAAAGAAGCGCTGCTGAGCAATAAACGGAACGTTGTCGTTATACCTCAGGGTGTTGACAAGGCTGCAGGTCAATTTCACCAAAAAAAAATTTGAGCTTTCTGAAAAAAAAAAGATTTTGCTGGACCAACTACCTACCCAAACCAAAACAACAATTAATTTAATGATTGAAAATTATTTGCAAACCATAACAATATTCCTGCTTTAAACTTCTCAAACGATACCACCTGCATGGGCGCCGTTTGAAAATGTTCCAGGGGGGGGCAAGATTTCTTTTAGTATTAAATGGTGACGTAATATTAAGGACTATGCACTGTTTTGCACCATTTTCGTGTTATTTTGCATACACTCTGAAAAATCTCTATCGCTTTAAGGTAGCGAAATGTTTTTGTTCACATTTTTTGGTGTGTTAATACTGAATCCATGGTCGTGATTCCTATATGCTCGAGAACACTTACTTATTATATATTTATTTTCATTGAATTTCAAGTCATTTTGCCGTCTTTCTATCGTTTATTAATGTGGGATTAATATTTTTAATTAATAATTGTTTGTAAGCATATTTTGTTTCTGAATCATTGAACTGTTATTCTAGAATATCTAAATAACAAATTGATAAAAAATAAAAAGGCAACAATATTATTTTTAAATTTACCCCGTTCACGAGAAATGATGACTAAATGCAGAGAAAAGTGGATAAATTTGAAAATTCTGTGTTAAGGATAATCGACGACGAAATATTTTTTTTATTTTACTATTATACTTGAATACTTGTAAGGTGACAATAATGTTAGGTCAACTACTAACTTTTGAACGAACTCACGTACGGAAATGTGTTGTGTCATCGCTGGAGACAGTCAGAAAATGGTACCAATGTTACAAACAGCATAGAGAAATTATTGTCATGTATCATAGGATGGCCCTTTTAATACCAAATAACTTTTGTCTGATATTTTTTTTATTATTTAACGTTTTTGAAACTACTGTTTCATTAACCGAAGTTTTGAAATTTTAGTACCAGATTTGGCCAATAATGGGTTATCTTTAAATCTTTTTTAAATTATTTGATTTTAAAATTGTTATTCTATGATACTTCATACAACCTACTTTACTAAAGCAATTTCTAAAGTTGGTACAATATTCCGGGTCTCTGCAGTTCCTAAACGGCGCCTATCTGGACATGAGTTCGTTATCAAAAGTTGGTCTACTATCAAAAGTTGACTATTATACCTTATCTATATATTCTACGCTTATTAGTTTAACACTCGGTGTAATTAAGATAAACTGCTCAGCAGTGCCAAAAATTGTGAAGTAAAGGAATCTAATAAGTACGACCAAATCAAAGTGCATACAAGAATGCTTATTTTGGACTACAGCGCAAAATTTAGTTACTGTATCTTGTCATCTTGTGGCTCTTTCGCGACTGTTACGAGTGAGCAATATCGCAATATCTAATAAAACTGACATTGGTGACAATAGCCAATAGTCATCATTTATCTAGTAATTTTTTTTTCATCCTTCACTATACGAAAATGTAATTTTTGCATTTTTGTGGGGACACCAAAGATGCTAATTGCCCGCTAGGCGTTTAGTTAATAACTTTCAAGCCTAGCCGAGAAAATATTTTACACACAAGCCGGGCGGCGACCGACCTGTCCACCTGTCCAATAAATTACATAGCTTTCTATTCGGTTTTACATTTTCGAGATCGATCTGATCAAAAATATCAACCTGATCTATGATCAAAAGATACATCTGATACAATATAATAACCGATTTATCGATCAGATCTATTTATCGGTCTTCAATTGTGATCAAAGATCGATCACAAATTTCTCGCCCACCCCTATCTTTTTCGTTTTTCGCGTAGCGGTAGTTGGGTTCGAAATCCAGGGGGGCAAGCGCCCCCCCCCCCCTGCCCATAGGTAACGGCGCCCCTGACCACGTGCTTCCATATTGTCCAGTTTAATGCTTTCTGGTATTAGTCCAGTCCTCGTTCCATCGTTGTAGTGGTCGTTCCATACTTCTCTTCTCCTAAGAACGATTCCCTAGATATTATGCCACTCTTCAGCACGCATAACAACGATATCTATGAGTTTTTTGTCTTGTCTTGTCGCAGTTTTGTGATCTCTGAATGATATTTCCAATATAACAGATACATCAGTAAGGATAATTTCATTTTCATAACAGCTTACTTTTCCGTATGGTGTCCGCTGTGTCCAGTCTAGTCTGGCTAAATCCCGATTTCCCTTAGTTATCATAAATTACCAAGTATACCAGTTTGATCGATGTGCTTTCCCCACAATTTTAACTATTTTTTTTATTATAATGTTCTCCATGAAACGCATGGTGATCGGTTTTGAACCTACAGAATCATCTTCGGTAGTCCTGGTTTGGTTCTAGATATAGTTCTTGCGTTATTCAATACTCTCAAGGCACCCTTGTACTCTGCTATTAAAGCCCGGCGTCCACTGCTTGCGATGCTATGCAACGCTGTGCTATGCTATGCCAGCAAGTACATTTGTTTAAATACGCAGTTGTCCACTCATGCTATGGTATACTACGTTTATAACAAAAGAACTCGCACAGCGTCGCATAGCATCGTATGCAGCGAACGCCAGGCTTTAAGATTACATTATAGTTGCTCTTCCCAGTGTAAAAGTGTAATTTTATTTTTTAGTTCAGATTGCTGTAGATAATACTGAGGAGATAAGAAGCATATAAAAATAAGTATAACCTACAGGGCGGTGAGGTTGAGGTTCAGAAAGTCAGTGGAGTCGGTGTCCATCTACAATTATCAGGGGTCGAAGTCGAACGTATCTTGTCAATTATAACAGGTTTGTTTATTTTGCATACAGTGTTTATAAACATTGTTCGTATGTTATATAATAATAATTCCCTAATAATTCTTATTTTTGTAGATATTTCTTTCAAATGCCCATACATATTAAAACCTAACAAACCTATTATGTAGTTGTATTATTACAGATTAGACTGTATTATTATGAAAAAAAAACTTTGATTGATAATAACATATATAAGGCAAACAGAAATATGATTAACTAAACAACATACCATTGCATTTAATAATTTACATCAAACAAAGAAGATATTTGAGAACTGCCATATTGGAATAAGTCTGTCAATTATGTTTTTTTTTGCTTGTAACTTCCGATTTATTATCTTTAGGAAAATAACTGTCGTTGCATAAATTAATGAACATTCAATCTTAACAGAAATGATATGATAGTCTTTTTTACAAAAGCAATATTTGAATGTCGGAGGCCAAAAATTGCCACTCTAGTCTATTTTTAATTATTTAATGTTTTTTTTAATTATTTCTGCTTGGTTATTCTACTTTCGTAGACATTATATTTACATGGAGAAATAGAACGAAAGTAAAATGAATCTTCAATTACAATTTTAACAAACAGAATTATTAAAGTCAATTTTATAAATTATCAGTCGGATCAAACAAGTAGCGTCTGTTTCAGACAGCAATGTATTGACGAAGACAGTCAAAATAAAATAAATGTATTACATCAAACCAACACAAACAATTCCACGACACTGTGCTTAAAATTCACCACTTCAAATCCATGATTAAACCAGTTTTTAGATTGTTTCACAGTTATTAATCCTTACTATGTATTATCAAACATAATAAACAAAACAAAAACAAAATTACAGTATGACTCCGCTGTTGCACAGATTACATTGCAACAGGTTGCAGTTTTCTTGCAGCCTCATTAGACCATACGGAATTAAACATGCTGACGAATTGAACGACGCTAATGCGCATGCGTTTAATACAGTCGTTGGTATGGCAGGCCCGCTGCAACCGCAACTGCATATATTCGATGTTCAACAGAAAATGCTGGCTGTTTTGCTAAATTGTACAGTATGTATCGTTGATGAATTAACTAGTAGCTTTTGGGGGTTAGGCTAACCAATGCACGACTTGCCACTGTGCGACGGCAACCTTCTGAGTACATAGTTTTCAGGATTGGTCGGTCATCTCTTTTCAAAGATTTTCTCACTTATTTGGAAAATGTTTGCGCACTTTAGGATTGTGTTAACCTGGCTTAACAAGATGTCGAGTCGCCAACGTTGCCGTGGCGGTCACATAAAGTGGCGCGAGAGCACACACAAGTTATAGGAGGCCGGTACACAATGGGGAACGGTCGCAAGCTCTATGCGGCCGTGCTCGTTTGTTTTTATTTTCGATCTGCACTTTTTCAGTCCACTTTTGCGCCACAATCTCTTTTCCCCGATGGTTTATGGGTCGCATAGGTGAACGGCTCCATCGCTCGCATACCCAGACTACACTAGATGCCAGGAGAATTGCTCGGAATCGGACAGAGCCGGTACATTCTATTGAAAAACACCCAATTGATTTACAAATGAACAATCCATAAATGAGTGCAATTAACTGACTAGTTCAAATTAGGAAAACATTGGAAAACGAGATTGACATAACTTAGCAGATTGACTCAATTACGAACTGTTTGTACAGTCATATGGTTCTTGAATGGTTATGACCATTCTGTAATTAACATGTAATATTTCATTACTGCATGACGCGTGATATTTACTTCTCCTTTTCCGCTATTTAAATATATAATTAATACTGGATTAAGATGTTTGTTGTGGTCACAACAATATTGAATGGCGCCATGGGCGTACCATGGGAGGAAACTTATGTTTTGGTCAGATGACTGTTGGATTATGGTTTCTTTCGTTAACCGTATTTTGTTTTTGTTGTCAACATTTTGAAAGCAAAATTATAAATATCTATTATGATCTCTACCTTTGTCTACAGTACATAATGCAATACCTGCAAGCTTCATTAAAATGCTAATATATAGATAATTCATTACTTACATAATTGAATTTAAAAAGAAACTTGTTTTTGAGGTAATCTTATAAATTCTCACCACATAACTATGATTACACCAAGACAACAACCGCTCTATGCATTATTTAAACGATTCCCATTACATTAACACCACTTATAACCTAAATTAACGACAGTTCACACCGATCTTCACGGTACGTAAAGTCTCTGGCAATTTGTAGTCGTTAGAGGTAGTAGTCGTTCAAACAGTTCCCGCGCCTCTAGTACATTACTATGTTGATCCAGGTGCATTTCTCCAGCCCCACCATGGTGGATTTGGAAATATCTCTATACACCAAAGTTTTGTGTTAGTTTTGTGTCGAATTGTTCCGTAAAGAAAAAGTTTTGTTCCTTTTTCGTTCGCGAGATATAGCCATTTTTTTGAGGAGGAGCTGGGGAAATGCCAGCCCCACCACATTGGAATTTAGAATTTTTTTTATGCCAAAATTTTGTGTTAGTTTTGTGTCGTTTTGTTCCGTTGAAAAAAAGTTTTGTTCCGATCTATTATTGGAGATACAAGCAATGGAGGGACCACAACAGCTTTCTAAGAATTTTGAAATTTTTTCGATCCCAGGCTAATGTATTAGTTTTGTGTCGAATTGTTCCGTAGAGAAAAAGTTTTGTTCCTCTTTATTTTTTTAGATACAAGCAATTTTCCGATTAGCTACTTCTACTTACGTTAGCGACATTGCCTAAATCAAAATTGATGTAGAAAGTCAACGCCAAAAATGCAAAAAATGCTAAATTTATTGTAATTCTAACATAACATTTTGAAGAAGTACCCTTTTACTTTTCAGATGGCACCTGGGCAAGAGACAATAAACAGAACGCTGAAATTTTTGAAGAACATCTAACAGGAATTTTCCAGCCCCACAACATCGAATCAGAGCCAATCACGGACGAAGATAATATAACCTATGAAAAAGACGCCATACAGCTAGGTACTACAAAGGAAGTTGCCAGATATATCAAAACAAACCTGAATCCAAAGAAGGCACCTGGATATGATCTTATCACAGGAGAGGTTCTTAAACAATTACCTAAGAAAGGTATTGTTATGCTGACGTATCTAATAAATGCATCGTTCAGATTAAAATACGTCCCCCACGTCTGGAAAGTAGCAGAAGTTATCATGATATTCAAAACTAGGCACACCACCGAATGAGGCCAAATCATATCGCCCAGCATTCCACTATAGATCAAGGCCCTGGAATAACGGATATCATAGGGAAAGCATTAGAAGAAAGGCCTATTTGCTCAACAATATTTCTTGATGTGACACAAGCTTTCGATAGCATTGTGGATGAATCTAAGACTAAGACTGATGGATCGACTAGAGTGCATAGCCGGCCGATTACACAAGCGGGACTTTCTCAGCTTCAGACAGAGATTAGTACAAATGATTGGAACTGCACAAGTGACACACGGCTTAACTTAGAATACCGAGTTCAAACTTTTGTGTCACTAATATCAAATCAAATGGAAACGTGTTTTCCAGAAAAATCAATAGTCTTTAATTCGAACAAACAACTTACAGTTAACTGGTTTAATGAACGCCTTATAGCATTGAGAGAAACAATTTCTTTTTGGGCTCAGTTTAGAATTAGATATCCTACACTTGTACCTGCTGAAGATCTTAAAAAGTTGAAGAAAACATATAGATACGAACTTAAAAAAGCCAAATCCACTGCTTATGAGCAATTAATATCTTCATCTGATAACAGGCAAGCAACAATCTGGAAAATTGTAAAAAATTCTTTGCCGTCTGGCTCACCTCATAATATTAATAGTGGGATTCCCAATGCTACTTGCTTTAACAAATACTTTGTAAATGCTCCTTTAGACATATCCAGAACTATCCCAATAAGCAGTACAGACCCTCTTAGCTTTTTGGGCCCTGCGCCGACCAGCGAGTTTCATTTTCAGCCTACCACTTGTGAAGAGATATGTCAAATCATAAAAAGTATAAGAAACTCAAACAGCAGAGATCCATTTGGGATGACGGTCAAAGTGATAAAAACTATTAGCAAGACATTACTACATCCACTAACAATCCTAATCAATGAATGTATCAGTACAGGTCATTTTCCCAGCTGCTTCAAAGTTGCCACTGTTATACCGATATACAAGAAGGGACCTCGGGATGATTGTGGCAATTATAGGCCAATATCTTTAACGCCTATTTTCTCGAAGGTATTCGAAACAGTGTTAAAAAAGCAGATAAATGTTTATTTTGAGCAGAATGACTTATTTGCAATGTCACAATATGGTTTTCGTAACAAAAGATCAACAACATCCGCTATTAACAACCTAAGCGATTTGATACTGAGTAATTTTGAGCAGAGGCAATTCACAACAGCTACTTTTTATGATTTGACTAAAGCCTTTGATTGCGTCAATCATTCATTGTTAATTAGCAAGATAAAGCACTATCAATTTTCCACCGGAGCCGTAAACTTGATTTCGTCCTTTATTGGCGATAGGCAACAACGCGTGCGGGTTGACAGTGACATTTCGCCAAGCCTTGCTGTTCGGTGTGGAGTTCCACAGGGTTCTGTGCTCGGTCCTGTATTGTTCTTGATTTATATTAATGATCTCCCGACAGCCGATCCATTGGGTGCCCTTGTTCTCTTTGCTGATGATACCACAAGTGTTGTCAGTGACAGTAGTGTGGAGGCGCTGAGTGATAAGATCGGAATGACGGATGCAAATATAAAAAAATGGTTTATTTCCTACAGATTAAATGTCAACACCTCCAAAACAAATACATTACAATTTAGTTTGCGGAATAATCCACCGGTGGTGAACGCTGTTGGTTTTTTGGGTGTTAAGCTGGACTCTAAAATGACTTGGGAGCATCATGTAAACTATGTTCGTGGCAAGCTGGGAAAGTCGATATATTTCATCAGAATCTTAAAAAATTCTCTATATATAACATCGCTAGTGCATGCATATTATGGACTATTTCATTCTATAATGGCGTATTCGATTATAAACTGGGGCCATTCTCCACATATGCGGCAGATATTTAAAATGCAGAGGCGATGTATTCGTGTGCTGCTTGATGTGGGTTACACTGAAGAGTGCAAATGGTGCTTTGTAAAACTGGGTATCCTCACGGCCCCAAGCGTGTTTATTTTAGAATGCTTAATGTATGCACACGAAAATAATAATAAACTAACGAGAATCAACACCGTTCATTCATACGCCACAAGATTTGGTGACAAATTGCGCCATGAGTTTCTGCGTCTCCATAAATCCAGAACTGGGACTTCCTATTATTCGATAAAATTTTATAACGCCATTCCATCCAACGCTAAAGTCTTGCCAGTGGATGCTTTTAGGAAAACAGTTAGACGGTTTCTTATTGAAAAGGCAGTGTACAGCTTTGATGAATTCATGGATCAGTGTAGTGATTTGATGAATTAATTTTGATCATGTATTTGAAAAATTAAATACTAAATTGTCTTGACCTGTGTAACGTATCTTGTTTACGATTAACATCTATAAATACTATGACTATGACTACGATAAAGTTTGGCACGAAGGATTGGTACACAAACTAAAGAGTATGCTACCTTTACCATACGTCGAGGTGCTAACATCCTATATATCTGATAGACTATTCAGAATAAAACATCGATGAATACTCGGAACTAAAAGAAGTAACAGCTTCTACTACATACAAGTGACCTACCACAGCTGGAAAATGTAACAGTCGCCACATTCGCATATGGCACGGCTCTAATGGCAGTGGGATCAACTATTGGAGAATCTACTAGGAATCTTAAACAAGATAGTAATAATATATATATATATATGGACAAAAAAATGGAAGATCAAGCTCAACGAACTGAAATCTGTCCACATTAACTTTACAATCAAAAGAATCGAGGACATATCTCATGTCAAGATTAACGACGCCATAGTTCCATATGAAAACTGCAAAGTATTTGGGTATGACTCTAGATATAAAGCTAAGGTGGAAAGAACATGTTAAGAAGAAAAGAGTAGAGCTTGGCCTCAAATACAGAGAACCTCACTGGCTTCTGGGAAGAAACTCTAAGTTGTCAGTACAGACCAAACTACGTACAAGTTTACAACCAAGTACTCAAACCGATTTGGTTGTACGGCATCCACATTTGTCGTTGCTGAAAAAAAATCCGACATACAAGGAGTCCTAACGAATATAGTTAACGCTCCTTGGTACATACGGAATAGTGACCTGCACCGTGATTTTGGTGTCCCACAAGTCATCCAAGACATAAAAAGATTCGCCGCTAAGCATGAATCTCGGCTAAGCCATCACGTCAATGTAGACGCCCTGAGGCTACTGGACAACCAGAATCTAGTGAAAAGACTAAAAAGGATCAAACCCTTCACACTAGTGAATCAGTGAAATGTGTATAAAGCAGAGCACAGTGAGTGAAGAAACCTTATGCTTATTAAAAAAATAACTTTTCACTTTTGAATTGAATATTGAGTATGTAATCTTCGTCCATTATCATTATTAATCGATAGTATTGTTTACTATTTAAGACTAGCATATAACTAAAATATAAAAATGTAGTCATGTAATGCTAGGCATTTTCATTAGGCTTCTTTGGTTTCCTAGAATCCATTTTAGCATTAGCCTGTCTCCAAACAGAAAGCATAGAGCAAACAGAAGTGCTTACTAATTACTGTGGCCCAACAGATCAGATAAAACCCTCTGAACCTATGCTTAAACCATCTTTTTCACAATGCTTAACAACAGGTGGTTCTCAGCGAAAATAACAGGCGGAACCATTATAAAGGGGTATCTCAACAATAGTCCTTGGTCAATAGGGATTAGAACATTCCGCCCAGGGTAATCAGACAAATTGTTACTGCTAAGAGCTATGGCGACACAGCCTTCACCCAAACATCAAACTACCTCATTCTGAAAGCAGCAGTTGTTGGCAAAAATCTCTAGAAATAGTGTCAACGATTGCAGATATGGTAGTGGAGGCATTTCTGCGAGGGTATAGGGTGTTTTTACCTGTGGTCCCATTATCAACGTCCTTTCATATACCTACTTTGTGTTGTAAGTATGCGAATTATCTACCTGTGTCCAAATGCAAAAACGAGGTCAGCATTATGTACCTGCAAATATTAGAAATGACATATACTTATGAGGTGATTCAGAAACACTTCGTAAAATGTAGCTACAAAATATTATTTTAATATATATATCGACGAACCATATATTATAAAAAAAATATTATAATAGAAAACTTTAACCAAAGCAAACAAATAACAAAAAAAAATATAATTATAAACATTATAAAATTATTTACGTATCTACGTACCAGCTCTAAAATTCAAAATTCTCCCTGGTCATAAAAGCCCTAATATGCCGCAAGGAGCTAATGTGCGGCCTGCGAGTCTTTAATATAATTTCAAAAAATATACTCGGTCTATGTTTTCTAATTTCTTGCTGTAGAACGGTAGTCACTACTTTCGCTGATTCACAATGTATTAGAATATTGTATTTTTATGGTAAGATGGAAGAACAATTACTATTAATTGAATCTCGCCATAGGATTGTTTCATCTTTTGCTATTCGTATATTTACGGTATATGTTGTTATTTTTGTTGTATTTTTTATGTTGAAATAATAAACATTATTATTAAGATTATATACTACAATCATACATTGTACTATTAACAAACAACCTAGGAAAGTAAAGATAGATCTGATAGAAAAATCTAACAACTGGGAATCTTGGTCATCATTTAATAGGCCGGTTTGTCCTATACGTTTTATTATGAAATACACCCGCTTCTTGTTTGTCAAAACTTCATCTCAAGGACCACCTTGTCAAAGTGTTACCAGAAATTCTGACCAGGAAAATTATTAACGCATTTTTATTCTAATTTAAACAAAATATATTTAGGGCTCGTTACTGGCTGTACAAGTTATGAAAAATGAATGTAATTTGTATGTTTCTAACTATATTTGCATATCACAATTATTACCTTAATAAGAAAATAGTCGATGTGCCTTTGAGTTTAGATATCAGACTCAAAGCATTTCACAGATTTACAATTAACCAATTTGTCAAAACTACAATAATTGAAACTGAATTACTATCCTGCCCGACACCAAAAAATCGAAGTTACAACCGACAGTGGTAAGACCTTTTTGAGAAAAAAATGCTAATATTTTGTTTTGTTTTCAATTGATTTTCTTAAGAACTAGACTCAATTGACAATTTCCCTTTTCAGATTCAAATTGTACGAAAGGGATTATTTTGTAAACACAAAGTTGGTTTATTTTTTACTTTGACAGCCGTATACATTTTTCTGAAATTATTAAAAAAGTTCATAATAGGGGTCTTGCACTAAGTCTCAAAATTAAAAATTAATACGCTCTCTTAGTGCCAAACGTATACCAGAACCATCCGCAAACGTTTTTTTGTTAAGAAAAAAATCTGTTATTACGCAATTAATAATATTAAAATCGGTCTTGTTACTTTAAATATGAACGCGCTGTGATTGGTGTGACGTAGCATGCCTGGTCGAAGGCCACGTGACATGAGCTAGTTACAATGCGATTGTCATGCCTTCACTCTTTCTATAACAGGTGAAAAGATTGACATTAACGTTGGACGTACGTCTTCTTAGACGACTGTCACTTTTGACAACACGCAAACATTCCATGACCCAACTATACTTATTCGTTATCAGAACGCACACAACGTCTTCCAGATGCTATACATTCAATTCGATGCCGTTCTCGTGCCCGTAGGTCCTATTTTTTCGGCTGCTCTCTACGGCCTAGGCTCGCTAAGCTTCTCACCAATCATATGACGTCACGGAGCGTTTTGGCGCGGTTTAAACTTTGATGTTCAGTAACAATTGAATGCAACAATATTAAGCGGAAAGATTTTTACACACGGTTTTCTTACCACCTAAGGATTTTATTTGTTAAGTTAGGTAAAATCATGCAAGACCCCTATTGTTGCATATAATATTTTGAAAGCGTGGCCTTTGAAAAAGAAAATGACAAAGTTAGAAGCATGCTAATCCACAGGCATAAAACTAAATCGTCATGGTTTAAAAGAAACAATAATGCTACACAGATAGAAACTTTTGTTTAACTCAAATAAATGCGTGTTTGAATAGAGGCAAAAATATATTTATTTGCTACAAAGAATGTTTAGTCAAACAACATTTGTTTGGACCAAAGTAATGTTATTTTGACCCATAAGCAAATTAATATTCGTTTGCCCCTCATCAAATTATCTATATCAAATTATCAAATTATTTGAGTTAAACAAAAATTTCTTATTCTATTTACTATTGTGATTTAATTGATAAGATCTGTAAACGTTTGTTACTTTTACTAAATAAAACTTACTTACTTTGCCACTTTTCAGATTGCTTTTGCTATACATTATGTTAAAATATTTAACAAATATTAACATTTAATGGTACTTTTTAATAAATGTTTGTAAAGGTTTTTAAAGATTTTCAGACGTAATACGAATTAATAAAATTTTGTTAGGGGAGATATAGAATGTAAACAAAAAATCTCAATGGTTTTCAATTACTGACATAGAATATCTTACTGCACTCATGCAAAATTTTGCTGGAAGTTGTTGACAATTATCTCTCTTAATGACTTGTAGGCGAAGAAAGTATGTGACTGTATCTGTGATAAAAATAAGGAAAGTGAAATTTGACGAAAAATAGGTTATTACGAAAAATAAATGCAATACTAAATACCCCTAAAAAACGGGATATAATAAATTACATATATTAATATCAGAATTTATAAATATTATTTTTGCGCAGGAGCTCAAATTTCTAAATCGTGTGCGTTTTGCGGTAGAATGCAAAAAACGTGCACGTTAGTCGTAGCTTTTAGGGGTGCCAGGCTCTAATAAAATTTGCGGACGGCATAGGATATTGAAGCAACACTTTTCGCGCCGGATCCAAAAAGGGCAACTTTATTGAATTTATTTCACTTATTTTAGCTAATTTTCCTGTACTAAATATAAACTAGAGAAAGGATGACATTTATCATAAAGAAGTCGATTTTGACTTTTAATTTTTTATAAGAAATAATGCAGAACGGGACACAAAAACGTTATAGTTAAATAGTCTGATATTATAATCTTATTTTTAAGTGAAATAACAGAAAATTGTGATCAACCAAAAGATACTCCTTTTAAAGGGATTTTATGTACCTACAACATACGTGTATGTTGAAACATACACGTTTAACACTCATAACACACTCCCCCTTTTCATATTCTTTTCCAGGTAAAACTAACTATTGCCTGAACTAAGCAATGTCGTGACAATTCCTTTTAAGTGATTCTACGTAGTATCAGCTCCAGATTGGCTTTAGAACTCTCCATCCTGAATTGCATTATTATAATTGGGCGTCAAGTGTCCTGCATGCTTAATGATCTGTACACCTCGATTGCGTTTATCAATATGACTCATCAGGCACAACGTCGCATAAGTGATATCCTTCATTAATATGCACGGAGGAGCGAGTAAGTACCAAAATCAAGTCATGGCTGAGCATCAAAATTCCAAGAAGAGCGTGCCTGCGGTGCACGCAACGGGCGGACGCGTCCGCTCTAAAAATACCTTCTACCATATTACAACCGGGCCCAAGAGGTACACTATCAGGAAGACAAAACGATAAGTGTACCGTATAACGACCACGCAATCTGTCAACGCGAACTCCTCGTCAGCTCTTAAGTACACAAACTCCACCGATGTAGACGTTACTTGTTTAACATTAACGCGTGAAAACCTCTCACCGGCATAATCCCATCCCATCCTTGGGTGTCGTCATCGAAATGTGTAATCAAGGACGCGAAAGGTAAATTACGTCGAGTCACCTCTGTTAATTGGTACGTCGAGGTGGCGTTGAACCGTTGGTGTACATACGACACGATAGCGACGAATATTACGTCGCCAGGACGCGATAATTGCTCTAAAAAGCAGAAACCAGATCAGCAAGCCGCTGCCGAAGACATAATATGTCGAACCGTTTACCGACGCTATTGTTGCCGTTTTTGTGATAACGCTCGATCAGAAATTCATAATAAGTGGCAATTATACCAGACGGTATTGATGCACACCGCTTGATTGTACCTACTGGCTATTATAAAAGTCGGTTGTGGACATCTTCTTGCTTCTCCATCGTGTTAGACCCTACCAATAGAAATGCTGTTAACTATGTTAACTATACTTGCAAAAGACATGTTAGCGATGCACAGAAATTGGGGGCAAGCTTCACACATCCATGAA
Organism: Aphodius sticticus; assembly: GCA_963966075.1. NCBI lineage: Eukaryota > Metazoa > Arthropoda > Insecta > Coleoptera > Scarabaeidae > Aphodius > Aphodius sticticus. The sequence goes on from OZ014512.1 coordinate 19,694,911, forward strand.
CAGTATGAACACACATCCATTTTGTCGAACTGACGGAATTCTACCCGCATTAAGAGTTCTGCGACAGGTCACGGGGCCAACGGTTTTACATCTTCATCAGCAAACTGGGATTACGCCACTACGCAGTACAATGAAATCATCATGATTGAACGTTCAAATATTTTTTATAGGGTGATTCATATACCAATTGATTTCCAAATGGAGTCTGAATCAATCAAGACACTTGGGTATTATCAAGAGTCAAGCATGTGGGTATTAAAAATGTAATTTTGTGAATACACTGGGCATCACAACTTTTGAAAAAATCTGATGTGGCCAGGCACATGACTTTATCATACTAAAATTAATAGTTTAGCTGCATGAGACTCTATTTGATCGAGATCGGCCATGTCTGCATTAAAATAAAACTACTAGAACTAGACAGATATGTCGATTAAAGCTGCGTTCGGATATTGTACTCCGTTGACACCGGGTACACCGTCCAAATGACACTTACGTGTTATTGGGTGTAAAAAGTGTAATACAATATCCGAACGCTGCTTATATTGACAGACGTTATTGTCAAAACATTAGCGTTGTCATTAGTGTCATTACTGTCATTAGAATCAAAATTTCTGACATATCCTGGCTACTAGTTTTAATGTAGTACGACCGATCTCGATAAAATAGAATTTGCTCATGCAGCTAAACTGTTGATTGTATCAAAAAATTTCATATTCATAAATTATTCAGAATTTCCTCATTTTTAATTTATTACTTAACTATTTCGACGAAATTCCAGAAATGGCGGCTTATTTGCAAAATCTTTTAAAAATGCTAAGACTAAACCTCCAGTTCCTTTGGACCCTTTTCAACAGAAAGCTTTTCAGCTCTAAGTTTGGTTATGAAACTTCTAAATATGAAGTTTCGTCCCGATACTATAGTAGTTTATCCGGAATCGTCGCCACAAAAAACGGGTACACACACACACACACACACACACAGACATTTTTTGTACCTTGGTTCAGGGGACCCAAAAAGACATATTTCCGCTAAAATCTCAAAAAATTTTTTTGGCACGATTACAATACTTTACATACTGCGTATGATAAAGTAAAAATGCAGAATAAGCAGCCTACATAGATGGCAGCTTCGTATGATCAAGATTTAAGCTCTCGGCATAGTCTACTATCTATAGCACTGCCGACAATTCTGTTTACTTTAATACAGGTAAATCTGTGAGGCTGTATACTCACTCCAATTATCTCGAGAACTAAGAATTGTAGAGATCTACAGTTGTGAAACCAGGAATTAGTATCAAAATACTACAAAACAACGTGATAACAATTATATTTGTGATTTACATGTGACGTCACAAGCTGTCAACATCTTTTTCCCAATGAAATGAAAGTATTTTGAGAGTATGAATACAGTGTTTAAATAACTTCTAGAATACGGTAAAGTAGTTATTTCTTAAAAATGTTTACGTTTGAACACAAGTTGAAAAACAGTACCTACTATGAATGCAAGAAAATGTACTTTAGCATCAAAGTCTTAAGTAATTATTAACCGCATTTTAATAACTATTTAGTAATGTTAACACTTTTATTCATTTTCTCCCGGTATAGGCCCCGACATACTACCAGCAGGCAAAATAACTGGGGGTTAGCACCGTACTAATTTACGGTTACTTCTTATACTAACGTTTAGTCAGCTTCGTATATATGTATTTAATATACCGAATGACTGTATACGATTGTATGCTTTTCATACCAAACATTTTTCTACTGTTAGTCAACATAGATAAACTTATGGAAAGCACTTCTATATGGATATTAAGCAAAAAACTCAAAAACTCAGGAACACCTGTACTTCTATTTGAATATAAATAGATGGCAGCTGTGCCAAACGGCATTCAAACCACTGTTTTGTATTTTACTAAAAATAATGTTTTTTATCGCCGGTTGTTGTCTGGAACATGTTTAAGTAAAAGTGTTTTGGATAATTATGCTAGAAATTCTGTTGCCATAGCAACCAACATTGTTATCTCGGATGCCAATATTATTTCTATGAACATGACCTTCCTTGAAAGTTAAAAAAAAAAGATAATGATGATGTGTGGCTTTGGTAATGTTTCTAGACATGTTGTAAATTGTGGTAAAGTTTCTGTAAATTCTGTGTGACAGTTGTGGCTATTGATAAAAATCCTAGCGGTAATTCAAGGTTAACGAAGTTTGACAACATTGATTGTAGGAGGGTCTCATGTCTCCACTTCTACATGTCCCCACTCCTCACTGCCAATTCGAGCAATCCTTTACTTATTTCCCATTTTACCGTCCAGCCTTTATAAGACCAAACAAAAAAATGTGAAAACATATCTAGTTATGTTTTCAATGTATGCACTAAACACACATTCCATTGTTAAGATTAGCCCCCATATTCATTTCTCACAATCGAACATGTCACGTTCCACAGACCAGCGCAGCGGTCTTCATGCAGATAGTCCCGCATGTGCAAGTTTGTAGTGCAATAAAATGATGGCGAAGGCATAAATAATTCTGCATAATCTCACATTTTGCAACCCACACGTCTCCTATGCGAGACATCTCATTTCTCCAAGCAAATGGGCTGCTCCGGAGCGAATAAATATAGCGTGCAGCATTTAGATACCCACTTAAAATAATCGACGCCATTAATAAGTAGATTGGCGGAAAATGGTTCCCCTGTTCGACATAAGTAGACTTCGAGACCATCACCAACCAACAGGTTTTGTTCTTGTAGTACCCTTTCTCCATGACAGTTGCATATTATATATATATGTGAACCGCTCCGACGAAAGGGACCTTATGACGAACCGCCACAAAGTCAAATCCCAAGCTAAACTACCCGTAGAACGGACCTTATGACAAACCGTCACAAGGTCCCTTTTTCGGACCGGGTCAAATATACAGAATGTGTTGGTTCGCGTCTAGAATATTTATAGGGGCGATAGAGCACAATATTGTATCAACAAAAAACATCGATTAAAGTGGTTGTTTTGCATTTTGGTTACTCTAGCGATTGACATCAGGCGATGTCTCGCAGACATACATTTCCATTACAAGAATAGCCAGATGATCTGATGTAAAATACAATAAGCTAGCTCTAAATAAAGAAGTTACATCCCTGAAAAGATACTACAAACTTTTTTTTTAATATAGGTTTCCAATATTACTAAATTTAAGTTTAAATCGTTCTGCTCACACAGGATTGCAAGGAGGGTTGCAATATTTTCAAACTCGTAGATCAAGGCAGTTACCATTTCGAGCAAAATAAAAACTTTTCCTTTCTTTTCGATTCCAGATCTTATGTTCTATTTTCGAATTTAATTGCATATGCAATTAATAGCGCATTAAATATACATAAATAATATACAAACATGTCAGGTTCTTATGTTACTTATGAGGTGTGACATTTGAAGAGTCAAGATTCTATGTGATTCTGAAGTTTGTGAAATTTCAATATAGCAGATCCAAGTTGGCGACCAAAAATCCTTTAAATTCCCCTGTAAACGTTTAGGACTTGGAAGGTAGCACGTGTATACAGGGTGGGCCAAATTCGATGTTATTATAGGAGATCTCGGCAACTATAAGAGATATCGAAAAATGAGTAAGGTTGTTGTGTCGTCTTTTTTTGAGAGAAACTCAATGGTGAAAACCAATATTAGCTATCGTCTTTTGTTTTCGCGTTATAACACAAAACTCGATTTTTAGCTATTTTGATACTTGTCGATATCTTTGTTGTTTGTTAAATCAGACGAATGATATTTGCACGTTCTTCAGGCACTTTTTCGATTAGAATTCAGTGGAATTCACAGATTTTAAATATCTCTAATAGTTTTGTAGATATAATATAAAGTTGTGTTTTTTTAAATGGAAACCATAGCTGGCTATGACTGAAATAAATTGAGCCGTTTTTCCTCTTTTTGCCGATATATAACATGCTGGTCCAAAATATTCAAAAAGTAACGTTTTATTGAATAACATGAAATTAGTATATATCAGAGGCATTATGATTATTGTCTTCGAGATTTCTTTGAGTAGGCGTATGTCACTAGTAGTTTGACACTACTAATTAGTGACTTAAGTATTGAAGTTGCATTCTTTTGAATATTTATTTCAATTAAAAGTTACGAAATGCCGTATGAATCATATGAAAAATACGCAATGACCGAATGCTTTATTTAAACTAATAACAATGCTGAAATTGCATCCAAAACATACTTCAATCGTTATCCAGAAAGAACACAACCTCACAAATCTATTTTTGAGAGATTAAAAGAAAATCTCATCAATCACGGGTCATTTAGTATGCCAAGACCCAAACATTACCATATTGAAAATGCTGAAGAAGCTGCCACCAACACAGTTGCAGCCGCAGTTGCAAATCCCTCAACTTCAAGTCGTGAAATAGAAACTGAATCTTCAGCATACCAATCCATACCACAATATTCGGCTTTTGGCATATTAATCAACCCGTAATTGATGAGATGGTCTTTTAACCAAAAAACAAGTTTGTGCGGTCGTGCACTACCTGGATAACGATTGAATTATGTTTCGGATGTTATATCACAATTATTGTTATTACTTTGAATAAAGCATTCGATTATTGCGCATTTTTCATACTATTCAAACGGCATTCCGTAATTTTCAAGTAAAATAAAAGAATGAAATCTTACTAATTTCACTGATTAGTACTGTCAAACTACTAGTGATATTACGCCTACTCGGAGAAACCTCGAAGACAATAATTATAATTTCTCAGATATATATTAATTTCATGTTATTCAATAAAACATTACTTTTAGAATATTTTGGACTGGCATGTTATATATCGTTGAAAAGGGAAAAAAAGGCTCTATTTATTTAAGTCATAGCCAGCTATGGTTTCCATTTAAAAAAAAAACACAACTTTATGTTATATCTACAAAACTATTAGAGATATTTAAAATCTGTTAATTCCACTGAATTCTAATCGAAAAAGTGCCTGAAAAAAGTGCAAATATCATTCGTCTGATTTAACAAACAACAAAGATACCGACAAGTATCATAATAGCGAAAATTTGAGTTTTCTGTTATAACTCGAAAACAAAAGACGATAGCTGATTTTGGTTTTCACCATTGAGTTTCCCTCAAAAAAAGACGACACAACAACCTTACTCATTTTTCGATATCTCTTATAGTTACCGAGATCTCCTATAGTAACATCGAATTTGGCCCACCCTGTACAATATGTGCCGTGCCACTCTTACGCGTGGGTGGTGCTTTCCATCCGCATTAGGTAAGAATAGTTGCTATTGGTGTGACAACAGTGAACATTAGATTGATATTGGTGGATCTTATTATAATACTTAATGGTTACGTTTATTTTCTACACACAGGGGGTACAGAATCAATTTGAAATGGCATTATATGTTATAAAAAATACCGATAAACATACAGTCAAAAGTTTGAGGTTGTCAATATGTTCTTTAGAATCAAAAATGGCTTTGTTTGTGTGGTATTTCTCCAAAAATAGTATCACTTACTAGCGCAGATTTTGGAAAATAGTTACACTAGTTTTCTAGTGAAGTGAAGAAGTGAAAATAGTGAAGTTTTAAATGCATGCTATTGTTTTGTCTTATTATAAAATATGATGCAGTGACTCTTCAAAACGACCGATCCAATGATAGAAGAACGACCATCAATGATAGACCAACAATATAAAAACGGCTTGCAGTAGCTTGGATATCTAAGACTGGACATGTAATCGTCTCCACTTGAAAATGGTTCGGTCATCACGTGGAATAAAGTTACGCCCAGACCAGAGCGATTTTCGCATCGCGTAGCGTCAGCGAAAATCGCGCGAACCCAAATTACATTACAGCATATGGATGTGACCAAACCAGAGCGTGAAATTTCGCAGAATGCAGCGTTTATTTCGTTCAACCGCATGGCTTTTTTGTTAACGTTCCGAGGCCAAAACCAGTCCTGAGCGGGTATCGAAAAACGCGCGAATCGCGTGCGGAACATTTTTACTAGGCGGGATAGCAAATCGCAGCGGCAAATTTTCAGTTCGCAGCCTGCTCGATTTTCTCGCTTTCCGCGCGGCGTTTTAGTACAAAAATATTAGTCGCAAAACGGTAAACACAAAATAACCAATCGAAATAGTAAAAATATCCAATATTGTTTGATGTAGTGCACAAAAAATATAATATAACATATTATACAGTGTGTTCATTTCAAAAGTATCCACCCTTAAGAACTCTTGACCTGATGCGATTATTGATTTGAGTGCAAACACGTCGATTTAGATATCGGGGGGGAACTTCAAAAATGGTACCTAGAGAATTTTAGGTTTCATCCCTTCACCCTGCAGTCACCCCACTTTGAAATTTCAAATGGCAGCCCCTACCTTGTGATACATCATTTGAAAGGGCACAAAATTCTCTAGTTAACCAAGATAAAAAAAAATTAAATCGATCGATTCGTTCTTGAGATAGACTACACAGAAGATGGAAGGTATGAAATAAATTATTACTATCAAAACATTGCGGATTAGGTACACTGTTGATTTAAATTACAGTCATAAGAAATAAAAAAATAAAATAACTAGTAAAATAAAAAATAAGAAATTATTTTATGACATGTTCGACATGGCCACCATTATTTGCTAGACAAAAACACATTCTGTTCTCGAGCTATTCGCCTGCAAGATCCCCAGATTTAACACCTCTCGACTTCTTTCTCTGGGGTCACTTGAAAACTAAAACCAAAACTCCTTTCGCCAGTATCGAAGAGTTCAAACACAGAATTACGCAAAAATGTAGACAAGTCACCCGTGAAACATTCGTCAAAGTTCGCGAAGAGTTCGAAAACAATGTTTTTTTTTGTCTAGCAAATAATGGTGGCAATTTCGAACATGTCATACAATAATTTCTTATTTCTTATTTTATTACTCATTTTTTTTCTTATGACTGTAATTTAATTCAACAGTGTATCCAATCCGCAATGTTTCGCTAATAACAATTTATTTCCTACTTTCCATCTTCTGTGTAGTCTATCTTAAGAACCAATCTATCGATTTCATTTGCTTTATTATGGTTGAGTAGAGAATTTTGTGCCCTTTCAAATGATGTATCACAAGGTAGGGGTGCCATTTGAAATTTCGAAGTGGGGTGGCTGGGGGGCGAAGGGATGAAACCGAAAATTCTCTAGGTACCCGTTTTGAACTTCCCCGTCGATTTCTAAATCGACGTGTTTCCACTCTATGCAATAATCGCATCAGGTCAAGAGTTATCAAGGGTGGATACTATTGAAATGAACACGTAAAATAAAAAAAAGCAATAATTTACAATTTTTCGTGGACGTACAGTTTTACATCCTCATCCAAAACTTGGTTGCTGCGTCGTAAGCGGTTTTCTTTAACAAATGCTTTAAAAACTAAAATCTGTTCGAATTATCCACCTGTAGATTTTGCTGAAGATTTTACATCAAATTTGGAATCAGAATATCCCAGAAAATATGTTTCAAACGAATCCGACAGTTTTTAGATTTTCGATTGCATAAAATCCGCCACTTTGAATTTTGAAAATCTGATAACCGATTTGGAAATAAAGAGCCTCAGATATGACAGGAAATGAGTTTGGTTTTTAGATTGTGGGTCGCCATATTGAATCTTAAATGCACATGAGACTTGGGATCAGGGAGCTTGAAATATCATAACAAATAAGTTTAATGTATAGTTTTTCATGTAGGGTCGTCATATTTCATCCGCCATAGTGAATTCTGAAAATCTGACATTAGGTTAGGAATCACGAAGCTCTAAATTACACAGGATAAGTGACATTTTTTATTTTTTTGTGCCGCTCTATTTATTCCACACCATTGTGAATTTTAAATAAATTTTTGTATATTTAGTATGAGGGAACCCAAAAACGCGTTGTTACCATAATTAATGAATATTTTACTCCAAGAAGATGAATTTAGCCAGATTTTTCGGTTTTCTGGCCCATACTGAACCCATAGTGAATTGTAATTATATAGTTTAATTAATAGTCTGCAAAAAAACGCATTAAGAATAATTTATTTAAAAGTTATTCCAAGTAGTGCCTTTATATAAAAAACAGTCCGTTTCTCATAATTATGTACGACAATATACTATATGTAAACAGAAATAAAACCAGACGGTCGAGCGGGACCTAACGGGGCCGATAGCCTGTTTCATTCCAACACTTAAATGTTGGAGTGAAATAGGCAATCCGGCGAAACCGCTTTGGTCTGAACTCTATCGCGAATTCGCGTTTCGCAAGCGGTGCGACATATTCGCGGCGTCTATCGCGGCAGCGGATTCGCTCTGGTCTGGGCGTAGCTTAAATCTATTCAAAGAGAAGTAAATGGTCAATGGGAAATTGAAGACGATATATCATTATCGAATCTTATGTAAACGTTTAACCAATATGTATCAACCACAAGCATACTTCCATCAAAATTGGTGCAGTAAAGTACAGAACCTGAGCCACGACTCCTTTAGTAGATTAACATTTTCCATCATTATTTCGCCTTCCATAGGTACTACATTACAACGCGATGATTACAAATCGAAAGTTCTGTCGCCGTTATAAATCCTCTCATTAAAGTTCAAAAAAGCCGTCGAGGAATATTGCACCGGCAACGACCGTATAATTTGAAATCGCGAGATCGAGCCATCTCATCGCATCGCAGGTGTAACCCCATAACTAGCCCCGTTGTGTGGATCCATTCCGTGCAAATCGCCGACGATCTCGACGAGCTCCTCAGTCAGAGTCTGTGCCGAGATGAGCTTTTTGTGTTTCTCGCATCAAGTGTCTGTTATAACAGTTATTAGTTACCGCGAGGGGTTAATTGGCCCGGCATATGTTCTTCTCTTTACCCCTCCGGATATGCGACCACGTCTTTGTTCTGCTCGGTCAGGACTCAACGCTAGAAAGCCCTTGGTATAGAACTGTATACGATAGAAACCGAACGATGTCGATTTATGAGCGAATTCGATCGTACAAACTGACTCTCCCTACACACAGCGAAGTATATTCTCAAAACGTGAGAAAATTATTTACTTGCGGTTATTGCTTTAGATGAAAGTTAATATTTACTTGGTTTGAAACAATTTCTTTCATTTAAGAATTCCTTGTTCTCACAATTCAAGAATATCCCAATCTCAGAGTTATTAGTTTTGGTTAAGTATATAATTTTCAAACCAAGTGTTTAAATTCTCAATTCAAGTAGTTGATCAATATCTTGAATCAAGTAAGCCATTGCTTGCAACGCGCTTGCGCATTTACACTCAAACGTGCACGAACGTTGCCGAGATTTAAGATTTTTCGCATCGGCCTTTGCCTTCAGTTAGTTGGGGTCTGCTATGGCGTCGTGTTCGCTGACTACCGAGTATTGTACGGGAAGAGTTCAATATGTATATATCTTTACTAATTTTGTAGGTACTGTACGCAATAACTACGCGATCTATAATATTATGAAAGTATATAGTTTTAATTTTGCGTGAATAGCCTACAGTACTTATGTTCAACGTATTTGCGACGCAGTTCGTAGTTGTGACTTGTGACGCACACGGTACGTAAATTTTGCCTAGCCATATAGTGGTCACCAAATCAACATACATACCACAGAAAACTTACTTCTGTAATATAATGGAAACAAATTGATGTCTAATAGAATATGGTGTTTTTTTCCATGCCTTAGATATTGTAGGTAGTGATAATTTATAAATAGGTAAGTATATATGTAATTAAACAATCGCTAAGTTATTGTCTACTTATTTCACACAATTCCCTACCTTTTAAAAAAAAAACTAAAACAGTAATTTCTATTCAATACATTATGATCATGTTCTTGAACTATTAATATCTATACTCATTTCAAGAAAATATTTTCTCATTGTCAAGCATATATATTCACTTTAAGAAAATTCCATTATTCTCAACGTGAGAATAGTTTTCTTGAATGAATAATATCTATACTCATTGCAAGAAAATATTTTCTCAGATATACAAGCATATGATCATTTCAATTCAACAATATCTCTTTATTCTTAACTTGAGAAAATATCTACTTGCGGCTATAGCAAACTAATCATTTACTTGGATGAAAGCATATTGCTTTGAGTGAAGTATTTACTTTTCTGTGTGTAGATTTGAATTGACCGCAAAAGGCGCACTATCGAAATAACAAACGTAATGCCAAATGTCGCTAATTCTACTAATTTTCTTCATTATACATCCACAAATAGCCACAGCTGTATATTTTCATTTCATCGTGTTTTGTTACACTGCTTAGCGACATTGTCAAGGCATTGACAACGTCGCTAAGTGACAAGCGCAACAATAGTTCATTATTCTATGAGCAAATAATGTAAGCAATTTCTCACGAGAACGTTCGAGTGAGTAATTGCCATTACTTGCGAATGGAATACTATATTTTTTCTACGACCATGCATTGAAATTTTAGAAATTAGTTTATTGCATATAGGGACGGCTGTATTCAGTATAATAACGTTGTCAATGCCTTGACAATGTCGCTAAGCAGTGTATCAAAATGCAATGAAAATGAAAATTCAGAGCTGTGATTGGTTCTAAAGTCGTGAGAAATGAAATATATCTCACGACTCCCGGAGTATGAGCAGCAACGAATGAAATATTTGTCATGTGTGTGGGGAATGGTTAGTATTACTTATCATAGATTGCCATGATAATGAATACATTCATCAATAGGAGTAGAAAAACAATTTTAATCTGTCAAAATCTTGTAATCCGTCATAGTGGCAGCGAGCCGTCCGTATATGCAATAAATTAATTTAAAGTCTTGGCAACCTAACCTCGTTTCGTGAGTGTTATTATTTTTCTTCCCACTCTAGTCACCATGTTGCCAACATCATTTGTCAACAACATTATAACGTGCCTAAAATTCTGCAGCTGAGATCAGGTGTTATCGACGCCACCCGAACTCTTTCTAGCATAAACGCTTTCGTGCGTAGAGTACTCGTTCTGATGAGCACTGATGAGCATCCGTTACGAAGGACCAGCTTGGTTCGGTTCGGAGTCGATCCTCGCCACCTGTTATGTGGTACCGCGATCACCGTGATCATTATAATCATCCTCTAGGTGACCAGTGTACTCGTCGACTCCTCAGGGGTCATGGGAACCTCGATCCGCATGCGTACCTCTCGATGGCTTGCTTGCTGAGTTCGCCACTCCGCGCCAGAGATCGTTCCTATGTAAATGAGACGAAACGGAACGATTCTCTGAAAGAATGCGCGCCTTCCGTGGGGATTGGTCCGAACTTGGCACCTTATTCAAAGTTAATCAAGCTGCTATCATCAAGACTAGAAACCTGTCTTCGAACGCACCAACTGGACACCACCATACGTTTATTGTAATTTAAATTTGTTGATGATAGGATCAGTTAGAATAAAAAGAAAGTGTTGTAGAGTTATTGGTTGTCATAGAAAAATGCATTCGAATTCCAGCGAATTCCAGCATGCATCGCCTTTAACAACAACAATAAACACTACATCTATTCCATGGACCACAAGTGGGGGTACATACAACACGTCAAAACAACATGGGAAACTTATTTAAGCATGAAAGTGAAGGACGTAAAACAAGAAGGGGTGGTTGAGTAGCGCCACTCCTTTCCTGGTAGTATTCCAGTCGTTCTTCCATATTTCCAAATATGGAATCTTGCTCCACTCGTACTACTTCCTTCCAATTCCTTATTTCTCCTTTCATATTTTGTGCCCATTTAAAAAAATATGATATAATAGAATTTTGTAAGTAGGCAATAATGAAACCTCGAACTTTAAGCTTTGAAGAGGAAAATCATTTCCTGCTTAGTGCTACCTTCTTACTGTCAAACGCAACTTGACACATCGTTTTCACAAGGGTTTTCGCATCATGTCATTAACAGTTAATAGTTCAACCATTTCATTGCAATGTAACTAAAGAATTCTATCGCAAACTCCAAGTCCACGAATGTCACTCCAGGAGTTTCTTTATTGAATCTTCCACATATACTTGTCCAATCTTGTTCTAGACAAATTCCACTATGCCAAACTGTTCTTAATCATAACGACATCTCCTCGCTTTACCCATTATGGAGTCTGAAAATCTCCATTCGAGTCGATTCCCAAGATGTTACGCATAACAGTTGCTCTAATGACCTCTGAAAAAAATGCGGATTGGTACTACGACGTTCAGATACGAAGTGTTCTTAATCCAGTTTATGCAAACAGGTTGTAGCGTTCGTTGTTCAATACCAGACCGTTCGGCGGTTGCCCGGTCCGATCGGGACCTCTAGCAAATTCCATCGTTACTTGGACATACCTGAGGCCCGGCATTTTATCAGATGCTGATTATGCGCCGCAACACACATACTGGCCGTGATGGGGACGACGATAATCACCGCAGGATCTCTTTTCGGCGAGGCAAGCGAGAGTTGCCATATGCATTCCAAAGAAAACGCGTGCTTCTACAGGTTTCTGTTATTGTTCAACATAATTCTGCGACGTGTGTAAAATTTAAAAAAAATTTATGTGTTAATTAAGCATGTTATGGGTCTCTATCAGGAGAGTCGTCGTTCAAACTTCAAGTCTTACAGTTTAAAGTGCAAAATTTAGTTTCAGTAAACAAAGCAAAGTATTCGTGGAATATTGTTCGAATATTGACCATTAAGATGTGTTTATTTGTGTTATTGTATTATATTGAGACATTAATTCCTGCTGAACTTTACTATTAGGTGTTGGGACATAAGACTCAACTCAAGAAAAACTATTTTTAACATATAGATTTATCCTGGGTTTATTGTCTTGGTCAATGTCCCTGTTCTCTGCCAATTTTCCAGGTCACCCACATCAATAATCGAATTCTTCGGATGTCCAATAGGTGTTTAACTGTCATTCTTCCAATTTTCTGTCCACTTTTACTTTTTATTTGTTTTCTGTGTCAAATATTAAAAAATATAAGACGCGACTCTAGACAAACAAATGCCAGACCATACAAGCCTCCGGTGTCTGTTGCTGCCCATCATGCATTGTATTGGTTAGTTTAAAATTCCCGGCTTGTTCGGTCAACAATTTAAAGCCATAAGGGTCAAGATTCAAGGTCATCAAATATGGACCCCCTTACATCAAAGGACCGACCCAAAGTGGCGTATCTTTATATTCTTTTTTCTACTTTGCATTCACAATGCACACATTGTAACACTGTTTTCGGTGTTACAATTAACACATTGTAATACCGAAAACAGTAACATTTTTGTCTGATTGGTACACAGTGATATCAAATGCCATATGTCAAACGTACAATACATAACCCAACATAACCACACACTGCATCTTCTTAATCGCTTGCAATCACATAAACTGCGAAATATCAATATTCAATACATATTTATAAACATGGGTGTAGCCTGCTATAGTATGGCCAAAGGATTGGGGCTTTCTTAGTTTTGCTGTGTTCATCAAAATACGCCAGCATGACGTTTACGGTGATGTTTTACGACTCTAGTAAGTGATCGTTATCATTCTTTTCAACTAAACATCAAATCCCCTTTTCAGATATAATTCAAGGACCACATTTACTTTAATAAGGTATTATGCGAAGATCAAACCTACATCGTAGATACAAACGATTTTAATTACTGCTGCGAGATTGTATATGCGCAATAAATGGTTTATCAGCATACACGTACGAAGCTATAGTACATTGAAAGTGTAGAGTATTTCTTAGTTTATGTAACGTATAAGTTTTCGGTAATATTTTGGACGCATGGATGCTCGGTTCAATTCATATTCGTCTTTGTCCGTCGCTTTCGACTTCGTCTTAGTTCTGGTTCTGTGCAACGTATTTGTATTACCTCCATCACATGTAATGTTACTAAGTATAATTTATTCGAATAAACTACTTTGCCGAAATTAGAATTGGGTTTCAATTATAAGTGCTTGTAAATATATAAGCCGCAACGGCTACGTAGCGGAATTAGGTAGACACCGCTATTAAACGTTAAACGTTATAACAATTCTTTTGTAAGTTCTTGTTCTTCGAAGTAACTAATCAGTCACCGCCAAACACTTCTATTCTGATTTATATACTTATGAAACCACTTTTAAAGTTGTTAACTTTTTAGGTTAAGTTTCATGTATTTGTCACAGTAGGGTTAAAAGTGTTGCCCCAAGGTCCATTATGATAATCGTTGCGACCTCGCTGAATATTAATTCAAACTTGTAGGCTAAAGTACAGTAAAATTATTCACAATTAGATTTTGTCATGATTTTACCTCATCGATCTCATCCCTAACGAAGTTGACAGTTACTACTGCTGCCACGTGGTACCCGCAAAATACCCTAGATTCTAATTTAGCGCGATATAGTAACCACAATTTCTAAATTTATATAAAATTAATGACGCAAAGTAGAAGAAATAGTATATTACACTCGTTTTATAAGACGTATTGGTGCACTCGTGCCATTTGGGCACTCCTCGCTACGCTCGTTGTGCCCAAAACAACTCGTGCGCCAATTTGACGTCTTATAAAACTTGTATAATAATATACTATTATCTACGACTCCATATGATAAGTTCATATCGTAGTATCGTAATATGCGTATCTATGATTATATATAATCCCTACCATGACACACGCCGATGATAATGATGATAGTAGCTTTGAATAAAAATCGCAGCTGTTTTGAGTGCTTTATTCAAAGAAACGTCATTATTAATCAACTGTCAATTAATTGACAGTTCTAATCGCCACCGTTGTCAAATAAACTTTAAATATTTGATATAAAATGGAATTTATGAGTCGTAGATAAAACGTCGTATTTGAGTCGCACATAACGGATATAAATCGATAGCATGAAGTTTATAGCGTAATAAAATAATATACAAAAAGATAAATAATTATCTTAGCCTGCTTACTATTTTCAAGTACCTACAGTACCTACACTCATACCTCGCTATACAGCTTAGATACGTCCCTGAAAAGTTAGCCGTTTCTTTTGGTGCCAGTTTTAGTCGATGTAAGTACATTATCATTAGCCAAATTTCAGAGAATCATCTTCATAATCAGTTGTAATTTATTGCGTACGTCTTTTTTAAATTCTGTTCATAAGATTTTAATGTTAAAGTTGCTCCATAAAGTTTTTTTTTCCGGGAAAGACAGTAAATCCAGAAGCTTGTTATAGCGAAAAGTCGGATGAAGAGAGGCCGTATAGCGGGGTATGAAAGTACTTTTCTCGTTTTTCTATGGTTATTCATCCTCACCAAGTGTCCTAGTATAATATACCATCTTGTAATGTGTATCTCTATACCGTTCCAATTGGTTTCAGGTCTAATCCATCCACATATTATCACGGAAGGTAGTACTGAACTTATTCTTTTTAATAGCAGATATATTGCAAACAGTTCATACTTTATGCATGGAATAAATAAATAACTATTGCAACCTTTTAGCGCAATCGGGTCGCAATACGCTAACTTTTTAAAAGGTATTGTTCTGTTTCATGGTATTCTTATAAAAGTTATCACTAGGGAGTGGATTGTAAGTATTTTGCTTTTACTGTTTTATTGTAAACTGCTTGAAATGCTTCTGATTCTCCACTAATCAGCAAAATTTAAATCATTTAGCTCATTATTTTGTATTATTATGTCATGCACGTGCTTATTTTTGAAGTTTTTGTTTATTTTGCGTACCGGCGACAAAAATTAACCTATTAGCCACAATAGCAACCGTGCTCACCGTTCATTCAAAAACCGCTAAAATATATCGAAATTCTACGATCTTGTCCTTTTGGATTTTGCGAGGGTGTTTGATTTTATTGATTATGATCTTTTGGTAGGTATTTTAAATTATATTGGTATGAGCAAAGTTACTGTAGTTTTTTTAGGCAGTCACTTAATATATAGAGACCATATATGTAGTTAAAATTGGCAATGAGTTGTCGTCTTCATATTTTTTCTTGGGTATTTTGCAGCGTTTCTCAGGTAATTCAGAAACATGTATAGTTATTGTGTTTGAAACAAAGGAAAAATGGAAATAGTGGTTGAGGATATAAATTCCACGGCTCTTTTCTAGTTGTCTGTCACATAAGGCGCATTAACATCGCAAATTAAAATCATAAAAAGACTTCTACTAAATGGAGGACTGCAGTAAAGTAAAGGAAAGAGGCGGCTTAACAATACGGCCCGGCAGAAGTTAAACAAAATTCAGGTTCGCCTTCAGGACGATAGGTAATTTCGAGTTTGAGGTGTAATAAATTACGTATAAAGCGCTCAAAGCAAATTATTCCGCTCGGCGCATCGTATTATTATCCTCGTTCGGAGCGCCCCAGAAAAAAAATAATAAATTATTGTAAAATAACTCACCTTATATGTTCGACGAGCCGCGCGAGACTTCTATCCTGCCTTCGTCGTCTTCTTTTTCGTCTTGCTTCTCTTTTTCTGCGCTAAGTCATATTTTCACAAAGGGTGTTCGTCCAGCTATACTCTTCTGACCTACGGACAAAGAAAATTACGATCTTATAGAGTGGATATCCTGATATCAAGGATTCATTTCATTATGAGTACATTATTCGCCTTTAATTCGTCACAATGCTGTAGTTATGGTGTAACTAACTTTGATGGTGTTAGTTGTTTCAGCTGTTTTCTATGTTGGTGTGGTCAATCATTCACAATAAACCAGAATATTATTCACAAAGAAGGCGGACAAGAGGATAAAATATAAAAAATCACATTCACAGAAGGTGGTTTATTTGGTAGATATACAACCATGTAGCATCCTGGGGCCCTAGGGTGGGGTACGAGGCCCACATTAATCTTTGGTCAAATAAGGCTCACGACGATTCTGTACGGGGTGCTAAGGTGCCCCACATTATTACTATCTGAAATTCTTTGTTTTAATTTTTCATCAATTTCTCAAAGCATTTTGTAATTTAAAAGCCGTACAAAACGCTAAAAAGTTATTGAATTGTCAAGGGAATTAAGGTGGATCTTAGCACGCGATGGCTCTCAGCTAGTTCGCTTAGTTAGTTAACATGACGATACATGAGAACTGAAAGGAGTCGGCAGTTTATTATATTATTTAAATTAAAGATATTCAGTATTTATTATTCCAGTTATATTGGAACCATGCAATTAAGAATTAAGTTTGCTCAATTTGCTAAAAAATATAGGTATTGGACTATAAGTACGCTTAAAATGCTAGCGTGAGGTTATCGATAAATCAGTGATAGAGTCCAGGTATTGAGTTGTGATCGTGTTAAAAGATCCTCCTTGATAACCACCGATGCTCAAAGAAATCTTCGTTGATCATTCCATTGCAAAAAAATGACGTAAAATTCATCCACTAAACCACTTTGTTTTAAATACCTTTCTGTTTTTACTGAATGAAGCACTAGCAATATACAAAATCTTTTTTATCAATCTGTGAAGGAAAGTTATGGCTGTTAAGATCAAGTTTAAGTAGGTTAGCAAGCTTTATAACTATTTCAAATTTCAAACTTGGTACCTTTATTGAGTTCAGAGAAATTTGGCTGTGACTTATATCATTGAGACAAATAGTCGCATAAACCAGTAATCGCTTAAGCTGGTTTATACAATTTTTGCCATGCAAGCCATCGACGAGACGACGAAATTTCAGAATGAGATAGAGCTATTTCAACTAAACAGCGAACGTGTAGACACTCTAATATTACACGTCAGCTGCTACGAAATAGAACAGGATAGATACTGGGCAGTGGGCGTGCACTTGTGAGTTGTGTCTCCGAAAATACGTCGTCATTAGCCATAAAGTGGGGAACATTGTTTGTCTGAATGCCGAGGTGAACGAATAGCAACCCCAGCGTGGTAGACTCATAATACGTACCTAATATTTATATCTGGTTATTTTGACGTCGAATAACTGTTGAACTACTTTACGCTATTATCTTTCATTTCGACCGTTACCATCCGCAACAAGATCGCGAAATTTAATGAAAAAAAAATTAAAAGCAAGTGATAATCTTGATTAGTTTCATTCTCACTATGTACCGAAAAAATAATCAAATCAAAGTAGGTCAACAGTTATTCGACGTTAAAATAGCCAGATAAAAATATTAGGTATCCATAATTTGTTCCAGTCATTTATTTTATATGATTTATATGGTTCATGGCATAGCGAAGTAAAGATTGCGTAATTCGTAAGAAACGTTATTACATTACCACCACTATTTTTTTTGTAGATTTAGGCTGAAGATGTTTTTTAGAAACGAAGCCGGTACCTAAGCAATTAAAACTTATTACAAAGGAAAAGAGGTTTCTATACTATAATGCCTAACACGACTTACATTATCTATGTTGTTGGGCAAAATCACTTTAAGACATGTTTAGAATATTTCCGTGCAATCATGCATAACCCTAAACGTGATATTTCATATTTTGAATCAGTCAATTTAAAAAGAAGTGTTAGTACCAATTGCTATTCGCAAAATATTTCAAAAAAATGCTTATTGGGCGCACCTATGTGCACTAATTGGCGGAATAACGATATTTCTTTCTCCTTTTGATTTATGTATTCTACCTCCAGTCCCTTGTTAAAATGCCTGTTCCGCATCATGTTGAAGAAGTATTTGAAAAATTCGCCGATCTAATGAATTTCAGATGCCGACAGCGGACTGTAGCGGACGAGTAATTGCTGAAACGGCGTCGTAATTTAAATCGGCCGTTTCCTGCAAGCCGAGAATTTATCGGCAAAAACCATCCACGAATGTCCGCGAGTTATTATAAGGACATTAGCCGGCTTTTAACCACGCTAAACACAATGAGTGCTTCGGATTATTTCTGTGTGGTGAGTGGAATACCTGATGGTAATTGCTTTCTCGTTCGACCAACTAGCGAATACTTGGTGCGAACAGATACGGACTTCTATAAAGATTGGATCGGTACCTTTCACTAAGTTACTTTATGTGTAATATATACCCAATAATAAAAAATAGTAGACGCACACTTTTTTATTTTTATTCACTAGAGAGGGTGACCGGTTTCGCTATTAGCATCATCAGAATAAGTTAATTAAAAACTGTATATGGGACACTCACTTTACACAATGATTGTTTTGTTTTTATTTATTTATTTAATTTTGTCGTTTTCGAATTATTTCACGTGTATTTTATTGTTGCACCAGGATTATAACTATCAACTTTACAGACAGAAATTGTCGCCAAATTAAAGATACTACTTTTGTGCCAACTTATAAGCGGTCAGATATGCTTGGCACAAAGCTAATTTGAAATAAAAAACTGAAATGTGAGAATGAAATGTGAGAACGGAATGTTTTTGAGACTAAAATAAAGGGTACCTACGTTTGTAGAAATACGTTTGTAAAAAAGTAATGTGATTTTATTATCCAAGATTACATGTTTAACAACAAAGTTTACTGGTTAAAACATTGCGGGGTATAGATGTAAATTCAAAACTGTAAATTAATGCTATAAATTTTGTCAGGTTACTAATTTTCTTAAACCATTTCGCAACTCCATCGAGTGTGGAACATTTTATAAAAACCGTAAAAAGTTTTGACTATACAATGCTGGAATGTCCTAAAACAATACTTCGTGCAATTTATGTAAATTTTATGTGGCAGAATACTACCGAGCCTACGTGTGTAAAATTTACTCCAGAAGAACGTGGATGCTCCATACATAATGATTAAACTAAACTACTTTGGCTTGAAAGTGATCCGAAACCACTTAAGTCAATGATATAGTCATCAGTGTCGGATGAAATATTTGATTTTGATGGTGAAACTATAATTATGATAGACTTAATTAATTTACTTTTCTTTTTCAGTTATAAGGAAAATCATATACATTGTTGTCCTTCTGAACTCTAAAAGACTTTATGTTTTTTCTAGATATGGACGCTAAAAGGCAAAAGGTTGTAGTACCTACTCCAAAAGGCAATTAACTACAAACATATGAGAATGCGGAAACTGATCATACATACAAACATTTGCAGTTTTCATAGGCCTGTTCTTCATGTAGACTTCTCAACCGAGTGCATATGCTCTTGCTATGTAAGCTGGTTTTATATGAATAATGCAGCTTAGCACCTATGAAAGTATTTATTTCCATATAATTTTTAATTGGTCTATAAGAAGTTTGTTTCTGGCATCACTGGTATCTACTGATGCTGGCTTTCGGTAACCTTTTTTTTTATTAGAGTAGCCAATCCCCATAATTCACAAACGGGATACATATACAGTGTGTCTCACGGGACGTTGGATTGTAAGGGTACTTTTGTTATTATTAGAGATAGAAAGTCGGTTAAATGGACAAAGTAGTGCACATTTATGTGATCTTTCATAATATGTTCAGAAAACAGTTGAATTCCAAATGGTGCCCAAGCTATTTTAAAAGAAAACAAAAAATTTCATTTTTTAATTATGGTCATAACTTCTTTATTTGTGATCCAATCAAAAAAGCGTTTTGACATTATATAGGCACTTTTTTGTCTTGATTATGTCAGTTTAAAATTTTCCTTCTGAGTAATTTGGCATGCCACATGCCATGTTTTAAATACAATAAGATAATAGAATTGACTAAAAATTGTACACTTCGAGAATTGCTGAAAATCGCATGGTGCCATGGAAGAAACAATGTGATATCTACCCATCTGTACCCATCTGTTGAGCAAAATTGGTGAAAACCCAGATATAAAAAAAAAATTATGGTCCGATGAAACATATTTGCTAACTGCGGTATTTTTAACTGAAGGAAGACGCACTACTGGGTACTGGGCCCGCAAAAATCAACACCTTTTTGTACCGCGCCTTAATCAGGTGCGGTTTGCTTTTAATGTATGGTGCGGTATAGTGGCCAAACGATTAATCGGACCAATTTTTTATAAAAAAATTTAACTTCAGAGAGGTATCGGCAATATTGCTCTCTGAGGATGTGGAAGAAAGAATGGACGATAAACCGCTGGCCTTACGCTAAGGTATGAGGTTCCAACAAGACGGAGCACCTGCACATAATGCCCGAATTGTGAGGAACTATTTAGATATAAGACATAAACGGAGAGGAGTTGCTATCTATTCAGAAGTATTATGACCACCAAGATTGCCGGATCTTACCCCTTGTGATTTTTATCTATGGAGTGACTTAAAAAACAAGGTGAATGGTGTTTATAATTTTGGAAACGTTGGGGAGTTACGTGACACCGTCGTCGCCGCTTTCAATTCGATTGACAGAAGAACCCTCGGTAACGTCACCGTATTACGGAATGCTGTGAAAAATTCCTCCACGAAAATGGCAAGATTTTTGAAAACGTTATTTAGTTTGTTAAAATGCTGTTACTTTTTTATGTTATGTAGTTAGCACAAATAATTACATTCCAAATTTTACTGTAACTTGACTATGGGCACATAAATACTGTATCACTTAAATGTGCTTTCCATGGCACCCTGCGATTTTCAGATATTATGAAAAAACTTCATGGCAGGTGGCATACCAAATTACTCAGAAAAAAATGCTGAATCCAAACATGTATAAAACCAATATGGCGTCCATAAGAAGAACAAAAGTTTCGTTTGTTTCTGACGAATCCATTGGCGAAAAAAAATTTAAACTGACATAATCAGATTGTAGACAAAAAAGTGCCTTTATAATCTCAAAACGATTTTTTTATGGGATCTCAAATAAAGAAGTTAGGATAATAATTAAAAAAATACATTTTTGGTTTTTTCAAAATAACTTGGAAACCATTTGGAATTCAACTGTTTTCTGAACAGATTATGAAAGAGCACATACATATGCACTACTTTGCCCATTTAACCGACTTCCTATCTTTAATAATAACAAAAGTACCCATACAATCCAACGTCTCGTGAGACACACTGTATATATGATTTATTTATTAAATTATTTATTTTGATTTTAATTTTAAGAAGCTGTTAAGGTTTTTGCACTCTGGTCAACATGGTCAATAGACTTGGTTGCTAAAAATTTGTGTCGGCGAGTGGCATCTCGGTTTAGTATATGAAGACGCACTGTATGATATTTATATGTGCAAATGAAGTGCCTGGTGCTGAATTAATATCATTGACCATTGTTACACATACACAAGCTAAAAAGAGCATCGCAAGGACCTGGTAAAGCTTAAAGCTTGCTGTAGCAAAGAGCGGCCATAAATACGTCAAGTGCGGCATTTTTCTAGATTACTTTATAAGAGGCCGATATGCAAGTGAAAATTCCATCGGCGCCAGAATATCGCGATAGTAGTCAGCGGTCATATTTTATGGGGCCGGCGCATTCGACGGGAAGAATGCAGAATACAGTCCGGAACATCGCGGCGAGAGTGCTGCTCCGCGATCTTCGCGACTGTACTGTGACCTGTGACTGTACCTTTATAGTTCGCCAGCACAAAAACTTCTCCACCGTTGCGGCAACAAGACGTGCAGTTTGTCTCAAGAGGAATTTGCGATACATTTGCGATACCTTAAGTAAGATAGGATGAACTCTAGGCGCTGATCCCATAACGTCATGCTGTTCAGTCTTTATATAACACTATAAACCTTAGCATGCAAGTAAGTCCATTTATTCTCAATATGGACTTCCTATAGGTGGCTATCAGGATAGAGGTGCCAACATTACGTCGATAGTGATCCGTAGCGATAATTTTTACACATTTTAGAGAAAAATTACCTAAAAATGTCAATAAATATCATCCCTTAAAAATTATTGCACGTGACAGAAGTCTGCAAGTTACTCAGATGTTAGCTTGAACCTTGAAGTTTAACGCTTTGTAGAAACCATGTGACAAATTCGTGAATTTGTTCACACAAAGTGTACAACATCACACAGTTGCTTCCTCTGGCCACTGGTTCCTCTCTCCACTGCTTTAAAGCTCAAGGGTCAAGCTTTTGTTTTGAGACTTTTTTTTGCCATAGATTAGAATACATGAATGGGTTGTAATATCTATTTGTTTAAATATTGAAAAAAAAATAGATCATTAAACAAGATAATTTTAATATTGTTTGCTTATTTTTATGAAATATCTACGGTGCTAAAATGTACGAATATTTTCTTTAACCACCAGCATATCATATGCTGGCCTAAATCACTTTATTGTTTTTTATCGATTTGTTGTACCACACTGAAGGAATGTTAGGACGTAGCTGTTTATCGACTATCAAACACTTTCTTCAAAATACGTATGACGTGAGAAAAGTGACAAGTGACAAATGCATCTCTTTTGAGTTTTTGTGTATAAGAAACCTGCCTAAGGTTGCTAAGATTATAATCTGTCAGATATAATCTTGTTATTACAATACTTGCTCAAAAAGTTTATTAAACGAGGACAATAGGGTATTCCGGTGTTTTTGAAATTGTCATTTTTTACAAAGTATGGGTGCTACTGTTTGCTACTTCACAAGTAAAATATCAAACATTGTTTTAAATTAAGAGAAATCGTTGTTTGAAGTTTGTATTAGGATTGGTCTTTGTGACGTCACAAAGACCGCTCAAAGTGAGCGACTTGACAACGTTGCTATATCTAGGGTGCACGTAGTAAATTTTTGTCTTCTGTTGTGTCAACGCTTAGAACCGCTCGCTTGTTGACACATGCTTTGGTTATTGAGGTTATATCAAACACTTGTTCAAAATGTATAAACTCCAACGCCGACATTGTTCTGTGCCGGGCTGTAACAGCAGTAGAACAGTACTCCTGATAAGATTTTCTTTACATTGCCGACTAGCGAGATGAGAGATGTTTGGCTTTAAGTTTCAATGATCAAATCATTTCTCAAAAAAGTTACCTTTATTCGTTGTCAAACAACAGGGTCGCCAACCGTCAACTTGGCCGATCAGCTGTTCGAGAGCTGTCCACTATTGCCACCGCTACTAGGGATCGGTAATCATCGTGTATTTCCGAGGGTGGTCGGTGACTTCAAACGAAAAGCACTTTTAATTGCAATTATCTCATAGAAAAACTAAATAAAAAAAGCTCATAGCTTAACTTTATGAATCCTCATAAATTGTACAATAGGTTAAACCGAATATCTGCTTAAATTTTGTCATGACCGGAATACCCTATTATTTTTTGCTTTTCTGATGTGAGACGTATTTTGAGTTGTGCCACTTATCAAGAGGCACAAAAATCCATCGGCAATAACTCTGAACTTCAAACCCTTAAAAAATTAAATGGAAGTGGATTTATTGCATCATGTTATAAAAAACAAATGGTAACTCATCATAAACTCACTCATAAATATCAATTTTAAATGATGATTTTAACTATCTAAATTGAAAACAATGAAAAATCTTTTTTGTTTTTCAAAATATTTTTAGAAACTGGCTGAATATTATATATATATGGAATCATACAAAACAATACTCAAAAATTATTATTTAGAAATTCAACTTTTATTATTTGTTGCCAGAGAATAATTGCATACACAGCAAAATTTTGCACGAAAGATGATTTTAATATTGATACGTTTGTGAACAATTATTTCATTAGTATGCCAGCTAAAAGTAATAATAATTTGATCTTGTTTAAGTTTTAGGCCAATGTTGACATTTACAACTATAGTGAAATTGACCAAGATATTTGTGTTTGCCAAGTTAAACATTGGACTACCGGTTTACATTAAATATGGACATTGATGTAATACAAACAGTTTAACACAAAGGAAAAACCTAATTAAACAGAAAACAAACTTACTGCGTACCAACTTCCTCCGATAATAATTGCAGGAATAAAACTTAACCCAGTATCAACATTGATTGGTATTATAGCTTACTATAGCTAGGCAGCATAGGGCTATTTTAAAACCAAATAAGTTTGGTATGCAGGTTTTCTTCATTTAAGTTTTCTGAAGAGACACTTAGTTAAGTGTTTGAACTGCACCTTATTAACGATGACACCTCTCTTCCTTTTTATTCGTTTTTCTTTTTTTTATACTTAGGTGGAATACTTCATTATAGAGCTGCGTTCGGTTAGTCTCCCCCATAGTATCTGGGTAACGCACTAGCTATAGCTTGAGCGACCTGTTTCGCTCGTAAATGCACTGAAACACCATAAAACAAACGCAGCTTAAAAGTTTTAAGATGGTGCAGAGCTACCAAAGAAGACTGTCAGAAAGAATATAGCCTAACTTGCCATCTATGTTGAAATCTGGGTTTAATTTCTAACCAAAACTTCAAAATGTAAGAATGAAAAATGCTTCTTTTAAAAATCGTATATTCGGTTACATTCTAAAGGCAAAAAAACATGTAGTACAAAACAAAAACATGATCATTTATTTTTTTATTAAATCGTTTTCCCACAAACCGCAGTATCCACGATTGTTCTTTTTATTGTCTCAAAATGTGTACATGTGTATTTGCCGAAAATGTTAATATGAGTCAGGGTCAAAGGAGATGCCGACCAGATGCATCACAAGTAAAATATGTATGCCGAGTCTGGCGATGCAACAGGTCGTATTACAGGTGTGATAAGTCGAGGTTTTGCGCGCGGGTTTGGATGGATGTTTGAATTCAAACATCCATGTTTTGTGTTGAGTTGGTATTTAATAGACGCTCGGAGTGGCGCTGCAGTCGCGTCAGGGTTACCACGCAAGCTTTTGGCGCGAAAAGCTTGAGGAACTGGTAAAGAGACAAGCAAACAGTCTCTTTAGCATCGGGCTTTGAAGGTAGACGGTCGTGCGTCAAAACGCGCGCCCAAGCGTAGGGCCCCAATGGGGGCCAAGTTATAGAAACTGTGCTGTCTCGTGGTTCTTGTGCTCACCGAAATATTAAGGTATTTATTCGTTGTCTGTACTTGCTGATTTGTCCATCTCTGCCAAAGAATATTTTTGTTTAGGATTAACGTATTCAAATTCCATGTAAGCAGTTCTGCATTGTTGTATATATTTTTGTTAATAGATTTTATTGTGGTTTTCTTCGGCATATTCATTTTAGAATAATATAAACCTGTCCCTTTTATAGTAAAGTATTTAGCCCTGCATATAGTGATTAATAATTAGTGAGTTCAAACGTCTCTGACAAACGCCTCCGTAAGAGAGATAATTAATTCACGCTACCGTAAGATTAGTTTGTTTAAATCAGTTAGTACCTGTGATTGAAAATGGCGGACCAAGCGTCGCTTGAGGCGAGTTACCCCCCTTCAGTTTAGAGTTGATTAAAGTATAATAATAAATATTGAGAAGGGTGTCCGCCCCATCACATTTTTGTTGGCTAGCGGTTGGGATAATTTAAGACATTTCAAGTGATTATTCGAGTAGATTATGAAGAAAGCACTCTAGTTAGATTTGTTTGTGAATTTTAGAAGAAAATTGTGTGACGCATTTTAAGGAATGCATTGTAGACTATGAATAAAGCAAAGTTAGGCAAACGACCCTTTAGAGAAAGTGGTGTAAGGGCTAGCTTAGGCGTCCTTGTGGATATTGCGCGTGGCATTCCAGGAATTTTGTTTGTTGCTTTAGAAGTGGACATTTTGTGTGATAAATGTCGATATATAGTCGTGAATTTGAGTAGGAAATGTACTGCTGGTGGCAGCATAATAATTAAATATTTGCAGTATAATTTCTTGTGAGTGTTGGAATTGTTTTTGAAAGAAATGTCTTAATTCTCGAGACCGTTCGTTGGAGAAAGTTTGAACCAGATTGTGTTAGATAGGGCTTGAGTTATGATTTATGGCGACATGCAGAACAGGTAGTTTGAAATTGAATTCTGAGGAATTTTTTTTTTATTGAGTAAAGGAAGGATGGCAGGTAGAGATGGCAACAGTAAACAATAAACAGAAAAAAATCGTACCGTCAGCGGTCGATTAAGTGAAAGTAAAGTAAGACTAGGATAGAAACAAAGCCTGAGTACTTTGTTTGCTAAATTTTGAGGAAATTGAAGTGAATTAAAAGATTGAAACAAGTTAAGTTTTTATGTAAGCATTTTTGAAAATGGCGGCTCTGAGCAGAGAAGCACGAAACACACACGCGGTAATTAATTAATAATTAATTAAAATTAAGGGGTATACTCGCAACTGTATTTTTAAGTTAAAATAAAGCAGTTATTAAGGGAAGTTGCAGAGTATTGTTTTGTAAGGGAAATTCAACGACAAAGCAGGTAAAACCAGCTGTTCCGAAGAATTAGATGTTCCGTATATCCGGCCAAGTGGACGTGTATTGAAGACCCCCACGAGCGCAGGTAGTTTGGCCGATCCAGGAATTCCCGAGGTCATGCGGTGAGGTCTACATGAGAAGCGTGCCGTCGTCCCGTTCCCGGAATCGAAAATCGTCTAGTGATGGAAAACGCAGCCCGCGCGTGTCGCAAAAGGGGCAAGGAAAAATTACAAATTTGCAGGCAAATATACTGCACTTTGTACGTCGAAGTTAGTGCCGGTAGATTTACAAAGGGTTGTAATCTACAGCAAGCGAAGCCCAGTGCGCTTCAAAAAATGGTGTGACCGAAAAAACGTCCAAAGTGAGACGTAGGGTCAAAAAACTACAAAGGGACAGTTGACAGAATTCCTGTACTTTGTACGTCGATGGTGTTAGAAGAAAAATGACTACACGGACAACGCAAAGGGATGTTTTACCAGGGCCTAAGTGTCGCTGGACAACATCCACACGTCGTGTAGGTCATCTACGAGGTATACGATAGCTTTCGAGGAACGTTGGACGTCGCTGGAGATTAAAGGACCGCCGATGACGCTAGGAGGGAAGATGGACGGAAAAAAACCGAGGCGAGGGTGGACGCGAGTCATTTCACGATTGCGGCTGTATTTGAAGATGGATAAAAGATAATGTAAGTTATGATGTAATCGGACTGCTATGATGCTGCTTCAATGTTGTTTTTTCTTTTGTTTCATATGACCAATGGCCCGGGAATGAGGACATTCGCTTGGTTTGGAGAACCGAAGTCAAATCAACACCGCCGGACTCCTGGACCAAGGCCGAATTCTTTTGGGTTTTTATTGGGTCATATCTGTGTTTTTATTTCAGGAAATAAAAAAATGTACAAGAAGAAAAACTTGCATGTCAAACATTGTAATTAGCAATTAAGAGAATTGTTTTGTAAGGGGAGATGGTACAGTCAGCAATTTGTTTATTTAGTTTTGTTTAGGGATAAATAATTGGTCAAATAATTATTTATCTTAACGTGGAAGGCATGTGATAAGTCGAGGTTTTGCGCGCGGGTTTGGATGGATGTTTGAATTCAAACATCCATGTTTTGTGTTGAGTTGGTATTTAATAGACGCTCGGAGTGGCGCTGCAGTCGCGTCAGGGTTACCACGCAAGCTTTTGGCGCGAAAAGCTTGAGGAACTGGTAAAGAGACAAGCAAACAGTCTCTTTAGCATCGGGCTTTGAAGGTAGACGGTCGTGCGTCAAAACGCGCGCCCAAGCGTAGGGCCCCAATGGGGGCCAAGTTATAGAAACTGTGCTGTCTCGTGGTTCTTGTGCTCACCGAAATATTAAGGTATTTATTCGTTGTCTGTACTTGCTGATTTGTCCATCTCTGCCAAAGAATATTTTTGTTTAGGATTAACGTATTCAAATTCCATGTAAGCAGTTCTGCATTGTTGTATATATTTTTGTTAATAGATTTTATTGTGGTTTTCTTCGGCATATTCATTTTAGAATAATATAAACCTGTCCCTTTTATAGTAAAGTATTTAGCCCTGCATATAGTGATTAATAATTAGTGAGTTCAAACGTCTCTGACAAAGTCTCAGAGAAAGAACTCTTTGATGCCTCCGTAAGAGAGATAATTAATTCACGCTACCGTAAGATTAGTTTGTTTAAATCAGTTAGTACCTGTGATTGAAAATGGCGGACCAAGCGTCGCTTGAGGCGAGTTACCCCCCTTCAGTTTAGAGTTGATTAAAGTATAATAATAAATATTGAGAAGGGTGTCCGCCCCATCACACAGGTGTACCCACCGGCCTAAAATAAAACTACACTTTTTTCGGAACGTGTCCCAAGTAACGGTCACCATCCTATGCCGATCATTACTCGTCGCAGCGGGCACTCCAACCGTGTGTCCCGTCTGCGTCTCGCCCAACTGTTGAGGAATACGTACATATACGAAATATACGTGCCACGTGGACAATATCCTCAAAATGATAGCCTAGTGCCAACACGCAAAGCTGGGCTGAAAAGCGTTAATCGTTAATTAATGAAGTTAAATTTTTGGTTACGAATCTACTTTTAAGTTAACTTTCAAAACTATTAACGGACTCATTAACTTTCGCCATACGTCATTCGTGAATTCAAATCCGTTAAATCGAAAATATCATAATTAAACAAATTGCTATAGGGATTCTGTTCAAGTTCGGAGTTGTTTTGTTTACATGTGTGACGACTGACGTACTAGTTTGTGCGACGCGGCGTCCGTATATAAAGCATGTTATCAATGTCTTAAAGTAAATCTTGCATCTCGCAATGTAGTTATTTTAATTACCAAAGTAGGTACCTGGTTTGAAAAATTCCCAAGGCAATTTTAACTTATACAACCGAAAGGTCCGCAGTTATTTGGGTTGCGTACTCACCGGAAGATCGGCACTAACCATAGCCTATTTTTTTATTAAAAGTTAACGTTTAACAGTTAACGTTAATGCTTCGTTACATTTATAACAAATTAACAGTCTATCGGTTAACTTCATAAAGCTATCTGCAACGAAATGGATTCTTCTGTGCAGCAGTTTTCGCAAGAGTGGTAGCTATCTGCAGTCACGGCTTTATGGTATTATTCTATGAAACATCACTAAACTGTTTGTGCAATATTCAAGAAACAAAAAGATTTCAGTATATTACTTTTTGATTCAGCGTAGTGCCTAAACGGCTCTTTTCGGGACATAACTTTATTGACAAAAGATGCTTGTTTAGGTGACCCCTACAATCCCTATCAGTTTGTCGCAATCTTTATGGGACAGTAGATGGTGTGGTCCTTCTCCAAAAAACAGACCACCCAACTCAAACATTATGAAAAGGAGGAAGGGCTTGCTGCTGCATGGGATGATCAGTTCCACCGATGCTGTCCAACGTCGCACACAGTGGCTTGAGGCAGAAAACAGGTGAAGGAAAAGTAGGCGAAGGATGGATGAAGTCCACAAAAAGTATAGCTGTACTCAGAGTGATTTTGTAATTTAAGTTTCTGTATGTTTCAGATTATTTGAAGAACGTTATTATATTGACTTTGGGAATCTATGATTTGAATATATTACCAATGTAACACCTAAACTAAACTAAACTAATCCCAGAAGACAGTAACTATCACATTCCCAGATGATAGAACATTTTTCGGCCTTTTATTGTGTTGTCGGTTCCTTGGTAAAAGCAGCCCAAGTGTGAACCAGTCAACCTATGTATTTGAGTCCTACACACTTTTGATTAAATTATAATAATAAATGAACCATGTTTGCAGACAATTGGAAATCTTCAAGTCAAATATGGTACGCCAGCTTATTTGAGATCTAGCACCATAGGATGCTCCCACACTTTGTGAGGTATGTTGGTGATTGGTGCTTGAGTCAACTAAAGCAGGATCAATGTCAACATGGTGGCGTAGTGAATAGACGGAGTTCGGTGCTCATGCTATGCACACCAATGGCCAACTTTGGCCACATAAACCGCATCATGTGGAAGTGGCGTTGGCAATATCACTCACAGTAAATCTGGTCTCCATCATCTAACCAGAGATTTCTAAAATACTTGCTGTTTAGTACTACAAACAAATTCTCTTCCACCCGTTATCCATACATCACAATATTTGGCCGACACATAGCAACAAAAAATAATGATCGTATTTGACTGAAATACTATGGTATACCTTAACAGTGTATACCGACAACATCTCTTATCTCTGCAGGGACTTATGGAATAGTCATCGTTAACGTTCTTATGGTACAACAACTTCATATGATACATAGTTACTGCATTTTAAATTTTTGTATCATTCCATCCTGCAGAACCACTTTATATATAAAAGGTATTTGTTTTAGATGAAGTATGAGTACCTGGCTAACTTGGGCTTGAAGGATTTCTGTAAGGTAATTTAATAATGAATGTTTGCAAGAATTTGCAAGAACACATACAAATTGAAGAGCAAATTGAAAGAACACGCACTATTCACTGCCCTTAGGATATGAAGCTTGTCAGTGCAATGGTTTTTTAGAGTGTGAGTTTTTTTATGCTTCTTCAAATATGTCCAAACTGGGCATCGATTCGGCAGTTTACTTGCCCCTGAAGACTATAGGTACTGAAAGCAACATACCATCGGTACCAGAATCCAAGTGGAGTTAAAGTATGGAAGTGGAACCTACAATGGCAACTATATAGGAAATGCAAAACAGGAAAAAATGAGAACTAGAAGACCAATCCTAAAAATCCTGAAGGATCCTAAAAAAATGGATACGTCTTCGATCTTGTAGAGAAGATGTACGTACATCTTCGAAATGGTTACCAGTTTACCTACAAAACTACATTCTTCAGGAGGGAAACAAATAAAGTTTGTCAGGTCCATAAACAACTACGCAAATCACAACGGCCACACCAACTGCCATCGTGTCCAGAAACGTCAATTTCTGCCACTAGAAATGAGAGCAGAGCACCAATGCTGAGTCCCGCTCGGTATTTTTGCTTGAAACTACAATGGACCTGTGCGTTGAACGGTACAATTTGATAATCATACAATTGCAACTATTTTTCAACATATACATTCCTTGTTTCAGCATAGACTCTAAGCCAAATACAAACTGATGTCAATTTATTTATATAATGGCATGTGGGCTCGTCAACTATTATATTTCGTTTGTTCACTTATTGTAAGGTACATACTTTTTTAGGCTTCATTCTTCCAATTTTTATATTTGTGGTCTATTGCACGATTTTATAAGTAAATGTTATGCACAAGGCTGAAATGCCGCTTGTTTTGGTCTCAGTATCCAGAGACCAAAAAACATATTCAACGTCTCCGACCTATGCGGCGTTCAAGCATGGAGGAGTTGAAACGACCCCAGGATAATGCCATCGCTGCCTCCTTTACGGACATGCCTGCATGCACTGTTATGCCACTCAGAGATGCCTACACTGTAGCAAAGACCATCACATCAGCAAATGCAGCAACCTGGAAGAGCCTGCAAAGTGCGCGACATGTCATGGACCGCACAGAGCAAGCTGCAAAGGGTGCTCCAATGCTCCGAAGCCACGCAGACTAGTCCAAACGCCAGAGGAACGATCCAGACACGACCCCTCGACAAAACTTTCCCGACTCAGTCAAGCCACGCCCACTCTTAAATTAGCACAGTCCAAACCACCAAGCCCCGCCCACAATGCTAATACCTTCGCTCAAATTGCCAGCCAATGCCCTCCTCAAACAAACAACGCTTTCCCAAACATCCTTCACCTTCAAAACACAATCCAAAAGTTAATGCTAGAATTCCAAACCAGCCTCCAATCTTTCACAAACAGCCTGTTCCCATCCTTTAGCTACGACCTCAATGTCCAACCCAATTGCGCGTACAAGTTTGCGCAACCCAGTGCATCAAGTCGAGGCAGAAAGGGTTCTTCCCTTGCCTCTAATCAATAATTTTCATCAAGTAAGGTAAATGTTATGCAATTATTATGGAACAATGTGTAATGTTGACCTTTAAGTCTTTAAGTACTTACGTATTTTATATCGCTTTTTTGATTATGTATCTTTTTCTTTTTTTCTTGATGGGGGTTCAATTCCACAACTGTAGATGGCCACATCATCGTTAGTAATTCCGGTTCCCACCCATTCGCGGCGAAAAAAGTCGTGTTACCGATAGATTTATTTATTAAAAAGAAATTATGGTTAAACCGGCTCATAACTCAATATAATAACTTGGCGTCTGCGGTAACTTTTAAATAACTCAATAGAGTGGAAATTAAAAGGTTGCGTCGGTGTGTCTCTTCGTTAACCTCACGAAGATGTAAACAAGTGCCGTCTCCGGTCTCCAGGATCATGCTAGGCCATGAGCCTGAGTTATGGCCGGGAACGTTGCTTCACTCTGCCGGCCGGCGAACACACCTTTTACACAGCACAGAATGACTAATAAGATTCGAATTCGTGTAGTACACGTCCTGGCGAGTTTCGCGAACATCTCAACATGTTGTGTCAGGTATGCAACAAGAGCAAAGCGCAGCCACGAGTACATTTATGAATTCATATAAAAATTTCGCATGTCACTCTTACAGGACTTTCTGATCGTGTCTCCGCTCCACTCGCTAATGTTTATTTATAAATCCCACGTAGAGTTAGCCCATGTCTACGATGTTCGGATTTTCTCTAGGAAGTAGTTACCTGTAGCCCTATGGTGGCTGTGGCCACAGTCCGTAAATTCTCTATTGCAGCAGGTTGGTAACACGCGTACGTTACCGATACAACACCACAGACAACTGAGGAGAAATTATAGTGTGACGGAATGCTCCAAATTCTTATTTTTTTTGAATTACGCAACTGGCATTGTAGATAGCTTCTGAGGATTTGCAATTGCTCTTCCTCTAGTATTAGAACTGAAAGCTGAGAGTTCTTTAAGATACATACCCCAATTTGAGAATGGATCAATAGGGCACATTTTTATGAGTTTCATTTCGTTCTGCTGTACGTTTTTCTTTTACAGACTCTTCTGGTCACCAACATATCAACGTTTATACCATTTATGATAATTTTGGTTACATAAAACTTTTCTAGTAGCCACTTCCTTTCTTTGGATGGCTGGTCATCCAGAATTGTCGTCGTAAGGGAGACCAGTACAACGGACCTATTAAATGAATACTTTTATTTGCTTAATTTCGTTTTCCTGTCAGTTGTTCTTCTACGCTCTTCCGGCCACCAACATATCAAAGATTATACATTAAATCATGCATTGCTAGGCATGGGTGGAAGCAACCATAATAATTTATCAATTTAAAGGAGTGTGAAAATTCGTCAGTATATAGCAAACCAAATTACGGAGCGAATGATAATTAATTCAGGTGAGGATAATTCATGGAGAAAATACTGCCTCGGTAGCTTAACTGGGAGAACTACCGACCGGAAAGTGGGAAGTTCATGTAGAGTTCAAGAAGAGCATTGTTGTACATCAATCGCTGTATTTCGTAAACGATTTTGACAGTGAGTCTGAGTACAAAAAATATACCTACAGAAACGATTTGCTGTTCTATCTTGAAACAGATGTAGAAAAAAAACTAGTAAAACTATCTTCAGCCGTGCTGAAGTTAAAATACCCCCAGCGTAAAATATTTAAAAAAAAGTGAACCGATTTTGCCCATTCACGAACTTGTCCTTACTTTTTAAGAGATAAGCTTGTATACCAAATTTCAGATCAATTACTTCAAAATTACGGCAGTTATCGTGTACACAGACGGGCAGACAGACGGACATTGTTGCAAACTCAATATACCCTCACCACAGTAAATGTGGGGGTATAATTACAAGTTATATAATATGGGAAAGGCACCATGCGATCAAAGTTATTCAACGAATCTCACAAAAATATTAATGGCCAGACAGAGGTCATGACAGCAGTGGTGCCTGTGCGATATAAATAATACTTTCGTATTCGTCATTGCATAAAAACAAAAGTGGTCGCTAAAGGTATATTGATATCGGCGAGGCAATTTCACGTAACCGGATTGGAGTTATTTGGCATGTCTAATTAAGAAATGCCATAAAGTTGTATCCAGGTATAAACGCCGTATAAATACTAATGAAGTTTATAAGGCATATGTGCCAATTCCGACTGGTGACTAATACTGGGAGATATTTCAAGCCGGTGAAAAATATCTTTAATCTGGGTGCCTCCGGCAAAACCTGACACGCAACGCCCTCCTTAGGGGCAGCCGAAACTACGAGTTTAACGTTCCGGTCTCGTTTTCTTTGCTCGCTTCATAATGTGTGTTATTTGGGATCTGAAATTGTTTCGACATTTTCACCTCGGACTGACCATCGCGTCGTTATGAAAGATTCTCCGATTGTAATCATTTAAAATCACGTTTCAGAAAGAAAACAGAAAACTTTGGAGCGCGGAATATTGACCGATGCATTGATAACTTTTAAGAATTGACAACTTTCTATAGTTTAGCCATAAGAAGTCTTGGGACATGTACAATGTACATGCTATCATACGATCTCGAATAATGAAATTCTGAACGATTAATGACTATGACATTTTTTGGTAAAATTAATAGTTTAGCTGCATGAGCAAATTTTATTTCATCGAGATCGGTCGTGTCTGCATTAAAACTAGTTAGCCAGGATTTGACAGATATTTTGATTCTATTGACAGTATTGTCAAAACATCAGCGTTTGACACAGTTCGCACTGCTTCAGTGTATAGTTATGTGCCTGGCCACATCAGAATTTTAATTATTGAGGTGGTGCCGCATCACAGACGTGATCTGAACTGGACCGATATCAGGGATACAACTTACCAAACTAATATTAATTATGCATAGGTACAATTAAATTTAAAACAACTTTTCAATAAGACAATTTTTATGTATTTGTGAAAACTGATTTGAGAACTATTTTTCTCGATAATTTAATTAACTTTGTAAGGTTCACAAGTGCCCTGTAAAAAAATAACATTTGATAATTCAAAATCATTAAAAAAATTACCAAATATTAAATGTTTAGCAAAATATTAGGTGGCCAATTTTTCGTTTTTCAGTATAGTTTTATATAGTTTCTGACGTAGTTTATTATTTGTAGGTAAAAATGATTTTGGAGCGGAAATTTTGTGTTTTTTTAATCCTTCAGTCCGCATTAGTTCGGGTTTCCGAGGTTGTACTGTAGGTCTATTATAGATAGGTTAAAACTAAAAATGCAAAATGCTGGGTAGCCGTCATCACACAGAACAAGTTTCCACAGCTTATGAACCCAATCAACAAAGTAAATGCAAACTTGGCCACAACATGTACACATTATAGAAGATATTTCTTCCAGAAAGCATTACAAGTGAAATGACTTCGCAGGTACGTATTATCGGATTGGTTAATTAAGACGGCCTTTCCGCCTTTTCAAAGTTCGCAATCTCTTGTTATATGATAGATGACCGGCTTTTCGGCCCGCCTCGAAAATTACAACCACCGCGCCGCGCGCGCGGCTTCTATCCAATTAAAACCGAGCACATTCAAATGCGAACCGGAGAAAAGATAAATAACGCGCGCGATATGTAACTTTCAGGGGCGTCGCATTAATTTATTTCTAAGGCGCTGGGCAGGCCGCAAATAAATCACGCGAGTTATCTGTAACGGGCATCTTGTTAATATTGTTTCGCAACAATGTTGAAAATGAGTATGGCAGGCTTCCAATTTCAGGATTTAATAGCAATTTATAGAATATTTGTACCTATCTATAGTATTTTTTTTATTAATTAACAGCACCTTATAGGTACTAGTCTAATGACTATCTAGCTATATTAACTTAAATTTAGCTTGACTGCGTGCATTTTAAACTTCACACACTGCACGTAGCTCTGTTTTGGTCACGTACCACTCACATAACACTGTGCTCTGCTTTTGTAACTTCAAAAGGTTGAAATAAATAATTTAAGAAATTTTATTTATGGAAAATACCGACACAGAATTTCATATTAGTACCAAGGTTGTGTGTCGCATCATTATTTAGATATTTTAAGAAGAAACAAGTCTGTCGAGTAACTTGAATAAGTTATAGCATACAAATGTCGCAACTTAACAGTGGAATCAACAAAATTATACAAAATTATCAATATATGTACACAGTGGCGGACTGGCTCCAAAAATATTGGTTGCCAAGAAGCTAAGGGGGGCCCACAATTTTTTTGTTTATGCTGCCGGTATATAAATATATACAGGTGTCCCACTTTTTTCCCCGAAAATTATTTTTAGAAAGCAAATGTCATTCTGAATAAATTTTTCATTTCATTGATTTTATTAATTTTCTTTTATCATTTTGAGTAAAAAGTATCATATGGACTTATTGGTTTTCTCAATTACTTAAGAAGTTGGCGCCGGTTAAAATACGGTTTTGTTAATAACTCAAACGGTTGTAACTTTGACATAAACTGAAAAAATAATAAGTCCATATGAAACGTTTTACTCAGTATCTCATTTACTATACGGAAGAAAAATTGCGGGGAAAAAAATTAATAATGAAAGAGTTACAAAGAAAAACTTACAAAAATATTATGAAATAGAATCTGAAAAATAAGAAATAGAACGAATAAATACAATATATAAGATCGATAAATCAGCTTTCCTAAAATGTGTAACTCGGTGGTCTATCGTCAACAGCTAAAAAGTTATTAAGCATCTAATGTGACATTTGTAACTTATGCACAATATTCATAAATTAATATTAAATATCCAGATTGTTCGACGAAATTCAACAATCTCTCAATTAGAATAATTCTTCTTTTCATGCAGCAGCTTTTAGTAATAGCATTCTGCAATTTTGATTTATACAAACGTATAATTTGTGATATTTATTTTCTTAAAAAAATTAGTAATTTATATATCACTCTAAAATTGTTTAAATAATATTTATCAATGACATTAAATTGTTCATGGTGGTCCAACGCTTTGAAAAACTAGATCGCCTGATTTAATCGAGTTTGATTTGTTACTCTATAGACATATTGAGGAAGAAATTTATGGGAATATTACAACTACTATAGCGAACATAGTAATAAGGAGGCGTCAAAATATTTTTGTGGAAACCATGGAAAATGAAATATTTCCACCGAGAATGTGAAGCAAGACTGAAACGCATTGACCTGACAGGGTTGATATGTGCACTCTTGACAATCGTACTGAAATAATTATTATTTATTCAGTTTACAATTATCCATTTATTTAATTATTTATACTTATGAGAGTACAGAAATGTTAGGATTTCTGAAGAACACCACATTGCTACCAAAGCACTGCTTGTTTTTGTTATCAGTAGTAACTGGAACATCCCCATAAACTTGTTCCTTAACATGTCCCGAAATAAATAAATTAAACTGGCGATTTAGCTGGCTAAGGCGTTAGACCACTACAACCAACCCAAGGATCTATTAAAATTCTTTAAATAGTTTAGAACATTACGTAAATAAATAAAAATTTTAAATAAGTTTCGACTGGTACTAATAGAACTAATTCTTGGATGATCATAAATTGCTCGTTTGTGTGTAGCAGTTTGCAATGACTAAATTTTGCTGCAGAAGAATCATTACATTTGTGCGATTGCTGAATTTCGTCGTGGCAACTAGATATGTTATATTAATTTATGAAATATTTTTTGGATGCGTATAAATGTTAAATTAGATGCTTAATAACTTTTTAGCTGTTGACGATAGACCTACCGACTTGATTTATACGTTGATTTATCGATCTTTCGAAGTATGTCACGATATACAGGGTGTTCCATTTAAAATTCTTGTTATTTGACATTTAGCAAATCTCCAGTTATTCCGGATAAGTCATTTAGAATTTAATTTATTTAGCAAAACAATAATAACTATAAAAAAATGCTACTTTTACTATCCAAAATGAGTTATTTTATTTCTTTATTCTTGTTACTTACCTTAGAATAATTTTGAAAATGCTCATTTTTGACAATCCTTTCACAATATCTCAGAAACAGTTGATAACAGCCTAATACAAGTTGAAGTCAAAACAATTAGGCTAAAAATCTTCATCAAAAATTGTGATAATATACCTAGTGTTCCATTTAAACAAACATAATTTTGTTGGTACGTTGTTGTGGGACACCTGTAAACATGAAAATATTTTCTGGCTGTAGGGCGAATGATTATCTATAACTTTTATAACACCCTGTACATCAATTTTATGATATCTTCAAAAGTGAAAAAGGTATATTACTTTTTATATCATTGAGCAACACAAAAATGCGCAACTTTGTTTCTAATTTCTTTTTGTATTTTTTTTTTAATTTACATATTTTATACTATAAATAAATTTAATTTTATTTTTATTGCATGTATAAAAGAACATTCTGTATAAGTGCTTCATTTTTGTACCCAAGTAAAATTTTATTTATTTGGTTTATTTTGGTCCCTTTCATATGTTCAGCAAATATTCCACAATGTTTTCCTGTATATCAATTATCCGATTTAAGTTTTAATTTTGTACATCATAGCATTGACTTTTTTATTTTTAATTTTTCTTGGTAAAAACTACCACGTCATGCCATAACAATTCTGTACTTGTGACGTATTGGTATTTCAATTTCGGATGAATAATATTTTTGCCAGAACCCGGTCAACCAAATTTAAAAAAAAAAACTTGTTTTTTATGAAAGATAAACGTCCAGTAAAAAGTTTCAAGTTCAAATAGTAATACATTTTAACAAGTTCTCTTAACAGGGGCCTTTTGGAGAATTTTTATTGTTTCCCAAAGTGAGCCTCTTAAAACTCACCATGCAATTGTCTTATTGGTTCTTATTTATTGCCAAACATAAAAATAAATTCTTAAGGCGGTGTCGTGCAAGTTTCAGTATAAATAAATATCTTATTAATATTTTCAACATATTGTCTTAAGGGGGGCCCACTGAAGGGTGGCCCTGAAGGGTGGCCCTGAAGGGTGGCCCTGAAGGGTGGCAAGTGGGCCCCACTTGCCATCGGGCAACCTGGCACCACCTGGCCAGTCCGCCACTGTATGTACATATTAACAGTTCGTTGTCACTGGATTTCAATTCTTGAACTTATTGGCTGTAAAAGAATGATCAATTTATATTTGGCGTTATTACAAATTTGTAAATGTCAGAAATCATTAAAAAATGGGCTTTAATTTCTATAAATAGAACAATGCAAAATTAAAAATCACTATAATAAAGATAAACCATCAACAACTACACAGACCATACATATAGGCACTCTGTTCACTTCTCGTACATGTATGGAGAATCAAAGTGACTATCCTAGCCAACAATGAACAAAACCCAACAAGTGAGAACTGTTTATGGCCAAGTCTTTTCACGTAGGATCTGAATCTGAAATCAAATATTCTTAATTGTGTCAAGTTTTTGAGGAAAAAATGCAGGTTTTTTTATATGTATTGATTGATCTCAAATTTCACAGGAATTAAGTATGTATATAATTGAGCAAATTGGGTCCTACTTTAATATTTATAGAACTTCAGACAAAATAATTAAATATACAAATCTAAAACTAAGAAATATAATTTAAAAGAAAATATATTATCTCCTGTAAACAATTACATAATATTGTTCTTATTCTACATAAAAAATTGAATAGAAAAAAGTGTGTCTAAGTTATTTGGTCTTTAATAGGTTGTCATAAAAAGTGACATTTTCAGCGATCTATTCTTCAGGTTTTTCAAACAACCTATAACCTACATTGTACCACCAGCATTGTCTTGATAAAAAATTTAATAATATATATTCTATGCAGGGCTGTGGAGTCGGAGTCGTGGAGTCGTGGAGTCGGAGTTCAGACAAATTTCAGAGGACTCGGAGTCAGAAAACATGTACCGACTCCGACTCCGAGTCCAGGTTTAATTACTGTAGAAACAAAAAACATGCGAGATGGACGTTACCTCCGTAGATAGTAAACAAATAAAACCAAATATTCTATTAGGTCTTTTACAAAGCACCTACCTACATACACATATGTAAATAATCAAATTACATAACACACTTTCCAAACGAAAATGAAAACGATTAACAAAAGTAATGTGTCAGAAACTTGAAAAAATAAATTTGAGAAGAGTGTTAAACTGAGATTGAGAAGTACGCCCGTAGTTCAATGTAGTATCATTTCTTCAGAAGTTATACCTGTAGCAATAATTATGATTATTTTCAGCTTTCAAAATAATTAAAAACGATTTAAGGGCATCTTTGTAGGAAAATTAGTTGGAGCTATTTATTTCGTATTACACACTGTATCTTATGGGTGCTTATGCTTTTATTATTATTAGAGATGGAGAGTCGTTTAAATGAACCACGATCTTGTTCATAGTTATGATGATTTTCAGATTGGAAAATAATTAAAAACGATTTAAGGGCATCTTTGCAGGAGAATTAGTTGGAGCTATTCTGTTCCTCACAACAATTTCATAAACGTTATTTGCACTTAATTTTGTTTTTATTGGAATGAATTTTACTTCATGTAATATACTGTGTCTTATGGGTGCTTTTGTTATTATTAGAGATAGAAAGTCGGTTAAATGGACAAAGTCGTGACCATTTGTATGTTCTCTAATAAGAAAACAGTTTAATACAGATATTTTGAATAAACAAAGAAATTACATTTTATAAACAACTATTCTATTTGTGTTTTAACATAACTTGTCTATTTGTGGTCCGATCAACACGTCTTTTTGATATCTTAGCTGCGTTCAGATATTATACACCGTTACACTTTTTACACCCAATAACACGTAAGTGTCATTTGGACGGTGTACCTGGTGTCAACGGTGTAGAATATCCGAATGCAGCAAAAATGGGTCGTTTTTATGTACATTTAGATTGTCAGTTTAAATATTTTTGCGAACAAATTCGCTGGACACAAATAAAACTTCTGTTTTTCCTATGTGTGCAGCATTTGTTTGTGAGTAATTTGATATGCAAATTATTAATACAATCACAATACTCGAATAGTAATTTAATTTATTAAATTTGTTTCTCTTTTTGTTTTTTTTGTCCTAGTAGTATTTTTGTTTTCATAGCAAATTTAATATTGCTCGGTTGTATTATTCTGTCAAATTTGTGATTATTATGCAAAATGCAAAAGCCATATGTTTAATATGCAAAAGCCATATGTGTAATACAATCACAATACTCGAAAAGAAATCTAATTTATTAAATGTTTCTTTTTTTTTTCCTAGTAGTATTTTTGTTTTCATAGCAAATTTAATATTGCTCGGGTGTATTATTCTGTCAAATTTGTGATTATTTACATGTAAGTTTTTTATTACACAGAATAATTTATTATTATTTATACACAGAAAATGTTTTTGTATGCAATTTTTCTGGAGTCGGAGTCGGACCACGAAAAATTTCTGGAGTCGGAGTCGAGAATTTTTTTACCGACTTCGCAGCCCTGATTCTATGCTATATTATATTATTCTAATTTCAACAACTACAGTTCTAATATTCTAGAACTCACCAAATAAGTTGCAGATTACTTCATATCTAACATCGATATCAACATAAACACAAGCAATGCTTTTAATTAAATAGTTCATTATTTTTACATATTAATTTCCTAAGGGTTGGGCAATCTGTCCGAAATAGTATCACAATAGTAGTACACCAACGAGTACCTAAATATTCATTAGGATTAAATAAGTGAACATAAATCTCTTGTTTAATAACACAGGTACATTACATAATATCGAATTACGCTTATTTTATCTAGATCTGGGAGTGCGAGACGACACAATAATATTATTTAAATGTATAATATATTGTTGATATCTCATATACATTTCAACTTCTTTGCAGTTGCACAATGTATATAAATCTGTGTTATCACAAGTAGGTTATCAGTCAACAGCCTTTTTGTATTTGCATGAAAGCATATAATGCATTATGTGTGATGTATCTGCAGTGGATTCTAAATTAAGAATTGCAACAATAGCTATCTCGTAAACTTAGACCTAAGATCACCCTCCCAACTTGGTCTAATAAACCGTCCAATTAAATTCCATTGTAAAATATTGCAATTGCTATGTCCAGTGTGCATGTCACTAATTACTTTACGACAAACGCTCTAATTCAATTTATTGACTATAATAGATGGATGCACTTTGACTTACATGCTGTAATTGATAGAAACTAGCATAACAATTTCAATCTAAGCGGAATCACTTGTTTTGTAACGTTAGTTTACAATACAAAAATTAAAATACTAAACGTAAACAATAATGAAAATCTTACAAGGATGTTATCAGTTATACTACTTTGTATTCAATATAATTTGATCAAAAGTTTTCCTCAGCTAAATGAAGCTTTTCTCGGAGACACAAAAATTCACTGTAACTTATAAAAATAGTCTGAAAGCAATTCGTAATAATAATTGTCTAATTTGTCTGCTTCCTTCAACCTTTTACGGTGTCGAGCACGTACAATGAATGAACTTTTCTAATGACCACTGATCGTCATTTATAGTGATGATTTCTACACTTGAGCAATTTCATTCAAAAGCCTGTTGACTATTGAGGTCAAGAGGAAAACACGTTGCACTTCATTCATAAATACGCAGTCAATCGGATTTGTAATTGTGTAAAACGTAGGTTGTAAAAGTTCTAAGCCTACCCACACAACTGAATCGTGTTGCCTTTATAATTTCCGACACCGATAATAATC
The DNA here is from genome assembly GCA_963966075.1 of Aphodius sticticus. NCBI lineage: Eukaryota > Metazoa > Arthropoda > Insecta > Coleoptera > Scarabaeidae > Aphodius > Aphodius sticticus. Next base: position 19,738,277 of record OZ014512.1, read on the forward strand.
AAACACTAGCAATAATTGCGTTATATTATAAACTCGAATGAAGAAAATTACAGGATCACCAGATGGTGAATGTTGCACAAGACCGTGACGGAAACGTAATGTGTGCTTAGTGTATTATTCGTATTTGCTTGTAATAGGAAGTCAAATTCATATATTCACACACGGACCAGGTGTGGTCGAAGCTAGAAGAACAGTATTTGAATAGCTAAGGCGAGATTCTTTGTAGAAAGAACAATATACGGATTTCTAAATGCGTTTCTAAACAATATTTACACTGCAGAAGTAAACACAGTAACTGTAATCCGTGAATATTATAGCCGAGATATGATTTGTGCACATACGGTAAACCAGCTTTCTTAATGATAGAAGTTAAGGTACTAACCTAGAAGAAATTTACAGTTTGCAGTATGACAGAAAGGAAGGGATTTGTAAATTTCAGAACTGCTGTACAATGTAGCAGCAACGACTCAATAAATAAATGAAAACAACGTAAAAACAAAAAATATAGGTTATTACCACAAATTAGACTTTATTTATATTAATAATCATATCTTACTATAGCAATTATTCCCGGTATGGTCGAGTGATATTTTGTTTAACTCTTGAACAAAATTAAACATTATTTCTCTTAATGTTCCATGGTATGGTTTTAAGGCATTTCCATGGCATATACTGCTAGACTTTAAGATTGTACTGCTAGAATATACATATTTGGTACAACAATAATTAACACATAAAATGGATTAAAAGTCAAATTCTAATATTCGGGAAACTTCTTTGAAATATCGGTTCTGAAAACTGTTTTACAACCTTCTCACAAACCTACATACATCTTTCTATATTTTTAAGTAGTTCTTTGTTTATCATGTAGTACGAATACGTACTTGTATTCGTACTTGTACACATTTGAGTAATACAGTATTTCAGCAAATTTTGGAATGTATTTATTTGTACTAACTACACAACATAGCAAAGTAACAACATCTTATAGCCACTTCATAGATAAAAATCACAAGGGTAAGATCCGGCAATCTTGGTGGTCATGATACTTCTGAATAGGTAGCAATTATTACCCTCCGTTTATGTCTTATATCTTAATAGTTCCTCACAATTCTGGCATTATGTGCAGGTGCTCCGTTCTTGTTGGAACCACATACCTTAGCGTAAGGCCAACGGTATATCGTCCATTTTTCTTCCACGTCCTCAGAGGGCAACATTGCCGATACCTCTCCGAAGTTAATTTTTTGTTATAAAAAATTGATCCGTTTAATCGGTTGGCCACTATACCGCACCATACATTAAAACCAAACCGCACCTGATTATGGCGCGGTACAAAAAGTACTGATTTTCGCGGGCCCAGTACCCAGTAGTGTGTCGTCTTTCAGTTAAAAATACCGCAGTTACAAAATATGTTTCATCGGACCATAACATTTTCTTATAAAATTCTGGGTTTTCACCAATTTTGTTCAACAGATGGGTACAGATGGATAGATATCACATTGTTTCACAAAATGTCTTCCATGGCACCATGCGGTTTTCAGCAATTCTCGAAGTGTACAATTTTCAGTCAATTCTATTATCTTATTGTATTAAATACATGGTATGTGGCATAACCAAATTACAAATTACGCTTTTTGATTGGATCACAAATAAAGAAGTTATGACCATAATAAAAAATTTAAATTTTTGTTTTTTTTTTCAAAATAGCTTGGGAACCGTTTAGAAAACAGCTGCTTTCTGAACAGATTATGAAAGAGCACATAAATATGCACTACTTTGTCCATTTCACCGACTTTCTATCTCTAATAATAAGAAAAGTACCCATACAATTCAACGTCCCTTGAGACACTGTATATTCAAAATGGCTGAGATATTAATTTCAAACCTAATAGAACGGTAAAAGTTCAAAACATGTTTGAAACGGCTATTTGTTTGTAAAAGTTTCGTAAATACCAGTTTTGTTTATACTATTTTTTTATTTCCAACGTGTCTTTGAAACAAATGTAGAACTTTTTATGTGATCCGTAGTTTGATATGATTTATATGATTCATAACCCTAAATAGTAAAATTTAATTCCACGGTCTTGCTGTTAGTAGTTATACCATAACATTCATAATCTACCGGGTAACATATGAACTACCAGGCGAACAATTAACAATATAGTAATGTTTGGCAAAAAAGGGTGAAAGAGGAAAACAAAATTAATGACAGGCCGCCATTATTTCATATTTGATTATAACTTTTATTTCTAAGCAACCTTTCCAAATAACAATGATTGGTAATTATGAAAATAGATGAACTTCTTTACTTTTAATTCGAATTCATATTTTCTGAACTTCTCTGTGTACGGTACACAATTTCAAAATTTGATTTATTCCATTTCACAAGGACAGATTGAATGCCACATTTTATGGTCTTCTACCCTTATGTGCAACATGCAAAGGAGTAAGGAGGAACACGTACAAGTAAAAAATAAACGTAATAGATGATAATGTTCTACAGAGCCTTTCGTTCTTTGTATGTCAAATTGTAGGTATTGGTGGGTATAGGTATTGATCGTTGTATAGTTTGTATCTACTACTTATACGAATATTGTGGAACAAATTACATATTTTTAATACAGAAAAATAGTTATAACTTTATCAAAAATTATTGCATTAGGCACAAAATTGTACGAAATTAGTTGGGGTAGTCATACATGAATGCAAAAAGGTTTGTTCCGAGATGAACAACCCCTAAATAACGACATTATAATATTGTATTATGGACACAACTGTATGTTGTGTTGAAGTTTGAACACATAATAAAGTGGTTGTGTTCAAACTTCAACTGAACATGGAATTTCGGTGTTCTGCTTTAGCAAAATGTTTTTAACGTTTCCAAAAAATGTTGCATAATTTTCTGTTATTTAAAATATATTATTGTTTTATTTTTATATTTTTCCACAGATATATCGATTAAAGGTCACCAATGGAGATTGTATAATCTTTTCGTATTGATTTCGGAACATTATGTACCAAGTTCATGTTATGATTGTTTATTTATACCGGGTGTCCCACAAACTAAGTCAAAAGTTTCATATACTTATTAGTTTTTCAACTCATTAAAAGTTTACAACCTCTTTGAATATTAACAATACCGTATTTCAAAGGGGTCCAACTAGGAAATGAGAAAACGAATACTAACCATATGAAACTTTTTACTTGGAATGACATTTACTTTTTTCTTTCTATTCTTAAAATAAGTGGCCTCGGTAACGTCAACTAATTAATGTTAATAGTGTTCCTCTTCGAGAAGGTCATGTTACTGGATAGGTAAATAATAATAATTAATTAATTAGGTTATAAAAATAAAGAAAAAGTTTTAAAATAACTTTCATAATAAAAAAAACTAAAAAAGTACAAATGCTCAATTTTCTCACTGCATTTTTTTTTCGAAGAGAATGTTGTTTTGAAAGTATAGCACAGTTTTTTCGTATTTTTCGGAGTATGTATTATGCACGAAGGACAATAAAAACCACTATCGATCTCGTGTAGACATGAGTCATAGTTTGACAAATAACTATGTAGTTTATAATTGTTCACGTTTTGCAGTACAAAAATATTTGTCGTTCATGTTTTAGAGTACTTATGATACCAAAGTATATTGATTACGTTGGAATGTTCATTGTTCACCCTATAGAGTATAAGGACTACACTGTACAGTTTATTTATATAATAAATTACTATATTTAAGATATTGTAGACCTATTTAAATAATAAGAACTAATAGGCCGATATTTGTAAATACAATATTGGAAGACCTTAAAAACTTGAAGAGAACACATTTTGAAGGAAGTCACCACGGGTTGATTTAGGCTTAATAAATAATGTAACCCAACACTAAAGCCGTATTGTTGCATAATATTTTTTTGAGTCATCGTCTTTGTTATAGTATTCCTAGTTATAAATACATATTACAATTCCGTCTACGTATTTCAAAACCACTTTATTATGTGTACTGATGATCCGTTGCTTTGAAAACATCAGAAGGAAATATAGATCGTATATAAATCGTATTTTGGTACAAGAAATCTGGGTAACTAAAACACATATCGAGAGCTATCTGGTCCTAATTCAAGAGGAACTTAATGGCAAACTTGTCAACGACGATAGAAAAGTTTGGTATAATTCCAACTTAAGATAAACGTCCCAAATTCAGACACTGTCCTAAATTCCGAAATATTTCTGTTTAGTTGGATAAAATAAGAAATCTACAATGTTGAACTTTATTTTAGGACATCCGGTTTGTTGATTTGACATAACACTTATCAACCCACAATCGTTTCTTATTCTACCAATGTTCTAACGGTCAGAATATAACCTAGCTGCTAGGTCCTAGCAGTTTGACTGATTGATCTTGATAATTCAGTGTTGCCAAAAGTTGTTTTTTTCCTTATAAGGTAACTCCAATTCGACTTCTTTTTACATCGCTACAGGATAACAGTAATTAAGAAAACTAGATAATATCTATTTAGGCTGACTAAAAATGCTTTATATTTTCATAATAATACGGTGTACTATTTTTTTAACCACTATTGTTTACAAATTTAAGCGTGTCGGAAACTCTCTTAGGTACATGTAAATATAGCACGTCCGGATATCAGACATGTGGGTAGGAATTGTGTACATGGTTAGAAGTAATATACAGGGTTAGCCAAAATTACCGGAACACCCAAATAATTCTACAATGGTAAAAAATTTCAAAAAAAATTCAAACGAAAGCTTTTAGACTTTAAACAATCCATCGTTCAAATATATTTTGAATATACAGGGTGTTCATTTTATTATAGAAATCGCGTAAATTTTTGTTTTTCAAATGGAACACCCTGTATCTTTTTACATTTTATAATTTTAGGACTAATTCTGGACATTGTTTATTAAAATAATTTTTTTATAAAATGCATCATTTTTGAGTTTTAAGCAATTAATTAAAATAGTCAAAATTACCGCAACACCCAAATAATTCTTCATCGGTACAAAAATTTCAAAAAACATTCAAACAAAAGTTTTTTACTTTAAACAAGCTATCGTTCAAATATATTTTTAATATACAGGGTGTTTATTTTATTATGGAAGTATGGAAAACTTTTCCTTTTTCTCATTAAACGTCCTGTACATTTTGATTTTTTAATTCTAAGAATTTTTTTCAAGTAGGTTTTTATAAATTGATTCATTTTTTAATTATCAGCAATTAATCAAAACTCCAAAACATTTATTTTAGCCGAACGGATAAATAATAACAATGTGAAGAAAAAATAACAAAACAATTTTCAATTTTCAAACTGCCATCCCTGAGCGGCTTGACAATGCCCCAACCTATCAACAAATTCCCGTAAACGGTTGTCTAAATGATCGACAGTAATACTCTGAACTTCGTCCACTATCCTCTGCTTCAACGCATCAATATTTTGCGGCCTATTGGTGTAAACCTTGGACGTTAGGTGGCCCCAAATAGAAAAATCCAGTATTTGTAAATCCGGCGACCTAGGTGGCCATTCAATGGATCCTCTCCTTCCAATCCACCGCTGCGGGAAAATTGAATTTAAATAATTCCGAACTTGGACACCGTAATGCGGCGGTGCACCATCTTGTTGAAACCAAATATTATTCAGATCTTCGTTGAATATAACTAGGAGATGAGGTATTACTTCAACTAATTGCTTATAACTAAAAAATTATGAAATTTATAAACAAATTATTCCAATAAAAAATTATTAGAATTAGTCTTAGAATTATAAAATGTAAAAATATACAGGGTATTCCATTTGAAAAAAAAAGTTAACCAAATTTGCATAAAAAATGAACAGCCTGTATATTAAAAATATATTTTAATGATAGCTTGTTTAATGTCAAAAACTTGTTTGAATGTTTTTTGAAATTTTTTTACCGATGGAGAATTATTTGGGTGTTCCGGCAATTTTGACTAATTATAAGTAATTGCTTAAAACTCAAAAATGATGCATTTTATAAAAAAGATATTTTAATAAACAATGTCCAGAATTAGTCCTAAAATTATAAAATGTAAAAAGATACAGGGTGTTCCATTTGAAAAAAAAAATTTACGCGATTTCTGTAATAAAATGAACACCCTGTATATTGAAAATATATTTGAACGATGGATTGTTTAAAGTCTAAAAATTTTTGTTTGATTTTTTTTTTGAAATTTTTTACCGTTGTAGAATCATTTGGGTGTTCAGGTAATTTTGGCTAACCCTGTATATATATATGGCTCTATTGCTGTCTTTACACAAGAAAATAACATATTTTAGATCGTTTGCTAAATTACAATAAATTATACGCATTTTGTCCAAATTCCGATACGAGTGTCGGAATTACGGACATCAATAATCCCTAATTATTACCGGGAGTCGGAATTACGATCATCAATAGTCCCTTATTCCGTCATAAATATCGACAGGCATTATATGGAAGTAGCGAGCAGAGAGTAGCGATTTTGGATTTAATACACCACCTCTGGACATAGGTAACAGTTGAACTCATGCCATATCCATTAAAATAATAATTATTCCGACCTGAAACACCAAAATAAAGTAAAAATAAACTGTTCTTTTGTAACACTATCTCTGATGCTTGGAGAGAATATTTGTTAATAAAAAGAAGGAAGCACACAAGTAAATCATTCTAGAGAAGTAAGAAAGGAAGCGAAAAAGGAAAAGAATAAAAAGCTGCGCCAAGAAAAAGAAAACACTAAAAATTCCAGATGCAAGAAACATTAAAATACAGATGAGCTAAAGAGGGCAGACTCAACAAGAGTAAGACTTCTTTTCTACTGCGTTTCATTAAAAATGGTAAAATATAAATATTTAACATTTCTTAATAATAAACCTTATTTAACAATATTTAAAACATTTAATATTAACTTGAATGTTTATATTTGTCGGAATAATGTACCACAAGTGTAGGGTTGCCAACATGGTCATTTTGACCCGGAGACTTCGGGTTTGGCGACCATTCTCCGGGCTACGGGTTTGGAGTTAAATTCTCCGGGTTAACTAAAGATTTTTAAACAAAATATTTAATAATATATTATAATAATATTTTTAAATTTTAAATACAGTCATTGTTATTCTAATCATTCAGTTTGCAGCCATTTCCCTTGAAAAAAGGAATTTTTCTCAAAATAAGAAGCACTCTATTACTCAATCTCCACAACAATTTAATTTTTTGAGAGCATGTGAGAAAACTTTGAAAGTAGCAATTGTAGCATTTTTAGATTTTGTCATATGTCTAGTGAATACATTAGGAATTCTGTAGCGGTACAACGAACGCAGAAGATTGTATCTTGCCTCGATGATCATAGACTGAGACAAATCTAATATCAAAAATGACTTTCAAAAAGACAGGTATTATTTAAAGGTAGGAACTTAAAACTTAAAACTTACTGTAAAAAATATGTTTTGAACTTTCGTTGATTATTTTAATATATATGTTGTTCAGATGATAAGAATTGTCCCAACAATATGTTTCAGTTTGTCCAAGGCAGTTCACAGAATGGTATCACACTGGTCTGTCATAAAATAGATTTTTTTAAATCATGGAGATGACGAGAGCGATACTTTGATTTGAAAATTTTATTATTATTTAGAGTATTTAGACTATGTATTTACAAAGACTGAGAGATATAGTTATCATTTTTGACTAGAGACACATTTATTATTGGGGTTTATACAAAACGCCAATATTGTCGGAATAAAATGAAAATTTAAACATACTTAGGGAACGTGTAGATAATTACTTCTAACAAAAACACATGATCCCTTAAAAAATGCTCTCAGTACATCAAAATTATGCTTGGTTTAGGTGATAATATTGGCATTTTGTCTTATGTTGGTTATGTCGTAAAAAAATCGACAATAAAAGGCAGAAACGAAAAGAGGAAAAACTAGTAGACATTAATTGAAATAAATTAATTTACTTAGTAATTAGCATCTAGATCTCATCGTTTTCTACACTATCTATATCCAAACTTCACACCAAAGCGTTACGAAAAAAGTATATGTCGAACCCGCACATTTTTGTGGCGGTTGTTATTAATTTAAACTTATGTTTCATAATATAATTATTTTTCTCCGGGTCAGCATAGGCACAATGTTGGCAACCCTACACAAGTGTCTGATTTAGGATCACTGTCTGAATTAGGTTCACTGAGGTGTCGCGTAGTGTCGGAATTAGAGGCAACGTTAAACTACGTCAAATATAAAATATAATTCAAGGGAAATTGGTTATTACGTAAACTCGTCAGTAATGTAGACTCAACTAAAGAAGCGAATGATAATTAATCCAGGTAATCCAGATATTTTTTTGGAAAAAGCACCTCCGCATGGATTTGAACCAGGACCCCTCCAATTTCCGGTTGACAGCTCTCCCATTTGAGCTACAGAGGTAGTGGAAATTTATAGGTTTTATTTGTCAATATTGTAAAATTGTCAATATTGTAAAATATAATATAAATTACATAACTATTATTTTTCTTTAAAAATGAATAGCCAGATATCTTTAGAAGGAATAATTTGTTTAGAAAAATTGAACATAGTTACTAGCCCCACATAAATATAAATTCTACAGTTACAAATGCAGCAAAAATGCCTTAACCTGTCTGAATTTGTGGTGTTTACCTTACATTTTGTAGTAAATATCCATGGAATATCCAGTAACAAACAAAAAATATTGAATCTAACAATTAACTTTTTAAAAATTATAATACATAAAACCTTATCGCTTACTAACTGTACAGTGTACATGTATGTAGATGTATGTAGATTATGGATGCTTGTCACATCCACGTTAATACGTTGGGTCTGCTGTCGACATTTCCATATTTTTTTTTTAATTTTCAGTGGCGCTCTAATTTCCAAGACCTAATAAATTCTTGTGGTTTTCAGCGTTGCAATAAGTAAACGATATTATATTACAACAACAGCTGTCTGCAGGACCTCGAACAATACGAACAAACCTATAATCTGACAATATAAATCGATACACAACATACCAATAAATTAGGCAGCATTACAACAACATCTGCTATTAGTAAGATGTCTCAAGTCATACGAGATAATTCCTTGTGGCAAATCTGCGCCGATTAAAATTATTCATAAGGCAAGTGCAGACGGTAAAATACCTTAATCCAATACAAATTATTCACGTCGGTCGTCTCAAAAAATGCGAGTTATTACGGTTATCTGGAGTGAAGAGACCGGTCTGCCGGTGTTTATTTATAGAAAGTAGAAGCCGCCATTATCATTAGCAAGCTAATCCTTTAGAGTTGCAAACGGCCGTCCTCAACTCCCTGACAATAATTGGTATAATTTCCTCCTCCCTTCTTCGCATCACCACCGCCGGTGCGCCAATTACAAACGCACCTAATTGGATGATTATATACTTTAACAGGCGTCCCACACATTTTTATCCGAATCCCATTGCTTCCCAGTTGACCATAAGGAAAAACTGTTCTTAGAAAGCAAAAGTTGTGGTCGTGGGCAGAATGTGGACGACATGCCTTTCTTTGTGGTCTTACCGAAAGAAAGTGAGAAAGCTTTTGGTTCTTGACGTAAAACAGCCAGAAAATGAACTCATGCTCTGGGATTGAGCAAATTTTATATACTGGTTTTTCTTACGATTGTCAATAGTTTGCGGTTTGATTCTTACTAAATGAAATAAACAAAGTATGGTAAGATAGCCACGCCATCTTAAGACGAACCGCACACTGAATGAGCAGGCAGCAAGCAAGGAGCAAGCAGGCAGCATACTGGCAGCAAGCAGCGTGCATTTTGCTTCCTAGAAACATTTTGCACGACGCATACCGCATACTGAGAGAGCACAGCAAGACCACAACACTCTGACTCCAACATGACGTTTGTTTGATGTGACATTTAAATTCATACAAATATGCATAAAAGATGGCAATGAGCCTATAGCTCATAAATAAAATTGTGGTAAGCATGATAATTTGTTAAAAAGTAATTACTCAATAAAAATAAACTTACTTAAATACAGTAAGCGCGTAAAGTATGGAACCACGACCAAATCTCAAGACGGTTTGGTATTTTTAAAAATCCTCGAACACGTCGATTTATAATTATGAAAATACACCTTCTGATATCAAATTATTTTTTTTACCTTCAATGGTTTTTAACAGATGACGTCATCGACATTTTTTTCAAATGACAGCCCTACATTTTTTTTAATTTAATTGAATTTGACAGATCTTTTAATTGTCTTAATGGTAGCATAATGTTTTTCTTGCCTTACATAAGACAATTTTCGAGAAAAAGACAATTGAAGGTAATGAAATAAAAGTGACAAACTGTCCGGAACGGCTCGACCGAATTTAACGAAATTTTGGAATTAAGTATTTTGCAGCCATGTGGAGTCACTGGCGTTATTATCGTTGATGCAACTTTTACAGTTTCTGAGATATAACCTCAAGCTTTTGAATTTGAAATAGAACACCCTGTATATTTTGACATTTTCTGTTAGTCTTCATTATTCAAAAACATCTAGAAAGTAACAAAAACCTTTATTACTTAGGTTTAAAAATTAACACAGAAAAAATTGATAACAAAACATTATTACATTTTCTACTGCAACTACTCTAGTTGGTTTATGAGGATTCTCAACCATTGACAAGAACACATTGTTTTAAAGGAAAGCTGGTTAATCGACGGTAAGATATAAAGGAGAAAGCACCAAATTGGCGACATTGGTCACCCCCTATAGGGAACCATTTGAGTGTTTTTCCATTGAGTGTCCATCTTGCTCCTTGGCTATACCGTACTGATGAGGACTAATAGTCCGAAACACGTGTATACGGTTGCTTCTTTGATCTTCGATCTTCGTATGACGGAATTGCCCGACAAATGCCTTTCTACATTGTTTTAAGTTTGATCGGTATATTTTTTTGTTGTTGTTATTTTTTGTTATCAATTTTTCTTTGTTAATTTTTAGACCTAAGTAATAAAGTTAGCTTCTAGATGTTTTTGATATAATAAGTAACAAGCGTAGTAACATTGAATAGGCAATGGAAGACTAACAGAAAATGTCAAAATATACAAGGTGTTCTATTTCAAATTCAAAAGTTTGAGGTTATATCTCAGAAATTAAAAACGTTGCATCAACGAAAATAGCGCCAGTCACATGGTTGAAAAATACTTAATTCCAAAATTTGGTTAAATTCGGTCGAGCCGTTCCGGAGATTTTGTCACTTTTATTTCACATCCTTCAATTGTCTTTTTGTCGATAATTTTCATATGTAAGGCGATAAAAATATTATGCTACCATTAAGACAATTAAAAGATCTGTCAAATTTATTTAAAAAAATATAGCCATGTCCATGTTACTACATTTTAACCGCTTTACAGAAACAACTATCGAACAGTAGGTTATACAACCAATTTATCAAATCCTGTATTGAACGCCGTATTTATTTTCTATGGAGCGGAAAACACAAATTTTTACATTTTATTTCAACGCCTGCTTCGACAGAATCATTTATAATGAGTAATGACCCATAATATATAATTTGTCATTTGCAAATAAATTATTGAACATTTTAGATCAAAGGTTAAATCTAAAAATTTGCGTCAAATAATATTTTAATTGTACTAATTTTTCACTGGCGAGGCTGTAGTTCTTTTATTAAAACAATTCTATTTTTGCGTCTAATTCAACATATATGATCATGTGCTAATTTAAAAATTTATTACAATAGTCACAAAAATCACAGAAATTGCTTGGATGCTGCTTGTGTGCGACGCAGCAAAAATAACGGTTGACAGAAAACATGCATACAGCAAACATACAGCAAGCAGCGTGCATTTTGCACCTAGGAGCAAATGCTCGTTCAGTGTGCGGGTCTACATATAAATACATGGGACCGTTTTTTGCACCTTGATGCTTTTGCTGCCCGTTTGCTTCTTGCTTGCTGCCTGCTCGTTCAGTGTGCGGCCTACCTTACGGAATTAAAAATTAAAGAGGATCAAAAAAGTTCCGGAGTATTCGAGACATTATGGAAAATAACTCTAAAAAACCTTTTGGTTTTTAAAAATAATAAAATGACATAAATTGTTTATTATTTGGCGAAAATCACAATAAAATGCTACTCTTATCGTAGAAACACCCATAAAGAGTGTGGATGCATGTAAAATTCCACGGTACAAAAACAAGATATTGCTAAATTTGCCTAAGAGTAAACTATCAGTTATTCCCAATTACATTAATAAAGTCTTAGGGAAAAGTTGTTTCAAATTGATAGCCTGTAGCACCACGTAATTAAAAATAATAGAAATATGAAATTTTGGACGAAAAATGTATGCAAAAGCATGCCGAGTAAATATTTGAAGGGGCTTCTTTTTATAGTCTGTTATTAATTTTGTACATGTATTTTTTTAATCAACAAGATAATATATTTTATATATTTTGTATATGTATTATATTTTCATAATACAAAACAAAAATTACTTAGAGACAACATGTTGACAAAATAACTACTGTGCGGTATTCTTGAAGTTAATTGGAAACATCTTTTACGTTAAAATTTTCGAATTCTGTTAAAAGAAAACAAGTGGACCTTGTGACGTCACATGGATTCTAAAAATTATTTATATAATATACTTAATAGTTTATCCATTCTAATTACCGATTCTAAAATTTTAGTTGTTTAATAACTTTATTCGCTTTCCAGTGACCCTAGTCCACTCATTCTAAATTTTTGATCCACAGTGTATATGAAAATCAAATGCAGTCGATGAAAGTATATTAATCGATAGCTTATACCATAATAAACTAAGAAATCGAACGAATATGTCTGTCAGACATTAATCCTTCATACCTCAAATCTCACTCACAACCGTAAAAAAATACCGCATTGTAGCGGACAAAATTTACCATCATAATTTAGTATAATAAATGATTGAAGTCATTTTTGACACACTGTATTAAGAAAATAAAAATAATTCTAAACTAAAAACGCACGCAGTTATTGTGTGAAGGCGAAAAGCCTACACAGACTTTCCTACATTAAATAACGATGCGGATATTGCAACAACCAATACTCTTGATGAAAATAAAAGGAAGCTGTTAACTCTTTCTGGTCTATACATCTGGTGCTGCGGTCTATCTACGGCTGTTGTAACCCAAATGTGTTACATCAAATCTGTCACATAACTATTTTTCGACACGATATTATTAGATGCACCGCTATGCCAGTGCCCTCATCCACTTCTGCCCTAATTAATCCGAAGACGGACCAAATTAAACTTCCCCAGCGTGCGGCATGCGACTCGAGCTGACTTTACAGAAATTGTCTCAAGTGCGTCCGTTAAATGGATGAGATTTGTTACATCGGTAAATTAGTTAAGAAGGAACCTCTCGACAAAAATGACTTACTCAACCAATACATCACAATTAAGCACGTCAGTACAAACGGAAACGTAAAAGTAGCGGATGCGACCAAATTATCTCAATTACATATTTGGCGTTTAAATTATTTTATAACCTAATCATTTAGATCATTAAAATCTTTTGGTTTGATAGGGAGATCAATAATTTTAAATGTCCAAAAACCATTATCGTAAACCCTCGATTTTCTGCAATCACGTGCTTGACTTGAGGTCATCGATGTCTTCTACGTTCCCTGAAGAGCAATTAAAATATTTGTATACAGAACCAACCAATGCGATAAACATGGAATGGAAAAACTTCTTTAATACACTTAACATAAAGATAACATCGAAATACCGTCAATATGGAATTAATGAGCGATTGCCTTATAGAACCTCACTCAGCTCAAGCTTTATCCTATTACCGTTGAAGCTCCTGAACGAAACCGAAGTATTAAAACATTTCTAATTAATATCTAATCGGTGCATCTATACTGAAGTGATGGCCTATCGCATACACGTCAAGTCTAAATATGAAGGTAGTAAATTGGATGGGTCATCATTTCCAATAGGACTTTTTAAACTTGTGGTACATTTCATAGAGTGAAAAAAAAGGGTGGGAGTGCGGGATTGTGGAAAAGTATAATCAGTGAACGTTGTGATCTCTTAAGTAAAAAAATATATACGTGGTCATTTAGAATGTGGTGTAAAGTAATCAGCTAAATGTATTATTTCCTATTATTTTAAAACCACAAATTATGTGACGTTTCATGTTGTATCTGCTTGGTTACTGCAATACATTTCTAGTCACGGGACAGACCCGGTTTGAGATTGCTTAGTGGTTTACTATGCTTTTTAATAGACTAGACAACTCTCTGAATAAGAAACAAACAAGTTGAATGGACATTGTTTTAGAATTCATAAGGTTAGAACCAATACCGACATTTCCCACAACAAGGATCCTGTGCAACAACATCCCGTAAACTCTCTTTGTGATGTGAGCCCCCCACTTATATCGGAATTCAATTTGATCTGAAACTTCGGAATCAGGAATTAGAACAAAAATCCTACAAGACGTGGTAAAAAACAAGATTTAATTCACATGTGGAATTAAAAAAAAAATAAAGCTTGAAACAGGTTATAGAATATGGTACAGTATTTATTTTTAAATGAAAACTACTAAAACTCACACTGAAACTATTTCATACTTCTAATTTTTAATGCATTTGTATGCCATAGCCTTGTAGTATTTGTATTCGAATTCCTGCTTCCGATGCTTCAAATCTCTATCATACTTTTAAATCCTGTGATAAGTTGAGGTGCCGATTCTCAAACTCACCTGTATAATACAAAGTTGGTAAATAATTAATAACTCCTTTCAAAATCCAGAAAACGGCTAACCTTTCAGCCAAACAAAATAAATTAACATTTGAGTAAAGAGCTGACCTTCAGCTCGACAAGATAAACAAACTTTCGCAAAGGACTAACCTTTCAACTCAACAAGATAAAAATATTAGCAAAGGGCTATCCTTTCAGCTCAAACCCAATCAAATATGTTAATATTACTCGTAGATAAACAACGTAGGTGGATAAACAAGTTGTTTCAGTACGAGATGAACTCCCACGATCTATAGATAGATTAACAAGTCTAAAATTTTTAGAAAATAAATCTAAAAATCTTGCTGGTTAATTTTCCTGGAAAAAAAGTGGCGCGAAATCTTAAAATCAAATTTTCAGCCATACTGTGCTTTTTACTTTATCATACGCAGTATGTAAAGTATTGTAATCATGCCAAAAAAAATTTTTGAGATTTTAGCGGAAATATGTCTTTTTGGGTCCCCTGAACATTTTTGACCAAGGTACAAAAAAATGTCTGTGTGTGTGTGTGTGTGTGTGTGTGTGTGTGTGTGTGTGTGTGTGTGTGTGTGTGTATGTGTGTGTGTGTGTGTACCAGTTTTTGTGGAGACGATTCCGGAGAAACTACTAAAGGTATCGGGACAAAACTTCATATTTAGAAGTTTTATAACCGAACTTAGAGCTGAAAAGCTTTCTGTTGAAAAGGGTCCAAAGGAACTGGTGGTTTACTCTTAGCACTTTTTAAAGATTTTGTAAATTAGCCGCTATTTGTGTAATGTCGTCAAAATAGTTGAATAATAAATTACAGGAGAGGAAATTTTCTATAATTTATGTATATGACATTTTTTGGTAGAATTTATAGTTTAGCTGCATGAGAAAATTCTATTTCATCGAGATCGGTCGTACTGCTTTAAAACTAGTAGCCAGGATATGTCACATTTTTTGATTCTAATGACAGTAGCTAGTGTCAAACGCTAATGTTTTGAAAATACTACTGTCCATATAGGCTGCGTTCGGATATTGAACACCGTTACACTTTTTACACCCACTAACACGTAAGTGTCATTTGGACGGTGTACCCGGTGTCAACGGAGTACAATATCCGAACGCAGCTTTAATCGAGATATCTGTTTAGTTCTACTAGTTTTATTTTATTGCAGACATAGCCGATCTCGATCAAATAGGATCTCATGCAGCTGAACTATTAATTTTATTTATAGTATGATAAAGTCATGTGCCTGGCCACATCAGATTTTTACTTTATCATACGCAGTATGTAAAGTATTGTAATCACGCCAAAAAAAATTTTTGAGGTTTTAGCGGAAATATGTCTTTTTGGGTCCCCTGAACATTTTTGACCAAGGTACAAAAAATGTCTGTGTGTGTGTGTGTGTGTGTGTGTATGTGTGTGTGTATGTGTGTGTGTGTGTGTGTGTGTGTACCCGTTTTTGTGGCGACGATTCCGGAGAAACTACTAAAGGTGTCGGAACGAAACTTCATATTTAGAAGTTTCATAACCAAACTTAGAGCTGAAAAGCTTTCTGTTGAAAAGGGTCCAAAGGAACTGGTGGTTTACTCATAGCATTTTTCGAAGATTTTGCAAATGAGCCGCTATTTGTGTGATGTCGTCAAAATAGTTAAATAATAAATTAAAGGAGAGGAAATTTTCTATAATTTATGTATGACATTTTTTGGTAGAATTTATAGTTTAGCTGCATGAGCAAATTCTATTTCATCGAGATCGGTCGTACTGCTTTAAAACTAGTAGCCAGGATATGTCAGATTTTTTTATTCTAATGACAGTAGCTAGTGTCAAACGCTAATGTTTTGAAAATACTACTGTCAATATAGGCTGCGTTCGGATATTGAACCCCGTTACACTTTTTACACCCAATAACACGTAGGTGTCATTTGGACGGTGTACCCGGTGTCAACGGAGTACAATATCCGAACGCAGCTTTAATCGAGATATCTGTCTAGTTCTACTATTTTTATTTTAATGCAGACATAGCCGATCTCGATCAAATAGAATCTCATGCAGCTAAACTATTAATTTTATATATAGTATGATAAAGTCATGTGCCTGGCCACATCAGATTTTTTATAATGAACTCGCAAATATGAAAAGGTGAGTCAGGAAATTTATTTTCTTTATGCCTTCATATTGAAAACTTAATAGGTGACATAAAAAATTAAAAAAAAAAATTGTTTTTAACATATACAATATACATGTTTTGCGTATCTACTACCCATAGGTCGCGGGAGTGCTACGCGTATGACGTGTCGATCGCGGCATATGTTAAAGATCAAAGGTAGATCTTAAGTAGACAAAAGTTGGCCACCCTAGATATATTCTTACACAATACTCATAGAAATAAATTAATTACCTTAAAATTTGCCAACACTTCTTCCAGTCAAATATCATCATAGAGGTTGTGAATAAAACACTGTATTACAGTGTTTATGGCGAAGTGTACCCAACCATTATGTACCGTCTCACGACACAAATTGTTCAGACAACCACGAATGCAATAGATATTAATTAAATTATTAATTAGTTAAATTAAAGTACCGAAACTGTATAACTGCGATCTAAAATCTAAGTACGACCGTAGCACGTACTCAAATGAACAAAAAACATCTGCGCGGCTGGCAA
The DNA here is from genome assembly GCA_963966075.1 of Aphodius sticticus. Classification (NCBI taxonomy): domain Eukaryota; kingdom Metazoa; phylum Arthropoda; class Insecta; order Coleoptera; family Scarabaeidae; genus Aphodius; species Aphodius sticticus. The sequence goes on from OZ014512.1 coordinate 19,755,728, forward strand.
GTTTCTGGAAAACACTCGTCACAACACCGGACACAGGACAAGTTTTTGCGCGCTCCGAAGGTATATGATAAAAAAAATTGGTATTGGATGTTTGAAAATGCGTATAATATCATTTAATTTTAAAATATTATCGAAGCAAAATGTGGCCAATTTTCTAATTGCATATTATACACGATATAGGAATAATGGAACATATAAACGCTACTTTGATAAACATAATTAATTTAATTATTTATTCTTTATTAATTTTCATGTGTTGAAAACGAAAGCTGTGATATTGAGAATTAGAAATTCGGTAAATGCTCCAAAAATAGTCATCGATAACACAATTAGATAGTGGATTTGATTGATTTTTGACCCCTAATGTCTTATATTACTTTTATTTGATGGTAGGCAATTCCAATCTGACCAATCTGAGAAAAAAAGGTACTAAAAACGGTGTTACAATTTGTTAATTGTAACACCAAAAACAGTGCTACAATGAGTGCATTGTGAATGAAAGGATTATTCAATAATGATACAATAGTATATTATTATACAAGTTTTATAAGACGTCAAATTGGCGCACTAGTTGTTTTGGGCACGACGAGCGTAGCGAGGAGTGCCCAAATGGAACGAGTGCGCCAATACGTCTCATAAAACGAGTGTAATATACTATTTTTTCTACTTTGCGTCATTAATTTTATATAAATTTAGAAATTGTGGTTACTATATCGCGCTAAATTAGAATCTAGGGTATTTTGCGGGTACCACGTGGAAGCACTGTAGTAACTGTCAATTTCGTTAAGGATGAGGTCGATGAGATAACATAATGACAAAATCTAATTGTGAATAATTTTACTCTACTTTAGCCTACAAGTTTGAATAAATATTCAGCGAGGTCGCAACGATGATCATAATGGAGCTTGGGGCAACACTTTTAACCCTACTGTGATAAATAGATGAAACTTAACCTAAAAAGTTAACTTTAAAATATTGGTTCCATAAGTATAATAATCAGAATAGAAGTGTTTGGCAGTGACTGATTAGTTACTTCGAAGAACAAGAACTTACTAAAGAATTGTTATAACGCTTAACATTTAATAGCGGTGTCTACCTAATTCCGCTACGTAGCCGTTGCGGCTTATATATTTACAAGCACTTATAATTAAAACCCAGTTCTAATTTCGGCAAAGTAGTTTATTAGAATAAATTATAGTTAGTAAAATTACATGTGATGGAGGTAATACAAATACGTTGCACACAACCAGAACTAAGACGAAGTCGAAAGCGACGGACAAAAACGAATACGAATTGAACCGAGCATCCAAGCGTCCAAAATATTACCGAAAACTTATACGTTACATAAACTAAGAAATCCTCTACACTTTAAATGTACTATAGCTTCGTACGTGTATGCTGATAAACCATTTGTTGCGCATATACAATCTCGCAGCAGTAATTAAAATCGTTCATATCTACGCTGTAGGTTTGATCTTCGCAGAATACCTTATTAAAGTAAATGTGGTCCTTGAATTATATCTGAAAAGGGGATTTGATGTTTAGTTGAAAAGAATGATAACGATCACTTACCAGAGTCAAAAAACATCACCGAAAACGTCATGCTGGCATATTTTGATGAACACAGCGAAACTAAGAAAGCCCCAATCCTTTGGCCATACTATAGCAGGCTACACCCATGTTTAAATATGTATAGAATATTGATATTTCGCAGTTTATGTGATTGCAAGCGATTAAGAAGATGCAGTGTGTGGTTATGTTGGGTTATGTATTGTACATTTGACATATGGCATTTGATATCACTGTGTACCAATCAGACAAAAATGTTACTGTTTTCGGTATTACAATGTGTTAATTGTAACACCGAAAACAGTGTTACAATGTGTGCATTGTGAATGCAAAGTAGAAAAAATATATTTTCGCCAGCAAGAACTATGTAATGCGTATACGGTAAAATAGTTATATAAATTTGAAAGATCTGTTGAACAGAATAATTGTTTTAAGACTATTTCAGGAAAACTAGGACCTATACCATTTATATACATACGTCATAAACATAATGCGTGGAACATGTGAGAATCTATATATTTATATTAGTTACCCGCGTAAACGCTACAAATATCAATACGTCGATAACAAAAGAAAAAGAACTGAAGAGAAGAACCCCCGAACTAGGCTGAACACAGAACATTATGTATTATACATTATCACAATTTCCCCCAAAATTGTTCATTACACTTAGCACAGCTAAAATAGATAAGTCATCAGAAAATGGCATATTTTAGTTTTCAAGTGTTGATAGATCGCCGGATAATAGGTAGAATACTTCTTTAATGTGAGAACTATAGACGCATACCTCTCCAGTAACAAGACCGCACCGAAAGCGGTACGCAGAACTTACTTAAATCCATTCTTGAATCAATTTCGCATTGAAGATACATACCTATTCGGTAAATCCAAGGTATGTATAAAGATAATAAGAGCTCCAAAACAACGAAAATGAGACACGTTCTTCAATGCATTAGTTCTATTATTGGGTAATTCCTTGTCAAATCAACAGTTTTATTCCTCACCACCTTGGATTTTGATAAAATTTTGCACAATTGTTGTCTTCATGTAGTTCTAGAAAAATGCTAAATGTTATGATTATATTATAGGTTCATAATACGGTGACACAGGCGGGATGTAAATTTTAAATAAATCTAAAATTACAGCCTCAACCTGGATTTGAACCAGGCTCCATTGCGTCTCTAGCACAATAGTCTCCCTGGTTCAAATCAAGGTTATGGCTGTCATTTTTTATTTATGTAAAATTTACATCCCGCCTGTATGTCACCATATTATTACCTATAATATTACTTTGACAAAGTATGTCGTTAAACATTTTCATTTAAATGATTTATATGGATAACATGTTATCCCGTTTTGTAATTATGGGTATGCAAATTTTTAAAAATTGTTCGGTCATGATATATTTAAAGGTCGATTGTCGATCACCTAATTAATCTAGATAGGTGGTATAGGTGCCATTTTATAGCCTTTTCCTTGAGCTTTCTCCTGATATACACCACAATACGGGTTGTGGGGGATTTTGTTTACTTAATTAAAAATTAAAAGGTTAATTTGGATTATTTTAAAATGCTCATTTTTTAAATTTTGAAGAAAAGATCAGTAAATAGCTTACACTGTTTTCGGTTAATTCCCAAAGTTTGGTAGTGGGACGGAAATGGGTTCATGTCTTACAAAAAATAAGTGTATACCAACATAATATTTAGAAGGAGAAGTCAGCTACCTATAACATCAAATTTTATTGAAACTGAACAGTTATTCATCGTCTAATAGTACCACTTTTATGATATAAAATTAATATCTGTATTAAAATAAATAATAGTGTATTGCGTTCACTTGGTTGGTATACCATTTTCAGTAAGTATTTTATTTGTATAGTCTATACACTTTTAGAATAAAGCATTGGATAAGATACGGCTATAATTTGCCGCTTGTGATTGGCTGAAACTTGAACCAAATTTACACCAGCCAACGCGCGCCAACAAATGAATTTATGTCGGTAAAGAAGATTGTCTCTCACTTGAATTTTGAAACGTCATGTCATTTGCGTCAGATTTTCGTTGTGTTCGGAATAAATTGCAGTCTTTCGAATTTATTTTCAACAATCAATCAATTCAAATCAACCTCAGTTCTTTTTAGAACTCCACACAATATTAACATTATAACAGGTAATCTTAATATTGCCAATAATATTTGTTGTTAATGTTTTATGATGATATTTAATAGTGCTAATATGTATGAGAGAATGCAGGCTGGTTTATCAAAAAATCCGCAAGGAAAGCCCATTCGCCGTGGACAACGGCTGATGGCCTACAATGCATATGTCAAGTACAGTCAGTCGTGAATCTGAACATTCGAAGTCAGATTCTGCAGCTGCTAATAGCCATCTAATACCGTTCTTGTTCACCTAACAATTACATTATGTAAACAAACATGAAAAGTGCAAATATACAAGCTTCTATCACCTTTCATGCTTCTATGCAACCAACAAATTTATAGGTTATACTTATTTAATCCAACTTTACGTTATAACTTATAACCGTGTATATCAGAACATCTACGCAGGTACTAGTACGCACAACTACATTAATAGTGAAATTAATTGCCGTTTGTCAAACATCTTTTAACTATCATCCGAAATTAATTTGCAAACATTTCACACCATTGTCGTGACATCTGGACATAACCTTTCAATTTGCCGCTGTTGACGCATTGACAGCATATTGCTCCAGTGTAAATCGGGCTCAGTTTGCACCCCCCACTACTATGTTCTAATCGTGAATAGGGTATAGACATGTACTTTTTTTTAAACATGAACCCATTTCCGTCCGTCTTTCAAACTTTGGGAATTAACTAAAAGCAGTCTAAGCTATTACCTGCTTTATTCCTCTCATTCTTCAAAACGTTTTTAATTAATTCCCAAAGTTTGAAAGTGGGGCGGAAATGGGTTCATGTCTTTTAAAAAGTAAATATCAACAAACTTAATATTTACTGAAAATGATATGCCAACCAAGTAAAATTTAATTTATTAATTTTAAATCATAGAAGTGGTACTATTAGACTATAAATAACTGTTCAGTTTCAATACAATTCGATGTTCTAGTTAATTTCTCCTTCTAAATATAATTTATGTAGATATTAACTTTTTTAAGACATGAACCCATTTTCGTCCCATTACTAAACTTTGGGAATTAACTGAAAACAGTGTAAGCTATTATCCGATTTTTTTTTTCAAAGTTGTTAAAAATGAGGAAACGTATTGACTGATTTTATTATTACTTAAAATAATGTTATATAGGAGCAAGTGTATCATGCATACAAATATGGCGTATCAATAATAAAATTATAGTTGCAATAATTATTCGGGGAGTAGGCGTAATTTGGAAACGTTTTCGTAAAAAGAAATCAACGCAACCACATCGCCCACAGATATCGGCGATTTTCTAAAGAAACCAATCTCTTGTGGAGTTAGTCCTACGCTACCGCTTGACGTGCTCACCAATAAATCTAATCCAAGCGATGGATGAGGATGAGAGCAGCCGTGCCCGCCACTTAGCGAGGATAGCCGCTACCAAAAAAAAACAAAGGAAAAAACCTCTAAGAATTTGTGTGATCCGATAGTCGGCCAACAACGGCGCCACTTTTCCACACTTTCTTGGTTTTATGTTCTTCGATCAGGTAAACCGCCTCTCCATCCACTGCTCAGGTCAACGGTGATAACAACACCTTTGGTACATCCGACTGAAGGATGGAGGTGGACTTAACGGGCGATTCGGCCCTAACGTAGGTGTTATCTATTGTGCAATCGTGTTACTAGGTGATTTTATCGCACGCTTCTAACCCATCTGGTTGTGTGATGTTAGCTGTTAGCCTGCACTTTTATTCATAGTGTAAATATGTATGTCACCATTTCGACAACATCTGCGATATATAGTAAAATAACTTCAGAATTCTTCCATCTATACTTCTACAGTAAACAAAAACTTACTATTATGTAATCAAATTATCAAAATTACGCCCTAAACATTGCTGCTGACGACCGATTGCCAAGTAAAATATTAGTTGGGCCTTTTTAATACTTTAACTTGATAAATATGATGATTGTTTATGGTAATTACAATAAAAATTCAAGTTTAATTACTATTGGTAATTAAAATGAAAATTATTGGTAATAGGGTATTTGAATATTTTTGGAAAACCATCTTAATGTGTTTATTCCTTCACTCTACATTGTAAATGCATTATTTTTTGTAATTATTTCCTCAATATTCATAAAAATCAGCGTTAAAAATTGAATCACAAAAAGTCCCGCCAAAACGATACTTTCTGTTGTGTGACGTCATCGGTTAGTGATGTCAAGATCTCAAATGGGCCCATATGGTCTGTCAGCATCGGCATCGTCGCCGTTTGGTAATTGTGTTGTATGATGTGTTCAGATGTGTTGTTTTCACAATTTCTACACAAAAATGGGTTATAAATGGTGTATAAACCCACAATGCAGAGATACGTCAAGAAAAACTCCGGATAAACTATTTGTAGCTGTTCCGCAAGATTTGAAACTGCGAAGAAAGTGGTTGGCTCGTAGAAATCCAAATGAAATAAATAGTAGCCAATACAAGTGCTTTTTTTTTGTTGTGAAGATTACTTCGACATAAGTAAAACTGACTAGAATAAGTTATCTATCGTATTTTCGAAAGGTATTATCTGATCTGACAGCTGAAGGTTAGGGCTATCCTAACCTACAAAGTTATGCTTACATGACGCTTTCGTGCTATTAAATTCAAACGGGAGAAGCATAAAAGCGCGTTCGGATAACCCGGTATTTTACGGTGAGAGTGACGCGCTGCATAATAGGCGGACTAACGTCATACGGCGTTTATCTGCATATAAGAGAGAGACAGCCGACCCAAGTTATCTGAGCATTGCTCTCCCCATACCATACCCTGACAAACCGAACGCGCTCTAAGGCGGACTAACGAATGACATCACTGGAGACTGACCCAATTACAGAGCGTTTTCAATCACGTGATAGGACGTGAATAAAATTCAATTTTAATTTTGGTTTTTCATAGAAATACAGCATTTTTTTTTTGAAAAGTAATAACAAATAGTTTTCTTAAACTGTAATCTATTAGGATGACTATAATACATGCCATATTTTTAATACAGTCAAATACCCTATTACAGTTTTACACTTACTGCAAAACATTTTAAATTCCAACACACCTCCTTTTTACAGAGTATGTCGCAAAACTCAACGTCATGCCGTGGAGGTCTGATAGGCTGACCAGAATATCTAAATTCTAAATAAGACCTAGTAAAAAGTCTTTAGTTTTTGAGATATTAATGCTTTTATGAATTTTGTAAAAATCGTCACTTTATAACAGTTTTTCAAATGCCACAGCTACAAACTTCCATATTCTATGATTTTAATTTTTGGTACGCAACGCTAACAGAGCTGCTATTGACCACCGTCCAAAATAAATCTAATACTGCTATACGCTTGGAATCAATTTTGATTATTTAATTATTTAACATTAAGATTAGATGATTCTTAGCTAACGTTGAATCTATCTAAACGACAATTAAGTTATTTTAAAAGATTGTCCAGTTTTTAAAATGGTCACTTGCTATGTTTAACAATAGAAATAAAATGTTCAGGGGACCCAAAAGGACATGTTTCCGCTAAAATCTCAAATTTTCTTTCCGGCACGATTACAATACTTTTTCTACTTTGCGTTTCGTTATAAACTCATAACGAAACCGCTTTCGGTGTCGTTATGAAAATACTAGATCACAAACTTTTAGTTTACTAAAAGTAAATCGCTATTGGCTCGGGTCAATCGTATTTGTGAATTTTACCACAACTACCAACTGTTGAATATAAAACCACTCTAGACTGTAATATGACAACCGCAATTTTCGAAATTTATGTAAAATTAATGGTGCAAAGTAGAAAAAATAGTATATAACACTCGTTTTATAAGACGTATTTCCGCACTCGTCACTCGTTTCGTGCGCCGAATTTTTGTCTTATAAAACTTGTATTATAATATACTATTGTCATACTATGTATGATCAAGTAAAAAGGTATTGTTGTTTTACTGAAAAATGAGCTAATTTTGAAATAATTTCAATAAGTAGAAATTAGAAAGAAAACAAGTCATATTAATGTGTCAGGTATTTATTTACAAATAAACAAAACACAAAAAATTTAAAGAATGTCTTCAAATTGCCTGCCAGCGCGATTTAAAAAAAAAAGATCTTTTAATCAACCCCAGTAGAAAAACACCTAGAGGATTGAAATTCGAAAACCAGGATGGCCACAAAATTGACCAACACAGACGATCCATCTGTATGGATAAGTTTGGTGCAAATAATTACCTACAGCTGTAAGTAATGTGCTGGACAGCAATCTCGAACGACCAATTAATTGGCCCCGTTTAATTACCTGCAAATCTAAACGTCGATATTTATAGTGATCTTTTAGCAAATGAACTGCCAAATCTTTTAGACGGTGTACCATACCGCATACAGGTCAATGTGGCTTCAAAATTATAGCAGTATTAGATTTATTTTGGACTGTGGTCAGTAACAATCCTGTTTAGAGTTAAACTTCAAGCCAAAAGGGTCTCAGAGTAAACAACGCTTGCACTATATAGGTAAAACTACGAGAGCTGAAAGTGAGTCATCGCCTAAAAACGTAAAGGCTATTTTACACTGCACTACTTTCGTCTTTTTCTAAACTTCTTTTTAGTAACTAGAAAAAAGTTTTAAAGTAACAAGCGATGGGTATATTAGACACACTTCTTTATGTATTCCAGCATAGCCAACCTGGTGCATTTAAGGTTATGTTGTTTGTTTACTTTATGCCAGTTTATTTCTCCAATATTTTGCTGTATACATGTTAGTAAAAATTAAATTACATAAATTAAACCAACTGTACAAAGTGTAGCGCGTCACTGTGACGTTAAACGTCTACTTTTCTGCGGTATGTCAAAACAAAACAAAATGATTCACGGTCGCACTGTTGGCAAACCTTACGAATGCCTACACTGCGCATGTGTCTATACTAAGGAAAAGTTTAGAAATATAATAGCATGGCATTTCCAACTATACTATTATTTAGAACTTGTTTCTAGTGACTAAAAAGAAGTTTCGAAAAAGACGAAAGTAGTATAGTGTAAAATACCCTTCAGAACAGACGCATGAAAAAGCACTCTGTTTCTTTCTAGCGCACGGGAATAGTCTGTAACGTATCAGCAAAATAACAGCTGGAATCGATGACTCGCTTTCAGCTCTCGTGGTTTTACCTATCCCTGATATAAGATCATACTCAAACACAAGGCACGTTTTTAAACCCATAGCATTTTAGAACTTTTCACGAATGTAGACGTCGTGTCTATGCTTAACACGACGGAATTTCATTTCTCCTTATGTCTTATGTCTGTCTTTCGACGTGCTTAACCGAAAATTGAGCCAGTTGCCAAAAAATACAGTTTCCCGTTTATTACAGTATTTATGAATAGTCATTGTTCGTTTTCGGGAGCGCGATGAGCAGCTATTCTGGATTGCAATGAGCGGAAATTCTGGAATTCCCTTTGCGCTATTTTTTTATTGTCTTTGGAATTGACTCCAGAAAGTTGCTTAGTTAATTAGTTTTTATTTTTATTTAGTTCCAGGTACAAAATAAAAATCTACCACTATACACTCAACACGGTCCACCGAGCAGTCTCCTGGTGAGCCTCACCAGGAGAGTAACACATATTTCAATGCTATTTATTTGTTAATTATTTGTACAATAAATTATATCTGCCAAATGTTTCTGTAAAAAAATAAATAGCAATAATATGGTCCTTAACGTAAAAGGGATAGAAGACGGCCCTGTCAGCACTAAACGAGTTCAGCTCTCTGGGATACTACCGGTTCGAATTTTGTTTGGTTTTGTTTGTGCGCCGCAGCCGATTCGTGAATAATCCACTGAAAGGACGAGGCGGGACGTTTTCAAAATTCCTCGCTCGTCCGCAGCGCGATATGACAGGTGATTCGGATCCAAGTCTTCTATCGGATCGCGCCGCGGCGGCCGGCCGGCGTGGTCATCCCATTTGCATACGCACGATAACATCCGTAACAGGATTTATTTATCACGGGCGTGTAGAGAACACCTCGTCGCCTTAAAAGGAATTCTCCCCGGCGTCCTCCCCCCTGTCCGACATTCCACTCGTTAAAAACTCGCAGTAAAATTAAACGTCTAATGTTTAACGCGATAGCCGACGCCCACTTGATTAGACCTAAATTATTTTTATTGCGACGACGGGGGTTTTATGGCTACGTCTTCCACAGAAGAAATGCGGTATAAATCGCCCGAAAGGACGTTGATTATCTAAAAACGTTAAAATGTTGTGTACGTACTACTATTTATGATCGAACTCGAAACTCGTGTCAAAATGTATGATTGCTGACGTTTCCCGAATAATGTTGTAGGCCTCTTCAGAGCTAACTCAATACTGAGAACCGTACCTAACCTACCCATGGCTGCGTTATAATGAGCTTCCAAATCCTAGTGATTTAAATCCAAATCCTGCAGATCCTTTCTTTATAATCTTCTGGTATATATTGGATTTTAGCACAATGTTGTTCTGAACATCTAAAATTCCTAATTTTAGATCTTCTGATTATGATTTTTCTGAATCTATTGCGTGTTATCGTTTTTTCCTTTATGGAAGCTAACACAAATCTCTCAAAGAATCGCTGTAAATGTTTCAAACACATTTATGAACAAACTTTCATCAGTTCAGGTGAAAGTACAACGTTGAACGTTTGCCATGAGAGATCTTTTGTTTGTTGTTTCTAGGATATTGGGTTCAGCTGGCATACATTTTACTAAAATTGACAAACTTGCGAAAACATTACGCGATACGAAAGTTTTGAGTCCCGTTTAGTATTCAGGGCATATAATTATATCCAAAACGCATTTTCATATTCCATTCAGATAATCCATGTTCCCCAGAGTTATCAATACATTACAATTTTCAATTGTCAGTTTCTCGAAAATTTTCTTATGTGAGGCCATAAAAATCATCCTCTATCATTTAAGACAAATCAGTAAGGAAAATATGGACGTTGCCATTAAAAAAATTATTGATGACGTCATAAGTCAGTAACAACTGAAGATTTGAAATTAAATTTTACACCGAAATGTGCATTTTGATTATAAAAAAATCAACGCTGTCGAGGACTTTTTAAAAAATAATTCGTTTCAGAAATTTTCCCATCTTTCCATAGTTTACGCGCTGTTTTTGGCGTATTTACTTAGCAAGTAAAAGCGTTGATAAAATAGCTAAAACCATTACCTCAATATTAGCGAACCGCTAAAGTCTCTTTTCAGTATGTATAAAGTTAAAGTATGTATAACATATTAACATACAGTATTAACAAGTATTATATTATTATATTATACCAGCCGTATCGGACCCAGCGCGCCGTGTACGAGTCCCACTTTTCAACAAATACATATGTAAAAAAACCAGCAATATTTTTGAGAATCTGTCATGAGAGATTATACAGGGTGTGTATAAATTGGCGGAAAAGCTATACGTGGCGATGTTCTTCGTAAAATTCTGAGTAAACAATCTTTATACTAAAATGTTGTAGCGTCATTATTGTGCCCTCAGGAGCCATTTGAAAGAAACATAGATTTGGCAACGCTGAATCCAACAGGTGTTCGTGTTACTATGCGCTGAATCCAACAGGTGTTCGTGTTACTATGCACTGTAAACAAACAAGTCAAATTACTTAATTTGAATATACAATAAATTGTCAAAAGTGACAAATGCCAAAATTAAGATACCCATGTTCTACAGTGTTGTATTTTTATGACAAAATTAACGAAATACCGAAATTAAAAACAAACTTTTTAGGCAGAAAGATAACATTTAGGAAAATAAAAATTTTCAATATTGTTCTTTATTCTAAACTGCAGCTTCTCCATCAATAGATTTCAAATAATAACACCATTCAAGAGATCGGATATCATGACTTTAGAGACCTCGTGAAGACTCAAGAAGCACGGTACAACATTTTAGATTATAGATTGTCTACTCAGAATTTTACGAAGAACATCGCCACGTATAGCTTTTCCGTTAATTTATACACACCCTGTATACTAATGTTATATACCATTTATTGTCACTTTATCCGTGCAAGTCGGTCACGTCTGCTTCTAGTTCTCATTATTCTCTTATTGTTTTCATTGTTCTCTTATTTAATTTCGCCTATAAAATAACCCATTTGGTCAAAATGTGAGAGATCTGAGAAAAGTCAGTTCCAAGCGGCAAGAAAGGATAGTCCGGTCCTTTAAAGTCGGCATTGCGTGCCGTCGCTATCAGCTTTTTCGTGGTGCTCGAGGTCTTCCACTTCTCAGCACCAGTGACAGCTGTCACCGGGGAGCTTAGGGCTGTCTCCTACCTGGCCGCAGGTTTATTTTATTACTGGTACAATTCGGCAGGTTATACCAATAGACGTGATCGTGCTATAAACACTGCTTACGAGGTTTAACTAGAAGATAAACCTCAAAATTAATTGACCTAAACAGTTCATTTTGTTTTGTTTAGTTCTGTTTTCCGTACGGACAACTGCAATAATAATTAACAAATGACAGCTGGTTGAACAAACCGTTAATAATAAACTGTTATGTTAATAATAAACACTTAAATCGGTGTGACTAACACAGCGTTTTTGTGTCGCGGGTATTCTTAGCATGTCTTTTATATCTGTCGCCAAAGCAGTAGCACCGGCGTAGAACAGGAAGGTGCATCTAGTTATGCCAAATAGTACAACAAAAAACAATGTGGACTGCACGTCATGGCACTGCCAACTATTTTCGTCCGTCTGTAACATAGGTTTGGAATTGGAGCATAGATGTAACTAACATAACGAGGACTGTATTATTATCTCTTGCAAAAGTTGCCAAGGAAATTGATATTCGGGTCTGTACATGAGGAAGCTACAGTCTTTAGAAAGATCTAAATACAAATTGGGGCGAAGTGGGGCAAAATCGAATAAGCCCAAAAATACATTTTAATACAAGATTAAGATCTTAGTACTGTCTGGTGTGTGTGAAAATACAATTTTTTTTTAGTTTCATGAAATAAAGTTTTTTTAAACACAATTATAACAAATGCTCGGAAAAATCAACGTAGATATAATTTGAATCAACATGCACAATACTGTAGTAAAATTTTTATTTTATTACTAGCCAAGAGTACTAGAAAAACAGCTATTATACTAACACAACACAACTTACAGAGTAATTACCATAAGTAGTAAAATTTAAAATGATTATCTATTTTAGTTGCCTCCTCACGTTTTAACAATAGAACCTATCAAGTTTTAGGTTTATGAATTGTTTTCGCTTAATTTTATTGTTTCCTTTTAAAGGAAAGATAATAGAATTCGTTTATCATTCTTTTCTTGATGTTGTTGTTTCGGTCAAATTTCAAAGCAAGTATAAATTAAAGCGTTGACAGTTTGGCATGCGGTATTCAGTTATTTTTATCTCTCTTGTAACAATTGTCATACATAGTTGAAAGGTACATGGCTACAAATCATCAACAAGGAGGTCTTTAGCGCCAGAATTCTATAAATAATCGAGAAAAAGTGTGCAGGAATGCAAAAACCTCACTCGTCCGCCACGATATCTCGCAAGAGAGGTATTTCGAAGTTGACCGGATGTCGCATGAGAGGATTTTCGATGTTTACCGACGACGTAGTGTCGCCGTAAACCACGACGGATAAATATTTTCCTTCTTACCTTACCATTTGGCTCAGTTCCATCTGTACTAAACTATCCATAAACAATAAAGTAAGGGGACATTTATTCGTTCCAGACCGTCAACAAACTATACATAACCACAAAGACCGTGTGAATAGTGTTAAACACCTGAATTTCGAACATTACTTGTAAATTAACGTGACGGGAACACAAATGTATCTCATTGTAAGTATGTGGATTAAAACATGCAGTAGACACCAAGACATCGAATATTTTGATAACCTAATATTTGATTTTAAATAACTTTGGTAATGTTTGGCTGATTTAAATGACCGAAAATCAGGTTGGTAGTATGCCAAAAATAGTTCATATACATAATATCGGAGTTAATTTAACTACATGACAGGTAGCTGGTATACATAAGGTATACACAGGTGGGTGATAATCTTGAAGAATTTGTATACATTATGTTGAGAAAAACATCTCAATCCGTCATTAATTACACCATTAAAGTTAGACCATTAAAGTTTAGCAAAATATTGGGTGCCCGTTTTACTTGAATGTACTTGAAAGGAATTTGAAATTTCATAGAAAGTTTTTCTGATCATTCTATCAAGAATACTCCATATTGTGCCCATCAATAAGTGGTGTGGTTTTGGGAGCAGCTATATATTATTTACTTATCGATAAATAAATTTGCGAATTTCTGGGGCCCTAAATGTAAATAGAAAGCATTACAAGGTACTTCAATGTGACCTTGTGAGCATGCACTGTTTAACCTAAATATGTAATATATGTATTGTTAACACAACGTTCTCGTTTTGCTGATACAACACCAGAGCCGGATTTAGTAATAATGTTTGCTTTTTTGACATCCATAGAGAAAGACCCACAAGAAAAAGTCATGAAATATGCACGCGCAATCCCTAAGAAACGTAAGAGGTGATAAAATATATGTACTGTCATCAATCATAAACGATAAAAATGTGAATTCGATTGAACAAAAACTTGTACCATCACACTTGTTCATCAATTTCCTATTTTGGTCAGATCTTTCAACAAGGTTGGCGAGCAAAGAATATTTTTATCGTACTAAAATTTTTAAATAATTTTTAAATTTTTAATTTTTTATTGATGAGAATAAAATTATTATGACACTTCTTATGTTTTTATCCGCCAACTTATGTTTTATACTTTTTAACTAAAAATTGAGACGTATGAGTCAGTTTTAGAGGCAAAAATATCCATTATTTCCACGTTTGACAGAAACAGAGACGGCGTGACATCTTTCATCTCTCTTTAATTTGATTGGGTGGAAAACAATGCAAAAGCACCATAAGAGATCATGTATTTCTGGCTTTCTAAATGAGCTTAAAATAAACCATTTGGTGCGAAAGTGATTCAGCTTGGATTTTTTTCTGGGTGTGTGAACCTTATTGAATAAGTTTTGAAGCTGCATTTGGAATATTTCACAGTGAATATTATTCAAAACGATGTTTAAAAGCGACTTCGAAAATGAGGTTATGTGTCAAACCGTGTTTTTGCTTTAGTGTTAGTTTTAAAACGGGCAAAATTTGTAGCGTGGCTAACTGCAGGTCGAAAAGCCATCGAGATAAGGAATTTTCCTTTCATATTATTACCAAAAGTCCTCAAGCTAAATTATCCCAACAGTTTGTTGTCACATTTTAGAAGGGAACGATAGCTATAGGCCATTAAGAGAGATCCAAATTTCTCTGAAGGCCAACTACAAAATTGGAGGATTTGCAGTGTGCATTTTATTGCAGGTAAGAGTTATATGAAATATAGATGTGAAATATTTGTTTATAATGTCTCATTTTAAGGTAAACCAGCTCGAAGAGTGCTCGAAATGATGACCATCCCGATTGGGTGCCACGTAGGGCTGTTCGAGTTATCTAACACTTCAAGTCTCGAATTTCGAGCTAAGTAAATCTGGTTTCTTTCCAAACCGAACACTCGGTTTTTCGAGTTGGCCCGCATTTGTTCGGTTAAAATTCAAGTCTCAATACCAAAAGCGAGCGATTACTTGTAATCAAGCATATTGGCTTGAATAAACGTTAAAGCATTGGTTGTATCCAAGCAGTGGTATGATAGAACAAAATTTTAGTATGACGAAATGACAGTTAATCAGACCGACGACTTGTGTTCGGTACGAAAAAAGCGAGCGCTCGAACAGCCCTAGTGCCCTGCATGACGTTCGTGCAAAAACTGTCAAATATAATCAGGAAATAAAGTGTAATATTGTACTTATCACATTATTCTACTCATATTCTACATACATTTCAGATTTTTTAAATAATAAATCTATTAATTTACAATCATTGTTTTATTGATTTATTCTACCACGACTACTTCCTTGCCTTCAGGCTTCTTTACATAAAATTTCAGGTAAGACAATTGTTTTGTGATACTGCAAACGGATGTAAAATCCCAGAATGGATCGTCTAAAAAATCGATGCAGAAAAAGTTCGTTTTTGGACCATACAACAAAGTCAATATTCGCTATGTGTCATTTGAATTTGATAACAGTAAGCATGTCCTAGTTGGTTAAAATCCTCACTGAATTGAATATTTTCCATAATAAACCTGCAAAAACACGCGTAACCTCACTTTCTGAAGTCACTTTTTAACATCGTTTTGTATAATACTCACCGTGAAATATTCCAAAATTAGCTTCAAAACATATTCAATAAGGTCCACACACCCAGAAAAAAATCCAAGCTGAATCACTATCGTATCAATTGGTTTATTTTAAGCTGATTTAGAAAGCCAGAAATACACGATTTCTTATGGCACTTTTGCTTTGTTTTCCACCCAATCTAATTAAAGAGAGATGCAAGATGTCACGCCGTCTCTGTTTCTGTCAAACGTGGAAATGATGGATTAGTGACGGCAATAGACAACTTTTCGCACACCAGGTATTTTGATCTGACAATGCACGAATTCGTTTAAATTGAAGTATAGTTAAGCATTTTTAAGATGATTTTCGAAAAATTTTCTTTGAGAAAAAAAATTTACGTAGCTAATAACACTGGCCAACAGCAAAAAATTGCCGGACAAATGACAACTGATTCGTATAGGACTTTTTCCCAGGAATAGTGAATTGGTACTTTTCTCGAAAAACAGTGTTAAAGATGCAAAAAACGCGCTTTTAGCTACTTTTGAACACAAGCAAAACTGAAAAAAAAAATAAAAAACGTTATTTAGTAAGTAGATGTTTTTATGTAAGATCAAATAAAACTTTGAACCTTCTGCTTCAAGACCATATAGCGAGAAATATGATGGCATATGCCATATACTTTGAACATTTTACACCACTTTTTTACAGGAGCGCGTCCCCATCGCAGCCCCGGTCGTAGCGCACTGCTACCAGTGGTGTAAAATGAAAGTTTATGCCATCTGATTTCTAGCTACATAGGCTTAATGCAGAAGGTTCAAAGTTTAATTTGATTCTACATATTTACATCATAACGTTATTATTTTGCATGTGTCAAAAAGAAGTGAAAAATACGTTTTTCCCAGCTTTAACACTGTTTTTCGTGAAAACAAGAGCTAAATCGCTATTTCTGTGCCCAGATTCAGATTTCTTGTTAAAAATCCTATCGAAATCAGTTGTCATTTTTGCGACAACTTTTTATTTCGCCAGTGCAAAGTATATAAATAAAGGAAGAAGTGCGCTTCTACAAAAAAAAGAGGTGTAAAATGTTTATGCCATCTGATTTCTCGCTATATGGTCTTAAAGGAGAAGGTTCAAAGTTTTATTTGATCCTATTTATAAACATCTGCTACATAACGCTACTGATTTCCATGTGGTCAAATATAGCAAAAAACGCGTTTTTTTTGCACATTTAAGACTGTTCTTCGAGAAAACAGAGCCAATTCACCATTTCAGTGGTCAGATTCGGATTCCTGGGAAAAATCCTATCCGAATCAGTTGTCATTTGTCAGGCAATTTGAAGTCGGTCAAATTTGGTTGGCCAGTATAATAGATAGAACAAAAAATAGGGTATTGGAAAACATATAAAGGCTGTCCCAAAAGGTTGACCCAACCTTGGAAGGATGACCAAGAATATCGAAAAAAAAAAATCTGATGTGGCCATGCACATGACTTTATCATACTATACAGCAGTGTCAAACGCTGATGTGCTGACGCTGAGTATTAATAGAATCAAAATATCTGTCAAATCCTGGCTAACTAGTTTTAATGCAGTACGAGCGATCTCGATGAAATACAATTTGCTCATGCAGCTAAACTATTAATTTTACCAAAAATTTCATAGACATAAGTTATACAAAATTTCCTCTACTTTAATTTATTATTTAACTATTTAGACGAAATCACACAAATGTTCCTTTGTACTCTTTTGAACAAAACTTCATTTTTCTGTACCTCTGTCAAAAATGTTCAGGGGGGGCATATTTCCGCTAAAATATCAAAACTTTTTTTCGACACGATTACAATACTTTATCATACTATATATCATAATACAGTAAAAAAGAAACAGTTTCAATCAGTTTTACAGAAACAGTTTTAATTTGTTCTTAGAATTTGATACTGAATCTAGCATATAATATTTCACCTCGAGTTACAAATCACTTAAACTTACTACTTTTTATTTTTTCATCATTATGATTAGGTACTTAAATTTATTCGAATTCATAACCTATGACAGAATGAATGTGAATACGTCCCTGTATGTCACCCTAACAAATATTATTGGCAAGAACCGCCATTGCGAAGTTTACAGAACATATATTCCCACGGATCTTTCGTGGCGACTTATACTGTGCAAATATTTTTCTGTATTAATATAATTTTTATTCAATTTTTGGTTTCCACGTATCAAAATATATCGACTTTGTCATTCCTATTTCCGAGATACTTTAATTTTACTACTTTCTTGATAATTTTCACGGTAACGTTTAACCTTAAATTAATATTATTGAAACTATCAGTTGCATGTTAGTGGGCGCATACCTTAAATATAGTGTTTACTTCATCATTATATCCCAAACTCCATTTTACATGAGAATCTTGGGTAGCCCAATAATGCATTTTTTATTAATTTATAACATCTATGAATTACCAAATTTATTGTTCTATTTTTTCCGATTGTTTCTAATATACATTATATTTACATATTTATTTTATGTGCTGGGTGGTCCATTCCACGTCCCCTTCCATTCCACGTCCCCCATTCCACGTCAAGTATTTGCAATCATGATAGAGCATCATATTTTATAATAAGGCAACAATAGCATGTAGTTAAAATTTGACCAGTTCCAAGATAATGTCCTTCAGAAGGTCTTATGTAATACCCACCTTATTTTTTACGGAAGTGTACCAAAACTAGTGTAACTATGTTCTTAATCTACGCTTGTAAAGGATACTAGTTTTGGAAAAAACACCAACTTTTGACTACATGAGTAATGTTTTTTTTTATATAATAAAATATAATGCCACAGATGTAAAATATTTCGGCTTCACCAGACATCAGGTACATTTAAACATGTCAAGATTAGAAACTGTAATATTTTACAATGTGTATTACTGTATTCAGGCCCTATATTTCATGCTGTAACTTTACAGTAAATCAGCTTTTCTACAATGCATGTTTTTGCAACAAAAAATTAAAAAAATATGTTAGACAAAACCCGGGAAATAATTTATTCAATCAATAGTTCTGGTAATGAAAACCTTTATATCTATTATTATTTATATTTATTTATAAATGTTTAGTCTAAGTAGCCTTTATTAACCAGTTTTGAAACATCGTGTAATATAAAGTGTTGACGTCTTCTTTATTTACGGGAACCGTCCAAATTCAACGCGTCAATTATCAAGGCACTCGTATCCGAAACTAATCTACGGCAAACCGAACCAAGAGACAATATTTACGCAATAGAAACGTCACTCGATCGACAATTAATATACTGACTTTACCATAAAAGAGCAGGAGCAAAGTGCATCGAGAGATTTCAATGCTGCATAATTAACCTAGAACCATAACGTCCTACTATAAGAAGGATATGTCCATATAAAGACAATGCTAGCGACTAGATGGCGGAACTTATAAGAAAAAGAAAACGAATATACGTAGGTTTCGCACCGTGGGCGGTTAATGTGAGTGTTCTACAAACTGATACACTGTTATTATTTCTCATGCAGAGCGCTATGGTTGCCTTGATACACTAATGGTGCAGCTCGGCCGACGCAAGAAAGTTTTCATGTTGCACACTGACAAGATAAATACAACTAGAAGAAGCGAATAGTTTTGAAAAAACGTAAATTAGTTATGAAAATTTGGGGTTTATACTATCAAAAGAAACTACTGAAAAGTAATGCTGAACAAGAAGACAAAACTGACCCAATTCTCAATCGGCAACCTGGGAGTCTATTCTCGTCATCTTTTTGAAGCGAATGCGTGACTTCTCGAATGGTTAGGTGAGAGTGGGGATATCGGCGGTTGCCCTGTGTTTGGAACGTATGGGCGTGGCGCGTACGTTATTGTTCTTAGCGACGAGCAAACTTGCTCATAGATACGTTCGTATGGGCGTGGCGCGTGCGTTATTGTTCTTAGCGACGAGCAAACTTGCTCATAGATACGGGTTCGTATGGGCGTGGCGCGTGCGTTATTGTACTTAGCGACAAGTCAATTTGCTCATAGCTACGTTCCAGAGGGAAACCGCTGATATCCCCACTCCGTCCACCTAAACATTCAAGAAGTCTCGCATTCGCTTCAAAAAGATGACGAGAATAGACTCCCTGAAGGTGGAGGAAGAAGACCCAGCTCGATATGGATGGAAGAAGTTAAATATGATCTTCGAACAGCAGGCATACATAAATGGCAGGAAAATACTGGAGATGGGAAGACATGGAGGACCATTTGCAAAAAGACGTAAATACCGATATGTATGTAGAATGTTGGAGGAAAGTGCGTATACTGATGAAAAGGGGAACTTAAGAAAAGGCAGACCCAGGAAAGAATTTTTTAAAGAAGGCAACAAAATGAAACAAAAACTGTAGTTCTTATAAAAGATCTTATGAAAAGGATATAGTACGTGAATTTAGTTCAGAACAAAATAATAAAAACATCGTTTTAGATATCGTTTTCATCTTTCATCAAATTGATGCTTAATTTAACCATAAAAGGACATGCGTTTTTCGCAAATAATGTTTTAAATATATCTTGTTTTAGTTGTTGTTGTTAATGTTCATAAGTTCATACTTAAAAAGGCGTGGAATGCCTAAAAGCACTATCATATCTTGTTGTAGTTTCATTTCTATTCATTGTTTGTAGATCACTGTCCAAGGCTCATTAAATTAAAAAATGACTTACATAATCCCGGAATTTATATTGATAATTCCAGGATCCCAAAATAGCTTATTAGACCAGGCAATAGAGATTTTTTCGTGCCAAAAATAGTATCAGCAAACCGATGGTCCCAGCTCACGTGGAACAGTCCGTAGATGAATTGTGATGTGTTTTCGACTCGGAAATATCATTAAGTACTTAATTTGGTAGTAATAAACAAGAAACCACAAAAAATCGTGCTTTTTTTCGTTTTTCGCTTGTAAAAGCTGAACCGATGGAGCAATAATCTTGATACTTTCAACAGACAAATTGTTGAGAATGAAAATGCGAAAAAAATAAACCCCACACGGACTCTATCGCATTAAAATTAACGGAGAAAATTCGGAAAAACCGGAAAAATCTGCGTTTTTTTCAAGAATTCATATCTCTGTCATTTTCAAAGTAGTCGCGCAGGCTTTTCGCGACAAAGTAGCGATTGGTGGGTACTTTGAGTGTACACAACCCAGGCTTTGTCCGATGATTAGTTTTTGCACAATTGCGATTGAAATTTTTTTATGCAATGTGGTTCGGCGAGCCTGGATGCGTCGGAGGTGGTCCGACTTTAATTTTTTTTAACGTATTTCGAAACTAGAAGTATTGTGCTACAAAACGCCTGTTTTGATTTTACGTTAAAATGTTGCGAAATAGGTGAAAAATGCTTGCAAACAAGACCGAAAATTGCCGTGCGCTCCAAAGCCGTCGAGTAGAGGGGGTAGGCTGCCGACGCGGGGTATCTATAGTAATACCAGCGCGCTGCGCGCTTCCCCGAGTCGGCCGTCTACCCCAGTACTCGATCACTTTGGAGCGCCCGGTAGTTTTCGGTCATTTTTTTTTTGCAAGCATTTTTCACCTATTTCCCAACATTTTAACGCAAAATCAGAATAGACGTTTTGTAGCACAATACTTCTACTTTCGAAATACGTTAAAATAATTAAAATCGGACCCCCTCTGACGCATCCAGGGTCGCCGAACCAACTTGTATAAAAAAATACAAATTGCAATTGTGCAAAAATTAATCATCGGACAACGCCTGGGTTATGCACACTTAAAGTACCCATCAATCGCTACAAGCGAAAAACGAAAAAAAGCACGTTCTTTGTGTTTTTTTGTTTATAACAAATTAAGTAATGATATTTGCAAGTCGAAAACACATCACAATTCATCTACGGACTGTTCCACGTGACCTGGGACCGTCGGCTAGCTGATACTATTTTAGTCACGAAAAAATCTCTATTGCCTGGTCTATATTACCTGTCGGGATTCTGAGATCTCCAAATCCCGAGAACCCGAAATTGGAAGCCCCAGTAGGTATATTTATTATAGTAGAATTTGAATCTGAAGGCATACATTTTGAATTGTTTGCGTTTTTGCACTAATTTTCTCAAACTAAATTCTGAAAAAAATAATCGTTAATCGACGAAAACGTCTCGGAATAACTTAAATACTTGTCAGTGATCAGCCTCAGGTATTTTGTTTGATTTGTTCCCTTAGTTTGGTGTAAATGTACACTATAAAATGTATAGTATTACATAAATATATTCCTGCTTGTGGCACTTCATATTTTGGATGTTGGATTAATGGTATGGAAACCGCCAAGAACTATGGCCACCAAGATTAAAAAATATTTTTTTTAGTTGCAAAACAAGAAGAAGCAATTCGGAAAATTAGCGCAAGAACAAAAGAGCATCATCAAATCAGCGTGGAACAAAAGAGTACCAAAACGTCACTATCACTATCGTCAATATCAACAAACAGAACATCATTTGAAACAATCATTGGTATAATTTCAATTTTTGTATGAAGCAGAATTAAATATGTACTTAGTTCCACACCTACCTTTACATTGTACGATAAAAAAAAATCGTAACATTTTTGAAGAAATTATCGTATAATCTCGTATTCCCAAGTGGATCAAACGCTCCTACACAGTTCTGTAATTAAATAACACTAAAAATAGTCAACTCAGTTAATGTATCCAGGAAGCCGCGGGCCATGATTTTTAGTTTATTTTGCAGCTCGTGCTCCGTGATGAACTAGCCTCGTCTAGCACACATTCACAACATGAGAAAATTATAATTAAAATACCCCTAAGCGCCCCATAACAAATTGCAGCAGGTGAATCCGTGAACAAGTATTTAACAACGTTAAGTAATATGCAAATTGGATACTATTTTTACGAAGGCTGACGACTATTATTAATTGTTTAAGTATAAATATCTAGTATGGGGGTCTGAGGTCAATGAAGACAATAATAGTGTAAATAATAAAATAATACATAAGTCTAGTTAGAGACACCGGACACAAATACCAAAGATTCTCGCAATTCAATATCAGTTTATAAGTCGTATATTTCAGGCCCACAAAGCAGTAAATTTTGATGTTTGAATTCTCAAGTGTAAATATCTGGTGTGAAACCAACTGGTTGTCGTTAAATATACGAAAACACTGTAAAAAAATAATTGATTTCAATGAAAATAGTGGAGTTTAAAATTAAATCAAAGGAAACTCGTACTATATGATATTGTTGTTGGCATTTTCTGCTATTACTTCGAAGTTTCCTGTTTTGGTTTATCTAATTATGTGGCACATTTACTTAATTGTTAATCTCAATTCTCATTCATTCACTGAATTCAATAAATTCGCCAACTTATAATAGTATATTATTTGACGAGCACATAATTAAGGATATTTTCCCGCAAGCATGATTATATAATTCATTTCTAAACATGCGAGCGATTTATATCCGTTGTGTGCGAGTCGAATAGGACGTTTTATCTACGACTCATAAATTCCATTTTAAATCAAATATTTTAAATGCATTTGTCGATGGTGGCGAGGCGAACTGTCAAATAACTGTCATCCTTGTAGGTTTTGACAGTACGACTTTAACAGTACGTTCGTATAATGATGTCATTATTATACAAACCTACTGTCATCATAATCATCGGTGTGTATCATGGTAGGCATTATTATAGTCATAGATTCGTATGCAATGATCTTATATGTGAGTCGTAGATAAATATACATTTTGCTTTACTAGCTTTTCAGTTAACTTTTCTCACTACAAAGGCCTATCTTCAAAGTAGAGAATAAGGGGATAAAAGAAGATTGAAGCATACTAAATGAAGCCTTGGGCCCGACCTTGAAGACCTGGCAGGGTTGTAAGAAGTCATAAAATAGATATATTCAAACTGCCTGCTATTAGATTACTTATGTATATTAGACCAACACCGCCTCGGCAACTATGTCGAACAAAGGTGTTAATGACGATATATTAATAGTTCCAGAATCGAGTTTCTTCTGTTTATAACTCTCTGACCTAGGTTTAGTGACGTCCATTTTACGATACTTTTTATGGACATACCTTGTCTGTATGTAAATACGATTCACATAGACAAACCTTTGAAACCATACCAAAAAGAAAAAAGGGGAAATTAAAGAAAGTATAAGTTTAACAACATCAACAACAACAAAGTAAGCAAATTCAAGCTTTATGCATGGCGCTGAAAACCAAAAAGTAAAAGATAAAATTTATTAACATTATAGGATCAATGTTAAGAAACTCGTTGAAAGCTGATACTGAAAATCAATGATCAAAATATGTATTTGTGTTTCACAAAAAAAAAGTTTATTTTGAAAATGCCATGATCTGAAACCCTGTCAGGTAAAATGGAATGTGCTAAAGTTAAATGGCCAAGGCGTGCTTAATGTTCAAAACAATTAGCAACAGCGACAGCGTCAAACGTGGTATTATATTGTATTTATCACCAGAGCCTCTCTAGGAATCTGGATGGGTTTTTCCTTTCTCGGAAATAATACAATTGCTTCCTTGAAATAAAGTAAAAACCATACAAATTCCAACGCAGAATGTGCTGAATGCTAGAAACGATAGTTCTTTATTCGAAGAACACAACTGATACAAAAGTGTTTCCAAGGCGGACAACATAGGTACTACAAGACAACAGTAGCAAAGGTTGGTTATAAAAGGTTTTTGAAATAAAGTTTTTATGGGTTTCTACTGGACGATTGTAAATACCTGTCCTTTTTGATTTAATAGATTAGGCATATCCACCATCTTTTTTATATCATTTCTTTTTTCGTGTTCTTTTCGATTTAGGCAACATGGTAGGTATACGAGTTAGTATTTTTGAAGAAGATTATTAAATTAAAGAAATATGCACCATAAGAATTGAAATTTGAGATTTAATTAACATTTTTGTTTGCACTATTTCTATGATCATATAGAAAATCCTTTTATACGATACAGAAATTTAAAAACTGGTTTTGTTTTAAACAAAGCAACTAATTTTATGAATATTCGAACTATTTATTTTAAGTATAACATTTTTTTATCCTACACTATTAGCGTTTTCGACTTACTGCACTTTTTCTGCACTGGCTTGCCCCGGGGCAGTTTTGCGTGTTCGACTTATAATTTTCAGGTGGCACTCGTCGAGTGCGGCGTGTTCGACTTACGACCAAAGTTGCCCTCAGTGCGCACTGAGGGCAATTTTCTTGCTCCGACTTCTGGAGTCGGTGCAGTGTCAGTGCAATATGGCGGACTGTCAACAAGCGATGTCAGGTTGCGCCAAAGTCACGGCTTATGGACTTATTATCGTCTTCGTCATCTGCGGGCGAAGAAGATATTTTAATTGCCATGCAGAAAAGCAGAAAAAACTGTCGCGAATAAAAAATTTTGATATCAACTTTTGATATCCCAAACCGACGGTGCCGGGCGATGGTGCCGGGTCGCACTGAGAGCGTGCATAGAGCGGCTAAGTCGAAAACGCTATATGTCTATACGACAATGTTAGTTTGGCGTTTCTATGGAGACATGAAAGATGCTATATGGTACACAATTAGGGTTACCATCTGTAAAATCATTAAACCAGGACAAGAAGCTCAAAAACCCCGGATTTTTAGTTTGAAACCCGGACATACCGGTTGGAAAATTTTCATTTTACGCACTAATGAAATAAATAAAAAATTGTAATAATTTATCATTCATTATTTATCTTTATTATTATTTTATAAAAATATCTGCTTATCCAAGATAACAGCATTATAAAAGTAAATTAACTACTGAAATACAATCAGTATTAAGGCTCCCGCCTCCGACCTTGAAAACGCGAGAATAACGACATAATTATGCGAAATGCTCGCTACCATTCGATTCTGAAGGTCCTTATGCAACTGCCATCGGAAAGGAATTTCAATATTTATGAAAATTATTTATGCCAATTTTGATATGGACTACAAATATAGAAATGCTTTCCGATGGCAGTTGCGTCTGATTATTGTCTGCAGCAATACATTATAAAGTATAATTAAATGTTCACTATAAGACCACGAGTTATTTTTTTCTGAACTTCTCTAGACTTGCATTCTGGAGTATTGTAGTGTGTGATTGTAATAACGTAAAATAAAAGATTTCAGTTCTGATGTCTGGTTTTATTTGTTTTCTTGCGTACCGGTTTCGGGATTGCTCCCGTCTTCAGCGCAATCTACATAAAAACATGAAAACAATTAACAAAGATACATATTAAAAATTCTTAACCTACAAACCGTCTAGAGTACGTATAATTCATGACAAACGAGCGTTTTCATTGCTATGGTTCTTGCGTCGATTCCTATGGTGTTCCAGTGATAGGTGGCAATTACTGGTTGTAGAGAATCACAGAGATTATCACTAATTAGAAGAAATTTGTCGGAGCGAACAGCTGTGGCGTATAAAACAACCGCGTGCGATGGAGTAAGGCCGGGTTGGTCAGTTCGGTATCACTGATGTAGATGGCGTTGTTGCAGGGGGACATGTATAAAGTTTGAAAACATTCTGTTGTTGTTGAATTCCGTAATGTCATTAAGAATGTTGTTCGGGTCTATCGCTTTATGTCTGCGTATTTCCAGCTCTTCCACAATGTCCATTCTACGTGATTTATTCATTTGATGCATTAGCGTCATGTTGTCAATAGTTGTAGTATGACCTGTGTCCGTAAGATGTCGCCCCAGTGCAGAATTTTGTTTTCTGTTGATGTGTTCGTTAAATCTTATCCTCAAATTTCTACCAGTTTGGCCCAAATAAAAATTATCACAGTCATTGCATTTTATTTTGTATATTCCGCTCTTTTCCGTCCTGTCTATTTTGTGTTTGCAATTAACGAGAAAACTACTTATTTTGAAATTGGTTCTTAAAGCCGGTGTGATGTTGTACTTTTCTAATGATTTTCTGATAGGTGCTGACAAAGATCTATTATAATCAAGTATTACATATTTAGTTTTCATTTTTATATTGGGGTAGATCATGTTGTTGATGTTTGTTCTATGTATCTTGTTATAAACTGTCTGTAGATCTGTATTACCATAGCCATTGTCTTCAGCAATTTGCATTATGGTACGAATTTCTGAGGTAAAGTTACAGTCGTTTAAGGGGATATGAAGCGCTCTATTGAAGAGAAACCGAAGAGCTGCTTCCTTGTAGTTATGGGACGTGTAGCTGGATTTTGGGATTATAATATCTGTACTTGTGGGTTTACGATATATATTATAATTTAATTTTTCATTCTCTCTGTGCAAAGTGATATCCAAAAAATTCAGTTTGTTATTGTTCTCCCTCTCTATCGTGAAATTTAAGTCGTCAATGCTATTGAAAAGATTGTGTAACGCCACAAGTTTGGCATTACTGCCTTCATAAATAATGAGAATATCGTCAACATAACGGCAGTAGTGTTTAATGTCGGCTGTGAAATGGCTATTTTTTTCCGAAAAAATTTTTTCTTCTATATTGTTGATATAAAATTCAGCTATTAAGCCTGAGATTGATGATCCCATGGCTACCCCGTGGTTCATACGGTAGTAGTTATTGTTAAAAATAAAGAAATTTTGATCTGTGACAACTTCTAAGAGTTCCATTAGGTACTCTATATCTATGACGTCCAAGTAGTCGTGTTCTGTTAATTTGCTTAAAAGAAATTTCTTGATGATAGACAGTGTTTTTTTGATCGGTATGTTAGTGTAAACCCACAAGTACAGATATTATAATCCCAAAATCCAGCTACACGTCCCATAACTACAAGGAAGCAGCTCTTCGGTTTCTCTTCAATAGAGCGCTTCATATCCCCTTAAACGACTGTAACTTTACCTCAGAAATTCGTACCATAATGCAAATTGCTGAAGACAATGGCTATGGTAATACAGATCTACAGACAGTTTATAACAAGATACATAGAACAAACATCAACAACATGATCTACCCCAATATAAAAATGAAAACTAAATATGTAATACTTGATTATAATAGATCTTTGTCAGCACCTATCAGAAAATCATTAGAAAAGTACAACATCACACCGGCTTTAAGAACCAATTTCAAAATAAGTAGTTTTCTCGTTAATTGCAAACACAAAATAGACAGGACGGAAAAGAGCGGAATATACAAAATAAAATGCAATGACTGTGATAATTTTTATTTGGGCCAAACTGGTAGAAATTTGAGGATAAGATTTAACGAACACATCAACAGAAAACAAAATTCTGCACTGGGGCGACATCTTACGGACACAGGTCATACTACAACTATTGACAACATGACGCTAATGCATCAAATGAATAAATCACGTAGAATGGACATTGTGGAAGAGCTGGAAATACGCAGACATAAAGCGATAGACCCGAACAACATTCTTAATGACATTACGGAATTCAACAACAACAGAATGTTTTCAAACTTTATACATGTCCCCCTGCAACAACGCCATCTACATCAGTGATACCGAACTGACCAACCCGGCCTTACTCCATCGCACGCGGTTGTTTTATACGCCACAGCTGTTCGCTCCGACAAATTTCTTCTAATTAGTGATAATCTCTGTGATTCTCTACAACCAGTAATTGCCACCTATCACTGGAACACCATAGGAATCGACGCAAGAACCATAGCAATGAAAACGCTCGTTTGTCATGAATTATACGTACTCTAGACGGTTTGTAGGTTAAGAATTTTTAATATGTATCTTTGTTAATTGTTTTCATGTTTTTATGTAGATTGCGCTGAAGACGGGAGCAATCCCGAAACCGGTACGCAAGAAAACAAATAAAACCAGACATCAGAACTGAAATCTTTTATTTTACGTTAACATTTTCTGATAAATATGGAGATATTCCTAGCCAATATGATTGTAATAAGTTGGCAACCATGTTTACAATAGCGACGATTGTGAAAGTACTAGATCATCGACTAGAAAACTCAAACATAGTCCAGTTTGAATATTTGTACAAATAGAAAGAACTATATTCATTTCTTTAGGGTATACTACACGTCAAATGTAATAAATACGAAATAAAAACAGACATATTTATAGTAGCGCCATCTACATCTGGTGATTTCGAAGCTTTGGAGAGAAGTTCGCTACAGTTCGCTATTTGAATTGAGACGGGACCCTTAAACAACCTTAATACTATCTTTGGTATAACTTTTTTGTTTGGCAAGATAAATAAATCTTAAAGACTAAAGAAATTCCACTTTCCTGTTACTTTTACTCTCCCATTTAAGAATATTATTCTAATAATTAAAGAAACTTTAACTCTATTTTCATATCTTAACAAAACGTAAATCATGTAATAATTTCAGAAACTAAAAATATCTACTGTATAGGTGTTATTTATTATCGGGCTTTTGGTACTTCTCAGTATTTCCTATAGGCTTTAGAATGGCTTCCTTCTTAATAGAAGTTTATAAAAATCAAGGCACCTGTAATCTTTGAAATTATATTTTATTTTGATGAGTGACGAAACCGTGTCTGTGCTCAATAAATTTCTTTCGTTTGTCTCTTGTTAGGTAATTAGTGAAAACACTCTCTCTACGTAGACATTATATGAGCTGGTATGCAAAAAAAAATTGAGCAATCAATTCATAGTACAAATGAGCATTCGGTGTTTTAAAAAAAATTAACCAAAATGGTTTCAACGGCGCGTGGCGACGACCCGGACTGTTAAGAAAACTCCGCCGACGCTCCCCGCCCCCCGGACACCCTCCGAACTAGGACAAATCCGGGGAAACCCGGACGGATGGCAACCCTACACACATGTAAACAAAACCAAGTCCGAACTTGCACAGAATACCTATAGCAATGTTCAATGTTTACCTACTTATGATATTTTCGATTTAACGGACTTGAATTAACTGATGATGAATGTAGCGGAAGTTAATGAGTCCGTTAATGGCTTTTAAAGTTAACTTAAAAGTTAATTCGTTAACGAAAAATTTATCTTCGTTAATTAACGATTAACGGATTAACGCTTTTGTGCCCAGCTTTGCATTTTCTAATAAAATGAGTTAACCATGGACTTACTCTACACGTACAATTGATGAAGAATATGCCTTTGTGGTCCCCAGGAGCAAAAACACTCAATTTAAGCTGTTTGTGTATTAAAGTTGGCCATCAGATACAAAAGTACACATTTGTTTTTGGACGAATCAGGTTGCGATTCGTCAGTCACGTGTTGTACAACATGTTGTAAACATAATTGTCTCCAAATCAGTTTAGTATTGATAGACCAGCAAGTATGTAGTAGATTACCTACATAAAATTCTCGCGTTTATTAAAATTTAAAAAAAAATGTGAGAGGAAACCAAATTGTAAATAAGCTAGAATGGAAGAGAGAAATAGCCAAGACAAATGGTTTATTTCTTATTATCTAAACTTATTGTTGTTTGAACCATTAATACAGAGACGAATCTTTTCTGTAATAACTGTAATAAGTCAGACATTTCTGAATAAAACACTTACATCGTTAAAATAATAAATAGAAAATTTCTATCAAAATTGCAAGTTGATTGGTACGCTTGTCTTGGTTTTGGTAGGTTTTTGGCGTTTTACTTAAAACTAGTATATATGTATATGTTTTACTTAAAACCTGTATATGTATGTCAAATGTCTGCTTTTGCATTTTCAAGATTCATTTTATACTTGAGTCGCACTTTTGAAAAATTATCTAAACATTCAATATCATTTAACCCAAACATACCTGTGAAGTGTGAAGCGAACAAAAAAAAGTGTTCGGTCTGTGACCGTACGACCAGTTTCTTGTTTTCGCGTAAAGACATCACACGCAGTTGTTTTTTTTTGTTACACACGTTACTTCTCGCGATAGATTTTAGATCGGCGTTGTATAATTTTCTTAATTAATTTAGTAGTATGTAGTGCAAATTCATTATGTGATACTTATACTGCCGTTATGGTTTTGTTAGAGACAGAATATGGGACACCGGACAGAATATGTTGGAATAAGGACTTCATAGGACTGCTGGGTGAATGTTAAGGTAATTTA
This sequence comes from Aphodius sticticus, assembly GCA_963966075.1. Lineage (NCBI taxonomy): Eukaryota > Metazoa > Arthropoda > Insecta > Coleoptera > Scarabaeidae > Aphodius > Aphodius sticticus. The sequence continues at coordinate 19,786,769 of OZ014512.1, forward strand.
TTTTAAGTTTATATGTATATAAGTATATTTATCGTTTATATGTTTATGTCGGTTTCGAGCGGATCCAACGATATTGAGTATAGATGTAGTATAGAATCAGGGCTCCAAAAAGTGGGGAGTTATTTAATTAAGCAAACAATACATTCCTACAATATAAAATACGAACATTAAATTCTTGTTTGTGGCCAATACAAGCACTCAATTTCTTGGTATTCTTTATATTTTTTTAATGAACAAACACCTGATTATTTACTTTATTATGTACGAAGCTAATCAAGGATACATAATTATTGTGGAAATTCTACTTTAGGTAACATAATCAAAAATATATTATTATTATTTAAAAAAATTATATATAAATAGTAGGAATTAGAAATTCAATAAGGTAACAAAACAATGTAAATAATGTAATTTTGCAATATTATGTATTTGAGCTTATGCATTGAGAATGGCAAATGCGATTCTATTGCCATGAGTATATTTGCGATTCTAAGCTCAAAATGCACAAATGATGAATAAAGTTGATAGATATCAGACATTTTTGATACTGGAATTAGAATGTAAATACTACAACACTATGACATAAAAATGTCATAGCTCTTGTTCTTTTTTTTTTAATAGAATTGAAAAAATGAACGAACGCAAAAGTAGTTTTTCTCTTATTTCTCATATGAAATCTAATGAGTCGTTGTATAGTCTATATGTATATTGTATATTGTGTAACACAATATACTATTCTGAGAAATGGATGGTCAACAGATAGCGGGCATGTTTATCAGAGAAAGTTGCGTTTTATCTTGGATAATCAGGATTCTACTGTACCAAGAACCTACACAACGGGCTTCAAGACATTGTAGACAAATGCATCAACATTACCACCCTCCTTTCAAATTTTGGTCAAGAAATATCTTGTCATGATTCAACATGATGCTTTTTCTGGTCTAAGTTTGAGAATCCCTGTGGAGAAATTAATCGAACTGGTTAGGTTCCGAAGTACATAGTCTGTTACAAAGAATTGTTACGTCTTTGTAACAGACTACTTGAAAATCTCGCCAAGTTGCTTAATTACTCCATAGGGTGTTTCAAACTTAGAGAAATCAGAGAAAGTTGCGTTTTTATCTTGGATAATCAGGATTCTACTGTACCAAGAACCTACACAACGGACTTCAGGACATTGTAAACAAATGCATCAACATTACCACCCTCCTTTCAAATTTTGGTCAAGAAATATCTTGTCATGATTCAACATGATGCTTTTTCTGGTCTAAGTTTGAGAATCCCTGTGGAGAAATTAATCGAACTGGTTAGGTTCCGAAGTACATAGTCTGTTACAAAGAATTGTTACGTCTTTGTAACAGACTACTTGAAAATCTCGCCAAGTTGCTTAATTACTCCATAGGGTGTTTCAAACTTAGAGAAATCAGAGAAAGTTGCGTTTTTATCTTGGATAATCAGGATTCTACTGTACCAAGAACCTACACAACGGACTTCAGGACATTGTAAACAAATGCATCAACATTACCACCCTCCTTTCAAATTTTGGTCAAGAAATATCTTGTCATGATTCAACATGATGCTTTTTCTGGTCTAAGTTTGAGAATCCCTGTGGAGAAATTAATCGAACTGGTTAGGTTCCGAAGTACATAGTCTGTTACAAAGAATTGTTACGTCTTTGTAACAGACTACTTGAAAATCTCGCCAAGTTGCTTAATTACTCCATAGGGTGTTTCAAACTTAGAGAAATCAGAGAAAGTTGCGGTTTTATCTTGGATAATCAGGATTCTACTGTACCAAGAACCTACACAACGGACTTCAGGACATTGTAAACAAATGCATCAACATTACCACCCTCCTTTCAAATTTTGGTCAAGAAATATCTTGTCATGATTCAACATGATGCTTTTTCTGGTCTAAGTTTGAGAATCCCTGTGGAGAAATTAATCGAACTGGTTAGGTTCCGAAGTACATAGTCTGTTACAAAGAATTGTTACGTCTTTGTAACAGACTACTTGAAAATCTCGCCAAGTTGCTTAATTACTCCATAGGGTGTTTCAAACTTAGAGAAATCAGAGAAAGTTGCGTTTTTATCTTGGATAATCAGGATTCTACTGTACCAAGAACCTACACAACGGACTTCAGGACATTGTAAACAAATGCATCAACATTACCACCCTCCTTTCAAATTTTGGTCAAGAAATATCTTGTCATGATTCAACATGATGCTTTTTCTGGTCTAAGTTTGAGAATCCCTGTGGAGAAATTAATCGAACTGGTTAGGTTCCAAAGTACATAGTCTGTTACAAAGAATTGTTACGTCTTTGTAACAGACTACTTGAAAATCTCGCCAAGTTGCTTAATTACTCCATAGGGTGTTTCAAACTTAGAGAAATCAGAGAAAGTTGCGTTTTTATCTTGGATAATCAGGATTCTACTGTACCAAGAACCTACACAACGGACTTCAGGACATTGTAAACAAATGCATCAACATTACCACCCTCCTTTCAAATTTTTGTCAAGAAATATCTTGTCATGATTCAACATGATGCTTTTTCTGGTCTAAGTTTAAGAATCCCTGTGTAGAAATTAAGCGAATTGGTTAGGTTCCCAAGTACATAGTCTGTTACAAAGAATTGTTACGTCTTTGTACCAGACTACTTGAAAATCTCACCAAGTTGCTTAATTACTCCATAGGGTGTTTCAAACTTAGACCACCAAAACATCATGTAGATTCTACCGGAATAAGTTCTAAGAATTTCTTTTTCAATTTGCAAGCAATCTTGATGAATATGTTAAAAAAATCATCTAAATCTATCATTAATTACAAATGTTATCTATTAAACATCAAAGTTCAGAGTTATCAGACACGGGTCGCCCACGTAGCCTCGGTAATCGGGACTGTGCTTTATACATATACAAATATGTACTAACAATTATTTAGTAACGCGCCTTCTTATTTATACCTTCCAATAAAGGCAACACCAATTTATTACCTGAAGAACCACAACCTAAATATTTGAATTTACTGGATTCAATATTATAAATTCTATAATATTGATAATATATTATAGGTATTCATTCTTCATGGTTTTCTAAATAACTCAGTTATTTTCTAATAAATAAAAATAATTGCATTGTCAATAATAAATACCATGACAAAATACATACTAATGTTTCAACATATAATGAAATCTATTGCAACAATAAATTCATCAACAAAATCAGTACAATTTAGCGCCCAATAAAATCAAATCAAAACAAGAAACTAACCTCACCTTTTCGGAATGTCAAAGTTGAACACCAATTTGGCCGGATTTATGAATGAATATCACGATTATTTCTTAGTAGTAGCCCGTAGGAGCACAATTAGTGTCACTTTATCGTAATTTTTAATTAATACATTCTAAAAACAAAAGCCGAACTTCGCACTATCAACAAAACTTTCAAGATTCCGCACTGCAGGTCACGAGAACTCTCGTATTCTTCGTCTTGAAGATGGCAGGTGCAACTTTTATGGTTTCTTGTGCGTTAGAGAAAGATGAAAGATTACTAGCGTTTCGTATCTCGCATGTCTTCGCGTAAATTCCATGATATTCAGAGTTTATCAAGAATGCTTGGACCCTGATGACCCGCTGTAGTAGTAAATTAATTAAAATATAATTAATAATTAAGCTGGAAATATGAACTACCTGAAATCATGATCTAAGAATTGGCATCCGAGACTGGTACATCTACATCCAAGAAGTAGGCAACAACTTTAACACTTTTCGAAATTGTGTTTTAAAAAGTAAAATTAGTACAATGCTATTATGGATTTATGTGTAGATGATAAATACGTGATAAGGTAAGTGCTACCTTCATTTAAAGTAGGTTAATCTCAAAAGAGATAAACACATACAAAATATCGAACCTAATATGACATTTTATGTAGGAATTATACGCATACGCTAGGGCGGGGCGTTTCAATAAGCGATATTTGAACGAATATATCTTTTTAACTCCCAAAATTGATAGAAAGATCTATGAAAAACTATACACCATAAAGATGTATAAGTATAACATAACAGTGTGACAGCGCCCCCTAGCGGATGAAATGTTGAATACACCCAGAGCTGTGGTTTTGCAGCTACCTATATCTGGCGGAATGGAAGTTACCTTTAGTTAATCAATTAATTAAGGTAATCGGACGTCTCGCATCTAGCAGTCCTGATTATTCATATTTTGTCATGCGCTCCGCGTTGTTTTCGATTCGCTTTTTCCATGTTTATTTCATAAAATTTATTTCTTTTTACAGAGAAATACAAAAAAGGGTTCGTTTTATTTGTCCAGACATTCTTTTTAATATTTTTGATAGAAATAGAATTGGTCAAAATTTGCGGATTATTTTATTTTATTATTTAAAATAATATTACTTTGCAACTTACCTTGATAATGGGCCTAACTTCATATCACGAAAGTTACGTAAACGGGGTGGGCAGCTACGTTGTTTGTTGCCATGAAACAAACCATTTATACTAAACATTTTGGTATGAAGTTCACCCCAATGATTAACAACAAAATCCAAAAGGTTTGCAAATTCTACTATCTGATCTTTGAACAAAGGGATAAATAACAACAAGCATGCTATTTAGTATATAATATTTATTTAATAACTTATAATATACAAGTAACTTGTGAAAACACAAGTACATACAAATATTAAAACAATCGAAACAACTGTATATAAGAATATAATAGAATTATTGCTTATATCATCAAAAGATTTAGGAAAGGTATACAATATACAAACAAAATAAATTATCTAAAACAAGAAGAAAAAACATTGTGGTCAAAAGTATCCAGCACTTAAACATGGGTCAGGATAATTAGTTTTTGATTAATTATTCACATACAAAACTGGAAGACAATAGTCCAAAACAACAGGTTAACGAGGGGAGGAACTTAATATATTTAGTATTGGGAAGATTTTAAACACTTGGCACATGTAGAACTCTAAAAAATAAAAAATAACATCAAGCCAACAATGAATCGTCTGGCAAAAGCAGAGTATTTTATTTCTAACATCAGGCATTAACTGGTATTGCTATTAGAAGTTTAGAACAATAGTTTTTTTTTTCTTTAAAAGATGGTGTTTTGAAACACTAGCTTTATAAGGACACGATTATTTCCTATTTCCTAATCTTACCGTTTTCATTTAATATATATATATAGTTTTTTCTGGGTGTCCAAATCAGTAATCGACGATACACGAATATTGCTACAAAATGAGACAAATTATAGCCCCCAAAGAATGGAAAAAGCTTCCTCTCAAAAAACATATATGATTGTTTCGTTTGTTTCTCTCTTTTTTCTCACATGATAGGAAGAGCGCTTATATCACGGATGATAGAAAAAATATATATTTATATATCAGATTTTCACTACTCTACATAGAATTGTACGTATCGATAAAAGTCAAACCACAGAAGCAATTCGAAAACTGAACGAAAAACTAACCTCAAATTTCTTTTATTTCCACCTACTTTACGTGTGACCAAAGGTCGTAAAACACAATGACGGCTAAAATTTGGGAGCGCCCCAAACTTTCTTTGATTATTTGCCTCATGTTGTACAACCTTCGATGTGGTCTCGTAAACCAGACACAGCCTTAACACTTTCTGTGATTTCACTTCAACTGCTTCTCGATTGTTTCCCTATTCGTACCTCTCTTACATTTTATCGATAAATTATTGCTTATCGGTATGATAGATAGAAGTGACATTCAAAGGTTCTACAGTATGTAGAAAAAAATATGTAAAAACAGAAACGCACTACAAAACCCATTAGAAATTAAACTAAGGCATAACGAGGTAAAAATTAATTATACGAACCTATACACAAAAAATACATTAAAACATAAAAACATCTTACATCTATGGTAAAGATAATCCAACTAATTATTTCCTGATTGCACATATTTCTCGTAAAATTAGTTTTTAATAAGAATTTAAACAACAGATTTGAATATTTACAATTATTGTGAATTGTCTTAAGCAGATCGTATGTCAATTATAATTGCTCACTTCCCAAACATGAATATAATCTGAATTTATTTTAAAACACAAACACAATAATTTTAAATGTTTAGTTGGATTACCCGTTTATTCCGACTGAAATTGACTATAGCATTAATGGTAATTTTCCGCCTTTTAATGATATTTTAAAAAACTTACACGAACGAAACAAAATTTACATCTATTACAGTTCTTCTAAGCTTTGCAAGATATTAAGATATTGGGAGCATTTACAAAAACTGTAAAGAACAGAACAGTTTCTGTTTTATAACACAAACAAAAAGTTTATTTGGTGGCCGTCTTACGATACTAAAACTAACCAACTAAAACCAGATAAAAGATTTGATTTTGACGTAACATCTTCAAGACATATTATTATTCATTTATTTACAGGAAAATCTGAACTTGCATGGATAATTTTCTAATAATTCGACATTGCTCACTTGGCATGAAAAAAATTGAATGCAAACAATAACTTTTACTTTTGATACAGTTTTTATCACTGGTGTTCCCTACAATTTTAGAATAAATATACGGCTGCCTTGGACAATGCAAAGCCGTACCTCAATCATCAATGTGTAAACCAGTTGGAGTTAGGAACCAGATGTAGTTTGGTGGAGCCATCAAAAATTATTCATATATTCTTCGAATATGATTTATTATAGTTATTAGGAAAATGTAAATTTAACTTAAGTTGGGACCACACCCTGATGGCTGACAGGATAAAATAAAGTTTTGTTTTTGTTTATTTTTTTAGAATGTTTTGCTAATGGTTAAACACAAAAGAAGGGGAACCTGTGAAATCAGGTTATTTGACGACAAGAAAAAGCTTTATACTTAGCTATATTGACTAGTTTTGTGGGCTATTCAAAATTGTACACACATTGGTTGAATAAATAACGAGAAGCAAATGAATAATCCAGGAAAAAATATTGTCCTGACTTGGATTCGAACCAAGAACTTTAGGTATTGCACTTAATGAAGCCTTCAAATTGGAATGGAATCCTTTTGACATTGCTGTACTTTCCAATATCATTCGTAGTAAAACGTTTAATACACGGAGAAAAAAATTGTAAAGGAATTTTGTAAAACCAAAAAGTTGTCAAGTAACCATCAATGTCTGTAAAGAAACACAGTGCAATTGTTAACAATCATACTGTAATTACAGTACGTTTCCTGTGAACAAAAATATCATGTAATTAATATTACCGTCATAATGCAGTAATGTCATAATGTCAGTAATATCACTTCAATATGGAAATAGGAATATGTATGTGGAATATGCGAATATTGGAAAAAAATACAGCAGTATCCAGCAATGTTGCAGTAGAAAAAGAGTAAACTCTTCTTTGACAGCATTTTTTATGTAGTTTATTATATTCATTTTTTTAAACTTTACGAACATATTTTTCAACATGTTTTTCAATTTCTTAAAATTCGCAGCCGTTTCAGAAATTAACATAAGGAAAGAAGCATTTTTTTACTTTCAGAGAAATTTTCTAATGAATATGCAAAAAACGAATTTTTATGCCTTTTTTATTTTTTTTTTAATAAATAATTAAAAAATATGTGCATTTTCTAGTATTAGTATTTAGGGTCTAAAAAATAACAATAGTTACTCTTAGAGCTAGTTTTGTTTGCCTTTGAAAAAACACCCCCATAGAAGATATTCTTACATCCTAATTTCATCTATAACAAAAGATCACTATATTTTCTCTTAAAGTTTGTTAAACAAGGAAATGTTAGCTCTTACCTACACAATGTTAAAAACTGTGCTAATACACGACAATATACAGGGTGTCTCACAGAACTGGTACATTAGAAGTTTCTCATGTTCTACTACTTCTGGAAACTCGAAATTTTGGGACTAGAATTTACTCGATCTGAACTCTTTAGCTAAAATATTTTCAAATTAACTGTTTCGTCCGGTCACCGGAAGTCGGTATCAACTTTGTTATTTTAAATGGAATTATATAATTTTTATTTTATTTTTGGTTTCTACGTATCAAAATACATCATTTTTGATAATGTTTCCCTATACCTAAATATCCCACTTTTGAGTTTTTTTTTGATTTTACTAATTTTTTGGTGATTTTCGCGGTTATGCTTAAAATTTAATATCTCGGTTATTATTGAAACTAGAAGTTTCATGATTGGTGGTCCAAAACTCGAAACATAACCAAATAAGACGATGTTTAGTTCATCATGATGTTCAAAATTTACAACACAACAATTGAATTTTCAAACTTAAAAAACTATATTTTTTCAAATGGAACACCCTGTAGACCTATACACCATTCGATAGTAAATCTTCTTCCCTATCAATCAATATTAGGGTTCCCTATATCTATCTTTAATAGTTTTTGACATATTGTTAGTATGAAAGAATCCAAACTAAATACAAAACGATTTAGTTTTCATTTATAGGAATGTAACAACTTTGGAACAGCAGGAAAACAGAAAAATATTCAAAAGGTTTGTTAAAATTAAAATAATTTATTTGGGATATCTAACTTTAATTAAAACTTAATTATGTTGTTCGAAATGCTGCCCGTTCTGCTCCAAACATTTTAAAACTCTTCGCTGTACTTCTGTCATCGTCGTTCTTCGGACTTCTTGTCGCTGAAGTCCATTAATGGCGGCTACTAGTCTGTTAGTCAATTCTTCTCGAGTATTAACTGGTGTGGAATAGACCTGACTTTTCACATGACCCCAGCAATAAAACTCTAATGGTGTTAAATCTGGTGAGCTTGGTGGCCACCGTCAGGGTCCCCTATTTCCGAACCACCTATCGTCAAACATCCGATTAAGTTGAATGGATACCACATGCGAAGAATGTGCGGGTGCACCGTCCATTTGATAAAAGCTGTCGCGTAGAATATTAGCAGTCGCGTAGAATATTGAGAGGAAGAGTTTCGCAAAAAAGTGTTCACACATCCACGCAAAATTTCTAAATATCTATCACTATTTAAATTTTCGTTGTAAATTTCATATCTAATTTCATCCCCCTTTATTAAATGGGAGTATTCAAAATGGATTTAAAGAAGAAGTGACAATATCTCAAAAACTATTAAATATAGATATAGGGAACCCTAATATTGATTGATCGAGAATAAGATTTCCTATTGAATGGCGTATCGGTATACAGGTGGTTCCATTTGAAGAAAATGAGTTTTTTATGTTTGAAAATTCAATTATTGTGTTGTAAATTTTGAGCATCCCTGTATAAGATATCATGATGAACTAAACATCGTCTTATTTGGTTATGTTTCTAGTTTTGGACCACCAATCATTGAAACTAGTTTCAATAATAACCGAGATATTCAATTTTAAACGTAACCGCGAAAATCACCAAAAAATTAGTAAAATCAAAAAACTTAAAAATGGTGATATTTAGGTATAGGGAAACATTATCAAAAATGCCGTATTTTGATACGTAGTAACCAAAAATAAAATTAAAATTATATCATTCCATTTAAAATAACAAAGTTGATACCTACTTCCGGTGATTGGACGTGACAGTTAATTTGAAAATATTTTAGCTGAAGAGTTCAGATCGAGTAAATTCTAGTTCCAAAATTTCAAGTTTCCATAAATAGTAGAACATGAGAAACTTCTAATGTACCAGTTCCGTGAGACACCCTGTATAAGTTAAATAATATTTTAGATTTTGTATAAAATATAATTTTATTAGCAAGTATGGTGTTACCCCATAAGTATCTATCCTTCTAGAATTAATCATTTGCTTTTCCTTATGCATTCACATATTTTATTTTGCCAATTGTTTTTGCAAGCATTTGAATACGAGTTTATAATGCTAAAAACTTAATACAGTAGAGCGTTGATAACCCGCACTAATCGGACCGAAGGTGGTTCGGATTTACAAATTGTTCGGATTATCAAATATTGCAGCTAAATAGTAGAAAATAAGAGTATTGGATACAAGATACAAAGCAAAAGCAATATATCTGTAAACAGCAATCGACAAAAATGGCTTATTACTCGGTTACTCAGCGATTTACTTTTTAATATTTGTTTTTTAGGCGTTCGTATTAGCGAACCTTTGGATCACCGGCGTTCGGATTATCAACGCTGCACAGTAGTTTTTCAAAATGGCCACCATTTCACTAATTTCTGTTTAAATTAAAGGACAATTTTAAGATAAGCTAAAGCCAACTTGAAAATCTCTTCACAATTTTGATCAGCAAAGCTATAAATATGGATATTTATAAGTAAAAAATTTTCAAATAACACAGTGTATCACCCTTATATATTTAACTAAAGCATTTTTACTAGTAATAGTTGTTGCTCAAAAATTGTAAGTTTTTAGAGCATTTATTAGTGATGTTTCCTTATAAAATTAGTAACAACTCTGACGCCTGCGACTAAAATGCAATCATTCATATTGTTTGAAAATTCTGACCCTTACAAATGCGAACTAAAACTTGAAGGAACAACTTAAATAAAAACTATTCCTGCATTTAATGCATGTCATAGCGCACATTAGACAAAATTTTTGGCCCTTTAGCAGCCTCACCAAACACATCTAAAACCTACTCCAGCAAATGCCACATACAAATTTAAAAATATTTGCCCCTCCTGCCAAGTACAACACCTAAAGTAAAGCGCAAAGCCTCACTTACGTAACACCATCAAAGTGACCGTCCTCTCTCCATTTCATTAAATAAAATAAATAAATTTCAGTCTAGGAAACAATCCTATATACATCTCATATATAATATACAAACGTAACATAAAATATATTAAATTCATGGATAACAACACTCAGAAAGCTTGTAACGTAATCTTTTACTAGGGTTAAATTAAAATCATCTCTATTACCTTCCCTGGTTTATCTCGAGCTCGCGCCTGTGCTTGACCCACGCGTCGTCAGCATGCACGATATTGTTATTGTTGTTGTTCACTTTCCGCACATCCTTCTTTTTCCTGAGCAGCCGAGGCCTGAAGTGCGACGGCCTCTCGTAGAAGTCAGCCGTTCTCAACCGTTTCGACTGCCCGTCGTCGAACGTGTGGGAGTTATTACGCTTACGCGTGGTAATTCCGGCTAGATTGAGCAATGTTTCCGCACCCTCCTTGATCTTTCTCTCCTCCTCGTCCTCAAAGTCTATCCTTCTGCATGTCTCGCTCTTCAATAACCTGAAATTGATTTTATTGGATCGTAAAAGATAATGTACAATTGTAGTACACAGAATTTTTAAAATTAATATGTAGTTAGGCGAATGAACTAATAATGAAGTAACCTGGAAAATAATAACTTTTTTTTTGGATAATCAGTTCTAATCGATTCTATAACTGGCCGGTTTTTTTTTGGTTATTTGCAGGGTGCTAGGCAAAGGGGTCTAAAAGCCAGATTTTAAGTTTACCAGTGGTTTATCACCTACAAATTCGCAAAAATAAATAAACCTTTAAAAGCATCTCGCAAAAATACAAAGAGTAAGTGTTGATTAATAGTTCGCAACTCCGTTGTTAACTATTAAAATGTTTATTCTACCAGCGATTAATTTCCGTTTGTTACACCCATCATCAGGCCGTGCTGAAAGTCGAACATAGAGATAAGAAACACATTCATCGTTATATAATACGTAGCAGAACAATTGACATTTAACAAAGAACACATAAAATATATTTACCGTTAAAATAAGTCGAGAAACGAGTAGGGCATCTGTCACTGTCGAGAACCAATTTATTATATTGTGTTGCATTGAGGATGCTGTTCATAAATAAAAGAATGTGTGAAGTAATACGGAGGTAGCCATGAAAGGCACAAAATGTTGCTGAGCCCAAACGTATGAAAGTAATAGTTTACTAGTTTAATAGTTCGCAACAAAGCTTTATTCCCTCAATCAACGCTATCACACCACAGACAAATTATGGATGCGTTTATTACTAATATTCAACAAAGAGTAAGTTTTAGTTTGAGACAGTTTTGAACTTTGTGGGGCATTGAGTTAATTCACTATAAATTTGAAAACATTGCAACATCAGTCTTTTCTCTTTTGACCTGATTTTTAACCCATGTCTTGATATCAGGGCTGTGGAGTCGGTAAAAAAACTTTTGACTCCGACTCCGACTCCAGATAATTTTTGTAGTCCGACTCCGACTCCGGCAAAATTTTATTTGCTTCAAGCGAATTTGTTGGCGAAAAAAATTAAACTGACATAATCTAATTGCATACAAAATAAAAAACGCCTGCTAATCGGAGAACAATATTATGACCATATTTAAAAAGGAATTTTTTTTTTTCAAAGTATCTCTGAAATCAGTAGAAACATTAGAAATCATTCGAGTGTTTTCTCATTAGAGAGCACATAATTCTGAACTAGTTTTGACGTATTCTGCGAATCTCGGTGTTTTTTAGTTGATCGCAAGAAGACTACGACATAGCCACCAATAACTTAAAATTCGTCACCTACACTCGACAGAATTGAGCCGGATATTTTTTATATTATCGGCAAATGTCCCAAGTTCACTTTAACATATAATTTGAATGGAATTATCTAATCATTTCGTTGTAAATCTGATTACCATATTATGATGTATATTCGGGTGCCTACTCAATCCAAAACCAACCTTAAATGAAGGGTCCTATTTCACAATCTCAGTAACAATTTAAAATCTCTACACCTTTTGTTAAAGACAGAGGGATGTGATACTTTTGGTAAATCTGTGCCGAAAAAAAAAAGAATTAATTGGTTAAAGGTTTAAGGTTTAAAAATATCAATCATTAAAGCTAAAATTGCAAAGTTTTACTGGTAAAGCATTAACTTTTACAAACATTCAGATACGGGGGCGAATAAAAAAAAAAATGAGAGTTATTAATACGACTGTGACACGTGTCACATTGTTTCTTCTGGTACAAAAGATGTAGGAAACTATTTTTTATTTTTAAAATTTCAAGGGAATATCATTAAAATACTTTTTGCAATATTTAATGAATTGTTCAGCTGCTCTTTGTTGCCGAACGAATACGAGCAAATTGTCTTAATTTTGATGAATAAGAAAAACCACACGTTATCGCTTCACTTTCGAAAGTTCTAATTCGTCTAAACATACTTCGAAGTCCGATTTTTTTATTTGTAGATGATCGAGCTATCTTAATTAGCACATTTAAGTTGGTTGTTGGAAATTCGAAACAAACTATAAGTATATGCGACGCGGCAAGTTACTCACAATAGTCATTTTGCTAATCATCACTCACCACCGACCTGAGTGTTTTGTAGTTAAATTATATTTAGATATGTACCTAGGTATAGCATGGACCCGGAGTCGAAGTCGGTACACTTTTTCTGACTCCGACTCTTCTGAAATTTTTTGAACTCCGACTCCACGACTCTGACTCCGACTCCACAGCCCTGCTTGATATTCACCATTTTAGTACGGGTTCAGTCAATACAGCAAGAGAATGTATCGCAAATTCCTACTCCTACTCAGATTTTCAAAATACATGCTAACAAAATTATTTTCAATAATAAGAAAATATTTCAAGAATGCGTTTGGCTGTAACCGTAGAAAGCTACTTTTAGGATGGGTCGTTCAATTCCAGTTTAAACCATAAAGTGAGTTTAGATATACAAAATTCTTGAGACCTAAACTTGGTTTATTGTTTAGTTTTGGGTTATCGTATTTTAGTTTTGATCTTTTTCTCAAATGATCGGCGTGACCTCAGGTCAATCTTTTTCATCTAAAAAATCAATTGATCTTTTTGCCCAGCGTTGATATTTAGTTGTGGTTTTTGATATTTATTTAAATATATATACAATGTTAATTGATTTTCTATCGTTTTCTTAACCCTTCTTAATCATCTCTATGAATCGGCTTGACGTTTCTTCTCTCTAACCATTAACCTTCGTTCACGTTCGTAATCTTTCATTCTAATCAGAAAATCATCGTATTGGCAGTGTAAATATGCGTGTTTCTCCTGTTGCTCCTAACCATAATTTCAATATGGCCTCATTTTCAAGTAACCCCGGAATTGACATTAAAAAATAAAATACGGTAGTACAATATCCAATATAAAAGAAATTTACGTAAAATCAATTTTTTTAAAACTACGCATTGTAAAAAACTGCACCCAAAATAAAGTTATTAAGAATTTTTCAAATTTTATCAAATTTTGCCTTCAAATTTAGATTCCATGAAAAAAAAAAACATGAATCAATTCAATAATTTTTGTTCTCAGCCAGTTTTTTTCTTTTCTAGTGTTGACAAATTAGGTAAGAGATCTACCATTGTTTTGGCATCTACACTCAACAGTTTAATAATTAAAATATATATTTACTTAAGATTAACAGCTGGTAGCAACCAAACTAAGTCAAATTTGATAAGGTAATACTAGTGATAATAAGATTGTTAAAAATGGATTTTGACGCACTATCAATGTGAACATAGCATAAAACTGTTGGTAAATTAACAAAAATCTAAATGTTGTTGACTATATGTAGTTTCCATACTAACTCTCTTCATTCAATACAATTTCAAATTTGGAAATACAACAAAAAAGATAGGCTTTTGCAAAAAAAATTATTTGTACTGATTTTTCCTTCAAACAAAACAATTTATCAATTGTTTTGAAGTTAGGAACTCAAGCTATACCAAAATACCAAGTTTCAAAACTCCAGTATAGAAAAAGGAAATATTTCCCAAAATAATACTACTACAGTTTTAAATCAGAAGACTATACTCACGGTGACATCCTAGAAGAATAGCTAGCAGACAAGAGAACAGAATATACAAATTAAAAAGAGACCATGGAGAGTAAGCATCAAATTATATGTTCAACGAAAAAAATTTTTTGCTTTTTTGTTCGCACACAACATCTGCTTAAACTTTCTAAAGAGAAACATAACAGACTGGCTGGTAGAGACTACAAATAAACATACATGAATTCTACAAAGAATTCTGTACCCTTTCTTTGGCATACAGACATATTTTCATCAATTACACTTATTTTTTAATTATAAGAATAAATTGCAAAATTAGATAATGAAGACAGAGACGATGTAAGACAGAAAATAACTTCGAATCATACCTTTCGTCTTCACTCTCGAAAGCTTCATCAGCATAATTCTCGGCAGCGCTGTACGTGTGGTCCTGGCTTGGGGAGGTGGTGATGACCTGATGCACGGTTTTCCGCGGTCTCTGCCTCAGCCCGTTCCTCAAGCTGAGCATCACGGTGGCAGCGTCAACCTCGTCCAGCGACTCGTCCGAGGGTTCCGGCTTCACACGTTTGTTCATCTCCGAGGCGAGGTATGGGAATAGCTCGGGATTTGGTAGCCTATTCACGGAGGCGTTCCTCTCATGAGGTTTCGTCTTGTTGAAGTAGACATTTGGATCCAGTGTCGAGCACGGGTGAAACGGTGACCGCGTCAGCGCCTGCAGCAGATTCGGACGATACTGCTGATCGACCGTCCACAATGAGCCTTTTCCTAGATTCTGGAATGGTATTTGTCTGTTTTAGGACATATCAGATTTTTTTTCACAAAAAAATTAATGCGTAATATTTATAGACAAAGCTGCACGAGGTAGAAGAGCTCAATTAGTGTCAATGTGACATAACCAAAACAAATTAATTACGCCAATTAATCATTCTCTTGTGGGAAGGAAGAGACATAAAGAAAAATAAGATTTACTTCCGTTAGCATTAAAAAGGAAACACCATAAAAAGGGGAGAAATTGATTTCACAGGGCAACTTTGATCACCTATTTAGTTTTGTACTGAACTTTTACAAGTTTTCGAATATATTTAACAAATGTCAAACATCATGCTTCCCAACCTACTCAGTTTGGTGATGCCGCTTTATATTACAACAGAAGTTAATAGTTAAAAATCAAAACAGAACCCTTTTTAGGGAAGGGATCAGTGTTGTTTTATGACTATGCAAATTGAGCAGTTACTGATCAATCTGATCACGATCAGTTTAATGGGAAATTAAAATAAGAGCTTTTTCTTTGTTTTGATCAAAAAGAATACAAAGTATACAAGATACAATTTTGAAAATACTTTTTCAAATAGCAATAAAGCTAGTTGTTTGTAATACAAGCATTTAAAGAGATTGAAAAACCATGGCCAGAGCTTTTGGCGTTTTTATGGGCGCCATGTTCAATTTTTACATTTCCTGACTCTTTTTTACACTCTTTGCAAAAACAAAATACACACACCTCCCTATAACAACCATATTCCTGGAATGTTGATCATATATCAAAACATTTTTTTTTCTACTGTGTTCATTATGAACTTGAAACCGCTTTCGGCGTCATTATGAAAACACTAGATAACAAACTTTTAGTAACTTTTAGTTTTCCAAGATTGTTGATATTGACGTCAAGTATTAAATAAGGCTGACATCTCAATGGCTATTGGCTCGCGTCAATCGTATTTGTGAATTTTACCACAACTACCAACTGTTGAATATAAAACTACTCTAAATTGTAAGATGACAACCGTAATTTTCGAAATGTATGTAAAATTAATGTCGCAAAGTAGAAAAAATAGTATATAACACTCGTTTTATAAGACGTATTAGCGCACTCGTTACATTTGGGCACTCCTCGCTTCGCTTGTCGTGCCCAAAACAACTCGTGCGCCAATTTTTGTCTTGTAAAACTTGTATTATAATATACCATAACAATACAGTTTATAATGTCACATGATCTGATTAAAACCTTGTTTACTATAGGACCCCTAATGCTTTGCTAATTTCTTATCGTCAAATATTTTCAAATTAAAGTATGTCACACAAATGTGATGTCCATTTCGCTGACAGACTTTGATCCACTATTACTGTAAATACATTTCACACATCCACAAAAAATTGGAGGTGCTACTGTTTGAAATGAAGTTAGTAACAATGAGCGCACAAATTGTTCAAATTCTCGCATTGGTCAGAGAGGAACAATAAGTCTGATTAATAATTAAGCAAATTGATTAGCATTCAATATTGATATTTTGTAATGACTTCAAGTATGTCTATCGGCTGGCTAATGTATTTATGGATTCAATAAGAAAAACACAAGTTCAAGGTAGAAGTTGGTTAGTTATAAATAACACTTTTAAAAGAGGAATTCTGGTAAAAACTGGTATAAATAAGATGTTCTATGATAAGAATTAGTTGAATTCCATTATGCTACTCTATAAAATAATTTTACCTTGTCACAATAGATAAAATTAATGACTCTTATCAAATTAAAACAGAGATTATAAAAAAAGATTACATCCAAAAAGACCTATAAAATTATATAATATCTACATTAATATATTGTTATTAAACTTATATGGAATTTCTGGAAATTTATTTAAATATAATTGTTCATGAGCCAAGGATTTCAGTTATCCTAAACATCCTCAAGCTAAAGTTAACAACATGGTAATTAATAGTATAAATATTTGTCAACTAAATGATTGTTAGTTTTTCCAATGTTATTCTGCAGTTGCACAATCACTTCATTGCTATGCAACACAACCCTGATAATGTACAGGAACATACAATAATTTAATGCATGACAGCAATAATAGAAACCGAAAAATAAAAGATATAAAATACCTTTTCAGGTAATCAAATCAAGTACTCACAGGTGCTTTCTCAACCTTTTGGAAACACTTATTCAACGATAAGTTGTGCCTGACGCTGTTCTTCCAGCCCATGGGTGCAGTACTAAAGTAGGGGAAGTGTTCCAGTATCCACATGTAGATTTCCTTGACAGGTAGAGCTTTTTGATCCGAGTCCTCAATCGCCATGAATATTAAGCAAGAGAACGAGTACGGAGGCTTGCTGTTAGTGTGCACCAGAGGATCGTAGGGGATGTTGTGAGGATGCTTATTCCGATGGGACGTGCTTTGTTGCTGATGGTTGGGAATGGGCGAATTCAAGGAACTGTTCGAAGATTCTGCCGTCGACACTGAAGAATCATCGACATAATCACTTGTAGGAGATTGGTCTGACAACAAGTGATTATTATATTTTATTGGTGTTGAGTTTATGCTATTGGAAGGTGATGGATTCACAATATTCATACCTATAAACGTTATAAACATTTATAGAGTCCTTATAAAGTTGTCCAGTGTAAGTTACCTTTCAGTATGTCTCTATCGTGTAGCCATGATAGACTCGTGAGATCATCATCTCCAGTCCTGTTCGCCTGGCTCTGAGCGACAGCTAATAGAATAGACATTGGAGAATGTGCTTCACGTGTTGGTGATCCAGCTATCGGGCTAGCTGGTACAGACATTTTCGGTGTTACTGCTGTCTCTTCTTGTGGTGTAGAAGCTCTTTCTGGTGACATTGCAACTCTAAAATAAAAAAGAGCATTGTGGTCTCGATTTTCAAACCTCAAATGGTCATTTAGGACTGGGAACAACAAACAACAAAAATCTCTAATTTGGATCCTACAAGATATGTCTAAATAGCGTCTTAATGCTAGAAACCGTCACGTGCATTAGCCCGTTGCTTAGCAACCGTTGTCAAGAAGAACCATTTTGATTTCTGAATACGCACAACCCACTCATCATTAAAATAGGGTTAAAATTATTATGACGTCCCGTCAATATTTTCGAAATCAGTACCTAAAAATTCCAATCAAATGTTTACGTAGGCGCGCCAATAAAAGCAAATAGATAACGATCAAAAGCTCGCAATCGCCCGACGGCCTTTTGATAAAACCACAGCAGTTCTTTTAAATATTGATAAAACACTGTGAATTATTGATAATATAATCAACCGCGGTGTGTACAAAATATTATGTACGAAATACAAGGTTACGACATTATTGTGCAGCAACCAAAATAGTATATAACCTCAATCAGTTTTATTTACATAAGTGCAAATTTGGTGGATGCAGAAGTGTACTCACTGCATATTGTTTCAGAATGTAACGATTTTAATTTGCAAAAATTAACATCACACTACGAAAACGCTGTGAATCCAAGGTTGTCATAGTTACCCATTTATAAAATGCATAGTACACCGCTGCTCACAATTCACGTCTCGTGCACTGTATACACATCTCCTTCTCACCCTTACATAAATTGGTGACGTAAGTCTAGAATTGCTCGTGGACTATAGCGTCATCGTTGCCATGACAACGGAACGAGAAGCTGACGTAAGAAATAATCTCTTTGAAAATAGAAGCAGTGGGAGAGCACATTGCTCAAAACCATTTACAAAAAAATAAAACATTTTATATAACACAGAAAATATGTGCACAGATAAGAAAAAAAATAGTATAACAACACAATAATAATGCATACAAAAATATATCAACAATAACAAATGAATATAAAACAATTGCATTCAATATTGGAAATTATAGCAATTGTCAAACAGATGAGAGTCGATCGAATATCTTTTCTAATGTTTCATTCGTTAATTTGTGTACGATAACCTACGAGAGGCTGGGTTTATTTTTAGTCGAAACGAGGATTTCTGTAGACACACAGATGTACTGGAGACATAACCTTGAGCAATTATCTATTATTCGTTTAACACATTATGCACATACCGAAGGGAAAATATTTGACCAAATTTAGAAACGGAACAGTCATGATACGTGGACACGATTTGAATGCGACACAATTGTATAAAATTGCACTGTCGTCGACCACATTTTTCGATCACAAACGTGGCTGACTGCACGCAGCAAATGCACAAACGGGGAACACGTGCCTTAAAGTAAATTACAGTACGGCTAATGTAGGTCAAAATTCGGCCATTCCTGGACCACAAAATCGGCAATGTGATCAAGCATTTTCCATTGTATTATGCACAATTTTAAAATAACAAGGCGACTAACGTTCAAAAATAAATAAACTAACCTACGAGCATGCAGAAACAATCAATAATTTGCTAATTCTGTTTACCTTTTGTGAGTAAATAACAAAAAAACAACTATCACTTGCAATAGTTATGAAGAGCACACCATTTTATGCCAGCAAACATATGATGCCAGGATTTGTTTGAAGCTTTTATTCTTCTTCGTATTCTCGCATTCTTTCCATTTTGACAGCCCCGCGAAATTCAAATCAAAATTATAAATAATTTAATACATATAATTTACTCCAGATGTTCGCTGGGGCTTTAGAAAGAATGACAAATGTATTCATATTTTTTGAGATAATATCTTCATTTTGACTATCGTTATACAGTTGAAAATTAGAAAAGTAATATGTTTTCTAATGGTAACCAGGATTCTTTCAAAATTCTGACTTGTGATTATCTTATTCTTAAGCTACAAGGGACAGATTCTGAAAGTTCCAGCCCTATTCTTTTTCTTTGGTGTAACCAAATCAGTTGCTGGCTCTTGGACTATACGGATTTATTATAACTTTTTCTAGATGTGCGTTCGCTAACAGAAGTCGGTTACATTATCAAATTTTGCCTTATGATTCTTATGAATCACATAGCTACTCCTGAGTCAAATTATTACTGTCTTCATAACTGTCAAATATTTTTAGAAACGCACTACGTTATGCAGATTTTGTTGCCTAGATTGAAGGAAAGCTATCATCTTACATAAAAGACAGAAATCCCCTTTTACAACTTTGTCTATAAGATAATACGACTATAAGTCAAAAGAAGTCTATTTTATAATATCCGAGGTAGTTTCATGTGACCTGCCCTGCACATTGTGCAGCTCATTTCATGATCAGATAATGAAAGTTTCTCTCATTCAATCTGTTTTTAGGATGTTACTAAAACTTCCAATTTACTCGCTCATTTATGAATACTTACCTTTCCAAAAATCGTCATTAGTTCAACTGTTGTTGTTGGACCTTGCCTCATTAATAATTAAATAAATATGTGATTAAATACAAATAATTAAGGAACTGAGAATAAAAAGTTGGTAAAAACCATTTAGAAGAATAATAACCAACAGTTTTCTTTATGGAAATGCATATGAGACATTATTCATTAAATACACTAGTATTTATTTAGTACTGTTTGCCGGTCACTTTTCTATCTCATCTGTAAAATTACCTGCTACTCCTGATATATGTAATTGTCTCCTTATTGCTTTATTGTGGAAAATGAAAAACGGGAAGAAACACAAAAAATTCACTACTAAATTCCAAAACCTTTATTTAGGGTTATACAAAGCCAATACAAAGTACACAACTCAGTATTAAATGTCTTCAATATCACAATAATTATAGAATAATTATAAACTAAAAGGATTACATGTCTTACAAATACAGTAAACTGGATACAATTTCCAAATGCCTCCCAATGAAAAAACAAACAAAAAGAAACAAACAAGAACAAATAGGCAAGACCAATTTTCAGGAATGTACATTAAAAACAAAACACTGGTATATAGAAAAAAACAAAACACTGGTATATAGAAAAAACGTCACAAACAGTCAATTTCAAAATAGTATGTTTTTTGTTTCTTAAGTCTTCAAACAAAATCTTAGATAAAAACTAAAATCGGTAAATTATGCTTCTTCCATTTTCATAAACTATTTAAAAGTAACTTGAGGTAGATGATATGCTCTTCATACGTTATAGACAAAACGGTTAATCACCTTTGTCATTTTAAAACTTTCAAGTACTAACTTGTGCATATCAACTTTAAACATTCTCATCAATACTATACCTTCTATTGGGCAACAGTAAAATAAACAAAATGGCTATGTAGGACCTATATATTTACTTATATTATACAATGTAACATTATTGCACCAAATGAGGCCATAGATGTTGAATTAAATGAGTAACAAAATTAAAGTTGCGTATTATATCAAATTAAAAAAAAAACAATGGAACTTAAATCTTAAAAACATATTTTTGTTTGAACTGTTTCAAGTTGAATTTAAATGTAATAAAAAGTGCACAATTTTTCTATAAATTAGCAGAACAATAATATAATAATAAAATTATAATTTTAATAATAATTATTATTATTATTATAATTATATTAATCAATTTAAATACTTAAAATGCTCTTAAAGCATGTATTAAATAAATAAAACTTGTGACCTAGCAGTTATTTGAGGTATAAAAATAATATACTCACACGTCTTCTCAAGTTGAAAAACGTGCCGACTATAAATACATTTTGCTATTAAGTACTTCCCTATAAGATATGATAATTACTGATAATTGTTAAATTCTTAAATTGGTACTAACAAACTAAACTGGAAAACTGTGATTGTGAAATATTGTTTCAACAATAAGTAAACCATGTTAGAGTATAAGAAGAAGCATACCATGTAAAACAACTTTATTTTAACATTACCCATTTAACCAAATCTGACCATCTCTCAAAGAACAAAGGGCTGTCCAGCCTTATAAAAGTATAAAACTAGACCAAAAATACTGTATATATAAAATATGCAATTCCTACAGAGAGTTGATAAAAGGTGATATCACTTTCAATTATAGACATGAAACTGTCGAAACAGGAGTAAAATACACTTACTGGATCAGTAATATCTGAAGAAGATAACAATTTTACAGATCCCGGAAACAATTTATTATGTAAAATTGGATGCGTCTAAAATATGATACCTTTGTCAACTGCCTGCGTCTATCTTTTAGAATGTATATTGCATATACCTATACATATCGTAATAATATCATAACAATACTGCAGCAATATATAAATGACGGGTATAAACCATAGATGTATTTATTTAGTTATTTAGCAATAGACATATGTCCGTCCGATTTTAGTTTTTACTTACAACAAATAAAAAAAAATCACTTATCGCAGAGATCGCACACTCTGACGGCGTAGTCCCACCCTCTGAACGGCACCCGCTTCCTTCTCTGCGAGCAGCTGTCGCATACTCCCTTTCCACATTCCCGGCAGTGATGCAGCGACGTCTGGTCGTCAAACTTCTTACGGCAGCAGACGCAATCCACGCATTCTGAATCAGGCGTCCAGTAAGCGGGTCGTGCGGTGTCTTTTATGATATCCTTAGGGATCTCCAAGGCGTACGCGACAGCGGATATGGAACTGATGACGGTTTCGCCGATCCTACGGATCGTTACCTCTTTGTCGTCGATAGTCTGCGAGAGACTCGGTAGGTTTTCTGAATAGCAGTCGTCGCATACGCGTACAGGGTCACGCCAACCTCTGGCCGGTACTGGTTGTGTTTTCGAAGAGCATTTTTCGCAAAAACCTTCTCCGCAAGAACGGCAGTGGTGCTTTTTAGCCGTTGATAAAAATGGTGCCTTGCACTTGTGGCATTCCTGAAAATATTCAATCGATAAATGTTTTGAAAGAAATTAATGGAAATTATTTAGTTAGAAACACGGAGGGAAATACCATTATAATATTATATTATATATTATTATTGCCGATATCCTAATATATTAAATTAACTTAATATTCAGGATTTATTTATAATTGAAGAACTTTAATAAATCAAAGGTGTTGAGATTAAAAAAATGTAATAGATATGGACATATCTTCGATTTATCTGAAGATGATATTTGTGTTAAAAAGATATAGGAAATCAATAACATGAAACAAAAGAAACTTTACAGTGACATAAACAAACATTGGCCTCAAAATGTCGAAAAATTACATTTGTTACACTTTTTGAAACCCTACATAACTATAAAGCAAAAATCATGTGACAAGTCTGTAATGTAATCTAGGACAAGCTTTTTAACTGGAGGGTATCGGAAAGTCCCGCAATTTTTTGCAAATTGTGCTATTTTCCAAAATGTGTCATCGAAGATAAAATTAAAGCCTTGACCTTGAACAATAAATCTAGGAGGCAAACCCATGTGGTAGCTCAGTAAAGTATTATTGCTGGACTGTCAAACGCGGTCATAGGTATGTCACTTATTTTTCACTTTATAGCTGTCAAGTTCAAGGTTAAAGTATCGTTTACATCCACTTAACTTAACTTAACGTACGGAAACCGAAAGTATCGTTTACATCCACTTAACTTAACTTAACGTATGAAAAACTATACGTAACGTACGAAATTTAGATCCGTTCCGTTGGATGTAAACAATACTTAAAAATTAGTGAAAGTTGAACTCCATTGGATTATATGTGTTCGTTTACATTCACTTAACGTAGAAAAACTTAACGTAACGTACGGAATTGTTCACTCAACTTCAACTTAGCAGAATCTGTGCGCTAAGTGCACCAATCACAGGCTCTTGATTGTGACAATTCCGATGACGGTGACATTAACGTAACCTAAAATTTAACTCGTATGTCTTTAACTTTGTTGTCCTTCTGTAGTTTTGCAATATATTTAGCACGGTACATGGATTTTTATCACGCTTGATGAAATCTTGATCCAATTTGTGTGTATATAAACATATTTATATGAAAAAAGCGACAGATTTCATATTGTGTCAATATCAGTCATTGTCAAATATGCATGTCGAGCGTGTATCACGCACTCTACCGTAAGTAAGGACTGACCGATACCGCTGAGTGTCGACTATGCCTGGAGGATGATGAAACAATGGAGCATGTTATTTGCTCCTGCCCAGCCGTGGATGGCATCAGGGTCACGATTTTTGGCACGGCCAAAATCAAACTACAAGACCTGGAGAACCAACCACCCGATAGGATAATCAGGCTCATTAAAGAACTGGACCTGGATGGTGAAGTATAACATTAGCTACTAGCAGTAGTAAGTGAGCCACAATAGACCCCCGCGGTCGCGGTGGATGGCTGGTTGAGCGGCCAACTCACAATCTCTCTAATTCTAATTCTAATTCTACCGTAAGTGAATGTGAATGGAACCGATCTAAATTTCGTACGTTAATTATAATTTTTCGTACGTTACGTTAAGTTAAGTGGATGTAAACGATACTTTAAGCATTTATTTTAAGAAATTACATAATTCTTACATAATTACATAATTCTAGCATGTAATATTATTACTCTATCATACGCAGTATGTAAAGTATTGTAATCATGCCAAAAAAATTTTTTGAGATTTTAGCGGAAATGTCTTTTTGGGTCCACTGAACATTTTTGACCAAGGTACAAAAAAATGTCTGTGTGTGTATGTGTGTACCCGTTTTTTGTGGCGACGATTCCGGAAAAACTACTAAAGGTATCGGGACGAAACTTCATATTTAGAAGTTTCATAACCAAACTTAGAGCTGAAAAGCTTTCTGTTGAAAAGGGTCCAAAGGAACTGGAGGTTTAGTCTTAGCATTTTTGAAAGATTTTGCAAATAAGCCGCCATTTCTGGAATTTCGTCGAAATAGTTAAATAATAAATTAAAGATGAGGAAATTCTGAATAATTTATGACTATGACATTTTTTGGTACAATCAATAGTTTAGCTGCATGAGCAAATTCTATTCCATCGATATCGGTCGTACTGCATTGAACCTAGTAGCCAGGATTTGTCAGATTTTTTGATTCTAATGTCAGCAGGTAGTGTCAAACGCTAATGTTTTGACAATAACTTCTGTCAATATAAGCTGCGTTCGCATATTGCATTACACTTTTTACACTCAATAACACGTAAGTGTCATTTGGACGGTGTACCCGGTGTCAACGGAGTACAATATCCGAACGCAGCTTTAATCGACATATCTGTCTAGTTCTAGTAGTTTTATTTTAATGCAGACATGGCCGATCTCGATCAAATAGAGTCTCATGCAGCTAAACTATAAATTTTATATATAGTATGATAAAGTCATGTGCCTGGCCACATTAGATTTTTTTTTCTTGTTAGGATTTTCCATTTTAGCCATTTTATTCCATTTTTTGTTGTCAAATGTGAAGATTAAAGAGTTAAATGGTAAAATGACAAATTAAGTAATTGGAATGTCTTTTCTTAAAAAGTTTAAGGATTAATTTTTCTTTATTAAGATAATTGCAGTAAGGAAAAAAAAAGTTCAAAAGTTTAAAAGAAAAAAAATTATTTTTTGCTTGTTTTGATACAAAGTTAACACATTTTTCTTGACTTTGAGTAGCAACCCCTAAATAAATACTATTTCTTTAAAAATTATGAAAAAAATACTTTAATTATTTGTTAGGTCATATAACATTTTAAAGGTGTGGCCCTAAAAAAAACTAAGAAGCACTCTACTTCACAATTACGACCCAGTTTTACCCCCTCCAAAAACGAATTTTAGAATCGTTGCGTTTTTTATTGTTCAAAATTGATGAAATTTTCAGTCTAACTTCTTAGATGAGGAAGAAATTATACTATTTAAGTAGATATTTCTTGTCAAAAACTAATTTTACTTTTACATTATTCAAAAACAGTAAAAAAAATCTGATGTGGCCAGGCACATGACTTTATCATACTATATATAAAATTAATAGTTTAGCTGCATGAGATTCTATTTGATCGAGATCGGCCATGTCTGCATTAAAATAAAACTAGTAGAACTAGACAGATATGTCGATTAAAGCTGCGTTCGGATATTGTACTCCGTTGACACCGGGTACACCGTCAAAATGACACTTACGCGTTATTGGGTGTAAAAAGTGTAATACAATATCCGAACGCAGCTTATATTGACAGACGTTATTGTCAAAACATTAGCGTTGTCATTAGTCTCATTACTGTCATTAGAATCAAAATTTCTGACATATCTTGGCTACTAGTTTTAATGCAGTACGACCGATCTCGATGAAATAGAATTTGCTCATGCAGCTAAACTATTGATTATACCAAAAAATGTCATAGTGATAACTTATTCAGAATTTTCTCATCTTTAATTTATTATTTAACTATTTCGACGAAATTCCAGAAATGGCGGCTTATTTGCAAAATCTTTTAAAAATGCTAAGACTAAACCTCCAGTTCCTTTGAACCCTTTTCAACAGAAAGCTTTTCAGCTCTAAGTTTGGTTATGAAACTTCTAAATATGAAGTTTCGTCGCGATACCTTTAGTAGTTTCTCCGGAATCGTCGCCACAAAAAACGGGTACACACACACATACACAAAAATTTTAGCTGGATACATATTTTGGATGTTTTCTGAGATGGATCATACCGAGGTTTATAAAAACTGTTTTCATAAAATTGCAGCATCGTATATTTGTCAAAATTTATCTACTATCTATCTGATTGTGAGATCAAAGCTAAAATAAAGCTTAAACACAGTCAAAACTAGTAAGAAAATTATCTTCAGCCGAGTTATGCCGTCCGTCAGAATTTGTATTTACGAATTTTGACAAACGGCTTAACCCGGAAGCACATTATTTTTTAGGCAATTTCTTTAGAAAACCAATTCATCATTTTTATATAATAACTTACAACAATGTCCCGGTCCGGTCTCCAGTACGATGGATTGATCGAATCGGTGATGAACGTCCTGACGGCTTGGGAGGGCTGCGCTCCGACATTGGCAACGACATCGCTGAGGTAAGTGACGCCATCGAGCACCTTCTGAATGGAGTTGTTGGAGCCGATAATATTCCTATCCTGGAAGATATATTCTCCCTAAATAAACAAAATGTGAAATGTAAACCAGACACCCAAAAACCAACAGTTGCCACTTTACATTGTCGAACAGTACACAGACTTTACAATGCGACGTGTAACTTACGCCGGGCCACACGTGCACGTATTCGACCAGGACCGCGCTCTCCTCGGGGCTCTTGTTCCCGTACCAGTGCTGCCTGCTGCGATAGATCTCGCCACAATGCTGACACTCAATGACGTATCCCGACCAGACGTAGTTGAAAAGGTTCGTCCATGATTGTTCAGTCGCCGGTTGATAACTTGGCTTCACCACCACTCTAAAACCATTCTTTGAGCATTGCTGTCGACAAAACATAAAAACTGGCTTATTATCTAAAAAAAAATATGGATTCCCGGATTTTACTGCTTTCTGTTCTTAATAAATCTTTCTTTTTTAAATCTTAAGAGGAATCAATACTGCTGGTACGTCCTATAAAAGAAGCATCCATAGTCAGCTTAATGTTGTATCAATTCTCTCATGTTATACATCAAATTATAGATAAAGGTGTATTACTTGCTGTATTGTATGTATTTGTATTTGTATTACTCGTTGTTGTTGTATCCACGCTACGTGATAAAATATAACTTATTCATATGCTCGAAGAAGTAAAGTTTTGAGTGAAAAAAGCATATAAGATAGTGATATTTTTACGTGAACTTTTGTACACTTATAGAGGAAGCTGTAACTTAGACCTATTAAGTGGCACTTTTTTCAATTTTAACCTGAATTCTTCGTAAAAAAATTGCAAAATCAGCCAATTTTTATGTAATATTCAGGAATAGATTTGTCAAAAACGAACTGTACTATCAAAAATCTACCACTAGATGCAAAATTATATATCTTTTGTCTTTAATTTGGTGATTATGTGAACTAATTGCTGAGAAAAAGCCTCAGAACTTTTGCGTGTTTTGCAAGTAAAACGTAGGGGGTATGGATTCCCCCTAATAAACAGAGACGATTATCAGGCTACTCAAATTACAAATATGACACTAACTTACAACTATACTTTTCCAATTTTAAAAGTCAATTGATTTGCCAGGAAAAGCATATGCATATGCAATATGTTGATGTAACATACTTTTTAGACATTTAAGAGATCAAAGTAAAAAATTATTAGTTAACAAGTGTCTCGAAATGAACTCCCCTTCATAAAGAAGGAATCTTTTCGTAAAAAGATAAATTAATCGTTAATTTGAATTCAAAAGAAATGTAAAATTATTAATTCGTTTATAATTTTTAAAACAAAACCAAGTGGTAGTTTTTTGAACCCAAAACATTTTGGTATTGTAGTACTGGTACGGAAACAAAACTCTTCTCCGTTTTGATGACTGGCTTTCTGTTATCTGATTAATTGACCGTAACTGTTTTTACCTACAACTCACATATAAGTTCATTGCATACGTATCCATGACTACATAATCCCCATCATTATACACGCCAATGATTATAATGACACTAGCGTTGTATAATAATGACAGTTCGTTCAAATAATGACTTCATTATTTGAACGAACTGTCATCATTATACAATGCTAGTGTCAAAGTCTGTCAAAACCTACGTGGATGACAGTTATGTGACAGTTCGCCTCGCCATCATTGACAAATACATTTAAAATATTTGATACAAAATGGAATTTGTGAGTCGTAGATAAAACGTCTTATTCGACTCGCACACAACGGATATAAAGCGCTCGCATGTTTACACGCTCGCCTACGGCTCGCGTATAAACTTCATGCTCGCAATTTATATCCTTAGTTATGTGCTCGTCAAATAATATACTATTTTACAGCGATGGGTTAGTTTTATTATACCCAAAAGGTCAAAACCGGCAGCAAACCGATTTAAATTAAAGTAAATAATAAGCAGACTTTGTTTTTAATTTTATATATTATTACTACTACTGTACTTTATATTATTTATATATTTATATTTATTGGAAATATTGGAAATACCATAAAATCATAACACGATTTTTTTAGTGCTGATAATAATGAACTGTTTTCCATTCAAAGCTATTTTTATACGCCCCACATTTAATGTGGTGAGGGTATATTGAGTTTTTTTGGCAGAACCGCACTGGTTGGCCGAAATTGTTCTTTCTGCTCTTTTTGGTTTTCAGTATTTTTCTTCAGTTTTCTATCCATTATGTACAAGCTTAGCAGCTTCCTTTTGTATCTGCTGTTTTTAGATCCAGACGACCAATACCAGCGTTTCCTCGTATCGACAAAAAATCACCTATACAATATTTCACTTTTTGCTATAAGCTATTGGTAGAGCTACAATCTTCCGAGAGCTTTTTTTATACTGTTGTGATCATTTAGTTATACCATACATTTACTTACCAAATCTGAATGATATTGTCCTTTGAAATAATTTAGAACTTTCTACTTAGGAAATTCGCAATACCTCAGTCTGGAGACCTCTGCTCTATATTAATTTTCAACGGATATGCAAGGGGGGGGGGGTGGTTAGTTAGTTTGAAATGGTAGAAACTGTTGGTCGGATTGAAAGTAGTTGGGGCGGTTAGTCGTTCAAGTTCGCATCGAGGAGTGATTTTCTGAAGACTTTCGAGTGGAGGCGGCCGAAAATGGGCACCAATAAAGTCGGAACTTCTCTCCGGGGGCAGTCCGAGCAGTGTACTAATGATCTTTTCAACATTTGTGACACCCCTAAGGAGGCGTGGTAGATAGAGCCTTATATATATGGATTTGATCAGAATTGAAAACTGAATCGATTTAGCTTTGTCCGTCTGTCTGTCCATCTGTGTACACGATAACTGCCATAATTTTGAAGTAATTTATCTAAAATTTGGTATACAAGCTTATCTCTTAAAAAGTAACGACAAGTTCGTAAATGGGCAAAATCGGCTCACTTTTTTTTTCTTTAATCTTTTACGGTATTTTAACTTCAACACGGCTGAAGATAATTTTCTTACTAGTTTTTAATGTTTTTATAAATCACTCTGTAGTTGAGTTCAGAAGGATACAAAATATTTTTAACATGTCGGGTTTTAATAATTTACGCAAGCATCATATTTTCTTTGTTTTACTGAATTTTTGTAGTGGGGATGTATTCAGTTTTAAATGTTTTATAATTATTTCAAACAAATTCAGTCTCCGGCCCGCAGTCTTGTCGAAGTTACACATGCCTGCTTTAAATATTACTGAGACGAAAAGCGAAATAAGCAGATTTCTAGTATTATATGTTGGGGAAAGAGCAGTTCAGCAGTTTTTTTCAAATAATTACCTTTACCATTTTTTTTTTTTAAAAAAACAAAAAAGAAAGTTTTGTCCGCTTAAATGTAATTGAGCAACTGATGAACTCAACAAAAGTAAATAAAAAAAAACACTTTTGGACTAATTCTTACCTTACATAAATACACACAGTTTTGGTACTGATGCTGGAACTTGCAGCGTTTAGTGTTTTGATGTGGTTCGCCTTCCTCCTTATGTCCCATAGACAATGTGCATCCATCGTTACAACTCTGGCACTTCACTTGACATGAAAAATAGTCCTTTAAATGCAATTGTGGTGGGATATTCTTAATCTCGCTGCTAAATTTATCGTTTAAACCCTTGAACAAGAAAATAAGAAAATTGTAAACAAAAATGCATTATAATAAATATCTTAAAATAAAGAAATGTATAAACGTATCAACGTGTCGCAATTTGCCAAACAAAAACTTATTTTTTGTGGAAATTACTATTCAGATAAATTGTGTAACTATCTTCAAAATATTTTTGCATCTAATTGTGTTGATACTTTGTGTGATTTGTTTTCTTATTTCTTGATAACATTTGCTGTTTAAGAAAGTGCCACAACAAAAGCATTTTTTGTATTCCACATATTACACACTTTATATTTTAATGGCTATTAAATTAACTGTTCAATTTAACTTAAAACCAAAATATTTTGAGTTGATTATAATTAAATATTATTTCCTGCTGAAGTCTTTCTTGCTGTTTGCCAATGCAATTCATTTTAATTATTGCAGTATTCGTCTAAATTTATTTGTTAACTGTGATAAGTAAAAAATAAAAGCAAATACGGCACACTCTTGTTACTATGAATTAGTTTTTGCAAACCCCCATTTGGACAAAGGAGTTTTCGGAGTAAATGGACAGAACATTGGTAAGAAGAGCATAATATGATTTCGGTGTTTGGATCAGTATTCTGTATTATCTTGTTATTGTAGTTATCTAAACCTCATAACTTCCTGTGTATAAATATGAAATTATCATAAGGTAAAGGCAAGAAAAAAATATGTTCTTGAACTCTACATCAAAACATAAAACTGTTTATTCTGTTTGCAATGGGATGTAAATTCAAATACAAATAATTAGGGCTACCAGAATTTACTTCTCAATATATGAGAATCAAAAATATATATGTAATATGTACTTGATTAGGGTCTCGTTATTGCACAAAAACACCGTATTTTTTAAATGTATGAGCATTTTCTCTTTATCATGTCAGTACCAACGTATCAAACCATGTTTAATCGTAGTAATTTTTTCAAAACTATTTACTACCATTTGTTCAATATTTTACTATCAACTCTTAGATCAATATGATGGAAATAAGAAAAGAAAATTTATTAAATAATCAGAATATAAAATACAAAGCAATAATGAAACCCTAAACTCAATTCTAATAATCTTTGAATTACAATTTAATTCAATCTCAATGATTGCTGAATTGAAAAGTTTCTTGAAGAGATCACTTTGTAAAAACAGGTGGTCTCATATTATAGCAACAAACAGAAGGGTTGTACAGCCAGTCAGGAAAGAAATTGGTTTAAAATAAACATATGTAACATATATTATTAACATTTACAAATGCTGCTCAAATATCGTCCATTGTGCATAAGAGTATTGATGTTCAATCTCATAGTCGAACCTCTATATGGTGCAATGAAGAAAAAAATAACGTTTTTAAACTACATTCATCATATAATAATCTTTCATGCATTCATATATTTACAGTTTGTCAATGCTTCCTTAATATTCAGAAATGGTTTAATTTATAAAAAATGCCCGTTTTGGTTTACTCTACAACAGATCAAAAATTTCAATTTGAGAACTGCTTTGTGGGGAATAAATGCTTTATGAAAAGTATCGTAATTTTTTGTACCGTTTCATAATCCAAAATTTGACCAAAATTTAAAAACACTTAAGCAAAAGAGGGAATTCACAGTTCTCAAAGAAAAAGAGACAAAAATCTTGCTTTTAGCATTTTTTTATGCTCCCAATACAAATAATTCATTACAATAGAATTTGTCAAGTAAGCATAAAAGCTTGAATTTTCTAGATAAAAAAATACATGTAAATACCACTCTGGGAAGTGGATCAAGCTATAATATGATCATAATTGACAGTTTTGTCAGTTTTATATTTATGTTGAAGTTAGGGCAGTAATTGTCATTAATATATTTTCCTTTAAATTTTCCACAATACTCAACACTACAGAGCACCTTTTAGAAAGAAAATGTGCAAAGTTTACCCTACAACCCTTCTCAGTTTGTCACTGTAATAAAGGACACCAAGTATAACACAAAGTACAGCCTTTTAATCTTGTATAATTGTTACTCAACAAAATAATAATAATTATCTGTGTAGTGATTAAAAGATATCACATGTCATTGTCTGGGTCATACTTGAGAATCAATAGAAAAGCAAACAATAGATAACCGAATAATAAACAAAACAATAGTTACCTTTAACGTTAAAAATATCACTTTAGGATTCCTCTTAGATCTCACTTTACTATTAACTAACTCTATCTGAACCCAATTCTTTAGTTCTTTAAAGTCGGTAACGTCTTTAGTTTGCACCCCGACATACTTTAACGAGCTAAATGCGTTGCATTCAATGTTCAATTCCCCGAACCTGGAACGAAGTAACTCTTCTGGGGACACTTCAACGCTAGCGCACGAATTCCAAGTTCTGGTATACCTAGTCTCGTGATAAATAAAGAGACCAGGGCCTAACGAAGCAGGAATAGGCTCCGATTCAAACTTCTGCCACACCTGCTGCAGGGTAGTCTTAAAATGCTCGTTATAAGCTTTTGAAGCACTACCGAGAAATGTATACATATCAGTGGGTAGCCGTTCAGCTCGTGTACGATAAATGACGACATCTGAGACAGCGAGCACCTTCAACAATAACCGAGTACGTTGATTCTGTCTTTGACTGATCCCAAGTAAACCCTCAGTATCCAAACAAATTACTTCTAGGTTAGGATCGTAAGCAGCCCATACACCTAAAGTGCAGGATTTTTGTTCGGCACTTGTTTTAAAGACTTCCTCTCCTTTGAAGAAGAGATTGTTCAAAGTATGCGATTTTCCATCACCGGTATTGCCAAAAATAGAAACTACCTTCACTTTCTTTGTTGCATCGTTGATTTTTAAATGGCGTAAAAAGTCTTCTGGAGAGTTCACGCATAGTTTCTCGTTGTCATCGAGTAATAGAAAGGATGGTTGGTCGAGCAATGGAGCATCCATCTGTTCTAACGATAGGGATTGCAGTTTGCTGGTTGCATCTGGAGATACCAAATCGCCAGAGGCATTTCGCAGTAAAGATGGAGTATCGCTTGTGGGCGTAAGTATCGATGGGTTCGTGTACTTCTGGCTAGCGTTCTTCGCTAGCGAGTGAGACATTTTGTGAGATCCTAACAGAGTATTATTTATTTGAGTCACTGCAACAATGGAAATAGCGCATTTAGCCAGAATCTGACAGATTCCAAACAATACATAACCTATCTATCTTATATGACTCATTCAATTTGAAAAAAGAAAGCGAATTATTTTTAATCCAACAACTACAAAAGATAGAATCAATACGTACGAGAATAAATGCACCTCGGATTTTTTTTATAACACCCATCTAGAATTCTTTTGGGCAAGGCCTCCTGACGTACCTTGTTGTTTTCATTGAACTAAATCGCGTATGTTTACAAATACGAAAGCAATGACAGAAAGGTGTGCTTATTTTCGTCCGCGTGTAGATAACATTCTTTGTGTTCTTACCAAAAATTTTGGATGTAAACCATAACTAGTAACCACTAAATTCTTACATGCTCTGACTTTACTTACACATGTCACAGATGTCAACGAGTTTGACAAAAAAATAAAATTGATAACGCTCAAGGCTGTATGCATGAATGCAAAATGAAAGGCTGGTTCCGTAGGTCGGTTCCCTCCACTAACAAAGGGCACAAATTATTCTCTGATAATTTTGCGGCTTTATTTTTTAATCTCCACAATAGCAGCTTATCAGTATCACTTTGTTTACGGTGTTTTGTTTGTTCCAAAATTACCGCGTTCAGGTTCGTCTGTCCGTTTGAGACGAATCTTGTAGAAAAACTGCCACAAATCCGCATGTTTGCTATCGGAAATTAAAATAAACGTGACGAAGAGCAGGTCAGTGAAAAATGCATGACGCCTCACAATTTTGAAAGATTCGCGGCATTGTACGTCATTGTTGTCTATGTTTATCTCTTTTTATCCCCGGAGGCGAATGCATATTTTCCGCTAAATACTACATACAAGATTTGCGACGCAGTAGCAGGTTGCACATGTATTTACTGATTGTTTTTATGTATTGTATCTTGTATGCCATAAATATATTTTCAAATTGTCGCATTTACATATCCCACTGTATCCCACTCAATAACAAAACACTTTACTACTTGTTGTTGTTACTCCGTCGTGCGGACGTTTGCTGAAAAAATTGTTAAGATTGCGGTTAATATTAACATTAAACATTTCATTACGGTGTATCATTAATCGCTATTCATTAGATATACTAATGAACAGATTAAAATTTTTTTGGTAGATATATCAATCTACGCAATAGCTATTTCCGATTTAATTACGTACAATTCAGTATAATTTTGCAACTACGGGGTTGTGTTAAGTTTTATTTGTAATTTATTTATTTGTAACATGCAGATACTAGATGACACTAGATAATATACCTACTGATCACTGCACTGATCAGTATCCAAACTTTTGCTAGTACCAACTTCCAACTAGCATGAGCTTTCCATTAGAATAAAATACTCGCAAGCAGATTGCCACTTCCGGTTAGGGATGTTCGATACGATACGATGTTCCGAAAATCCAGAGGTCACATATATATTGGTAAAGAGATAGATCATAAATCCGGAATATATATAAAAACAAGAATAACTGCTAAAATGACAATAACGACCCATTCCGAAAAATGTATAAAAATCCGATAAGTAACTTGCACCAGCTGCCGGAGATATTTGGCGGCGGCGGCGGCCGGCGCCGCAAGCAGGTATCTTTTTTATTTTTGATGTCATTATCTCTGTTTATAAAGGATATAGCTAATTAGGACTGATGGTTGAATTGATCGATAGTGATGACTGGTGAATGTCGTCTCTAAACATTTTCTTAGATAAATTAAGAAGAAAAAAACAATGCATTTCGATATTATGATAAAGTAAAAGACATCATGTACCATAACTATAGTTATGGTATATGTTTTTATTTGTTAATACGTTTGTTTTGTTTCTTTGATATTATGTATGCATTTGTATTTGTACAAATAAGTTGCATGTTACAACATTACAAATAAAACATTAAAAAAATGAAAAATTAGATGTTTGGATCATCCGTGTTTTCGATTATCCGGCAAAGGTTCGGTCCCGGCTGACCCGGATAATCGAGGTTCCACTGTACTCATCTTTTAATTTTGAGTGCTGAGTAAAGTACTCAATGCTCACCGAAAAAGGTGAATATATATAAGGTGAATAACTAATCAATTTTGAGTATTGAGTAGAGTACTCAATACTCACCAAAAAAAATGAGCGTTTTTTTTTATAAA
This sequence comes from Aphodius sticticus, assembly GCA_963966075.1. NCBI lineage: Eukaryota > Metazoa > Arthropoda > Insecta > Coleoptera > Scarabaeidae > Aphodius > Aphodius sticticus. The sequence continues at coordinate 19,823,098 of OZ014512.1, forward strand.
GCGCGTGTTTTCTGAAGCGCGTTTTTATGACAGAAAAACGCGCGTCATAAAACGCACTTCAGAACACGCGTTTTTTATAACCGCGTCAAAACGCTGCAGAAAACACGTGCGTCCGAAAACGCGCGTAAAAGAATACGCTCGTCAAAAAAACACGCGCGTCAGAAAAAATCTGTAATTATCACGCAAAAGTATGCATTCACGAAGTATGTCGATGGCCGAAACACTCAAAACACAGTACGCACACCGGTTTGAATCAGGGTTGTCATGTTTTAAAACATTGTTTTAAACATGTTTTAAAACAAATATTTTGTTTTAAATCAATTTGTTTTAAATTTATAAAACACTTTGTTTTAAAACATTGTTTTTAACATGTTTTAAAACAAACATTTTGTTTATACATGTTTCTTTCTTCAACATTTTAAATTTTTTTTTTAAATTGGAGCGGTTATCATAATCATAGTGGTTATAGTTTTTAGCGTTCCCTGAAAATTGTTCGCAGACCTCTGAGGCGGGTTTTGGAAATAAACCGCTCACATTAAACCTTTACCTGTAAAGGTAAATTAAGCACTAAATTTTAATAATATAATAAGCGAACTAATTGCTAAAAATTAATTTCATTGTTATTGTGATGTTAATCTTAAGATTGTATTAATATTAGTTCGTACAATTCAACATTTGCCGTAATATTAGGATGCGAATGATAAGTAATCCAGGTGAGGATAAAGTTTTGGAAAAATACCTTCGTCCTCGATTTGAATCGTGGACTGAATTATTATGAAAGCAAGGTCGGAGGACATTTTTAGGCAGATTTGGTAATTCAAGGAAAGAATGAGGAAATTCGAAATTGTTAGTTTGTTTTGCTAAGCTTAATAGTTTTGGAGATATTAATAAAAGCAATGGTTGTCAAAGTTAGGAAAAGTAGTTAAACATAAAAAGTTTCAATGCATTTAATCTCAAAACGTTTTCTTTTGGAGGGCTGACACAGTTTCGGAAAACCTAACCTATCGATTTTTAAAATTCTTGCGGCATAGTATTCGTCGACTAATTCGCTATCGCATAGAAATGAACCTGTTATAAGTACTAACATTAATTATTGTATGCAACTTTCTTGTTCGAAAAAGAGCATTTCCAGTCTTGTATTAGATTTGCAATCAATTTGCAAATTTTCAGTATTCTTCAACAATTCTAATTTACACGATAGCCATATAAGCTTTAAGATTTGTTTTAAATTTTGAGCTGTGTTCTTCAGATATCGTGTCAACCGTTTCGTCTCAACAAATTTCTTGGAATTTTTGGAGATATAAAATTTATTTTCGTATTTTGATATGAATGAATGTGCGAAAAAATAGAAATGAATGTCTTCTAGATTTCTTAAAAAAGAAAGACAAAACATGCCTTTTTTAGTGTGGCTTCACCAGAATTACCCTTAAGGGTGCTCACTATTTGGCATTGAATGAGGATTACTATAGATTTTATAATAATGATTTTCTCAGTATTTTTGTTTTTATTCTCCAATATTCTCTTTCGTTAATAGAGTGAATTCTAATTAATATTGTCGCCTTTCCATTGCTTATTAATTTAACTTTTATTAAGAATTGTTATTGCATGCTCAATGAATACCATTTTAAGTTTTGTTTCGTACTGAAATATGTTGTTCGTTCTTTCTTATCCCCAAACCCCCCCCCCTCCTACCGAGCGGGAATCCGCATTCGATTGGTATATGGTAATCCCGGGGGGGTGAGAGCGGGGTATGAATCAGCACACGATGGGGAGTCATACGGAATAGGGGTCTCGGAACTGCAGTCGATTCTCTTTGCTAGGGAACCTGAACACACAAAAATCACGTTAGCGATTATAGAGTATGATGATATGATTTTGTATCATTTTTGATACCATGTAAAATTTCCCTACTAAGTAATAATGGTTTTTTATTAGAGGAAGGTGATATAAAAACAATACTTTGGTAATAATTTCGTTTTTATTTCTTGTAAACGCCCATATGTACAACTTACAGTATGATAAAATAGGTGTAAATAATTTTGGGCCCTACAGTATGAAAAAAATGAAAACAATAAATGATAACTTCAGCCTTCTTTGTCTCACATTAACATGCAAATTTTAGGAACCTGACTATTCCCAACTTCTCACTAAACCGTTCCGATGTTGATTCTTATCTAAGCCACGTCACAAAGAAAAAAAATACATGATACTATTTTACCATGATGAATAGAAAAAAAATATAACTTAAACTGAACATTACAAATCCTAATAATATGTATTACATGTAGATATGCTGAGCATAAGAAAGTCAAAAGACCCATGCCTCAACGTGAATGAACGTTTCGGTAGTCATTTGGGCAGTGATCGTCGTCGCGTGATTGATCAACCATAAATAAAAAGCCCAAAATATCGCATCAACCGAGCATAACTCGGATCAGTAAGTACATGATGAATGAAATGATGAATTCAGAAAATGTAAATTTAACAAATAAATAAAAGGAAATTATTCAAATAATATTATAGTAGTTTACACGTATTTCGTATGGTAATGTCTAATCATAACATTTAAATTATATATGAACATACAAAATCAGTTATTGCTAAATGATGAACTCAGATTATAAATATAACAAATTTAAGTTTGATGGTCTGATAAAACACTGTTACAGTTGTGGAAAACCTAATATACACTCAAAGTACACCAACACTTGGCTCAGCGTAAAAGTCTTACTCATCCATTCGTATCTATCGTAATACCAATCAAATAAAACCGTTCATACCGCAGATTCTACACTGAACCAAATCTTACGTGTAACCGCTATTTGCCTTATTACAATATTCAACGATGATAAATACATTATATACAATTTCAATAGTTGCTAAAAAAATATTTTTCTTCTTGTTTCAACCGTTGGATAACTGTTTCAATATAATCTCCCTTAAAGGTGCAAAAATTGTCAACAATTAACTCTTTACACACTACTTTTGGATACCGACGAGAGAATACCTAGTAGTCCTAAAAATCACCAAACTCGAAGTATACGTTAGGGTGTAAACAAAAAAATAGAGGCACTTAGAATGAAAATTTACAAGTAATCATGATTTGCCGAGGCTACCCAGTTTAAGTTTGGGCGTAATCTGCAACGTTGGACTGGAAGGACGCGACGTTTTCCGTGGAACTGTCTGAGGAATGACGGTCAGCGATTTTGGAATTTTTGGCAAAATCATAATAGACTGCTTCTGTTCAGTCTGCTTTATCTCCAACTTTTCAACCTGTCGGTCCAACTTCTCCAGAATTGTTTCTTCCTTATCAGTGGCCATTGCCATCGTATTATCGTTCTTCGGACTAACCATCGTCGACGTTTTTGATATCACCAAACCTTTCCTTGGCGCAATCGTTTTCAAAAGAGAATTTGACGGAGGGCTGGTGACCGGTTGCAGCTGAACTGGCTTTGCCTTTTGAGCTTCCTGCAACTTTTTCTGTTTCAGATCAAATGTCCTTTTTATCGCACACATTTTCTTGTAGTCTTCCACCGTGATGTGGTACGGTTTCCCACCAGAGATTACTTGGACCAAACCCGTTTTCTTTTCCATCTTTTTCGTTGGATCAATAGGAATTAGATTTGGTCGCCAGTTTTTTGTGATTGGGAATTTAATTTTCTGTGGTTGTGGAAGTTTGACCAAGGGAGCAACCGGTTTACTGGTACCAGGCTGCAATGGCATCAGACCAGGAGGAATGCCTGGAGATTTAGTTTGCTTAACCGTGTTGACTAAAAGTCCGGAATTGTTGAGTTGGGTTATTGTTATAGGAGTGTTTTTCGGGATGTTAGCTGCGTTGACTACACTTAACTGCGCAGGTTGTTGTGGGAGGGGTGGTGCTTGCTCTCGGCTGGTGATGATACCACTGGTACTCTTCTGCGCTTTGTTGAACGGCATCATGGTTAAAGGCTGAATTGGTCCTGAAGCTGTTGGAGTGTTGTCGTAAGCTCTCAAACGGTTTTGCACTGATTCACTGTAATTAATGGAATGATGGCTTGCGTTTGGTGATAAAATCAAATCTCCATTCCTGAAATATTTCTCCAAGAGAATCAAGTGTCGCAAGAAGCTGCTCTGGTTACCATATGGTTTCTGTAACTCTTGCCATAGCTGCTTTGTATCCGAATCATATTGAATAGTCGATGAGCATTTCTCCCACCCTTCAGGAGTTCTCTCCTTAAGATTATGAAACTCGACATTGCCTTGAAGAGGAAGGTCTTCCTCGCCAGGAAACAACTGTCTAACAGATATCGATGGATTGCAGCCCAATCTCTGCACGGCAATGTCACTCTTGGCCTTTTGCAATTTGGCGTTCTTTGAGATCTCTACGGCCTCCTTGACTGACTCCGGACGAGGTACTTTCTTTAGAATAATTTGTTTCTTTGGGATTTCTTTCTTGGAAGATTCTGCGTCACTACCGCATTCCATTGCTATGTTAGGAATAAGCTTCTGGTAGTCCACCATGTAGTCCGATGGAGATGCAGCGCCAGACTCCGAGGAAGGCACATTATTTTGGTCGCTTAATTGTTCCGTGTCGGTGTGAGGTTCCGTAGGCGCAGTCGGTTGATCTACCATCGTCGGTGAAGGTGACTTAGAAGACTTCTTCCTCTTCTTTGAAGACTCTTTCTCTGACTTGTCTTTCACCACCGGCAGAGGAATGGGCTCTGCTGCTTCCTCTTCTGACATATGCACCACATCATGGAAATGAAGAAGCCTAAGGCACAAAATAAGATAGTGTTTAGAGATTTTCATGACATAGTGTTTCAAACACTTACCTCTTCAAATATTTTTCATAAAATTCGTCTGTATTTTCTGGTCGATCTTCTTCGTTTGTAAGCACAAGGCTTGCGAAAGTCTTACAAAGTTTACATACGACAGGCTTGTCCTCCAACTTTACGGGAACGTCAACAGCATTGAGTTTCTCGCTTAACTCACTGAATTCTTGTCCCAGATAATGAATGTGGTTCCTAGCAAGCTTGCGCTTGCACATTGCACATGTCATCAGGTGCTCTAATGCGGTGTAGTGATCATCGCACAGAGGTATAGAGTGCAAACCAGGGTTATCTAAGTCTATGTTTATCTGCAAAATAATGAGAAATTGTTAGAATTCAGTTATGTTAAATATTATTATGTTTAGAAAAGTTCTGGACCACAATTGAGTAACAATTGACATAATGGAGACATACCACTTTGCAAATGTTCTTTCGCATTTTTATAATCCACTTCCGCCTCAGGATGTTGGTGGATTCGTTACCGCAACCCAAGACGTGACAGTGGTTTTCTTTAGGAACAGGAGCAACGAGGCTATTCCTCTTGAACGATTTGTTGTTTGTATAGGATGGAGTGTTTGATTTCCTGTCCACATGACGGTAGCAGGCATCGCAAAGGCAGGAATCACGAGTCAAATGTTTTTCAGCTGGAAATAAATTAAAGTCATCGATTTTACTTATTTAGTATTACATGGTACAAGAAAAGAATATCATCAATCACATAAATAGCTTTGAAATAACCTACAATGATAGTTTTGTATTTAATAATTTAAATAAAATAAATCCACGTGACACAAAATTCGATGTCTTGGTAGAATCAAAAGTCATAATTTTTAGATAGATAGATAGATAGATCTTTATTCACGTTAGCTACAGTAAGTAGATGTGACACGTCAACATAATACAGTCTATAACATATAAACTAACAACTTGCGAGACATAACTAGTGTTGATAGATTGTCGCGGCGCATATTGTAGTGGCGATCAGGTATGGTGAACATGTGCGGGTTGTTCCTAACAAACAGCACCGCTCTATAAATATAAATGCAGGGAAATGTCAAAAGTTTCTTTGCTATGAAGGTATGCCTGCATGTTTCACGTGGCGATAGACCAAATATTAAGCGAATCATTCGTTTCTGTAATATAAACACACGTCTCCAACCCACAGCCCGGCCCCAAATGATAACATTATATGTCATCACCGAGAATGCCAGCGCATAGTAAGACCACTGAAAGGTAAGGAGAGCTTTAGCTAAGGTCATATTCGATTTGTTGTTTCCTCAATTAATTCTGACAAATGAGACTCTCATCCTTGAATCAAATTATTTGATAAGGTTGTGAAAAATAAACATGAAGGCTTGCGTAACTGCATAATTTAAATAAGAAAATATCAAAAACTAAATTAAACAAACGCCAGCAGCAATAAAGAAAAATCATTGTTCATGATCATTAATATGAGTTAGTACTTACAACTTATGACTAGGTTTTACTTTACTAGTTTTGTTTATGTAACTACACGTAACAATAAAATTTCTCTTAAAAAAAGTGCTTTGCCAAAATTGGTTCACTAAATTGCCGCTTTACTTGTGGAAACAACTTCCGGAGCAAGTTAAGGAAAGTACCTACAAAACTCAGTTTTTCAGAATTAAATGAAAAATATTATAGGGAAAAGTAATTTTAAATATATCTGAAATTTTAGTTTTGTGTCTCATTTTAATATATTCATGGCCTAGCTGCAATACCTCGTAACATCATAGTTAAAGCATAGGTGATACGTGGTATTGCAGCTAGGCTATCGACATGTGACCTGGACTACGGAAACGGGGATTATGTGCGAAAACACGTATTCGAGAAAAACGCTGTTGAAGCTGTTAACAACAACCCGCTTGCTTTGTTCTAGAAAACTTAAAGAATAATTTTTTTAAAATTACGTTGTTAAACCATTTATATCTTATAACTGGACCGATATGAGAGATTTTACATGTGAACAACAAGTTAAATAGGTTCTCTAAACAGCCAATGGCTGATATCAAGAACAAATAATCCGGTGTATTGCTCCAATTATACGAAAATAGTTAGAAGGCATTTAAAGTTCCGGGATCCTCATCAATATTGAGCAAAATGGTTGCTACAACAGGAAGCAACTTTTGCAAGCACAAAGTACCTACTGACCTATAAATTTAAAAGAAAAATGATAAGACAAAATATTTATTATTAAAATTGAGATACATCTAAATTTGAAATCTGAGCATTAAATTAAGGCTCCCGTCTCCGACACCCAAAACGCGAAAATAACCCACGTCATAATTATAGCGCCAATCGTGAAATAATCGCTACCATTCGAATCTGAAGGTCCTTATGGAACTGCCATCGGAAAATAATTTCAATATTTAAATAAATCAATAAATAAATAAAGTCCAGGCCCGCCGTAAGCGGGCGTGCAAGGCGTGCACCGCACGCGGGCGGCACCTTCAAGGGGCCGGCAAACGTAGAAATCTCGTCATTTTCAAACTCATTTTCATTTATCAGTAGACCATTTCATTTATAAAATGTATTTTTTCCTCAGTTATGCCTTCTTTTATAATCCCAATAAATTTATGATAAGTCTACACAGCCACCTATTGGCTTCTAACCGTATTGATGAAAATATGTCCAGAATCCCGAAGTTATCTCGTATGCAAAGAAACTGATTATTTCCTTAGCTCGCTAGTTTTTCCACCTATAAATACATTGCGCCTAAAAAGAAGGCCAAAACATTTTGATTACGAACAGCATGATGAATGATGTCTTGGTGATGAGTCTTTGGGTTTTTTGACAATAGGTTATTTAATTATATACCAGCGAGGAATGCTGAATCTTTGCAAAGATTTGCAACTCAAAGTCTGTTAATCATCTGTTATGATTCAAGAAATCAGGCAGACATTCACGGCGGCGACTTTTATAATGAAATTAATGCAGCATTTTCTATCAGCCTAGTTTTCCATTTAATATTTTACATCAATAGTTGGGAATATTGCTTACTATGCCGGTTTCGGTGGCATCTGGTGAAAGATCTTTTTCCAAGTTGAACATTATAAAAAAATATTTACCCTCAACTATGCACAAAGATAGGGCTCCATAATTTATCTATTGTTTCAATAGAACATGAAATCTTAAATAGCTTGGATACATCAGAATTTGTAGCTGATTTTGCAAGTGTAAAATCAAGGAAAGTTTAGTTTCCGTTTTGTTTTGTTTTTGCGCGCCAAAAAGAAAGTCGTACACCACAATTGCAACCAAATATCCGGTGCAACCAATTGCAAGCAAATAATAGTATATTATTTAACGAGCACATAACTAAAGATATAAATCGCGAGCATGAAGTTTAAGTATAAACATGCGAGCGATTTATATCAGTGGTGTGCAAGTCGAATACGACGTTTTATCTACGACTCATAAATTCCATTTTACATCAAATCTTTTAAATGTATTTGTCAATGGTGGCGAGGCAAAATGTCAAATAACTGTCATCCACGTAGGTTTAGACTGACTTTGACAGTACATTCGTATAATGATGACGGTTCGTTCAAATAATGAAGTCATTATTTGAACGAACTGTCATTATTATACAACGCTAGTGTCATTATAATCATTGGCGCGTATCATGATGGGGATTATATAGTCATAGATACGTATGCAATGAACTTATTATATGTGAGTCGTAGATAAACGTATACAAATAAAAACAAGCTAGTATTACACGATGGAATAATTAGCTGTACGATTTTTTTTTTGGCGCGCGTGGTACATATTTATTTATATATTGATAAGTTCAGTCAGTCTGTCGTGAAGTTAATAAAATGATTTTGATTATTATTTGTTTGCATTTGACACACCTCTGTGCAGTGAAACTAAAATTTGTACAAAAATAATGAATATTCGTGGAAAATAATGACACGATATTTTTAGTGCAGTTTTTCGTGTAAACATGGCGCAAAGGATTGGGACGGGGGCGGCATAGTTGGTTATGCACGCGGGCGCTCAAGTGGCTGGCGGCGGGCCTGATAAAGTCTATTGTATACTAAGGTACAAAAGGTGAGTATAACACGAAAACAGTGATTTAAAATACTACCCTTCATGAAATTGAAATTATATTTAAACATATCATCTTGATGTAAAGATTGATGGAGGAGATCACGTTTGAGTGACCTCATGATTATTGAGTGACTAGTGAATCCCATTGTATTCAGGACAAAGTTTACAATATATGAGGCAAGGTAAGTGAATGATCTTCTGAAAGAGGACAGGCGATGCTCAGGTACAGATGTCATGGATGACACATGTCGAAAGAATTTATGAAAATTACTCATGTAAGTTTTGATGTGGACTACAAATATAGAAATGCTTTCCGATGGCAGTTGCGTCTGATTACAGTCTGCTGTAATACATTATAAAATATAATTAAAAGTTAACTATAAGAGTTATTTTTGCTTTTGCCCATAACATCTCATTTTGGAGCCACTTGAAGTATTAGAAAATTGTTGAATTGTCATCACTATTTGTAAAAATATTTTGAAAGTTTAACAAAATTATTATTATTATTAAAATGCCTTTCTACGTAATATACGAATTGTGTCAACTATTCTTTCTACATAAAGTACTATCTGATAAAACTTTGGATAGTCTTTGTCTATTAAACTGATTAACAAGGACAAGATCGGATAGAAATGGTCGTTGTTTATTCTTTGAACCCTACAAATCAACTTCTTTACCAAGTCTCTGCTTTTCTCAACATGTTAGTGCAGAATGTAGTGTTTTTGGTGTTTACAAAGAACAAAGATTCATCATCTTTTACTTTGTACTCTGACAAATAAGGGACAAACAAGTAATCTACAGACAACTAAGCTAATCAATAATTCTTGACCTGTTGCTAAGATGTAGAAAGGAAGTAGCTTGTGGTTGTTTTATATACATTCACCAAAATTTCTGATGAATAAATAAAAGTTAGACAAATTGATGATCGATTCAAGGAGTACAGAGGAGTATGGACACTTACCTGCTAAAATTTTGTCCTGCCTTTCGACACTCTTCATCTGTGCTATGTGACAAGGAGTGTCGAAGAGACCAAACTTCCCGAAGCAGTAGGAGCATTCATCCTTGCACAGCCTCCCCGGATGTATGCTAAACGAACTTGCCTTCTCCGGAATAACGAGTACCTTGCCATCTTCACCCGTGGCGCTGTCCCCATCCGTTCCATGCTCTCCCCCGCTGTCTGCTGTAAAGCAAACTTGGTCTGGAAAGAGTAACATAATAGAAATCTAGTCTACTAAGCAAGCGTGAATTTTAGCTCATGACGTCAAGGATAGAAAAGGTTACAGAAACCAAACCTAGTTTAGGTTTGTATAACTATGGTATACTAAAACTTTGTTTTTTTTTGTTATTGTGATTTGCATTAATTGTAGAGGAAATGTTTATAAATGAGCAAAAGAGAAGTAAGCCCAAAACCATTATTACCCATGTTAGATCTGTTAGCATAGTGAGATTTGCGTAGCGCACCAGCTGTTTCAGACGACTGGTTGCTGTGACTCTTCGATGATGTGGAATCTCTCTGAAAAAAATAAAAATCAAATACGTCAGTACCTTTGTGTTACTTGTAAAGAACATAAAAATTCCAAGGAATTTTATCAGCTATTTATTCATACAAATTAAAACTAATACAGCAAATTAAAAATAAATACTAACTGTGGAGTTTTTTGTTGGATTTACAAAGTGTGTTTAACAAATTTGTTTAAGCTTGCAAAAAGTCGGAAAGAGTTTATACTTGGTAATTATGTTCATTTTGTTGCCCTAATGTAAAACCTTAATTTGCACAATATCATTCAGAAGAAAAAAGGGTTGCAGTTTGTAAAGTTAGTACCATCTTTTACTGTATTTACCTCTCAGAGTTGTATTAAATAAATATATGTACCTACTGTGAACCCTCTGAATACATTTCAAATTAAATATATGAAGATATTTATTCACTTTAGTATTAAAAAGGACTAATATAAGGTCAACATAAATATAAGTGAAATATTGCATATTCCTACATGCAGTATTATGAAACAAGTATTATAAAACATTCCAAAACGAATTAAATCCCATTTCAAAATTCCATTTGGGTAAATGGAGTGAGTCCTCCATTTCTTTTTAACCATTTTTGGTAGGAGCTTTAAAATTGTTTCAATGTAAACCTTACACCTTATACGTGTTGTGTCAGCTCTCTTGAATGTTGTTCACTTGAAAACATTTTTTACAGTTAGTTTATTTGTTGTGGTGTTCCAACAAAGAACGAAAATGAAAAGATTGCAAAAACTTGAACTGATATGAAACTTTTAGATGATGTATTATATGTTTGTTTGCGTTGAGCCTAAACGGACGGGTCTAAAGCTGCATCAGGTCATGTTTTTGCCTGTGTTTGTTTGCAATGGACACACCACTCTCCACAACATTTTCTCAAGTCAACAAAGTTTCAGAAAAACTAAAAAAATGTAAAAACATGTACAACATTTAAGGTATACTTTGAGGTGCTTTTTAAACTTATAAGTTATTGGGTTCATCCGCTACACATTCATAAATATAGCAAATAATACCAATATTGCATAGAAAATTGTCAACATCTCGATATTCGTAATACTTTGTATAATGGTGTATTTGGTTAAATAGGTTCTAAATTATTTGTAACCACTTCAAAAAGTTTACATCAAACTACAAAACACCCAGTACATATGTATACCCAAAGTTTGACTAACATTGATGTTGACTATATAAATTTATAATCAGCAATTCCAATATGTAAATGGACACTATTTTTGTGGCTCTACGATTAAAATTATTCAAGTTTACTTGTTTTCAAATTTATTTGGCAATATTTTTTAATTTCTCAGTGTCAAATTAAAAGTGGTAAACTCAAAACTCTAAATGTTGTATAATTCAGAGAAATTAGTTTTTCAGCCTTCTTATGTAGGCATCTATTAAAATTTTAATGTTAGTTATGTTTCCTCTTAATAAACAACTGATGGTAGATTAAGAATAATTGTAAAGAGCATAACAAGTAATACAGTAGAGTGTCGATAATCCGAACCCTGGTAATCCGAACGCCCAAAAAACAAATAATAAAACAATAAATCACTGAGTAACTGAGTAAAAAGCCATTTTTGTCAATTCGTGTTCACAAAAATGTACTGCTTATGTTGTATATCTTGTACCCAATACTCGTTTTCTACTATTTAGCTGCAATATTTGATAATCCCAACAATTTGATAATCCGAACCACCTTCGGTCTCAATTAGTTCGGATTATCGACGCTCTACAGTACATAAATTGTTCTTAAAACAAAAATAATTCAAAATGTCTATAACCGAATTTGTTCTTCAGAATATCCATAAATGCATGATGTCTTATATTCATCTGGACATACATACCGTTAAAAATAACAAATTATATATAATAGATAATCCTTTGCCTATATCTCTTAATTTTTCCTAATTACTTTAAATTAAGTGTTGTGTCACCATTGAATTCAGAGCAATCATAATATTATTGTAAGAAGTAAATAATTTATATTCACAACAAGACCAAATCAAGTACTTGTATTTGTTATTTTTAGATTACTAACTATTAGCTGAAAATCATAATGTTAAGGTCACAATACCATCATTTTTCTTATGCCATATGTATACAGCTTTGTAGTGATTATTCGAATGCATTTTGTGTAAAAAACTAAATTTTAATTACATTTGTGTACATAGCTACGTTAATAAAGAAAAACAAATATTGTTCATGGTGTACATGGAGATACATATAAGACAATTAATGATGGACACTCTTAGAAAAATATTCAATATTCCCTTCAAAACTTTTAATGTAACACACGAATTTTGTGGAAAAAAAACTAATAAGTTAAAAATAAAAGTAATCACATTATTACTTACATCTCTGCCACTTGTTGAGGGTCTATCGTCAATCTTGGGCTCTTCATATCTGTCCTTCTCCTTATCTTCCTTCGCTTCTTTGGCCTCCTTTGCCGCCTTCTTTGTCTTCTGAAGCATCTTCTTGCTGCGTTTCTTCTCATTTCGATTTAATTTGATCACAGTTTTTAGCGTACCAGTGTAATCATCCGGCTTAGGAACTTCTTTGACTCTCAGTTTTGCTTCTTCAGCTGCCTTCCAACTTTGCAGACCCAACGCTCGCAGTACTGTCTCCTTTACGGCTATCGTCTCCGGCGATTCTACAATTTGCACTTCCTTCAACGGCTCTAAAAGATATGCATATCTAGCCTCTTTAGTTTTATCGTCAGGTATATCTGGATTTTCAGGCTTCACGGTTTCATCTTTCTTTTCAGTCTCTTCAGGTTCAACCACCATTTTTTCTACAATTTCACCATTGGCTTCGACGGGAACTTTTTCGGGGATGTCAACTTCCATCTTTTCCAAGAGTGGAGGTTCAAGTTTTTCTTCTTCCAGGGTAGATGCTTCAAGTTCCGATGAAACGTTGATGGGTTCGATGGAAGTTTCTAACTGCGGAGGTTCTGAAATTTCTATTATTTCTGTATTATCTTGCTCAGTCGGTTCAGGAGTTTTTGTCTCGGGTTCCACAATTTTCTCTTCGATTCTTTCAAATGTTTCTTTTGCTGCGGTTACTTCCGTTTCTTCTATTGCTGTTTCAACATTTCCGTAGAATGTTGTTGTACTAACGACAGGTAGTATTGGAGCGGTTTCTTCGATCGGAAGGTCACGTGGTTTCTCTTTTTCTGGTTCAATCGTGGTAACATCATTGAATGTTTGCTTCATGATGTCTAAAATAATTGACTTTTCAGGCACTTTGGCACTAGGGGTGATGGTTTCATCGACAAACTCTTCAATCTTGGGTTGTTGAACTGGTACTGTATCAGCCTGGCACACATTAGAATTAGTGTCGATGTTTTGTTCGGGTAGTTTTTTTTCCTCGACCATGATTTTTTCTGCCTGGCTTCCGTTAAATTCTGTTGTAATGCTTTCAATAACGGGGGTCTCTGGTTCCTCTTTTAAGTCTGTAGTAATGATATCATTGGTGGTAGTCTCTGCTTCTTTTTTGACTTCTACAGTCTCAGAAGTTTCTGTTCCGTGAATTGATGCCAAGTCAGAGAAACTACTGTCAGACTCATATCCAGACTTTGACACTGAGATTTCGCTTCCACTGTAGTCTGAGCAGAGTCTCTTTCGTTTCCTATGATCCGTATCCAAGCCTTCTAATAAATTTAGATCCTTCAGCTTTCTGTGTTTTCCGTTACGCAGGATTCTAGCTGGTGAATCAGATCGGGTTGTGTATGGGCTAGCCCGCCTCTCGAGACTCTGTCTGACTTTTGAAGCCCTCTTGGTCCTGGGGCTTATGCTTCTTGGAAGATTGCTGAAGAGCGTCGAGTTTCCTTTTGCACTGCCCAAGTCATCAATGCTGTGTCTTCTATTAGAGACGACGGTGTTTCTCTTCTTGACTACGTTGAGGTCTAACATGTCGATGACTTTATTTTCTGCGGCCAGTTTATTTTCTAGGTTCTCCTTTTTATTTAAGTCTTTCAATAGGTCCATCTTAATAACCCTGGACCTTCGAGGTTTAGATTCAGGTTTTTCTGAAATATCCGAATCCGGTTCAGACTTTATATCATCCACTTGGATGAGTGCGGTTAAATCTCCCATAACTTCCTCGATGCTTTCTTTGGTACTGTCGGCACTATTATCCGGCTTTAATTTTTTGACACTCTTCTTTTTGGATAGTTTTATGGGTTGAGTATTTAATTCATTGATGATGGAATCGATAGCTTCGTTTAATCCTAATCCATCATCAAGAAGTTCATCCTTAACCTTCTTCTCTTCATCCTTCTTCTGCCTCTTTTTGGGCTGCTTGACGTTTTCATTAATTGGATAAATTGGCTCAAGTACTGGTGGATCATCGTTTATATCTTGTTTCACCTTCACATTCTGAGATTTCTTATTCAGTTTGGGTTTTAAACCATTCTTTAGTAATCCTTTCTTTTTATTCATCTTCATATTAGCATGAATCTTTTTGCCGATTTTTTGATTCAGTTTCGTTTTGTTCTTGGCTTTCATATTTAATGTTTTCTTGATTACTTTTTTTGTAACCTTCTTTTTAATCTTTTTTGCCATAGCAGACGCGTTTTTTGATACATTGCTTCGATTTCTTATTGTCGGTAATTTCGGCGCTTCATCGACGACCGATACTTCAATTTTCGAGACTATTGGCTTAGTTAGGGCTTCAGGGGGTACCGCCCCTTCTTTTGGGGGTACCGGTGAAGCCGTAGTCAGTTTTCTGTTCAGGGTAAGTTTTTTCTCGCGTGTTGCCATACCATTGATATTTTATTATTGTAACCTGTGTGCGAAAAATAGACACGAATTAAAAACTGTGTGAAATAAATAAAAACAAAATAATTTACGATAAGGGTTCTAAAATCATTAAAAAATAACCGACCGCAAAAAATTGACTATAAATTACGCACGCATTCACGTTATCCTTACGCCTGTACAATCTCCTAATTACGTAAGCAATGGCTAAGTCCATATCGGTGCGGAGAGACACCATTGAACCAGGTCCTTAATGGACTTGTTGCAAGCAACATAGCTAACGCACATGTACGGCGAGGATACCGAACGTATTACTAAACGGAAATAAATTTGGTGTCAGCGCCCCCAGCCTAGACAGGATGTGGCCCCACTCCAAGTCCGGGGGCTTCTATAACACCGCCGGAGCGCTCGCCAAACGCCCTGCCCGAGAACAGAATTTAACGTGCCTAACCATTATGACAGATCACACGGAAAACATACACCGTTTCTAGGTTATTTCAAGCCGAGTACGGCATCTTTCCACACAATAAACAACGGATTCGTAGACCATTTATTCTGTATTGAATCAAACACGCGAGCAAGCCACCATACAATGCAATTACCACTTCAGTAGTCGGGAAAAACTACACATATAAACAAAGCAACGAATGACCTGTTAGGCAATTTCCTCATTTGTCAGTGTTTAAAGCACCGTGTACCGTTAAATAGCGTCCCAATTCCCGATTTGCAATTATATTACGTATCTACAACATGCATACAACAATAACTAACAAAGAAACTCGTGAAAACCAGTCGCTATAAGCTCTAAATAAATAAAAAAATACTATCAAGGGTTACTTACGTTCCCTGAATCGTGTTTCACAACGCCACCTATACTATTTGTGCGTCGCTATTCAACCAAAAGCACGTATTCCCAACTCCGGAAACAAACGATCTCGCACGAATGGCGGGCGAAGCGATTGTTGGCGAGTTTGTGATATATTTTCTAAATTATTAATAAAATACCGAACGATTTGCGAACTTTTCAACATTTACCGAAATTACACCACCGATCGCACGTAAATCCACCGTCCGTAGGGCGAATTGAGCGATATTACCGCCGGAAATCGCTTCTCAATTGGCAAGCATATTTACATTAACAAAACCAAAAGAATTATTTTAGCTCGTCACGTTGGGACGTGGTCTTGCCAGGAATGTAGGAGACTCAGTTCGGAGAGTCTCCGCTAGGGTGCTCAGCTATATCCGCTCTTTTTTGTATTATTCATTTTCCAGGCTAATTTACGATGCGATAGGTTCAAGGTTCTCCTCTCTTAATCATGCAGATTTATTATAGAACTCATATCGTTTTAGACGTGTCGGGACGCTTTGGTATAGGAGGAGTATTGTAGGGTTATGGAAATCTTTGAAAAACTTTGATACGATAACCTGTATTGCTGGCCAGACCAGGAGATTTCATTGCTAGGGGTGGGCACCGCGGGCGAATAAAACAGTTGCTGCATTAAATATTTTTATTATACAGACATTTTAAACGTTACACATAGTTTTAGAATTAATATATTCCAAAAGAAAACATTGCATTTTTTTACAGTAAGTACGTTATCTACAGATTTCGCTAACACTAGATTTACAAACTACTATTTTTGCACTTTACAATTCCAGTAAACTAAGTATCTTTATTGGCTACGTAATAATAGGAATATTCAACAATTAAGTACCGTAATTTAAGGTAAGGTACATAAAATATTTCTGTCTTAAATATTTGAGTCTCAATGTTTATTTATTTTTTCATTCATAATTACATTATTACAAAATACATCAATCGAAAAATCGCTCAAATGGTACTTACAATAAATGCTTTAAAAATACATATAAATAAAAAAATGTACACGTACAATGTATTTACAAACTAATTGCGGAACATCGTGTATACTAGTGTTAGTTATAGGGGTAGATTTTTGGTTGATTTCGTTGCTCTTCATAAATAACGTATCCTTTCTACCCACTGTCCATTCTTTTGCAAAAGAGAATATTGCACTATCATTATTACTATAAATATTTACACGTGGTATGTTTGTGTTCAGTTTTAGTTTACAATGTATTTTTTTTGTCGTGAGGGTTAAATTCCGATGCGTGTTTTATGATTCGATGCAAAGTTTCAATTTGTACGTTTTGTGGATTCTATTTCAACTTTAGACCAGATCTTCGTTGCAAGTTTAAATTGAGCAAGAAACCATCTAGATAAATTACAGCGAGTTTTCCGGTTTTTCATTTTTTAATACTGTATGCTGTATATCTAAGACTTTGACGATCTTAATTTGTAATTATGAAATATCCAAATCTTAGATTTCTTACTTAGAGATCAATATTTAATATTTTTGTTTATTGCTGTTGATCGATTTCGGAGAAAATTTATAGTTTTCAACAGGAGGAATATTTACACTGCAAAATGTTGCATGTTAGTTCTTTATAAAAGAAATAGTGAAATGTTATACTTATAGATTTCAGCTTTGATACCTTTTCTGATCGGGGTTGTAGACATTCCAATCTTCCAGAAGTATAAAATACACTGTGGGCAGAAAAAATATTTTCGATTACTCGTAATAACAATAATATTTAGTCATTTTAAATAGTTCTTAAAAAAATAAACGAATTGTTTATACTGGAAAGACTGGAAACATACCTACTTAGTATATTCGCAAAAACAGAACTTTTAATGTGAAATGAAAGGTGTTTTCAAATTAGTAGCTAATGATATTTGTTTGAGTTCGGCAAAAAATTACAGTAGAGAATTTATAACGTCGAATACAGGGTAATATATTGAAACATTTTTTTTATTTATGTTATTAAAAAAGCGGTGGAGTTGGACGTTTGTAACGAAAATATTGCACAACTTCAAACAATCAAACATGCCGCCCATAAGAAAACCAAAAGTTCTTTACTTTTTGACCAAACCCAAATAAATGTCCTACTAATTAATTACCTACTAATTTTAACACACCTTTCATTTCATATTAAATTGACCGGAAATTATCAGAAACGTAAAGTAACATAACATTGGATTAAAACTTCCGTTATTGCCGAATATGGTATGTTTTTTTAATGATTTAATTTTCTATCGTTATAGGTTAATCTCTCAAAATATGTTTTTTATATATACACATAGTTAAACTAATGTTATCAAATTTTGGACATGCTGAACCAAATATTCAGTATGTTTCATAACGCTAGGTAAAAAGCACTGAATATTTGGTATAGCAGTCTAAATTTGACCATGACACGCAAATGTGTGAAAGTAACACAACAAAGTACCTATGTGTGTATTGTTGAATTTAGAACTAAAACATTACTTTGATGACACCACCCAGTCACGGTAATATGTGTGTGGAACACCCCCATTTTAATTGATCCAAGCACTATTCCTGTTTGGATATTTTAACTGTGACCATAAAAATAATTTATTATGAAAGTAGCACTATCAGTTAATTGAACCTGCTAAAAATCTATTGCATTTATCAATATTCTTCATGAATTTTATTACGGTTGTTATCAATTTGTACATTCTGTTGCGCGAAAAACTGCGAAAACAACGCTATTTATTTATGTTTCTGTGCGCCAACGAAACGTACACGTTGGTGTTTTGCCATTTCCAGTTGCTTCTGACGCAAATTTCGGTATTTTACATCGCAATTGCGGCGCTGTTCGTGGCTGCATTTGAAAATAAAGCCCACTCCAATTTCTTGGAATGTTTATACATTTAAGATAAGATAAGAGTGGAGCCTCTCGATTTATCTTTAGCTGTAGTGTCATAAACGATAGTAGCGTTTGAAAATTGTATCCTATACATATAATATCCTATACATTATTGTGTTTGTTATTCTTCATTTTATATTCCTAAGTCATTAATACTCGACTGTTTTTGGATAATAGCGGAATGCTTTTTTATGTATTTAAAAGAGACTCCACTTGTAAGTCGGTTTATAGACACAATTACAAATATACAGAGTTGATATGGCTAAGAAGTTAGGAAACACATTATTGTAGCGTAATTAGTGGATAATAATATGTATACGCACATATTCTAAATAGATGTAGCGTCATTTAGTATATACAACAACAAAAAAAAACAATTAACTTCATTTTGTTTAATTACAAACTTCGTGACGACAGAAGAAATGTTGTTCAAACTCAAATTAAAATTAATTTTAGGTAATGATGGTAATGTAGTTACAGTTGTCGGTTTTGTACGAAAGCACGTGCAAGAAAAAATACTTGTTTGTTCTTTCAACATCCAGTCACATCCCGCAATAGGTTGTACCTCATGAAATATTATTAAAAACTCAAACCAATTTGCCCAATTGCCGGTGTATGCCGATTTTTAACAAATTCTTGATATTTCAACACGCGTTGGAGAACGTGCGATGATTTTCTATAATACAGTACCTACACTTTCTATGCTGCGTTATAACGGTATCTTTTGTTGGGGAGCGATAAGAGTAGGTACGTAAGTACCTCTATGAGTAAAGACGCTGTCCGGGGGCATTTAATATCCCTTATAGGCAGGTAAAGATAATTTGTGACGTTAGGGGTACATGCTAGACTTCAGCCTAGAAAATATGTACAAAAGAGGTAAATATATAGCAGGAATTAGTGATGGTAGGTATGGTATTTTGAATTGTAAAATTAATACTTTGCTTGTTGCTGATTACCTGACTTTTGATCAAAATAAGTTATTTTCATTCCTGACGTTGATGAACTTAAATTAGACCTCTTGGGAAATTCATATTTATTAGGGCATACTATATTTTGTATATTTTGCTTTTACGATTTTAGATAATTTCATGAACAACTTTAATTGACCTAAAAACCGTCTCTAAAAATTAAACGTTACAATGAATAATTTAAGCTCTTCGAGAAAAATCGTGTACCCCACTTCAACTTATCAATTTTTAACGTTCATTGACTTTTGAAAACACTCAAAAATCGTTGAAAATACCAGGCCTTTAATTTGAAATTAATGATGGTCTTGTAGGACTTGTAGGATTTATAAACATTCTAGATCAAAAAGCTGAAAGATTAATGAATTTCAAATTACATTTCTTAAATGATTTAAACATATAATCAGCCTTCAAAAAACTCTGTTCACCAAATGTGGCTTCAACATGACTGTAAGAACAAACCTGTGTAAAGAAAAATCAGTTGGACAGAAGCACTTACTACAATGTTAGGTATATACAGTGAAAAACTCATCAGTTAAATTTAGAAACGCTAGTTGAGAAATTTGCCCATTTAAATTTGTCAATTTAAAAATAAGATGTATTTTAATTAATAAATAATAATAACCACAGAATCGGTTCAATGGACTGGACCGTACACACAAATTTGTCAAATTTGATAAAATTGTGTACCTCGGGTACCACACCTATCGGTATGCAATAAAATAACCTCTGAGTTATAAATTTAAAAATGAAATTGTTACTGCAAATTTTACACTAATAAATTCATTCTCATTAAGTAATTTTCAATTATAGTTATATGTACGAAGTTTTTTCAAACAAATTTAAAAAGAATATGTTAAAGAAGGTATCTTCATGGCGTCCTTAAAATATGGAGTCCAGCATTGTGCAAGGTAAATTTTCCTGTGGTTGCATGAAAAAAAATCCGAAAATAATTCCTTACCTGTATTTTGACCTGGTAATTTGAAAGGTATAATCAGAGGAACAGTGACGATTGGAATTGTTAATTTAAAAAGTTTAATGAATAATGTCTTATTAAATACCTCGTGAAAGATTTGAGATTTGGATATTTCAGATCGGTTCCTTAAGACAGTACAAGGTATCGTTAAATTTTATAGTAATTAAAGACTAGATTTGCTCATTATTACACAAACAAAAGATAATATCATCGAATGTTCCCAAATCCGTGCACATTCCGAAACCAGCTCACGCAAGTTCGCACAAAACACTAAATGATGACCTCTCTTAAGAATTAAGTACATTACAACCGCACGGGGGTATATCACTAATAGTCATGACGAGCGCACCGAAGAACACATTGCAATTTCTTCAAGTCCGAGATATCCACCAGCCTAGCAATTGTCGGTGGGAGCGTTTTGTCAGTACATGCTCTCCGACTTGATCATTTCCTGGTGGTGTAGGTTATTAGCATTTGCGTCACAACCTGGTTGGCCACTGTTCGGTCGCACGTGGAGCATAATACCGTGATGGAGAAGCTTGGCCGTATGCTCCTGTGCCTTCGCACGGAGGCAAGCGATGGAATTATTTCGGAATGCCTCAGGATCTTCGGGGTACTGATGCTGCTGCTGTGGCGGCTGCTGCTGGCTAGGTTGAGGATGCTGCGGGTCCTTCTCCGTAGAGACGTTGCCGAAGGTCGTAGTCGGCGTGGCGGACGACTGTACGGGAGTTTTCGACGGGCCAGACATGCTGTTGTCGCTGTTCTCCGTCCGCATCGACGTGGACTCCTCGTGGTCGCTGTTGCTGTTGCAATTGTCCGAGTCCTTCAGGTGCTCCGCCGCTTCCAAGGACTTCCGGTGCATTCCTGCAACATAATAAATACCGTGATATGATAATTTATGGTCAGTCCAAGCTCCTGCTTATATGTATATTATTATATGATTAGGTTGTGTAAATAGTAGGTAGTACTGTTATTGCATAGTAGTACTGTTATTACATAGTTTTTGAAAAAATTAAGAATAAATTTTCAATTTTTCTTCAGTATGTTAACAGTGAATTTAAGAACACAGGGATATCAAATATGTCTGATTTTTCGTAACTTATCTGGTGTTTCTTGATATGAGGTTATTTTCTGGGTAAATATTTGACGATAAAAGCTTGCTCTTTTACTTATTAAGTTTAGTCCGCAAAAATATAGTATTCAAATATTCAGAATTTAGATGTGGGTTCCAACCACCTCCACATTTGGAATTTGGAATACTATTCCCTAATTTATAACTCACATCTACACAGATAGCAAAGATTTCTTGTTTTTAAGAAATATATTCGTTTGAATTTATTCTTTTGGTTCAAAGCATATTTCTTTGACGCCAACAATATTTACCTCATTGAATACTCTAGTTTATTTGCTTGTAGAGATGAATTTATTTGAAATATTTATTTAAGTGAAATAAATATATTTGGATACAAACAAAAATTTCTTTCTTTTAAAGTAATATTTTTTTTTTGATTTAAAGAAACTTTTTTTTACACCAAAGGAAACTAATTTTGGTTCAAACATATATATTTGTATACAAGGAGAGATTTATTTCGTTTAAACTAATATTTTTGCTTTGGCTTAAAAATAGGTATACTTCCGCCAAAGAAATCATATTTTGATTCAAATAAATATATTTTTAGTGTGAATACCTCTCTCGTCATACTTCGGCCATATCGTCAGTATAAAGGCCGTGTGATCGACAGTATAGAGTACAGTGGCTGCAGGTTCAAGTTCAGATTCCATATCAGGGTACACTTTACTAACCTAACCTTGACTATATGTAGGGTTGGGAAGACCAACCACTGGTCGAGGATGCTACTGTACCCTCCGAAAATTCTTGTGTATAATAGTTCCGCATTAATTCCTTCAACAAATTAATAATTTCTTTAATCAAAGAACCATTTATTGCAACCTAAAAATATCGCATTTTCTGGTTTCAAGTAATCACTTTTCTGTGTGTAGGTAAAACAAGGGAATTTATATTTACCTACCCCTAAAATCTGCATAAGTACCTCCTTAAAACACTGCATTTGAAAATGCACTGCAAAGGTTTAAAATCGGTATACTCTATATCTATAAAATTCACGTGTTTTAAGTTTCAGCAAAAATGTGCAAATACAATGCTTTTGTGACATAGAAAAAGGAACACCAATAGCTGGTGTGACTTCTTTTACGAAACTTGGTTTTCATGATCATATTTACTAGATACACTCTAATTCCCTGACATGGATTATTGCAGATCGTCAGCGTCAATTTTCGTCCAACAAATATTTGTGCAGCAGAACTTTCAGCAACTGCAGTGGGAAAGTTATGGGCTCCGTAATCTATTTCCAAGTATGTCCCACAATGGTGGTGAAAATCAGGATCTTAGTGTGCATGCATGGACAGTTTCAGGATATACCAGTTCCTCAATGTATCGAAGAGCTGTTATATTTCCTCGAATAAACACCAAAACGGATATTACTTCCATAATTCCAATACTGAACAGCAATTCTGCTGGAGTTGTGATGTGAGGTTGTATTGCTAATGGAAGTTGGTATCCTTTGGTGTAAGGCAACATTCTTCCTCACTTCCAGCGATTGAAACCCAGGCAAGATGTCACCTTCATATCCAAAAGGCTTATTTAAACTTCAGAAGCAACTGGCAACCTTGTGCCATGACTACAGAGATTTTGTTATTTGTCTCCAATAGAAAATAAGCTATCATTCCGCAG
This sequence comes from Aphodius sticticus, assembly GCA_963966075.1. NCBI lineage: Eukaryota > Metazoa > Arthropoda > Insecta > Coleoptera > Scarabaeidae > Aphodius > Aphodius sticticus. Next base: position 19,846,701 of record OZ014512.1, read on the forward strand.
TCGCTGGATGTTCCATCAGCGCTATTTTCACGTTCCTTGGGACACAATCCTCAAATTGACATCAACGAGTGTCGAAATAACGGGGACGGACCAACACATAATATTAATTAAAAAAAATTAAAAATATTAATAAAATATTCAATAAATCCGTTGTGGTTTTTTTTATAGAGATTTCTGATACATATTTGTTTTAAAAAAATTGTATGGATAATGATATTCAGTTCATATTAGAGTACGCGTAACGTCACATAAATCTGCACAATACTTATGTCGTGTCGTACACTTTTTATTTGGTGTTTTTAATAGCAGGAATAGTTTTCTCATTCCAAATTTAAAATTTCAAAAGTATTCATAGCGTAAACCATAGTACTAAATTCTATTCTGTCTATAATCGTCACATTCTGTTTTTAAGTCTTGTCATTTGATATGAAACTCGCAAACAGTTTGATTATTATTTTTTGTCCACAGCGTCCTCTTGGTTATGAATTTATTTCTATTTAACTGAACGAAGCATATTTTCTAAACATTATCTAGGTACTTATAATAATATACATATATTACATATTCAATAAATATGAGAACTATTTTTGTTTATAACTTTAGGGCTCAATTACAAGACAGCTCAAATTATACCATTTGAACTACTTGGTATTTTACTTAATCATGTCGTGATAATAATTATTAGGTCCAATTCCAAGTACTGAACCTTTAACAAATTCAGTAACCTAGCTGCTGTAGCCTGCGTAAATACTGTTGTTTATAGTGCATACTATGATACTGCTATGGGAAGTTATGTGCAGATATGAGCATCACCAGAGCGCTCTGGTCGCTGTTTGTAACCTCGAAGGATAGATTGGCGATGATTGCAACGCACACAACTAGGAAAGTGTGTCAGATAAATAATATCGCCGCACATTCAAGTAGATTATTTGAAATAAAGCCGATAAGGCACAGACACAGACGTGAGAGCGGTATTAAATCAATGGAACGATTCCTAATAATTTTTATAAAGCTCATTTTCACATTTTTGTACGAAGGCTATGGTTACTGAAAATTTTTCTGCTTATACCTACACTGTCAGTTTGTACCATAAATAAACAGTTCTTGGAAATAGGTATAATCTATTGATAAGAACATACTCACGAGGCGAACATAAATCAGCAATGAACGGAAATAGGAAATTAAAAAAATCCCGGATAGTAATTGTTTGTAGACGTTGAGGACATTATACGTTATGGTTAAATATTCGTTATTATTAGTCAATTTATTTCATTATTTAATAACAATATTTAGTGAAATGTAGATCATATCCGACACACCAAGGAACAGAAATTTTGAAAAAGTAGTATCTACAGATTTTTCAGGAGAGACAAGTTTTATGTAAGCTACTTTCGTTGACTTTTTGTGGTAAGTTCTGTGGTCATCTAGTAGGATATCTGCTCAAACCGACACAGTGGTGTGAAAACAAACAGAAAAACAAAAACATTGTTCCTGAAATGTGGATCTTTGGCGTAGTTTTTGCCTCATCTAGCTCTATTATAGGAATACCTGATATTGGTTAGACAGGAAGATACAATTCTAAAAGTGCTATCTTATCAATTTTTATTTGGTGGTAGAATTGTTAGAACAATAGGTACCGATAGCACTGATACGCGTAAAAAAACTATTGGATTCTTACCTACGATGTTTCAATTTTTAAATCGTGAGAATTATTTTACGATTTGTCTCTTGTACTGTTATATTTATTGAATTTATATTTTTCGATACTTTTTGTTAATTGTCTAATAAGCTCATAGTAATTTGCAGTCATCTATTCACTTGACTGGTCATAACCACGTATGTATTTTTTTACATACGCCCTCCGCTTTAACCATCTCTTTGAAACATTCAAAAATATGTAATATACCGGACCGGGCTTCAAAATTTTCTCTAAACTCTAGTTTTCCCATAGTTTCCAACAGTTTTCTCAATAAATAAATTGCATTTCCTTGTCCAAAAATATGGGATATTTTAGAAAATGATGTGGTTGCAACGATTATCCTGGGAATTACATAATATCAAGTATGTAATTATGACTCAATTTATTTTAATGTACGGCTACTATCTATAATGTTCAATGTGGGGAATTATTGTATTATATTCGTTGTATAAACTCTTTCTATAAATGAAGCATGTTAGTATGTTGCGCTGCAATATTTTCCAAATAACAATGACTAATAATACTTCCCGATAACTTGCGGCCAAATGTCTACTATGTAGATAAGATACCATTAACAATGCAGTTTTTGATATGCATAATATCTAATAGTTATACAAATACAGTGCATGGTTCTTTAATTAATTAATAATTCCTTAATTATTCTTTAAATGATAAAAGAAGAAAATTAAATTTGCGTCCATTATTAGTATCATCGCATGTTCTTTTGTTGAACATAAGGGTGGGCGATATATAAAATATCACATGATAGATATCCTATCAATGGCCAATAGTAGGGTTTGCAGTATTTCTTGAATTTATCTCTTGTGTTATCTTTTCTTGCTGCAATATTTTTTCTTAATTGAGAATATTTTGACATACTTAAGTAAATTACCTTTTGTAAAGACATATAAAACCAAAATTGTCATTTTTAATTTTTTTAACCTCTTAATGTTAATTGTGTTAAAAATTGAAGTTCTTTCGTATACATATGTTCAACTTATTGAGGGTTAAAGGCGCTGCACACGACCTAAATTTTCCACGATAATTCTGAATAATTCAGTTTTTTCTTGCAGCTATCTTGGCACCTACTAACTAAACCATTTTGAAGATATAGACGTCAAAATGTAATGAAGCCGTATAAGAACTTCAACTTCCCAAAAATACTCTAGAAATTAAGTGAATTTTTATGTACAGCTTTATTTTGACGTTTTAAGCAATATCTCATCGTGACACCAGTGAAAATGTGGGAAACATTTAGTTTTTCGATTATCTTGGAAACTATTATTTGTTTCAGAAGTTGTTATTGTGTAGATCTTTATATTTCTTAATGAATGTCGTTATTTTAAGCGATATCTCAAAGTTAGCATCAAATATTTTAAGAACATACCATAACTGTTCTAAAAAATATACAACGTTGGTTATTTTTGATTATCCCAAAAGTGACTAAACCCCTTTTAGCAATAAGCAATTCATAATCAATTGAGCTCTTTCGCACGTAAGTGGATTCGTTAACAAACACAGCCGTTATGGGGATGAAAAAAATTCAATGTTAGTGAATTCTTTTAAGGTGCTAATGAAAATGCAGTTAATGTCAATAATTATATAGTTATAGTGAACGACTTTTTGCGACGCTTTGAGTATATTTTCGTTCCATTATAATGATTATTTTTTGACGTTTCTTAAAACCAATGAAATGCTTCTTTATTTGTCACAAGGGTAAGTTTCAACCAATTATGTCATTATTATAGTGGGAATAAATCTCTTGTGATTATTCTCGGGAATAATCACTGTAGCTTTTATTTGCCTAGCAACTGTCAGACACTTGTCAAAATAATTACTTAATTGTGTCAACGCGAAATGGGTGAAACTTATCGGTTTAGTACCTTTTCTAATGCAGAAATTACAAAAAAGATTTTAGAAACTACTTCGAAAAATACTCTAATAAGTAATCAGTCTATATGGAGACAATTTAAGACCTTCACCAAAGAAAGAAATTATATTCTGGACCAATCTACTACAACAGCTACTCTGGCATTGATTTTAAACGATTGGGCTTATAACATGAAAAGAAAAACGGAAATGATTATAAAGAAGCAGTAATAAAGACAATGTGGAATAAAACGGCAAAATTAGTTCAAGAACTTTACTTTAATAAGTATAACAGGTCCTTTGATCCTTTCCATGATATAGAATTCAGAAATGCTCGGAATGCAAGAGATGCAAAAAGAAAAATTTTACAAAAACATCCTGAAAAGCACAAACAAAGTTCTGTGGCACTTTCTAATACAGAATTGTTGCAAATTTTTAACTATTGGGACGAAGATACACCTTGTGGATTGCAAAGAAAGTTTTTTCACGTTGCATCGTATGAACTAGCTTGGAGGGGAGGAGAAGCTACAAAATGTTTAGTTCATTATTTTAAAAAAGAAACCGACATAAAAAGATTAAATACTGGCCGCATTGAATACAATCCCATCTTTACAAAAACTGCACAGGGTGGAGCACAAAGGTGCGCTAATAGTAAATGGTTGACTCCAAACGTAAATAACCCAGATATTTGCCCTGTTCGTCTTTTTGAAAAACTAATGAGTAAACGTGAAGAAAATATTAAAACCGAACGCTTGTTTCTTACTCCAAATCCGGCTTGGCAAACTCATGGTTTTTGGTATAAAAACGTTCCTGTGGGAATAAATTCCATTTCAAAATGGATGAAAGAATCCGCAGAAAAAGTAGGTCTAGACACAGTTACTAAAAAAATAACTAACCATTCTGCCAGATCAAGTGCAGTACGTAACCTTTCAATAGCTGGTGTAGGAGAACAAGAACTAATCAAGGTCACTGGTCATAATTCTGCAAGTTCGATTAAACCATACTTACAATTGAACCAAGAATATCATTCAAATATCATAAATAATCTTAGAGAAAACGCAGGAGGAAACACTTAATATAACAAGCAATTCCAAATCCTCAATAAATAATGAGTCTCAAAATATTTTTAATAATTGCGTTTTTCATTGTACTAATTTAAATTGTTAATTCTTTTAATATATTCACAATGTGTCAACGATATTTTCATATATTGTACGTAATAATTAATTAAATTTTTCAATAATTTTATGATAGTTTTATTGATCTTTTTTATTGTAAAAATTTGTGAATCAAAAAATAATCTAGTCAAATATAACTCGAGAGTTCCATAAATTAGAAAATAATTTGACAGATTTTGTTCAAACTTGTTGCCATTTGGCAATAGTCACGAGAGCCCGCAGGGCTCGAGTGTTTTCAGATTGTGTTGCAGATTGTTTTTAAACAATCTGTCAAATTATTTTCAATTTATTCTCACTCTCTTGTTATATTATTACTGATAACTGAACAGAAATAATAGCTGGACGTATATATAGTAACTATACAAAACAATACAAAATTTTAATAGTTTGTTCAAGCATATTCGGTTTGTGTTTTTCCAAATGAACCAACATTCATTCTTCTTAGCTGATTTTCTTAAGCTCACGTGACAATTTATCAATTCTGTATGGTATTGTGAAATAATAATATTGCTTCTTTTACGTCCCACCAAGGACATTGCTTAAGTGTAACTGATGATTTACTATTTAGTTCCGATTAAAACGTTATTTTTAGAAGAATTGACACTCTTTGAGTTCTAGATGAAGTTCTTTAACAATACGTATGTCGCTGTTTACAATAGCAGGTTCTACCGCAATGGCGCAGAAAATGCAATGTGGGCTGCACTTTCTAAAATAACTGTACAACCTCTTGCCTCGTGTTGCTGAAGACTAATTAAAACGCACTGACTGATAAATTAACCAGTTTGCCTACTAACAAAATCTAAATTTTTTAATTTTCCAATAAGCTATGACCTGGAAGCGGTTCATTTTAAAAGCATTAAATCGAGACCGTGCCGAATGGAGGGATGCAGCGGGTTCGCAAAGCGGGCGCAGTCTAGAAAAACGGAGATAAGGGTGTGCGGGGACGGTGTGTGCATCTGCCCCGAGACAGGTAAAACTTGGGGTGCGACAGCAGACCTACAGTAACATTTCCTTTGAAACGTTTATTGGCATCGGGGGTCACAGCTCTGTGGCGATGCTATTTATAGGCAGGACAGAGCTGCTGCTTTGGCTCGTTTTAAATTATACTCATTCAAATTCGATTCTCTAATCAGTGCTGACTATTTAAATATTTATTTCTACGTGTACTTCGTACCGATGGCATACGTCATCATTTTTTTTTTTTCGAGTTAAACAATACAGTCTCTGCTTGGCAAGGATAGAAAAGCTATTGTTTACTGTACGTCTTAACCGCTTATAACTATTTTGGAATGTTGAGCATGCTAGCTTATTTATGTGCATAACAGTTATTATTGGGTATTGGGTATTATTATTGGCTGTTTGTTTTCTTTTAGTGCAAGCGCTGAGTAAAAAACATATAAAGGATACTTTATAATTGTTATTCAATCATTATTTTGTAGCTTTTATACACCAACATTAAGAACATTAAGACCCTTTTCAGCAAGTTCCCCAACAATAAAAAATACGGACACCAATTGGTCATGACCAACTTCTTAAGTACTCTGTCTCATAGCCTCCCCTATTCACATCATTTTGCTTTTCGATTTTAACCCATATCTATTTTTTTTTAAATTGCGTTAAACCTGGAGGTAAATGTTGAATTGAGAGCATTAGCATAAGCAGGAACTGTGTATCTTTTACAAACATGTATATATTGGGATAATTCGAAAAAGAAAATAATGAGAATAGATGACGTTTTGCAACAGAGTACGTGACAATGAGGACATGTTCCCTATACGAAATGCTTCAAACTTTAAGCACTTTTATAATTGGCTTTGTTTTCAAAATTGTAATGGCCTGTCAGAATATTAATGAGTTTCTTTACAATCTATCAAAAGAAATCAGCAATATCTATTACGTAGTTCCAAAGTTTGTGCACAATTATTTGTCCCTATATTGTTTGTCGATGCACGTATTTATAGAACGTTCATTTAAAAATTTGAATAATTTTACATATGAAGAAGGTGCGTTAATGTTGATTGATAACCAGTAAAGTACATGTTTAATGTTGTAAACTGTGTAGGTAACATTATTTTCTACAAAAAAAAGCTGTTTGTTGAATTGTGCAATAATTTTCTGCCTTATCGTAGAAACGTATGAACCAATTTAATTTATTTCCAAGACGACAGATACAACTAATCATCACGTTTAAAATAAAGTGTCTGAAGACTGCTATTTTGAAAGGGTGGTGCATAAAATTCAATCAGATCTGACTTCAAAGATCTTCCACAAAAACTAAATGGACGGTGGGAAGTTTTGAAATGAAAATTCTGTACATGAATGTAAATAGTAAAAAATTAGCGACAAAAAGCATTAGAGTTAAAAATCAATGTATAAGTATTTAATAGAGAGGCAATAGCATCATATCTTGCAGTCCTAGTTCAACTGTAATCATCATCAGTCATCCCAAACTAACTAGAATACGTAGCAATGTAATTATTTTGAGCATGCCAACAGATTTGTAGCTTTGCTGAACAGAAAAGGGCAATTAAAAATTGTAATATCATTGATAACACTACGAAACTTGCATTTTTCTCTGCGTATAATGATGATATTATTGGTATATTACCACATATTATTTTTTAACTTTGATGTTTTTAACGTTTTTGTATTTCGCCTTGATTACATCACAATATCTGTATTTATATATTGATAATAAACGAGATTAATGTTAGGAATATAGTGCTTTATTCTAATGTTCTAAAGCCAAATCAATAAAGTAAACTGGATACCCATCCCAGCAGGTTTCTTAAACGTTAGTTATAACTCAAGGTACATATAATGTAGCTACTTTATTTCGAAATTACGGCTAAAAAATTTTCTATCAAATTCAATAAATAAATTAGTTGTCTAGTCAAAATAATTATACAGAAGTAATTTTTGTTCAAAATTTAGAATTATTCTAAAAATATGTGGGATGTGCTTGTTGACAAGGGTTCTAACCATGTTGTTTTCGTGCAATAGCGGTTATGTAGTGCGATCCAAGCCGGTTTATAATTATTTAATTCTATTTATGTGTTATCGACTGAAGTTAAATATAAATTAATGTTGTACGGAGTATATCTATTACATAATAAACCTGCTTGCCAACCAGAAAGAAAAACCAATATCAAATTTGTATTGTTATTTTAAAGATGTATATAACTTGGAAATGAGCGCTACAGTAGCAAAGGAAACTAAAAATAGACCATATTAATTAAAATAAGCATAATTATAGGAAAATTATATCACAAAAAACATCAACTGTAGTTGAAACAACCGAAAACAATACGCGACTTTTTGCAATGCAGTTGCGATTCCTGGATGTAGAAAGCGTGGTGGAAACGGTGTGAAAAGTTTTAGAAAACGTTGTTGTCTGCAGTCTGAATGTGTGTCGCCGCAGCTCTCCCAGCACAGCAAGCCGATCGTCGGAGACCCACGCGGTGAGCAAGGAATAAACGGTGACAGGTCACCGTGCGGTGGCGCACTCACGCGGGGAACTCGGCGAACTAAACGGGGCGCTCCCTGGCGGCGTTACTCGCAACTAATCATCGTTTTATTGGAATTTCGCATGATTTTCTGCAGAACGTCGCTTAACTGTTCTCGTAACAGTAAAGTTTATGTTTGTATTTTATTGACGTTATGCTTTTGTTCGAGTCAATGACTCGTGCTTTGATCGCAGAGCCTGCATTGCGGCGATATGTAATATTTATAAACTTAATTAAGTCGCAAGTGTAATAAATTACCATTTATTATGCTATAATACATGTTAGTATTTCTATATTTATCAATAATAGGGTGTATTGTATAAAATGTCTATTTGTTATTGTGGTGATTTCAAGGGCTGTGGAATTGGTATCTCTGGTACCTACTTAATTTTATGTTAATTTTATGTTTGATTTCAATTAAGTATAAATTATCGAACGTATTTTTTCTGATCACATTCCATTAACGTTAACCAACGTGACAAACACATACATGTGACCGATGACGCAGCTTTAATTTCGTCATGGTTATTTTTAATTCACACAAATTCAGTCCCTGTACTTAAATTGGCGGTGAAGTTCGGTACTAATACGACGATTGCATTCCAATATATTTTCGTCATATGGAAAAGAGCACCAATCTATAACACATCGTTTCAAAATGTGTGTTTATAAATTTAGAAAAATTATGTTATGATGAACAGAATCCAGAAATATCTGTAAAGTTAAATTATATGCAGGATGATTAAAAACTGCCAGGCAATAGTATAGGGACTCGTTATTTAAGTTAAAAATAATATAAAAAATATATAGTCTAAAATATATGTCCTAAAGTAATTCATTAATGAGTTAAATGATGGAAACTTTGGAAATGTCAGGTAAGTTAGGTATCATAGGATAGCTCTTTTAAATAATATGTGTCCTGTGATCCGATTTTAATTTACCGCTACTGAAAAGTGTTAAAGAGAATATTTTTTTTCCTAAAACGTGTGTCCATATAACCAAATTTCGGTTCTCTTTGATATTAGATGTCATATAATAATACACAATGAAATATAATAATTTTGATGCAACTGGTAGATTGCCTTTTAGTGCAAACTGAAACTCAAACTGAGGGCGATTTTTTTATTGGTGTCACGAATCTATCAAAATTACTATCTTTCAACTTTAATATCCACGAGGTCTAGGTTTTTCTAAAATGTGACTTTGGATTGGTTTAAGTACTGTCTTTTTTTGGGAATATCACAAGAATATTGCGCCATAAAACTACTTTTTACAAATGGCCTCGTACTGTCATTTCACATATGTAATACATTTTTATGAATTTTTATTAAAAATATCAATTTCCTACATACAAACTTTTCACTGTATGTAATCAAAAAGCTAAACAGAACCAGCAAGAGATATAACACCAGGCAGGGGTTACTAAAGTTACTTAGGATAAAGATTTCGATTCTTTTAATCTCACGTTAAGGGTCTGATAGCTGAATCATTAGAGAAGTGATACGGAGGCCAATGGTTTTATGTCTTATTAATAATAAATTGCCATGAAGTTACTTTTTTATCTGTCTTCAACGTCAAGTTACAAAAAAAATTTGGCTAAATACGCTAAACGTGATACGTGATACGTAATTCTACAGTAAAACAATAGAGAGTTCAAGTTCAAGAATATTTCGACAGGAATTTTAATACCTCTTACGTGATTCAAAGAAGTCGCTTTTGCTTTAGTTACCACCATATTATATACAGTGTGTTACTTTCTAGCAATAGCAATAAAAATAATAAAAATAAAAAGGCGACAATATTAATTGGAATTAACCCAATCATCGAAAGAGACTATTCAAAACACAAAATACATACATATTATAAAAAGTTGACAAAATCAAGATACAAAATTGTAAACTTAGCCTTGTGCAGTGCTTGAACCCTTAAATGTGCGTACATTCTGGTGTAACCACACTAAGAGAGAGTCCTACTTTGAATATTTTGGACAACTGTACGACACAAGATTCTACTATTCACACATTTATTCAAAGGCATATCGCTGAACTAGAATTGAAGACATGAGAATGAAAAGTGGATAAAAACATAGGGATTCCTATGGTCTTTATCCACTTTTCATTCTGAGCTCTTCAATTGTTGAAGGATATCTAAAATTTGTAAATGATAATAATGATATTTATATTAATAAATTTGATAATGATCGGATATTAATTCGAATACACTTGTTCTTTAAAAGACTTGAATACACAATTGTATTTTGGGTGAAAACTGTTATTCTTTTTGATTATTATTGAAAACGTCGTTGCAAATATATCGAAAAACGTAATTTCTTGGATTATACTTACAGTTTGGTACATCTTTAATTTTTACGTTATAAATCACAATTTATACATATTTAACATTTATTTGGAAATGCAACTACATTTAGTTTCTGTTTGATGTTTGGTCTCTTGCGTTCAGTCTCAGTTTGGTCTCTATGAGCTGCATTTTCTGTTATTCCGTTTTGTAATATAAAATGATAGTAATAATATATTTCTGTTTTTTTAAGTATTTATATATTTTTGTATTTGTTTATTTACATACGTTTTTGTTTAAATTTTATTTTCTTTAAATTGTGTTTTTACACAACGTAGATTAATTTTTCTTCTAAATATATATTTGTTTACAAAAACACAGCTTAATTTTTGTTTTTGAAGAGATGAAGTATAGGGGCCCCGATATGGTTGCGCCTGGGGGGTGGGGGGGGGGGGGGGCATGTTAATCCGCCACTGCATCCAACGCAGCGTTATGCCATAATGGGGCGCTAGGCAATTTTTAATTTGGGGGCCCCCATAAACAATGCTGAATTAAGAAGAATTACTTTTTCATACAAAAATAAAATATACTAATCATACTGATATAACATTTCGGAACTATTAACAAAAATCATAAATAATAGGTAAGGTTGGCAACAACATTTAATATAAGTAACTACATAATTATTTAAAGTAACAACAGATATTATTCTTAAGAATTACAAAATAACTAATAAATAGCTTAACAATTTAAAAATCAAAATGCGTAGCAAGTAAAATATTTAATATTATCTTAATAAATAAACGGTACTATTAACAAATAAATATATTTTTAATATTTTAAATATTTCAAAAACTGCGATAGTTCATGCTTAAATACGCCATCATCAATATATACATATGTCCTCTGAATATGTACTTATTAAATTTGTGGTGCAGTTCCATAGTTTTTTTGAGATGTTACTTTTAATAAAAATGTAATTTCCTATTTCTTTTTCTAACGATTCCATATCATCACAAAATACAATTATTTCGAATGCCTTCTGCTATATCAGTTTTAACAAGAAGAAACGTAACGTGTCAATAGCTGGTCCTCAAAGTTTAGAAGAAAGTAACCAAACAAAAGTTTAGGAAAAGACTTAAATTAGAAACTTGAATGACTTTTGAATATACAGGGTTATGTATTGGTAAGAAGCAGACCAAATTTCATTTTTTAAATATAGAATGTATATTTCTCGTGTTTATTTTTACTCTTTTGAATTACAAATTGAATAGTGAAAACCGCATGTACCTGACGTCAGTGGTGTAAAAGTAACAAGACGATTAAATGTTAAAAGAAAGCAATTAAAAAATGTTAAAAGATTTCTACCATGTCAATAGCTCGTCGTTTTTGAAAATGACTTAAGTTATAAATACGAAATACTTTTAAATATAAAGTGTGTTTCATTTCTTAGCATTTCAAATTTGTAGCTCAAGCAATTTCGTAAAACTTTTGTGGGAATCTTTTTCTTGTCAACTTTTTAGAAAGAAATGTATTGAGTGGTTACGTTTCATTTTATACACACTGTGTAATAATAAGGACTTTGAAAGATTTACAGCGTTTTGCAGATCCGAATTTTTATTTTACAGACTTTTAGAGCATTCATCTTTACAGAATAGAATTCAAAGAAAGGAAAAGTGTTGACGAAAATCTTCGATGAATTCATACAGATTTTCTCTTCTAACTTAGTCAAGGGTTTCTCATTAGTCTCGTACAGTATTAGATATAAATTCTTTTATTGCAAAAAAAAACATGAGTAACTGCTAAAACTACTACGGTAGTTTATTAATTAGCTAATTAATTTATAGTTTATAAAAGATTGATTTTGATTTCCCACCGGCAGGAGCGCAAATATAAAATTCACTATTCTTGAGACGGCAATAAATTAGTTAAAGATTATAGTTGGGGCCTCCCTGAGAGGAGCCTAAATCTGCTTGCAACGTTAATAAGGACTGGCATGATGTGGTAGTCTATTACGGAAATGAGTTTCCAAAACACTGCTTTGGGGGCCCCCCTGTTATTGGGGGCCCTGGGCAAATGCCCATTTTTCCCATGGGATAACGCGCAACTGATCCGAAGACAAAGTTAGGAACCTGTATTGACAAAATTTTATAACATTAGGCGCAACCTTTTTCCCGGATTTTCTTTCCCCAACCCCATATACAGACACACGCCATTTGATAGAAAAACTTTTTAAACAAATTTATCGAATAATCTGTTTTTATAATTTACACTATAAAAGTCAATTTATAAACAAATTCATTGGTTATTTGGTCCAAAAATATTGAGGCGTAAACGAGACCGTTAGTTACTATTCTCCTTATCTGTGATATTGCCTTCCTCGTAAACGAATCGAATTGTCGTATATTCAAAATTGGTATCTTTGGAAATGGCAATGCGCCTATCTATTTTACAACACACTACTGAACCAATTTCTTAGTGGCTGTGATTTGTATTGTCTATGACGACAAATCTTTTAGTACAAATTGTCTTTTAGTACCGCCAGTGACCACACGGCGCCTCCACCTGCTGTACACTTTTTAGTTCTTCCCCATGGCATTTTGAAAGCCGTTGTATTTTCCTAACTGTATTGCATTCAATCAGAAACATAAGAAATACTGATGTTTTAAACACTATTGTGGATTAGTTCTTGAAGTCAAAAAATGAAGTTCCGTGTTATGTAGCCATTTTTTTTCTTTCTTCATTTTGCCGACAATTTTTAAAACCAATTCTCATTTTCTCCTAAACAGTTAAATCAGTACTTTTCTCTTGGTAAAATGACCAAAAACTCACTAATAATACATCCTCTGATATTGACTAAAATGATTATCATTTGGTTTTTATATACATATAGATACCACAGGAAATTGAAAATAATATATGCACCTATTACTAGGTAGAAACAGTTTTGAACATTACTAACAACATTATTTAGCCAAATAAAATAAAATTTCATTTGGTGTGTTAATAATTTATTTAGGTATATTAATTTTACAAATAAATTTCACGTGTGACAACTGTAGAAAGCACCGTGCGCTTGTTGTACTGGAATAGGAGTGCCGCCAATTGTTCGAGTGTCAATTATAATAGTTGATAATATAAAATCAGGTCAAATTGAACTCGTTATAAATTGTGTTTATTGTTAATTTGTAATGCCGCGAACTCGATGTGACGTATGCGTTAATCGTAGTCATTTTTAATCGAATTGCATTAACCACATCTGTTCAACAGTAAATTCGAGCAGGTTGAAAATTGCCACTCTGTTTTAATGTGGTATGAAATAATAGATACGAATTGTAGCTTTTGTTAATTACTTCGATTAATTACTCACTAGATCGAAATAGCCGATGGACACGCATGACAGGAAGTAAAACACATATCAGTTAGTATCATTACGATAGGTATACAATTACTCAAATTATGGTATGTATTTCTTACTGCGTATACTCAATAATGAAAACAATCCAATGGTATAACTCTAATTCAAGTTATTCCCTTAGCATACATAAATAATAGAAGAACAAACTCATGACATTGGATAACTGCTCTATTTGATTACGTGTGTTATTATCAACAGATTTTGCACTAATCTAAGCAATAAATGCATTTTACTGTATATCTTATTGTGCATTTTTATAATATGTGGTAATTCGCAAGACATATCTTTTTAAAAAGACTCACTGAGTGTACTCATGAATTTGTTTGATGTACGGAAAATAATCAGAAAATCAAAGTGAGATTTTTAGAAAAAGATGCGTCTTGCGAGTTTTTAGTAATAACAAAAGACATACAGTCATTACCTAAGAGCCAGGGGGCGACACATTCGTTCTCCTTGGCGCTTTTCAGAATCGTCTCCGGTAAAGGAAGGGAATGCCGGACCATGGCCCCGTAGAGACCGTATTCCGCCATTATCGTACTTCTGCCCCAACATTTTTCCGTTTTCCGCCATTTTGCCCTCCTATTTTGGAACCACACCTATAAGTAAACGAATCAAATTTTATATGAAAATGTTAAAGTGAAAATTTGCTACGTATATTTTGCTATAAAAACGTTTTTCAACCATTTGATCGCTAATTCATAAAATTCATAAAAATTTTAATTTTGCAGCTCACACTAATATAGGTAACATATATTTAAATCAACCCAAATAATCAATCCTATCGATTAAAAATTATTACACAGACTGGGACATTTTGATCTTAACATTTGATTATCTTGAAAAGTAGCAAAAATAACAAATACAATTCTTAGATATTATAGATGGCACTAGTGTCGTGAAAACGTGGTAAAACTCAGTTATTTAAACTAAATATCTGTATATTTTTTGATTCTTTGCAAAGTTTTAGTACTAACATAATCCTACCATATTTCTTACAGTTTTTGAGTTTTTGCTTTGTTTATCTAAAAAATCTGATGTGGCCAGGCACATGACTTTATCATACTATATATAAAATTAATAGTTTAGCTGCATGAGATTCTATTTGATCGAGATCGGCTATGTCTGCATTAAAATAAAAATAGTAGAACTAGACAGATATCTCGATTAAAGCTGCGTTCGGATATTGTACTCCGGGTACACCGTCCAAATGACACCTACGTGTTATTGGGTGTAAAAAGTGTAACGGGGTTCAATATCCGAACGCAGCCTATATTGACAGTAGTATTTTCAAAACATTAGCGTTTGACACTAGCTACTGTCATTAGAATCAAAAAATCTGACATATCCTGGCTACTAGTTTTAAAGCAGTACGACCGATCTCGATGAAATTGAATTTGCTCATGCAGCTAAACTATAAATTCTACCAAAAAATGTCATATACATAAATTATAGAAAATTTCCTCTCCTTTAATTTATTATTTAACTATTTTGACGACATTACACAAATAGCGGCTCATTTGCAAAATCTTCGAAAAATGCTATAAGTAAACCACCAGTTCCTTTGGACCCTTTTCAACAGAAAGCTTTTCAGCTCTAAGTTTGGTTATAAAACTTCTAAATATGAAGTTTCGTCCCGACACCTTTAGTAGTTTCTCCGGAATCGTCGCCACAAAAACGGGTACACACACACACACACACACACACACACACACACATACACACACACACACACACACAGACATTTTTTGTACCTTGGTCAAAAATGTTCAGGGGACCCAAAAAGACATATTTCCGCTAAAATCTCAAAAATTTTTTTTGGCATGATTACAATACTTTACATACTGCGTATGATAAAGTAAAAAGGGCACCTTGAGAACCAAATAACTGCTGAAGCAAGTTCTGTAAATTTGTTTGATTTGATTAAAATCTATTTAGAATGTGTCGATCTATCATATATCCAACAAATTCTATTCCAAGAATATCGACTTTCGTCGGTTTTCATGTCACCAGCCAGAAAATTCCAGTAAGAAAATCGGCATTCTTGGAACGGAACTTATTTGATAGATGTAGACCAAAATTATGAACACATACTAATTGGCCTGTGTCCTTTTCATTTCAATTAAAGCACTTCGAACAAATGTCTAGTAGTTGAGATACATTTTAAGAAACTTAAATGATGTTTTTTAGGCAAATAAGGTCAAACAAACTCAAACATTGTTAGGGTAGGACTATCGTAGTACTGCTATACAGTAATATACAGAAATATAACCGATCCCATTAACCATTTACAACAAAACTAGTGAGACGTTCTTGTGGTCCCCTTCGTGCAAGAAAAGTTTAGTAATTTTTCTCTTTCGCAGAAGGCGTACTATTTGAGATACGAGATATGAGATATGGATGCACTTTTATAACTGAAAACGGAAAAGAAAAATTAAAAATAAGGAAATCTACTGACGCAAAAGTTGAAATGACCCTATTTGTCGGCTTTTGAAGTAATTTCAACCCTTAATGATAATGACTAGTGGAAACGCAGTTAAAAATGATTATTTCGATGCATGTACATCATTTAAAAAAATAAACTGTGGACGATTGCTGATTAAAACTTCTACTTATTATATCTATAACAATAATGCTGATTGTGTTTATTCCACATATCGGAAAATTTAAATTCGTCAGACCATACAATGAACTTTACATTATCTGGACGTTCATTACAAAAAATTCTAAACGTATTATGCACTCTTTGTATAGGTAGCTGAAATTTATGTTTCTTCAAAATTTCGAAATGGGTTCCTTTTTACATCTACTTATATAGAAATTTTTCTGATATATCACTTCAGAAAACACTACAAATTACACTAGTAGGATTATTTCTGTTTCTTATCAATTAACAAAGCCTTGTTCATCCCACGTTAGTAATGAACTGTTAGAGATAATGTTTGCTTAATGCTTGAGGATCTGGAAATGTACGCTGTTTGCAATGGTGAAACGATAAGTTAACACTCTTTATAATAATTTGTAACAAAGCCATTTTTATTTGACTTTAAAATTAAAGTCTAACTTTTGAAACGCATAGTTTAGTTTTCGGATGACAATTCAGAAAGCAATATAATAATATCACCTATATACCTTAGAAGTTTATAATAATTATTTATTTTCACCGTGTATTATGACCGTCACCAGGGGCGTAGCTACCGGGGAGCAGTGGGAGCAAACTGCTCCGGGCGCACGAGTTAAGGGGGCGCAAAATTGAAAGGGCAACAAAATAAAAACATTTGTGTATTGTATTGTAACATAACTGTATTGTTCTCTTGACTTAATTATCATAATTTTGATTTATATTGGTACAGTGTATTTATACATATAACTTTATATACCTATATTTAATTATTTTTCCGCACGATTACAATACTCAATCTATTCTATAGTAGTATCCAGTGCGTGTCAAACGCATTACGAAGAATACCTTGACGATGGGGGGGGGGGGGGCGAACCAGTCACCAGACGGGGCTGAACCAATCAGCGCGCCAAACCTTATCTCTACAATCTAGTCGCGGCCGGCAAAATTTGGAAATTTGCAGCGTCAGTTTCGAAACGCCAATTTTCTGGTGAATCTTTCTGTCCGGTTTCAACGGGAAAACTGCGAAATTAATTGAGAAACAGTTAATGAAGGTAGTGGAAGTGAATTTGTGTTATTTTCCGGTACGTTTCAAGAGATTTTGGGCGATGTTTGTACCTATGTGGAAATGAGGTTAGCGTCTACGCGTTACTTGGATCAAGGTCAGTTACCAACGCTCTTTGTTTTATGGTGATTTTTGGAAATGTCTGGGCGATATTTGTGTTATTATGTTGTGTAGGTAACTAATGGATGATTATATTGAAATTATAAATTTAAACGCATAACTTGAATTCTTTGACTCGAATAGACGCCGTGTTGTGTGCCAAATTTGGGCCTATTTATAAATTGTCAACAAATGGTCAATAAATAAATAGACTTGCATCTACAAAAGTGTTGAATTAAACATTTTATTTCGTTATAAGATTGATCATAATATTTGATGCTTTATAACTGAATTTTATAACTGCCAATCTGAAAATTAGTAAAAGTGTAATATAGAAAGTAATATTATTTAAAATCACGTAATGCGCAAAAAATCTGATGTGGCCAGGCACATGACTTTATCATACTATACATACAATTAATAATTTAGCTGCATGAGGTTCTATTTGATCGAGATTGGTCGTGTCTGCATTAAAATTAAACTGGTAAGCCAGGATTTGACAGATACTTTGATTCTATTGACTTTAATTCTATGCAATACGAGCGATCTCGATGAAATAACGTATTTAATAATGAGAAAAACAATAACTTGACTATTTGCGAGATCTGTCCTTAGGAAACATTTGTCATCCGAAGAATATTGGGGTTAGTATAATTTGTTAGAAATCGAAAACCACTAGATCTTGACTGGTTGTTATACTGTCATAAAAGCCCTAAACCGAGTTTCTCAAGGATTTTATATATAAAATCCTTTTTTGGTTTACTCTGGAATTGAAAGTCGGATACACTAAATGAAATGAAAATGTTTAACGACATAATTTGTCAAATTAATATTTATAGGTTAATAATATGGTGACATATTATGTATGTCGCCATATTATTAACCTATAAATTCTAAATGAAATAAGTACGTAGGCTGACGTAGGCTTTCACGGCCAGAATCATTTAGAAAATAATCTGCTTCCGGGTTATGCCGTGTGTCAAGATTTGTTAATGCTGACGTTTCGCGAACCATGTTGTTCGCTTCTTCAAGGATAATAAGCTGTATAATAATTTGATGCTGCAGTATTCAATTAGCTTTGAAGAAGCGAGCAACATGGTTCGCGAAACGTCAGCATTAACAAATCTTGACACACGGCATAACCCGGAAGCAGATTATTTTCTAAATACTAAATAAAATGTTTAAAAAAAATGCAAAAAAAGCAAGGCGGCGCGCGGACAGATTAGTCTTGCTCCAGGGCGCTGAATATGTCGCTACGCCACTGACCGTCACACAGTAACTGTTTAATTGTTGCAATTTTGTTCTGTCGAAAACATTTATCGTATTTTATATAAGAAAATAGTTTTGCGCAATGTAAAACCAGATATGTATTACCTACTAGACAATATCATAATTAGTCATCATGGACATTCATGTAAATGCCCCCATTGAATCTTCATCATGAAACCATCATATTTAACAA
Organism: Aphodius sticticus; assembly: GCA_963966075.1. NCBI lineage: Eukaryota > Metazoa > Arthropoda > Insecta > Coleoptera > Scarabaeidae > Aphodius > Aphodius sticticus. Next base: position 19,865,910 of record OZ014512.1, read on the forward strand.
TATGATGGTTTCAGTAATCACTATCTCTATGGAAAACATTCATAAAAGTATATTTATGATTGAATTTGGTATCACTGTAATTGTTGTTTAATTGTATGAATACCTTATCAACAACATTGATTATACGTATTTATCATTTATTAACTTTTTACAAAACTTGTATTCACAGATATATTAATCGCAATATGTAACTTAACTTTTTCGGACTTAATGAAATTAATTAACTTATACAATTTATTACGTCTATATCATTATTGTTACCTAAATAAACAATAAAAAGATAAGTTTATTATCATTATACCAGAAAGAATCCAACATAATAGACTGCATGCAATTATCGCAGGAAGTTCACGAAATGTCCGCACTGAGCGCTGGGATCGCGGTGGTTAGTTCAATGATATCTCAACAGAGCGCAGCAGTGGTAGCGTAATTTGAAGGACATCGAAAAGCATTGGTTTCTCCAGGCCGTCTCCAGGCAAACTACCAGCAACTCAAATTATATTTAGTACGTATATTGAACACCGATTATACAGCTTTAGTTTAGGGAATGTAGTTAATAATATTTAATATTTTATTTATCCGAAAATCTTTGATTAATAATTTAAATTACTGCCGTTATTTAAATGGGTAATATTGACATTTTATTTGTAGGTATTTGGAAGATATGAAATTTGCGAATAAAACGTAAAATAGCAACAAAAAAATCGAACCGTGTCCGCCCGTCATATAATTGACACACGAGTAAACAAAAATGCAACCAGTAGGTATTTATTTTAATTCCGTTCGACGGCGGCCTATTTTTGTTTGCAGCATATTTTTTTTTGTTTCATTTTGGTGGAAACGGACTCGTTATTTCGTAGCTTTGAAAAATATTAATTAAAGGTAACTGGAGTAATATAGATTGTTTTTGCAAATGTGTTTTAATTAATACTCGCGTTAGGTTTTATGGAATGTTTTATGGTTACGGTTGAAAAGTATTTTCCATGCGCGCCTATGAAATTTTAATTAAATATTTTGTTATCTGAGAACTCTTTGTGTTCTTTCTGTTTACCGTTTTAATTACAAGGGATTATTGAAATACATATACAAAGCTAAAATGGAAATTTCTTTGCGAAATAATATCAAACTATTGATTCTGGAGTGTAGGTAATGTTTTAACTTAACAGACCATAACGTATTAATTATTACATACTATAGCGTGTAGGCCACAAAACAGTGGTAGTTCACCCTTATTCGTCGAGGATTTTAACGTTCTTTATTTACCACTAGATAGTTAGATTAACTTACTATTTGCAACTAAAAAGAAAACTATTACAATGTTACATTAGTGAAATTTAAAACTGAAAAATAAAACCGAAAAACTGACATAGTAATCAAAATATAGCTACTAAATGAAGAAATAAATAAACGACAAATAGTGCAATCTGATTTATAGTACTAATTTATAGTACCTACAGTCAAAAGTAAAAAAAAACACAATTAATAGTCTCTAATAGGAAATGTAAACGAATTATAATTAAGCAATAATTTAATGTTAATCCATTCTTAATCTTATCCTTCTTCAATATGGAATTGAGACTTTAAACATATGCTAATCAGATGTACAGACATCTGTAAATTCGAGGATCCAATTAAATTTAAAAAAAGAAGCGTAAAGATCCGGTGGGAGCCGAGATTTAAGTCGGAACTCCATGGGTGTTTTAAATATAATGATGGTGAAATAAAACATCTAACATTCATAAGGGCTGTTATTTTCACCCACCTACAAACTCCTCAATAGTTATGTAACAGATCGGTCAACATTTTTTCGGCTATTTTAGGCCATTAAGTGAAAAGATGTAACGGGGTCGCGTTTTGTGTTCCTTCTGTTCACACTCACCACAGCCGCCCATCTATAGGGTTTTTCATTAAGAAGGACGCATTTTGTTTATTCAATTAAAAGACTTGTGAGTTAGTTATGGAAATGCTTTTTATTTCAAATGAAAGTACAATCGATGCCATTATTTATGGAATACGACATCGTTCAAATGACCGCCGGGGAAGCGCTGGCACGAATGAATACGCTGGACCCAATTTTCCATGACTTGAGGACACAAATCGGCCGAATTTAGCGTTCGATATTGGCCTGAAGCTGTTCTAACGTTTCTGGGTTACCTAAAGGGTTTCTGGGAAAAAAATCTAAAGGGTTGAAATCACATGAACGAGGCGGGCATTCGCGACGACCGTTGCGTGAGATCACTTGCTCGCCGAACTTGGTCTGCAATAATTCGATTTGTCGTACGTTGTATGGCACGTTGGGCCATCCTGATCGTCCAAGTTCGAGCTGGTCCCAAAAATACTCCGATATTATGGCCCTGTGGCGATCGCTGTGGAACGTTGTTGGCGCGCCGTTTTCATAAAAAAAAAGAAAAATGGGCCGATGACGCCGCCGGCTTGAAAACCGCACCGTGCATCCCTTCATTATTAAATGGCATAGATTGACGTTGCAAACTGTGAAAGAATTGCGAAACCACCTGCACTCCTATTCGAGAAATGACAAAAACAAAATGCGTCGCTCTAAATGAATAGCCCTATACTATTAAACAGATTAAAATAGCGCAACAAATCTGACAGATGTGTCAGATAACTATTACAGACTAGTTAGGTGAAAATACCAGCCCTATGTTTAGAATTATTTAAACATTTAATGCAAATAAATTTGAAAGGAAGGTGTATAGTTAGTATTCATTTACATAATCTTTAAAAACGTGTTATTTTAGCTTAGCAAAACTACCAACCTATATTTCATAGTTAGAAAAGAGTCCTCAATCGATGATACCGTTGTATACATATAAGAGAATATAATATAATATATGAGAATATATTTTTCAAAAAGCAGAGGAATTTTATGAAACTTTAAATGAAAAATGTATGAAATTAGTGAAAGAAAGACTATTTCACACATGATGGCATTAATCGGGATGGCGAAACTAGTTTGAAATATATAACTTTTGGAATAATAAGCTATGCTTTCATTATTTCAATTATCTAACCTTGCATCTAATTATTATTTGCCAGTCTGTCCTCCATAGGCAAACTTATTCATTAATAAAGATTGAATTTTCGAATTGCCTGGAAACTTACTATTCGTTAAATTTGCATGACTAAGAGACAGGTTTTTCCGTTATATAGATCAGAGAGCATAAGGTGAAGGAATTAAAGATTTTTTTTAGGTGACCATCCTCTGTCCCTCCACTGTCAGTGACCCCATTGTGTCTGAATCAGCCAGTCATCATTTTTTTCCGGGCCTCGTCATTTTTTCTGTCGTTTTCCTCCTACTAAGCGGTGGCAAATCTGGCCACCCCAACTACGGGTTATACAAAAAAAAACAGGTTTTTAAAAATATGATTACCTATTTCATACAAAACAAAATACTTCAATAAAAAAACTAAAATTTAGAAGTATAATTAAAAAACAATACATAAAATGTCTGTTTCCACATCAAAATCATCTAGTCTAATATCTAGACCAAACTCTTATAACGCGGCCTTGATGTTGAGTATGGCTGAGAATATGAGATCTAATTAAATATTGACTTCAAGTGAAGTCAAGTAGTGTTTTCTATCATATATGTAGCTCATTATTTTTACATATTAATTCAAGTATATATACCTGTTTTCCTTTTAATTTAAAAACCGGTTTTTGAGTGTACCAGAAAGCCGGTTTAAACATTCAAAGACAAAATATACCAGATAACTTTAAATAGAAGTTACACAGATAAAGAAAGTAGACATTTTGGAAAACACCATTGAATTGTCGAGAATGTGTTTAGTTATAAATGGAGAATGATAGTACATAATAATAAGATTTTAGAGGGGCATTGGAAAGCTTGCCAAAAACAAGTAAGCGCAGATATAATACTGAAACAATATCTGCTTCTGATGTTTCAACCTATGAAAAATACCAAATTATCATAATACAAATGCTACACTGAAATCATTGTTGATCTGAAATTTAATTGAAGTGCTCCCAGAGTCTCTTGTAGACGTCAGAGCGCGACCTGTAATTTAAAACTCTTCCAAATCCGTTCGGCAGTTCGAAGAAAACCGTTTGTTGTTAATAGTAACGAGCAACTTCCTCAGACGTCCGGGACAGGTGTCACCTATATCCGGCTCCCACTAATTGAAAACAGCAAATAAAATTATACCAGTTTTATTGTATCGGCGCTGTCCTGAAATAACAGAACGTGGGGGCGCTAATTGGGGCCCCTCGGTGGGCGTTACGTACGAAATTCGGCTGTCCGCCCCGCCGATTTTGGTACTTTTCGGGCTCGCGGGCCCAGTACGACCAAGGAAACTGTCAGTGGCCCATTGTGTCCGAATCATCCAGTCATCGTTTTTTCCCGGGCCTCGTCATTTTTTTCAGTCGTTTTCCTCGCTCGCGCCTTCACGCTCATGCTTAGTAATTTTATCGGGCGCATGAATGAACCCAATTCGTTTTATTGGGCCGCACTTGCTGGCGATCACAGATGGCCTTATGTCCGACTTGCCAACGATTGCTTTGATGTGAGTGTGAGAGGCGAGGTAGTAATTGGACTCATGAATGAAAAGTGATTTTCATTGTGGGCTATGGATGCCAACTACTAAAAATCTGGTTGATCTTGTCGGTGACATTCCATATGATGATTTTATAAATGGTGGCATTCATGAATTTTCATGAATAATTTGCTAATTCCCTTCTGTTCCCTTCTGTTATGCTAGTAACTGCACGACAAATGATAAATATATTTCTTTAGTTTGTCCAATATTGCTAAACATTTGGAAAACTGTTGTAAATCCTCTGGAATTTTTTAAATACCAAACAATATCGAGAGGCTTGTTGTGCTTGTTTCTTGTGCAAATGATCAGGTTTTATCTTCCTTGCAAAGTATTCGACAATTTTAAAACAAACTAAGTGGAATTTCTAGAATAATTTGTTATTTAAAATGAGATTATAGATTATTAATAATGAAACTATCAACGTTCAGACGTTTTGGCATACATGAGGGTCGACGGTAGCAATAATTTTACGTCGAGTATAGTTCTTTAGCCCCTGTCACATTCATGAAGTATTCTCTGAAGACCAGCGGCTATAGCTTTGTAGAAACACGTAGTTAATTGACATACATCCGTTCTTTGACAACGGACAGAATTGCTATCATGGTGGAGAACTTGTTACTTGTACCAAAAATGTTTCAATTTTACATAATTCTTGGCGTATGAAGCACCCATTTCGGTAATAAACTCTATCTTACTGATTTTGGTAGATCTTTTAATTGTCTTCACGTTATAACAGAAATATTTTATGGCCTTACATAAGAAAATTTTCGTGAAATGTACTATTGAAAATTCTAAAATATTGATAATCATAGGAAACATGGACTTTCTCAAGAAGTCGCAAACATTTTCTATCGTAAGGTTCTCGATAAAAGCGAGGTCACTGGTAACTTTTACAAACTTAAAAAACCTTAAATGGGTCCTTTGATTGTAAACTTTAATCTTTATACTTTTACCAGAAATTCTGAGAAGTTAGTTCACCAAAGCATTTACAGCCGCCTCAATAACAAAAACGCAATATTCTGACGTGATATGCAACTTTCAGGCTTGTACTAGTATTCCGCAAAGAAATCAATCAAAAATCCCTATTTGCTTTCCATTAACGAACAAAATATAAAATGTTCAAATGTCAGCATTAAGACAATTAATATATCAATAAAAATCAGTAGGGAACATGATATATAGGGTTGCCAGTCAAAACCAATCGAAAGTCGGAAATTAAATTTGATTCAAAAATGTGTTTTTTGATACTAGAAAATTGACCATATTACCATACTATGCACGCTCACAGTATAGCTCCTATAAAGTAACCTTTTGTGGTAAACTTTTGATCTTATCCCGATATTTCGACCCTCTCCCAGAACAAATTTACCACAGGTTGACGTGGATCAGCCTTTGGGTTCGCTTCCCTGATGTTTCCATTTTAGATCATCTCTGGTTTGATCATTTAGCGTCTTGAGGAGTTTATGGCTCAGCTATCCCCACTTCCTTTGACGTATATGCAGATCAATTCTGTATTGATTGATTGCTTCCAGAAGTCAAATTTACTGATTTGGTTTGGCCAGAACACACGAACAATTTTTCTCAGACATTTATTAGTGAATATTTGTGATTTTTCTCGTAACCTTACTTAACCTTACATCGTACCAATACAACAGTACCTACCCATTTCACGTTTGCATTAATGGCCTATCACAGGAGGCGTTAAAACGCATGTACCTCATTTGGCTATAGCCTAGCTCTGCTGGCTTCTTCTTTCAATCCATTAATCTTCAAAATCATATGAAATTATGACTTAATAAAATATATATCAATTCAATTCAGTTCAATTCAATACATTTATTTCCAAAAATAACAATACAGTGTTATTACAGAAAGTCAAAATCCAAAAACACACAAGAAAACGCAATATAATTAAACAAAAGAACAACTAAATTAATTCACATAGGCTAAAAATTCAGCAATGGAGTAAAACGCTTCAGTTAACAACACATTCTTTATGTACTTTTTGAACCGACACAACGGCAACGATCGCACTCCGACGTGCAGTGCGTTAAAGAGCTTCACACCCTGATACATAACATGGCGCTGTGAAATGTCCAGCCTATGAAGAGGAATATCCAAGTTTTGGCCGGTTCTTGTGTCATGCTTGTGGATATCTTTCCTACGCTGAATGTTACTTGTATTTATTTTTATGAAAACCAGAGCATTGTAAATAAACAGTGACGGTATAGTTAATATCTTTAAATTTTTAAAAAGTGGTTTACAATGTTCTCCATAGTCTGCTCCTACCAAAATGCGGATAGCTTTCTTCTGTAAAATAAAGATACGATGCCAAGAAGTGGAACTTCCCCACAAAATGATGGAATAGTTAATAGTGCTATGAAAAGTTGCAAAATATAATGTTTTTGCTGTATCCTTGTCTGCAAATTCTACAATTTTTCTTATTTGGTATATGTAGCTATTTAACTTGTTGGCCAATGAATCAATGTGATCTTTCCATTTTAGTGCAGAATCAATGTAAACACCCAGCAATTTAACTGTCTGGGGTGTTTCAGGCCTTGGTTTAAAATATATATTCTGTGTTTTGTTTTTATTCAGCTTGAGGCTATTACAATTAAACCAATTCTGAGCCTCCTCCAGACTACTGCGTTCCTTGACAAGTAACCCACACAAGTCCCCTGCTGTGTTGATGACAGTGGTGTCATCTGCAAAAAGAACTGTGTGGCACTCTGCTAAACTTACAGGCAGGTCATTCAAATAAATTAAGAACAATATGGGTCCTAAAATTGATCCTTGCGGAACACCCCAATCCAAAGACATGATATTTGATTTGGAGTCATTGCTAACCACGATTTGCTTTCTACAATGTAAATAAGATATGAACATGTCCAACTGAACATACCTCTGATGCCGTAGTATTCCAACTTCGCCAAAAGCGTTGTGTGAGTTACACAGTCAAACGCTTTGCTCAAATCCATGAGCAAAGCTGATAATTTCTCTCCATTTTCAAAAGAATGAATAATTTGTTGTACAATACTTATTAGTGCTTTTATTGTTGAGCAATTTTTTCGGTACCCAAACTGCTCGCTTCTAAACAGAAAATTTGTCTCGAAGAAGGAAGTTAATCTATCTTTTAATATTTTCTCTAATATTTTTGAAAATATTGGCAATATAGCAATTGGCTGGAAATTGCCTGCATCTTCTGTGGAACCTTTTTTATGCAATGGAAACACTTTTGCCATCTTCAGTTGTTCAGGGAAATAACCATCTTGGAGACATCTATGGGGCTCAACTATGACAGGAGAAACATGTTTTAAAACCTTAGCCGTTAAGCAGTAAATATCGCCTGCTGTGCTGTCCTTTAACGTTCTGATGATATTAAGTATCTCCACCTCATTAGTTGGGACCATGAAGAAAGATGAGCTACTTGAAATTTTCAACTTTCTAATATAATCTTCGAAAGAAGAAGATTTAGTAGAAGAAGAGTCTACTGTAGGGATAGAGTCTATCAATAGCTTTGCTGAGTTTACAAAATATTTATTAAACTCTTCAGCAGAAATGTTTGTATGTGTTTGACTTTTTGGTTTTAGATTGATATTGGAATTTATCAGTCTCCAAGCAGCCTTAGACTTGTTCGATGCAGTATTTAGGAAATTTATACCACTTTGTTTCTTAGCCATTTTAATATTATTTGCATATTCTTTTTTATATTTCTTGTAAATTTTTTCGGAAGTCTCTGTTTTTGTCGTCATAAATATAGTATATAGAATTGAAAGTCTATCCTTCATACCTTGTAAGGTTTCATCAAACCATCTGGGTTTAGAGCACGCCTCATGTACAATGTATGATTTGAGTATCATTGAGTATCATCTGCATAGTCAAGATTTTCCAATCGTTTCATCAGGCTCCCAATACCTTCCTGCCGGTTTTCCATTTTGACTAGCAAAGTGCCCAAAACAGCGATAAGGCAAACCAAATCCTCATTGTTTCTATCCATGAAGTCCGTTTTATCAAATCCGATCATACATTTTCGTATTTAGGCTCCTTGGTTGGATGCCATAAGCTTTTTAACGTAATTACATAATTTAAAAAGGAGACAAAGACAAGCATGTAAAGGAGGATCTGGTGAAGAAATAACACAAGACAGACACCATTGGTGGAATATGTTTATGTTTTCAATAGTGCATAATATGGTATCTGATAAAACCATTGGAATCGTATGAAACATGCCACCCTCATATGGCGTGTCAAGTGACGTAGGAATGTTTGACTTAAGTCGTTGGACGACTAAAACTGTGACTCGAAGTCCTCGATATTAAAATTGAAATCCGATTATGAAGAGTCGCTTTGATTTGTTTCACTGTTGTGCATGTCAACGGCAATCGGATTTGGGAGAGTTTCGGTGGAGCTGTCGGGGGCGTCGCGGCGGTGACGACGCGTAGGGGTTGTGCCTCTCTATACAAATATAGCGAGCGTGATAAAAGCACCAGCCCTGGAAATCCGTAATTCCATGGCACAATGGAAACGATTAGCCCCCGCCGAGAGCACCGCTACAGAATTAATTAACAAATTAAATTAGAAATTAACTCGTTGAATGGGGGGCCCGTTCACGGTACCTACAACTTCGGTCGGACAACTATTGCGAACTCAATATTTAACTAGGTTGATTATAAACTTTAACGCACCGCCAGCTAAATTGATTTCATTCACTAGATAATTATTATACCTCTTGGGGTTTTTCGGAAGTGTTTGCAGATACTCGTCTCAGCAGCGTGGAGATCCTCTCCGCTTTCTACTTTTGCGTACACGCAGAATCCGCCCGAGCGAATTCAACATTGATTAAGACACGTTCTAATGTAGACTTTGCCTCCTAGTTAATTCATTCCGAAGACGGTATCTCTCTAAAAGGCTGTTGCAGAGTTTCCATGTTGCCTGGCATCTTGCAGATTGACTACAGTATCTCGCAGGTATCTCTAATCGTTCACTTCATGACATTGAATCTTACTGCGTATGGTTTAGGCATTATTTGCAAGCCTAATTGTTAAATAATGTCGGACGGTCGACATGTTTCCATTATACTTCCAGGAGAAATAAGGATTTATCTATCAACTTGAGAACACGATTGATTACAGAGTTATATTCAAAGCTGGGCAAAGTTAATCAGAAAGGTAACTTCGTTAATCATTATTCCGTTAACGAAAAAGTTAACTTCGTTAAGTTAACTTCGATAGTCCGTTAATTTGTTACAAATGTAACGGAAGTTAACGTTAACCGTTAATCGTTAACTTTTTATAAAAAGAAGGTTATGTTTAGTGCCGATCTACCGGTGAGTATGCAACTCAAATAACTGCGGACCTTTCTTGCGGTTGCATATGTAAAAAGTGCCTTAGAAGCTTTTCAAACTAGGTACAGTGGTAACCAAAAGAACTACATTGCGAGATACAAAGATGAAAAGATCAACTAAAGCTACTTTTATATCTATGCAGTTCAAACCTGCACTTTCATCAATGCAGTTTGAAAAATCGCATGCAATTTTATGACAATTTGTACATCATTTACATCTGTGCAACTTTAATAAATCGCATGGCTTGAACATCAGTCAGTGGTTTTTATTTTTTGACAACAATAGTTGCTTTGGGTTGGTAACAAACATAACCTCCATGCTTTGCTATTAAATTATTGATTACGCTTTTCTTCCACACACAGTTTTTAAATCACAGCAAACAATAGCAAATAACGAAATGCGGAATAGGTTATGTTTCGCGTCTATACACAGTGGTGTCACAAAATGTTAGTTTTAGACAAAAATTCCTAAATTGTTGCTATAAACGCACGCACTTATATACTTAGAACTGATCGAATTGATCCTGATTCCATATAACTTGGTAATTTTAAAATTTTTCATAGAGTAAAACAAAAATCACTTGACGAATGTAATTGCGCGTTTGAATTGCACAGAATGAAGCTTAAGGGGATTGGAGACGTTGGAGTTGAAACAACTAAAAACAACTCGCGCGCATGCTTTATATACGGACGCCACGTCACACGAAGTAGTACGTCACACGTAAACAAAACCAAGTCCGAACTTGCACATACTATACAACCATTTGAAATATTTATTGATGATATTTCCGATTTAACGGACTTGAATTAACGGATGATGAATGTAGCGGAAGTTAGTCAGCTCGTTAATGATTTTGAAAGTTAACTTAAAAGTAAATTCGTTAACGAAAAATTTAACTTCGTTAATTAACGATTAACGGATTAACGCTTTTGTGCCCAGCTTTGGTTATATTCCCCTTGGATTCCTGAATGAGAAACACAGGAATCACTAACACAGATATCAATAACACAGATATTCTTGTTTATGAGTTATGCTCTTGGTCATCTTATCAGTGCTCTAAATATCTAAGTGTGAATGGTATTATTGAGGGTGTATTTTGGTTGATGTTTCATTTCAATATTGTTGGATGTATTTCCTTTTATCAAAATTCGTTCTTATTTTGTCATTGAGTTTATTTGTAGTTTATTAAACGACGTTTTTGAAGTGGAGGTGGAGTGCTTTTGAACACAAAGAGAGTATATTTTGAAGGGTCTCTTGAATCTTTGCAGCTTCCAAATGATGCAATTCGATACATTTTTCATTTTTCGATACAGTCTAAAAGTTCGTCCACAACAATTGGTGCCAATTCTTGCCCAGTAGGTGAACTGATTAAAAAAAAATAAAGTAATGCAAAGAAATTAGAAAATATCTAATCATATGTACACCAGGAAAATTAACTACACTGCAACCTCGATAATTCGTACCAACAATTAAATCAGTTCAGCAAGATTTGTGAGTGAAAATGTTCACAACAACCATTCAACATCAATCATTTACTCGGGCAGTTAATTTTCCTTAGAGCTCCGATGACTGGTCCCCGGATTACCATAGAAATCGCGACGCCTAGTCGGACGGCGAACAAATCGCGCAGTTGAGAAGAGTAGCGTATATAAATGGGGACATTATCCCTAATCCGTTTTTATTGGAGTAGATTACGCGAAGACATGACAGCACTTTGCATGCGATTATTTGGGAGCCGGTAGAGCGGCGGCCGAACGGGGACCATATTTATTCGAATATTGGCGGCGGGGAAACGGCGCGGAATAACGCCGCCGATGCATCAAGAGAGCGTCGACTCCGGCGGCGCGGCGCTCGTGGGGCGAACTCGACGCTATCGCAGCGCCGGGGGACCGATTTGAGGCAACCGAGTTATTCACCGCCGACCGCCATATTTCACGCAGTTATAAAGTTGCCGAATGAAATTGCGCGGAACGAGAAGACCATAAACATCGGATAACTAAGCGATGATCGAGGGTAATGGATGCGCAGGGGGCAGCACATGCCGCTCCGAACATCAGACTCTAAATCTATTCGAATTTCTTATACCCGAAGCTAGCAGCTTATGGATTCTGGAGAGATTACTGCTGTCGATACTTTGTGACGAATGATGTATGCTAGCTGCTAGAAGAATCTAGCCAACACACTTTATTTCCACCACATAAGTTATGGAACACGAGATTGCCAAATATTTGCAACATCAGTAAACATCTCCTCAATATCACACTTGGTGGCTTGAAAGACTGGTTTCGAAAATTGCATTATTTATTGAACTATAACTGTATTAGTAAATATAAACTAAGGCAGTCATCAAGGAAATGAAGGAAGGTGGAGTATCTCAAGAGAAATATGGACATGTACATGAGTCAGTTGCCAAAGGTGATCGAAGCTATGAGAGAGACTCGCTATGAGAGAGACTCTGGCGATCGTGGAGATAGGAACTCAGAGAGAGCAATTGCTCTTGGATACCAGTTAACAGAAGCACGCACACGTGTTAGTATTATTAAATCTAGGACCGAATGGGAGGAATAGGACGCTCTCTCTCTCTCTCTGTCTCTAGATGGATAGAGCTATCCTGTTCCTGAAAGGAAGAATTCACATGACGGGTTAGATGGGGTCAGGGTCCACGATATGAGGCTCCTAAAATAGGCAACAAACAACAGAAATCCTCATCCTCATGCCAAAATAAGAGTGTTCGGATCAATCTTGGAAGTACATACTCGAGATCGAAAGACATCAGAGAGGCGGCAAACTACTGTTAAACGACCAACTAAACCTCCAACCAGAACCACTTTTCAAATATCTGAAGTATCTTTGGTTTGTACTGTAATTCACACATTGTTGCGTGTTATCATTTGAAAAATTTCCTCTAGTCACCAGGCAAGAAAAATTCCTCACCACAGCTGCTGAAAGCTCTATCACCTACAAATCTACAGCGCAAATTCATCACTGACGTAATTTTCTAAAATCAACCATATGCGACAACAACATAACCTCTGTTTCTTAATGTACATGTTTAGTTTATAATTTTCTTCAGGGCATTCTGAGGACAAGGGCAATCGGCACGCTGATAAACTAGCCAGAAGAGCTGCCAACGCACCGGTAAGCTCGCCGGAACCCTTCCTACTACCCACTAATAACCTTCTGCTACAATCACTGAAGGACATCACCCACAAGAAATTCTTTCGACAGTGGGAAAATCTACCTGGCTGTCAGCAAACTAGGGAAGGGGTCCCCCTTCTCTCCAGCACCACTGCTAGGAAATTTACACAGCTGCCCAGAAACAAGCTACGTTTCGTTACGGGTATTCTCACGGGTCACTGTGGTTAACGGAAGCATCTTCACGTGATGCATCTCGCTGAAACGTCTATATGCCGAGCTTGTGAGCTAGAGGATGAGACGGTAAAGCACATTTTATGTGAATGCCCAGACTTGGTTGAATACAGGGAACGCTTGCTGGGGGATCCATGGCCGACCATGGACGGAATCAGGAACGCACCTCTGAGCTGCGTCCTAGCCTTCGTTAACAACCTAGGCTGGTTGACATAGCTGGAGTGAGCGCAGGGGGAGGCACAAGGGGCCCAATGGGACCTGGGTGCCACTAGGATTATCCTTGACCCCCAACACCCTACATACACATACATAGTTTATAATTTTGTTTCGTAGACTGAATCAAGCAAGAAAGGAAAGACAACCAGGCTTTTAGCACAACTCAGATAATGACCTACACGAAGAAGATTATCCACATTTATACATGTATACAGTTTTAAGATTACTTTTGTTTTTCGACATTCCATTATATTACTAATTTTGCAGCTACCTGGTGATAGCTTATACGAAACATGTTGTAGTGCCAACAAACTAACAAAAATACTAGAAAGAACAGATGGCTTATTCCACCTACTGCATACATTTGTAAATTATATAATAATATCAACGTTAAAACTAACAGCCTACCATGAGTTGCGTGACATCCTATTTTTGTTGTATCCGACGATCTAGTTCAACAATATATCAGGATTTCTTATTTTTGCTTCTGGATCTCAATTTCCTCTATTATCGTCATTAGGAATAAATCAGGAGGTCAGAATAATAATCGAGTTTTCACTAGACGAGGAAATGACTAAAAAGGAAATGATAAGAAGACATAAATGACAAAGTAAGGAAGGAACAGTTGGGAACCCAGAAGGTAATGGAAAAGAGATAGCAATCGAAAAGAGCTAGCAGTGATATAAGGCAGAAAGCTGAGAAGGGAAGAATTAGATGAGAATGTGGCTAATATAATAGACAACATTCTGCCCGCAACTCCTAAAACCCATTATACCTACCTAAAGATAGAATGGCATAATGTTAAGAAGTGTATTATTATGTTCAGAAATCATCGATTTGTTAAGGTCAAAGCGTTTAATATTAATTTACTTTGGCCAATATAGACATCAATAGACTAATTTTACTGATTATGCGCAACCAGAATAAAGATTCTATGCTAAAATAAAGTTTATAAAGTTGAATTTCATTTCATATCTTTTCTGGAGATCTGCCGATCTTGCTTTTTGTTCATGAGTTGCTTTGTTAGGAATATAATTTTAAAACTTAACCACAGACTGAGCTAGTGTAGTCTTTATGCGTACTGAATTTTGTGAAGTGTAAGGTAACGCCTTTGTATTTAAATCAAATCAAACGGTTGTGTACGCTTTTTATATACTATCATTTTGGAATGTAGTTTAGATATTTTTATTTTTATACCTTAGGTGGGAGAGAGAAGTATTGGTAAAATTACGTATCCTTTAAACAAATTCAAACCTAATTTACCACAAATATACTAAATTTTCGAAATCTAAAAAACATATGTATTTAAAAATACACGTCCTAAGTTTGTAAATAAGTAACCTAAAAACCAATTTCTTTGGCAGCGGTGTCAAAATCCTTGGCACTGGTCCTTAAATATTTGTATGTTATACTGTTAATAATAGCCCGGTTGGTGCTGGATAGTCGTTACTAACTAGATGGATGTGTCGATAGCCTCGATAGGTTTGCACATTGTTATCCCATTTCAGTGAAACACAATATTTACCAACAAATACATTATACGTCACTCGTTGCTTAAGTGTCTATTATCGACGCAACTCCTATTACATCCGGAGCTACTTGTTAGAACAACTGCACTTTCTCGTCGCGCCTCCCTTCTTCGTAGCTTTGTATTACATATTTGTCCAATTGATCAATTATGTGGGGTGTAATTAAAATTAATTAGGTAGAAACGTTTGCGAAAAGGTGTAAGATATTTATTTTGAGAATGTGTTGTGTTTTACTTTGCAGATAGAATCTATAAGCATTAATATAATATATTATATATAAATTCAGTTCATCTAATTTTATCTGAGCAAATTTGCAGATAAGCTTAACATAGCTGTCGATATTTTGGATATTTTGTTCCTGAAAAGGGCCGATTTTGATAGTCTTTCTATGGTTCTATAGTGGTGTTGTGATTCTTATGGCTTTTAATTGAGCTCTTAAAGACAGATTTTTGAAAAAAAGGAGCCCAAAAAACAGCTTTTCGAGAGTTTGTAAGGTGAATTTCAACAAATTGTCAACGCTGAATATCTCTCCACATGCAAAGCATAAAATTTGCCACTGTTATTAGTGTCATAGTGTGCAGATAGAGTGCCAGATGGTACGATAAACAATGCTTGGAAGCTGTACAATAGCATAAAGTAGCTCGAGTTAAGGTGATCAAGACAAATACTGAAGACGACAAATGTACGTACGTCGTACACCCATATGAGGAGGATAACCAAAGAATTGTGCAGAAAGAAGAAGCGAGAAGTAATGGAGACACAGTTGAAGAAAATAAAAGAAATTTTTATCACGAGCTTAACAAGATGAAGAGCATTATGTACACATCGTTATAGGTAAGTACTTCAGAACTTCAGAATAAAGAAGGGCGGCTAACTGGAGACAGTGAAGGGAAGATGGAAATGAGGGCGCTATATTTTAAGATGCGATAGATTATTACTCACGATGGTGATACGGTCGAAGAAAGAAGGACGATATTATCAAGGAAATAATGAGTTTGAGAAAAATCAAGAGGGCAGGTGACAATGGATAGTGGCAGCGCGTATCAAAGAAGGAGGCGATGGAATCCAATCCAGATTCACTAGTTTTAAATACCCTGCTGGAGCATTTACGTAGTATGATATTAGCCAGAATTATAAAAGGCAACTTATGTCCATACCAGGTGTCAGGGATATTATTTTCAGTATTTGTTATTTTCATGTTTAAAAATATATCATTACAGGGGCTAGTATTTTTAAGAGTACGGGTGTTGCCTAGGAAAAGAAGTAGTTCCTTTTTTAGTAGTATAATAAGTGTTTGACTGACTCATCATTTTGTATTATCCTGAGCAAGAATAAACATTTGAGAACTTTCGGTTGTTCATTATTAGTGGTAGTGATTCTGGGCTACCCAACGACATTTGGCGACCGGGACAGGACCCTCTCATACTCGTTGATGACCCAAAAAGTGAATTATTTGGGGCTTCATTTGGTTGAAGAATATGATTAATTTGCAAATTCCGAGGGTAATAAGATTGACGCAAATGACGCTGCTACTAACATGTAATAAGGTTACGCTAGAAGATTTTCAGGTCGAAGAAGATTTTCAGACGATCAGGTCCTTTTCGGTACGACGAGGATTGACATTAGATGATCCACGTAGACGGCTGTAGTCGAATGCCTGGCATACACTGAGCATTTGGTGCTAATGGCAAGATCAAGTTTGGAAGTACAAAAAGCTGTTGAAAGTTTAGAAGAAACAGCAGGAAGATGTGTTAAACATAAATTAAGAGAAAGTTGAGTATGTATATGGTGACAAGGTGACAAGGGAAACTACAGCCGAAGTAGAACTCCTCAAGGTAAGAACAGTTGGAGGAAAATACTACTGTTTGAAGTAAATTGTTTTGTATATTTGTGAGTAACGTCATCAAAAGACTGTAAGGTGTAAGGTGATGTCAGTAAAATGATTGCGGAATCGGTTGGTGCTCCATCAACGCTATTAAGTCCAAGCAGATATCGAGGTATGCAAAGCTGAGATTCAACCAAATCGTAGCACGACCAATTATTATACGGTTTTAAGAGTGGAATTCTTAATAAATAGATAAAAGAAAAGCTGATCGATGGAAAAGGACATTGCTGAGAAGAATCTTTGTAGGGATATATTCAGGAGAACGAAGTTGGCGACGAAGAAAGAACAAAGACGCTATGCAACTGTGCAGGATTTGATGCCCAAGGACTAGCTAAGAGATGTCAATGTTAAAGAAATCACTTTTCGTTGATAGTAACAGTCACTTCACATGATTTTCCTTAATTTCAGTTCCAATTAAAAAATGCATCGTTCACAAACAAGCAGACATCATGAGAACCGCAGATAAATCGCCAAAGCACTAAATTAAAAATACACTGGTTACAATTACCCCTCAACAAAAAAAAGAAACAACAAATGCCTCCCGCTGTCTGGCCGACGCCGACGCATCCATAGGCTGTATCTGCAATTATTGTCTAATAACACCGCAAAGTAATTGGACGTTGCTGCAGCACGCGTCCTCGCGCTTCGTTAGTTCCTGCGGAGACGCGGCCAAACGCGCCTGTTTGGGCGAACGGTCGCGTTAAAATACAGTGTCGAGGCGAGGGGGCACGTGTCCGCATTGTCTGTGCCACGTGCCCCTTTGTGCCGGCCAGGATAATGTTCGAGCACCAGCGAGGCAGCTCACAACAGGACATTTGTCTTCGTTACCCGGGCCGACATGAAATATGCGTTTAATATTCATTATCATTTCGGCGACCGTCTATTTTATTAGGCCGGTGTGTGCGCGCACAGGTTTAATTCGATAATACGATTTGCTGTTTAAATATGAGGAGGATATCATGTGAAATTAGATATTGGGTTATTGGATAGTTTTGGGGTGATACGATTCATTTACTTTTATGTAATAAATACGTAATGAATTGGGTTATCATTGAACGTATTTTGCAGACTTGTTAGATAAACTTATGACTGGACACGTATTTTAGAAAAGAGGGGATAATTCTTTTATGCTACAAAAATAAAATAAAATTAAAACTACAATGTTGTTGAGAAGCTCAAAGGCCAAGAATAAATTAAAAAACTTCATACTGAGATAACAGACTGAAACTGAGCGACAGCAGTTTCTTATGCTTTGGGAAGTTTACTTGGAACTGAGCTTAAATGAATAGAAATTGAAAAAGGTTGTGCTGAATTTTTTAAGAAACACTAATAACAATATTGCGATGAGTGGAATATATAATAATCTAATAATAGTTCAATGAAGCAAGATACTACATTGAAAATAGGTCCAGCTGACGCTTTTAAGAAGAAAAACACGAAGTAAAAATATGGATGGCCAAAGAAGTAATAGACATAATAGAACTAATAGTACTGATTACCTGATTACCTGATTGTATGAAAATAGTGTCACCTGAATTGAAATTTTCTGTTTCTTTTCAAGTTTTTCATTGCGTTGAATATAAATTAAAAGTTGGAGTATCAACTAATATGTGTGTAAGTTTTTGAAATTTAGGGTGGGATGCGCATACCACTAGAACAAAACGTTGTCTGTGCAAAATTTTCTTAAGTGACAAAACATTTAGAGTAGGAATAAAATATTTAGAACCTACAAAATTTTTATTATGCAACACAGTGTTATTGTATTTCTTGTTTTTTGTCATAAACAGTCCTTTGAGACGTCAGTTTTCAATTGTTTTGATTTTCAGCATTTAATTGATTTAATCAAGTTAGTTAAAACATTTTAAGACAATTTTACAAAATTAACTCGATTCAGTCCTAGCTGGAATCACAAAAACCGTGATTTCACCAAAGGTTAAAATGTTGATATAAGACATATACATAAATACAATATGCCATTGTTTAAATAAAAACAGATATTGCCAATTTTCAGAATACCTCGCAGACAAATGCTATTTTATGTTATGTTTTCTAACATTATTTTATTAGGATTATTACGAGTTTAAATTGGCAATAAAACAGTGATTTGTTACGTCAAAGTTTTGCATAATGATGGATTGTTAGGTTGGTCCCAGTTCCTACGGATCTTGGAACAAATTAAGTAACAAAACAAACCGTCGCTGACGGGTGGTATCGCTGACGTCCGGACAATAAAAATATCTATTAAGAAAATAAAAATACCCGGCCCTCGTTGCCCGAACACAAGTATCATTATGCTGCCGACAAGCTGCGACAATAAAGTGCGAGGTGTTAATCATCGCGAGATGTTTCCCGCACGCTGACGGACAGATGAATGCAGCCCCTGATGAGGATACAAGAACCCTTTTGGAAGCGGTTAACAATGGGGCCGAGGCAGCGATGAGTCGACTGTTTTTCGAGCGGCACCCATCCCAAAAGTCGCTCATTAACCAGCGCTGAAGAAACACCGGTGGGCGAAGACATTTCCCCCCGTCTGAAATTACCCGAATTACAGTCACCCAATTTCGAAAATCACGAGCAGAAAAAAGGAAGAAGCAGAAGACCTGCTAAGGAAACGAGCGATCTTCATTAGGTACGTCGTCGGATTATTGGTACCACTGTTATTCAGCATGCATAAATAATATGGAATTAGCGCCACTTTTCACCTTAAACTATTTCATGTAATTGACGTTATTACTGTTATTACCTGGCAAACATCTAGAACACAGCTATGCTTTGTTAGTATTGCCTTATACTTGTTGGCTTCATCTTCTGCTATCTCCACTGGAGATTCTCCAGTCAGTTTGTATTTGTCCACTGGTTCAAAAGATGCACTCTGGTTTTGGTCATGTGAAAAATGTATAATATTAAAATGTTTCGGATAGGTCTATCTATATACATCAACTAGCAACCGTAATGCCTATGATTTCTGCTCATATTATTATTAGGTATTCTTCCAGCCGCAAATTGATCATGTCAAGGCATATTTTCAGGTTGTCTCTATTTATATATTTCCCCATAATATGGTGTAATTTTTACTTTAAACGGAAATTTTCATGTACCTAATCGGTTAAAGATACAATTTTTTTTCGTTCATATTTTATCTTTGAAGTGTATAAATAGACCCCTGAAATGGTTTTTCCATCCTCGCGTTTTTCATGATTTTACAGCCTTAGGTATGCTAGATCCGGTCCAAATTTTCAGGTGCTAATCCTTCCTGTTTTTCAATTAATAATTTCGGCAACGCTTTGATGTAGAAATATGAAATTTAATTTAAATGTAGAAAACGATTAGATCTAGGTGCGTATGGTGCGTATCTAGGAGTTAAATATTAGTTTTAATACTTTTACGTTTTTACACGTTTTTTTTCTACAGTATGTTGTAGAATTTATTATATCGATATACAGATATTTCTCAACTTGTTTCTCACTAAAGGGAGTACCTTAGGGAAAGTTTTGGATCGATGAACGGATTAAATTATTTATTTTTTTTTTCAATAAAGGAAATACTTTTTAACCTTTAAATGGTATAATTTGTATTACAACTAAAAAAAATAAACATCAGTTGCAAACCAGAAAATATGATTTTTAACTGTTTTTACAAAGTTTTCTTAATATTGATTTCTGATGACTTTTCTCTAATTATTAATGTGATGAAATTAGGGAAAATATTTTGTATACGGTGACCGCATTTTAAAAGTATACAGATGGACCAACTTTTGGACGGTACAAACAATTAAATAAAATGTCACCAACTTTAGAAATAAGTTTTAAAGCCAAATAGGTTACTGATAATTCTTACGACCTATGCCCTACGCTGCTGTCTTTAACTTCCGGGTGTTTTCTCATTAGCAAAAGCTGATCTATTATACCAAGATCTACTTGTATATTCTTACCCAGATCGAAAAGATTTCTTATTTTTTAGAAATATATTCTTTTGAATTTATTCTCTTGGAGCAAAATATCTTTCTTTGACACCAATAACATTTCCTTCATTGAATGCTCTAGTGTATTTGTTTATAGAGATTTGTTTATTTGGAATATTTATTTAAGTTTAAATAAATATATTTGAATATAAACAAAAATTTCTTTCTTTTAAAGAAACGTTTCTTTACTCCAAAGAAATTTAATTTTGATTCAAATAAATATATTTGTACACAAGAAGAGATTTATTTCGTTTAAAGTAATATTTTTGTTTTGGCTTAAAAATAGATTTACTTCAGCCAAAGAAATCATATTTTGAGAAATCATATTGTTAGGTGGCGCTGTAAACTCTCTCCTCGCACTTCGGCCATATCTTTAGTATAAATGGACCCGTTGTCGTGCATGTGGCTAAATTGCTAAAAAGTCCAAGTTCCGATTCCGAATCAGCGTACACCCTAACATTGACTATATGTAGGTCTGGGAAGACCAACCACTGGTCGAGGATGTGCGACATCCCAGGCGGCGTCACGTGGAGATTTTGCTCTATTGTACAATCCGAAATACAAATTGTAAATTTTAACTGTAAACATAAGTTGTTTGACACCAATAAACGTTTTTTCAATCAATCAAATATTTCATACAAATGCTTTTTTATCTTTGTCTCTATTGAAACACCAGATTAGTTAAACTCAATGCATATTTATTAGAATTAAGGAAAATTTTCCATCTGTGTAAAATACGGTTTGAGCATGGTAAGACAGATATTCCAGACGTGTCAGTAGTGTGTTTTTTAATTGACCTGGTCAGATTTACAACTTTTTGTGATTTTGTGGAAACTTACTTTGCAATGTAACTTGATTAAGATGAATTCATTAAATGTAACCGATCTAAGAGTTGGCGGATTGGATCTGAGAGAAGACTACGGTAGCTAGTGGACAAAGCTTGGCACTCGTCCAGAAACGAATAACATCGTAAAAATAAAGAAGAGCATATGTACCATCCATATATTTAATATCAAGAAGACCGACTAAACTACTACGAACTGATGATAACAAGCCAACACGAAAGCCCAAAAGCTCTAAATAACAGAACATCAGCTAGACACGAATTAAAATGTAACGTCTTGCCTTCCATCAGCCTATTAGTCATCGTCCCATCGAGCGAGATGATCCGATAACGATGCAAAACAAGTGGAAATTTAAAAAGTTCACTCGCCGAACCCTTAATGGCTGGTGCGTCTCCTAAAATCGAATTAGCGTCGCGGGGGAAGATGAAGAGGGGTGGCATACGCATCCAAATCGGTCGTAAACGCGCGAATCATTTCTGCACGATAAAAGAATACCGGGCTATTTGTAACGATTATATTTGCATAATCAACTTAATGCGTCAGACCAGCAAACGCGGCGCGCGCTCCTGCGCTGCGTTTGGATAGCAGCGTTGATCAGTTCGCTGCGCGAGAAGAAAGAGGACTGCGATTGATGATGGTCCGCGTCGGACGCCTGCTTGTGTGGAAACAATGTCATAATTTGATAATGATGTTTTCCGGTGCGAAAAGAATGTAGAGAAGGGGACCCAGCGTGATTGATAACTGGATACGTATTGAATTATGTTCTCGTGATGGTGAATGGAAATAAATTGGAAAGCATTTAGTACTGCAGCCATTTCGTTAGGAATTATTTAAAATTTTATTAATCGTAATCTTAAAGCATGATAATGTTAGCAAATATCCCAGTGAAATTATGATTTCATTTCGGAAAATTCAAACCCAGCTGGATTTGTATACGCCTTATGGTTGGGCATTACAAATAACGTGCAAAAAGACCTCATCGATATTGTTTCTCTGTCGCGTCAAAGATTATTCACGGTCAAAGAACAACATCTTGATTTATATTGAGATTTCTATTGATCAAACGACAAAGGCAATTTCTAGATCTTTGAATTCCCTACAAAAAATGTCTTTATAGACATTTTTATATAGCCAAGTCATTGAAAACATGACAGAGCATCATGTTTTATAATAATGAAACCAATACCATGCAGTTAAAACTTGATCATTACCAAGATAAGTCCATCAGAATTAGACTGGGCTCAAATTTACGTTTCAAATTCTTCATTCTATCTTTCAACAGCTAGAACAAACGGTTATAAAAGAATTTCTATATAAGAATTTTTGGTATATAGAAATGCCATATGTAATTCCATTACATATTGAGTAAGTAAATAATTAAAAACGAAAATTATAAATTTCAATTTTTAGTTGATTAAAAACTGTTCTGTTTTAGCAAATGTATCTTTATGAGAATGAGCGATTCTTCATGAACGGAAGAAAGGTATCGGTCGGAATAGTTATTTGAAATAGCGTGCATTTTAACCAATTCGTAGGCACGTAACCTAATGAATAACTAACTCATTATATTTTGTTGTTTTTTGCTTCAAAATTGATGATCGATAGATTTTTTTGTCCAGAGTAGTATCGTGCATAAATCAAAAAAAGCGTTTTAGATGCAATTTAAATTTTTGCAAGTTGTATTGTTGCATAAATAAAAACAGTCTCTGGTAGGTATATCATAGATCACATAGTATATTATTTTCAACAATGATTATAAACTTAAAGAATAGCAAATCATACAAAAACTGATTAAAAACATCACAATTTTTCAAATAAGCTCATAGTTCCACAATATATCCGACTTTGGTACCTCAACAGTACCTTGCACATGGTCGCAAATGTGGTACATACACTATCAACCAGTGGCCGCTCGTAGCTAATGTTAGTGGGGGTGCTGTTCCAGAAATGTTTTGTCATAGTTTTAAAAAATATTGTGTTAAAGGAACAAAGAAAGTAAAAAAAGAAAATTTATTCAGAAACTTGAAATGAAATCGTGAGATGAAATCATAAAAGAATTTAGGGAATATAAACTGATTTCTTATTTACTTTACATAAATTGGCACAGTTACATTAATAAATTTATGTAAAAAATACATTTTCTAAAAACTACGCTTTAACAAAATGTACTAAAAATTAAAAATGTTCCATATTTTTTTAATGTTTCATGCATTGTCACCAGACTACATGCAAAAATTGAACTCGATTGGACAATGGGAAGTAGGTAAAATATCGATTACAAGATTTATACATAACAAACAAACAAATGAAGTTAAGGTAAGCATAGTAATAAATTTATGTAAAAAATACATTTTTTTAAAGCAACGCTTAATGAGAAAATGCATTAACAGTTTAATTTTGAAAATTCTGGCAAAATTTCCAAAAATTTTTCAATTTTTGTATTCCTTTATGCATTGTCATCGGCAATCTGTCCACGTGCAAAATTTCAACTCGATTGGATATTGGGAAGTAGGTAAAATATCGATTACAAGATTGTTTCAAACAAACAACTGAAGTTAAGATAAGCGTAATTCTTCTTGTTTTAATTTGCACAAAAATATCAATAATTTTATCCTTGGTCTCTGGATGAAAACTGAGGAATCTCTTCTCTATTGAAAGCACTGCAATTGTTGTAATCAAAAGGCAATTGTTGTATTGCCTTTTGATATGCCATCCGCAGTTTCTAAAACTTCCTTCCACCAGCCGAGGGTCGGCACTGCGGGGACAACAGTTCTCTCTAGTCTCTGTATCTGTATCCAACAGGCCCCTGCCTCGCTTGCCGCTGTTGTGTGCGCATGCGCAGAACAGCCAAACAGCTCGCCTACTGAAACTGTGCAGATCACAGTTCCATACAACGATTTTTGAATCTTTTTCTTAAACTGGGGGCTGGCTACTGACATTAAGGATTAAGGATTATACTTTGTACAAGTATAAAGAAAGAATTAAAGGAAAAAACAGTCATTATATTAAATGTTATCCATAATATTAAGGTGAAATAATAGGGGGTGCTATCAGCATAAAAAGCTACGATGTTCTTATATAGCTTAAAACGTGGGCGGGGTTCATAGAAACATTCCGATAAAATTTTATTGTAATAATTTTGATTTGATGTCTGGCTCTAGCATATTTAAAAAATAAACAACAGCTGTTCCACGCTGCGTTGTAAACGCTGGCACACCTCTGCTCTAAATGAGCAAGGTTCAATATTTTATTACATCGTATTCAAATATAAAAAACCAGTTTTTATTAAGTTTATTAAAGTAAATTTGGTTTATTAAAGTAAAATTAGTAAATTTGCTCAAATTTACTTTTTCTATGGACAAATTCTTGTTCTGCAGAACAAAAACAAAAGCATTTCCCACAAAACAATCTAAATTTGCCTTAACAGATCAACGTCTGCAACAACTAGTACAAGTATCATAAAATATATTCCTTTGTGTGCAGTATAATATATGTGGAATATATTATAATTGTACATTTGTGCATATATTGTACATTTCATCAAACGCAAATGAACATAACCTTGATATTGTGGTGTGTCTGATATGAGTATCGTTGTAGGAACAATAAATTATCTTATCTTATCATTTATCAACAATTCTATGTACCTAAAGGAATAATAATTCAAAAAATGTTGTGGAAAAGTGAATACTAGTGACGGTGATTCAGGGTAGGGATGTTCGATACGATACGATGTTGTTAAGTACCGGTACTTTACATTCCGATACCCGATATTTTGTACCGGTACTATAGCATCCAATACGATACGATACGATACGTTTTTGGACAGTATTGTATCGCGGTATTTGTTTTTGCCAACAACTAGCGTACTCTAGCGGCAAACCATTATAAGTTTATTTTACAAGAGACACTGATTACAACGAAGGAATTTGTATTTGTGTTCTTTTACAGTGTCAGCAAACGATCAGGGAAATTCCGACTAAAATTTAACCTTTAACTTTGGTGTGCGAAAGTGATTAAATCCATTAGGCATAGTGCTTTTTACAAGCAAACTACATACAAACATGTTCGTCGAGTAGCGTATGGAAAGTGTTTATTAAAACAAGTTGCGTGGAAAATGCGAAATTTGTAACAGTGACGTTAAAATTGCGAAATTTACAACAAACCTGAAAAAAAAACAGCTTCAGCGGTGGCATCCAACATACAGATTAGAAACAAAGAAAACGCTGATGGTTCTGTGGGTGGTACCATGGTGAAACAAGTAGTTCCGTATGTGATAATATAGCAGTGTTGTACAAAATCATAATTAAAAAGCCCATTAATTTCTGATATACTTCTCGTGGTACCATGGTGAATCAAGTAGTTCCTATACCATGGGTGACTGGGTGGTACGATACTTTACATATGCCTATACTTTTAAGGCGAGAGTTGTCGTGTTATTTTGACAATTGTTACTTCAAAATGACTTGTATCAGTTGGTATGTATTATTTGCTCTGACTGTTTTCGGGATATCCTTCTTTGTCTGGCATGTATTATGAACATTCTATTGAATGTAAATGCATATACCAACTCTGGCTGAAAATGCAGTATAATGAATGCTCATCTTTTTCAACAATGTGAAACATTTGTAATTCTTTTCTACAATAACAAAAAAATAATAAAATTAGATGATACTTCGGAAAATCGGTGCTGCACTTGCATGGCGACCATATAAACTATTTTGTTACGTTTTATGTAGGAGGCAAAAAAGCGGCCAGTAGGACCAATGCATTAGTATATAATATATATGATAGCAAAAGATAATCTAACTTAAGCACCACAGATAAAGAAAATTTCAAATATTTAATAAAAACCGCCATGCCTACTATATTCAGTTGGGACTTTATGTATGCCTACATATGATATATGCTATGTGTAGGTATCAAAATATTTCTTTTATTCGGAATTACGTCTTGAAAAAATGTACCGGTACCGATGTACCGGTACTTCGTGCTCCGGTATGGTACAGAACCGGTACATTTGATACGATACAATACGATACGCGATACCGGTACAGCAAGGTGTATCGGAACATCCCTAATTCAGGGCCTCCGAAAAACTTAATAATCATCTAGTTTGTAAGATCAAAATGTTTGAATTCAAATTAAAATCTCAAAGGGATTGTAATTTTTATTAATTATTGAATTGGTCGATTTTTACCATTTCAGATTTTGTGGTCCATCCCTGTAGACTTTGTTATACAAGTCGGTTGAAAAAATAGAAGCTAGTTACTAGCATTATCCCACTTGTGTTCCACCAGTTATAGTTTTTTTAAATCCCTAAGCATTGTGGGGTGGCGCTACGGGGTGCCTATGGGGTAAATATTAAGAGGAGAACCGACGCGTGGACGCTGGTATTACCGAATTTCTCATGACATATCACGTATCTGTTCCCCGTGTTATTTTCATTGTATATTAAATAATGAGGACGAAGTTTAATCGCGCCCTGGAGGATATTGCGCCATTAGACGTGAATTATTTTATCGATAAAACATTCTCACGACAATTACGACACCATACACTGCGCAATAAATCGATCCTATTATGAGGTTAGCTGCTGCTAGAATTTTTATAAACAGCCGCCGTCTGGGTATGCAAATAAAAATTTTAATATGTCCTAAACGGTATTGCGAGTTTCCTTTAATTTATAGACAAACTTAGGAAGGTCTAGAAGTGGCGTTAGAATTGTGTCTAGTCTGGTATTCCTTGGAAATACCTCGACAACAAAGTTATGCAGAGGACGATATTTGAAATTCAAACGGTTTGACGAAAGCCAGAAAGGTGTACTTAATATAATTTTTTTAAAAGATTAATTAAATGAATAAGACATATTTTATTTCAAACATTTTGGTTTGCAACATTTTGTTATTTTAATGGGTAGCTTAAATGTTGCACCCAGTATATTTATTTAATTTGTATCTCCCATGACTAAGGTTACCAGACGTCTCGCTTTTGGCGGGACAGTCCCGACTTTTCACATTTTGTCCCGCGTCCCGCGGAGTTGTAAAATAGTCCCGCTTTTTAGGAAACATTATTTTACTGAATTTTTACAGAATTACTAAAAAAAATAAAAAACTTTTTTCAAATCGTTCATAAATATTTTTATAATTTGAAAACAATGTTGTGGGGTCGCCACCGGTTTTCCAAATTAGTATTTTTTACAAAAAATTATGAATTACCCATTCTGTCTAATGGTGGAAATTGATATATTTGTACGTTTATGAATAATATTAATTGTTATGTGCATAAGGAATTTATGGATGTTTATATTCTTTTGACAAAATTTAATTGATATAGATAACCAACCAATGCGTATAGCAAAACAAGTAATCATTAATAATGCAAATAATATCGAGTACCTATGCAGTGATTCCGCTTCAACCGGCCAATGTTCAAGTTTTTATTTCAACCTACATAGAGAGTCATGTCACGTTATTCATTGGAGGACCATTTTAAACCATTTTTGCTTTCAAAATTTAACATTAAATCATAAATTAAGGAAAGGTAGCTTTAGGTGTAGACCTTGATCATGATGTGAAAATCCATGTGACAACTCAATAAAGTGGGTTTTTCTTACTAACTATGGAGAGCATTAATTCAAACATGAGTTTTCTTGACATTTTGAGTCCATTATTTTGACGTATGACGTGGTGGAACTTTCTTGTTGCCAGATTTGTACTGTTAAAACCAATTATATTCTCATATTTTGGAATAAAATCAATGTTGATTAATGTAATACAAATAATGAATTAGCATAATCACTAAATTAAATCGTCATATACCCTCAATTTCTATCGAATCAAGTTCTATGTTTTTGAAATTTATTTTGTACAGAATAAGAAAAACAAAAGACTGTAACACATTTTGACTGCCTAAGTCTGTTAATGATGTTATTTACATGTTTGCTTCTCATATTTTTGGTGACATCCCCAATTGTGGGTTTAACACAGACATTTCTGTACACATATAGACCCCACTAAATTAACTATCATGCACAAGACCAACATCCCAGCTGTCAGAAGGTGAATATCATCTTCGTGCTTCACACAGTCTGGGCAGGCCCGACAGCGTGAAGAGAAGTGAAGATGTGAAGAAGGGGCGCGTTTAACGGACAGGTACTCCACACTTTCGAGTGATGATTTTTAATTTTCGATCAACAAAGCCTTTAAGACTTTAACAAGATAATTGCCACGTTTTATTTATTTTTCTTTTATCCGGTGGGAAAATCTCTCGACCGGTTGATAATTAAATTGTGCCACACACAAACATCTAACGGAAACGCTCGCCACGGCGGACATTGCTCGAGATGCGTCCGCCGATAAATACCCTGGAACGGCGACGTAATTGTATAATTTGAATTGTTGAGTTTTTGTCCTTATATATATAGATAATTATGTAAAATGTTGATAATGAACGGTCATGCTCAACAGTAAAGTATAATGCTAATGTAGCTTCCATTCTCTTTGTTGTGGTTGTATGTACAGTAGAGCGTCGATAATCCGAACCTCGGTAATCCGAACGTTCAAAAAAATAATGTAACCCTGAAAATGTTGCTTTTGTTTCATATCTTCTATCCGAAACTCGTATTTTCCACTACTTAGCTGCAATATTTATTAATACGAATTATTTTCGCTCCCAATTAGTTAAATAAATAATAAATGAATAATAAATAAATAATAAATAAATCATAAATAAGTCATAAATAAATAATAAATAAATCCTTTAGATATCCCTTTGATATCCCTTCGATATCTCTTCGACATTCCTTCGATATCCCTTCGTCATAAATAAATAATAAATAAATCCTTTAGATATCCCTTTGATATCACTTCGATATCTCTTCGATATCCCTTCGATATCTCTTCGATATCTCTTCGATATCTCTTCGATATCCCTTCGATATCTCTTCGATATCTCTTCGATATCCCTTCGATTTTGACTTTTTGACAATCCTATAGTTTAAAAAGAGCGGAATCGAATGGTGTTGGTTTTATTAAGATTGAACTTCTATCCAATACTCGTAGTTTCTAGTATTTAGCTGCAATATTTGATAATCCGAACAATTTGATAATCCGAATCACCTTCGATCCCAGTTAGTTCGCATTATCGACGCTCTACTGTATATGTTTTGTTTGCATTTTTGGGTATTTGCCTCCAAGCATAGTTTCAATTTTAATATTTAATATTTCACAGGATGGAAAATTCGATAATTATGTAAATGCATATCTTACGAGAAACTTATTTTGTTGTGCCACAAAGGTGCTTAGATCCCCCACTAATTTGTACGAGGGTACTTATAAAGTTGGATTTATAAAATACGGTATTATATTATATTTAACAATAATAGGTATTATACAATACATAACCAATATAAAATGCTACAACGCTCTAGGAGGATGCACGAAGGGCCCAAGCGGATATATTTTGATAACCTTTCGAATGAATATGTCTGATCGAATTGATAGAAAATGAATTTGTGAAAAGGATGTACTGACCGAATGGTCAAAATGGGACAAACGTCATTTAATATAGTTTTGGAAAAAACAACTATTTGGTATGCAGTGGCAAATTTCCTAACTTACTACTCTCAGCTAAATTCTGCGTTAATTTCCAGCCGGCATGTTTTAATATGAAATTGGCCATATTTTTTTTTATTAAGAAAGCAATACTTACAATTTTATTACTAAGTAGGTACAGACAATTACACTGGTCAAAATTTCCCAAGTATTTTTAACTCACAAAAGGAATGATAGATGATTTGAATAGTTTTTCGTCCGTAAGTTACGAATCTTTACTTAAAACGGTCTCCATTGCATCACATTAATAAAAAATCTAAACAAATTACATGTTTGATATCTCTAAGTATGCTTAAATGAAAGCCCGAACCTTGAACCTTAAAGCTATGAAACAAAAACCATATGACTGTAGTGGTATGAACAGGTTTTTAATTGGCGCGATGCAATTTAGTTTTGATAGTAGTGTTTCTGTTTACCCATTCACAAAATTGTCGATGATTATTTGGTCAAGGTTTTCAAGGCTTACGTTTCATTAATTTTCAGCCAGGTTGCGTTATTTTCTGAAGAGTATCCGAACGGTGCTGCAATTTTTTATATTTTGTGCCATGTCTTGTGACGTCAAATGAAAGCGCAAATGAAGTGCTACAAGCCTTAGTGTTCCTAGTTTTAAAGTTCATTGGTCATTCTTTCATTCAGCCAGCTGACACAGAATTCTGTCAAATCGCGTTGTCTTCCTTGAGGGGTTGAGCCATTAAAAAATGTGACGTGATAGATTTCTTTTTGTAGGTTCAACTGAAAGCTTGAACCATGAAGATTAGACCCACGAAAAGATAACTTCTTGTCACCACTTCACTTTTTGCCACCACTAGTTTTTTATTTTTCCTGTGGTGGAAGGCCATTTCTCAAATAACAAAGATTCAGGAATGTCAAAGACGAGATAAGGCATTTATATACCGCCAAAAGTTCAACGCAATAAATTATTAGTTGTTTTTCAACATAGAAAATAGTATTTCTTTTACTTTTCTTGAAGTCTTAATCTTCCATTACTCCTCTAATGAGTAGGTGTGCAGATATGGATTAATGTTATACTTTTACACAGTCCAGGTCTCGCTCCTTGATGTTTCCCACATCTGGCTGATTTTCTGTTTTTGTAGATGATCCCTCTCCCTAGCTCCTCTGCTCCCATATGCAATGTCCACCTCCCAATAATTCTGAATGACCAACACTAAACCAAAGCAGAACTATGTTAACAGTTGACCTCGATGATTTGTTGTTGTGATGGGCTCCACTTCCAATTCTACTCATTTTTTGTTCTTCTATCATTTCGTGTTTCCACTTATATATTATATTTACTGATAAAAAAAGGACTTGTTGAGTACATGGTATGTTTCACTACATATTACATTATTTATTCATTCTTCTTCTTCGACTTTTGTGAATTATGAAAATCCGCTTTACATTTTCTTTCATTCTTATTTAGTCAATACGACCCATATCGGTTTTGATCTACTTTTCCTTAAACTGTCCACATTTTCTACCAGTATTGTCGCTTTACTTCCTTTTTCCACTTCTTCCACTTGAATAAGAACAGAAAATAACTATTTTTCATTTTCTCTCATCTTTTCATGTTTTATCTGCGTTTTCTCATATGCTTTAAGAATCTGTCTAATAGTAAGAATTTTGCTCGTGGAATAGGGAGTATTTTCCAAACTGTACTCGCGTATAAAAAATCAAATGGTGAATAAAGTCAAATCAATATCGCAGGCGAACCGGTTTTTGGGGGTGCTCGATGGTAGTACGAGTCGACGCTGTTCAGTCAGTCATTCGGCAGGAATTCGTGGCTCGCAGGAAGGGTGGAGGCCACTCTTAATTGACTAATTCCTCGCATAATGGGTAATTGCTATGCCGGTGATGTATTACCGACGAACGGCTAAGCCGGGCATTATATTCATACTGCCGTACTGGTCCACGCTCCACGTTATATTGCATTCGTATCTCTTCCTACAGCAGTGGGATCTATCTCTCTCTCCATACCATATTCCTCTCTTCGCCGATGACGATAATAAACCCTCGCCTGACTACGGACCAATTATACCGTCATTATTTGACATATTATACGGTTATTAACCAGACAGTAAACTGTTATTGAGTCGAAAATGGGAAACCCGAAATTGTATTAAACTGTCAGTGGGTAGCAGTATACGCAGATTTTATATTATATTAGGATTATCTTAAGATGTATTATATTAAATTTAATGAATTATGTCTGGATGATCTACTTTTGCGTATTATAACTTGCCTCTAAACTCTAGACTAATTTCTATCGTAATTATCCAATTGAGTTTTGAAAAATCTATCAAAGAAAGATTGGAAAATCAATGAAATTTTGATGTAATCACCATTAGTTATTAAAGTTTGGAAGCGACTGGATGTGGATGAGATTTGATGCTGGGATCGATCGGCCCAGCCTTTATTAGTAGATAGGGGTCTCGTCTCATCCATATTGAATTGAATAACTAGGCCTTAGCATTCCGGAGTTTGGCATTCGCCTAATCCTGCATTATTCAGGACGTGCTAATGGAAAATCGATCAGTGGCGTCTCATCTACAAGCTGAGTGATTTTTAAATACTACTTTAAATAAAATGATAAAATATATGTATAAACTATATACATCGTGGGCCAAAGAACTCTTGTTCGCAAACGTATCATTTTGAACGTGTACTCTCCACAGCAATATATGTTTTTAGACAATTTTTTACCGTTTATAATATAACTTTTCACTCTGTTGACATATAGGTGTATAAAACAGCACATTATTTACTTCCATTAGATTCATGCCAAGCAGACATTTTTCAAATGTTTCTCTTGTAAAATTTACAAACTTTTTCGAATTGCACCACGGTTATCAAAGAAATGCTCATGGAAAAAAAAAGTAATGGAAAATTAATTCATAGCGTATTTCAAGAACACGGACAAATAATAGTTTGAAGACACTGAAAGCGAAAATTTTAGTAGTTCAGACAACCAATGGAAGGTCAAATGAAGATAGAAATGCTCTGAGAATAATAGAAAATAATTATTAATACTTCACAGGGAAATTTGTCTTTTAAAGAAGGATTTTTATTGCATGGAGTAGGTACATTTGACTAATTTCGCCTGCAAAAATTCTGAAACTAGTTTTAACCGTTTTTTTTGGAAATTAAGAATTCAAAAAATCGAATCAAAAGAATTTTTTGTTGTAATTGCTGTGATTTGGTCACAAAAGAATGAATGGCATACTATTTATACATTACCCTATCAATAACTTCAAGTCAATGCTAGAGGTTGCGTTATGCTGCGTGGTGTAATATTTTTTCTTGAAAACAAAAGAATCTCTACAATATGATTTTAACCGATAAGATAGGAAAGCAGGAAAAGGATCAGAAGTCAGAATCGAAATGCAATTGGAGACCAAGAAAACAAGATACAGAGATGGACGGCAAAGGAAGACCAATCAACACCTGGAGAAAAGTGACAGAATACGAATTGGAGAAGACCTGGCAAAAGATTAGTAAGTTGAAAGGAAGATATGAAGAGCTGCGTGGGCACCGTTTGTTGTGAAAGTGAGGAAAGAGTGCATATTCCTTCAATCTTTTCTAGAAGACATTCCTTTTAACATAAGAAGTGTTGTAAGCAGGTAACTCTAAAGTATCAAAACAAGCAGTTGGTCAAATCTAGTAAACCTAGTAATGTTCAAAAAGAACCAGACTTGTGACCAATGTATAGGTTATACAATATACAGGCTGAGTCACTAGAGTCGCGGTGGTAGATATAGCATCTATCTTTACAGAGACAAAAATCTGGTGTGGCCAGGCATGACTATCATACTATATATAAAATTAATAGTTTAGCGACATGAGATTCTATTTGATCGAGATAGGCCATGTCTGCATTAAAATAATAATAAATACATATAATAAAAACTAATAAAACTAGTAGAACTAGACAGATATGTTGAGTAAAGCTGCGTTCGGATATTGTACTCCGTTGACACCGGGTACACCGTCCAAATGACACTTGCGTGATGGCGTATAATATCCCAACGCAGCTTAGGTTGTCAAAACATTTGCGTTTGACACTACGTACTGTCATTAGAATCATATCTGACATATAATCTGACATATCCTGGCTACTAGTTTTAAAGGAGTACGACCGATCTCGATGAAATAGAATTTGCTCATGCAGCTATACTGTTGATTGTACCAAAAAATGTCATAATGATAAATTATTCAGAATTTCCTCATCTTTAATTTATTATTTAACTATATCGACGAAATTCCAGAAATGGCAACTTATTTGCAAAATCTTTCAAAAATGCTAAGACTAAACCTCCAGTTCCTTTGGACCCTTTTCAACAGAAAGCTTTTCAGCTCTAAGTTTGGTCATGAAACTGCTAAATATAAAGTTTCGTCCCGATACCTTAAGTAGTTTCTCCGGAATCGTATCCAGAAAAAACGGGTACATACATCAATACACACACACACACACACACAGACATTTTTTTTGTACCTTGGTCAACAATGTTCAGGGGACCAAAAAGACATTTCCACCAAATAACAAAAAAATATTTTGGCACGATTATAATACTTTGCATACTACGTATGATAAAAATTATGTCATACAAAAGATGTTTGGCCTATCATTTTCTACAATGTACAATTATTTTCATTTATACTGGTGTTGCATTTAGGCGTGACAGAAATAATTGTACTTTTTTAAATGAAATGCCCTATATATTATAACAAATTATGATTATGTAGAAAATTGTCTAGAAAATTGTGGTGATATTGACGTAAAGCTAACAGTTTCTGCCTCATTCAATTTTTTATTAAGACCGTTTTTGAAATCTGCGCGATAACGACATTTTTGTAGATATTTTCTTACAACTTTGTGAGAAACTAACCGAAACTAGTAAGCAGGTGACAGTGTCCAAAGAAATTAGAACCACTATACAGGGTGTTCCTAGCACGTAGTCAATTTTAATATTTTTGAAATGGATTTTTCTTGAGTTTTAGTTGTACTTGAAATTTAAAGAAAATCTGTAATAACGGGCACCAATTTCCTCCTGATTTAAATTAGTTGGATTTTTTTGTTGGTTGTTATGTATGAAGGTTAGAATTAGAAATGTTTTTGCTGACATCAGAGAAAATAAGAGACACATGTTAAGAAATACTTTGAGATATTTTATCTATCGGATTAATGTTGGTAGAAGACAAAATGGACGGCATTTTAAACACCTCGTAAATGAATAAAGACTGGTTGTTTTATCTTTATTAGTTACAGTTTCTTACCAGTTTAAAATTAATTTTTATCAAGTTTAAAAAAAGAGTTTAATAAATGTTATTAGTTGTGTTTATTCTTAATTATTTGTTTATTTATTTAATTTTTAGTAGAATATTTTAGATTTGTCTCAATTTATATTAATTTTCCATATTAAGTAACTTTAATAAAAGGGTAATTTAATGAATATTCCTTTCTTTTCAATGTATTTTGAGCAATTTTGCCATTTTTTTTAAATTCAACCAAAGTATAACTTTTTCTTCTCAATGTTCTTTTTGCAACCAAAACTCATCACAAAAAGGAACCAAATTATACAGAGTGTAATATTAAAGCACGATATTGGATACATTTGCATCAAAATAAAAAAAGTCGAGAAAAATCCATTTAAAGAATATCAAAATTGATCACCTCCCTATTAGTTTCGGTTATTTCATGACAAAATAACTGCAAAAATTTCGCTATATTAAGAAGTTTTAGAAAAATGCCTGCAAAGGCAAATTTTTAAATACAAAATTGAATATCGCAGAAAATATTAGCTTTACTTTAATACTACCTGATACAATTGGTAAGACAATTTTCGTCTAAATACTAATATGTTATTAATTATAATATACAGGTATTCCATTTAAAAAAAAAATTTCAGCCACGACTAAAGGCAACACCTAGTATAAATGATAATAATTTTACGTTGTCGAAAATGATAGGTCAAACAACTTTTGAATAAAATATCTTTTCCTTCTCTAAAGATAAATGCTATATCAACCACCGCGACTCTAGTGACTCACCCTGTATATAATTCTAAGTGTATATTGACTTCAATCAAATGTACCTCCATATTTCTGTTAAGCATATGGCTTTTAACAGTAGCAAACCACCGCAGACAAAGACACCAGTTTTTTCAACGAAAACAAGCCATTAGTGCTAGTATACTGTATCCCTCCTTTATTTCCCTTTTCGTTCAGCTGAAAAAGCGAGGACCTGTTCGCCGGGCGTGAAATAAATTACAAACAACGCGATTATCGGCGTTGTTAACATGAGTAACAGTTTTGCGAGCAGTTTAGTGGCGTGTAGCCGTCCGCCGCCTCTCCGCTGATGGGGTGACAAAACGAGGGGGAACACGACACAACATACATGTTTGGGATGTATTTTGGGGTTTGCACCCTAAGGGAACACAACTAGTCATTAGGGCATTACTCCGAAATTAATTTACAAGTGCTACAGTTCGTAGCTTAATGAATAAAGTTAGATATATATTCGGCAAAGCTGCATGTGTTCGTCCTGGGTTTACATTTGCGAACTAACGCTCACTCCTACGCTATGTACGTATGTAAACGCACACGCAAGCGTGTAATTGAAACATATTTACTTTTTGGGTCGCAGTGGGAACTAGCTATAAATCTGCAGGCTAACCTACACGTATTATAGCATTGCATTTACCTATATGTGGTGTATAATTAAGATATATTTATTGGTGGCATGTCACTCAAGAGCTAGTTCAATCAAGTTGTCTGTTACTTAAGTTCTTTTAATCCATTACGAATATACCGAATCATTATTTATTATTCAATCAAAATATGATGCTGAAATGAAAAAACGGAGAGAAAAGCGGTTACCCATTATTTGATAGGTTGTTAAAACCAAATAACTGATGTGAAACCTACTTATTTAACGTCATTACAAAGTTAAAGGAAATATGCTATTTTAAAAGTTTTGCCGCCATATCACTAACTTTTCGTTGTATTAGATTAGTTTCAGCTTGGTTGTCCTTATAATTTAATCTAAACAGTGAGAAAGTTAAAATTACATAAGGGGCACCAGATAAAAAGGACGAAAAGATAAGGAACGACGTAAATATCAAAGAAGTACATAAAGGACGAATAGTACCTACTGCACAAAGGATGATAAATACGGAAATTGATAAAAGGACGAAAATGAAAAAGTACGTAAGGACCAAATAGAAAACATGATAAAAAGACCAGACACGACAAAAGAGACGTAATGGACTATTTGGCAAAACGGAGGACGAAAAGGATTTGAAGAACTGCGTCAAGGACAAAGAATACTAAAGGGACACAATGGATAAAAGAGACGAAAATGATAAAATTAAAGAAGGAGGACACAAAAATGACAAAAAGCGAATGGGGATATGAAGAGGGCGAACAGGGCAAAATTAACGTAAAGGATTAAAATATAAAAGGGAGGGCGATACTGAGTTGAAGAACGGGGTCAAGGACGAAAAAGATCAAAAACACAATGTTGAAAAATCACGAAAATGCATAAATTCCGGAACATCACAGATTGACGTCCCGAAAATGACAAAAAGAAAAGCACATAAAAATGGAAAGCTCAAACAGGACAAAAGTAACGTAGGACTAAAAGATAAAAGGGAGGACAAAGAGGTCTCGAAGAGCGGCGTCAAGGACGAAAAATATGAAAGGACACAATGGATGGAAATGACGAAAATGACTAAACTGAAGAAAATTACAAATAGGACGACACAAAAATGACAAAAACGAAAGGAAAAAAGAATAAAAGGAAAGGTCAAAAAGGCGAAAGGCAACGAAAGACGAAAAGGACGAACTTGCCGTAAGAAACAAAAATTAATAAAACTGATAAGATGGGCATGAAGGGAATGATTTGTTCGTTCGTATCGAAATTTTTGTCCTTTTCATATTTTTTGCCACTTTTGTCGTCTTCGTCCTTTGTATTCATTCTGTCCTTTAAGAATTTTCGTCCGTTAACATTTTTGTTTCTTTTTACTTTTTCATACGTAGTATGTAAAGTATTGTAATCGTGCCGAAAAAAATTTGAAATTTTAGCGGAAATATGTCTTTATGGGTCCCCTGAACATTTTTGACCAAGGTACAAAAAAAGTTTCATGACCAAACTTAGAGCTTTGAGGTTTAGAGGTTTAGTCTTAGAATTTTTGAAAGATTTTGCAAATAAGCCGCCATTTCTGGAGTTTCGTCGAAATGGTTAAATAATAAATTAAAGTAGAGGAAATTCTGAATAATTTATGACTATGAAATTGTTTGGTACAATCAATGGTTTAGCTGTATGAGCAAATTCTCATCGAGATCGGTAGTACTGCATTAAAACTAGTAGCCAGGATATGTCAGATATTTTGATTCTAATGACAGTAGGTAGTGTCAAACGCTAATGTTTTGACAATACCTACTGTCAATATAATCTGCGTTCGGATATTGTATACCGTTACACTTTTCACACCCAATAACACGTAAGTGTCATTTGGACGGTGTACCCGGTGTCAACGGAGTACAATATCCGAACGCAGCTTTAATAGACATATCTGTCTAGTTCTACTAGTTTTATTTTAATGCAAACATGGCCGATCTCGATCAAATAGAATCTCATGCGGCTAAACTATTAATTTTATATATAGTATGATAAAGTCATGCGCCTGGCCACATCAGATTTTTTAGTTCCGATAGTTTCCGATAGTGAACGGCTTCCGAGTTCAAATATGTCGGTTTTATTGGATCAGCAGAGTCTAGTACCATAGCATATCCCTATTATTCAGCAGTACGTATGGAATATTGATTCCGTATTATTTCAGATAATATAGCTAAACTTGTTGTATTTAATAAAGGCAGGCCTGAAAAGTCACTTGACTTATTGAGATGGACTCAGAATTGCTGCGCATTATAAAAAAAATCTCGGTTTATTGAAATGTTCAAGAATTAAAAAATGTTTAATTAATAAACATTGTTCTAGAAACAAAAGCATAAACTTTTGTGAAACCAGGCGCGAAACTCGTAAACGTTTTGGGTGACTTGTCTACTGTTTGTGTTCAGGAAGATAATAAGTATTTAATTTTCCATCTAATGTTGGATGTTTGATATATTTGTTGGATTTTGCAAAATTAATTCACGAATGTGATTTCGAACAATTTTTTACGGTGAATATCGGTTGAAATAAAAGAATAAAAATTTAATAGATCTAAGTTACACCTTCCGCTATTATAGGTAGGTACGTCTATAAAATTACATGTAAAATAAGCACATTTTTATTTTCAGTAGAAATAGGGATAGGAAAAGGTAGCTGGGAAAAAAATCAATGCCGACCATTTGGAAAATTTCACGTGGTTGTAGTCAAAATTATAGTTCGTAAAAATTGCTATAGAAAATGACTTTTTTGTTGTTGCTTCTGAAGTAGTCTAAAGAAATAATCAGTTTCAACTTCTAAGAAATCTGCTGGACTTTTGAATATACATACAGGATTGTAACAGTAATAAACAAATGGGTTAGTAAATAGTACCCATATCACATTTTTTTCGATAATTAAAAAATTAAAATAAATTAAATAAATTAAAAATAAATTAAAATAATCGAAATGATTTAGTTTTTCCTGAATAATAAGATAAATTGTAAAATGTACCTACAATAATAAAGGTTTGATATTTTTCTTTAACAAACGATTTTCAAAAAGGTTTGAATCCCGTATAAATTTCTTTGGTGGATTAGAATTGGGAGAGTTTGGAGGAATATCGAAATAACGTTGCACGCAAAAATTCCGCTTGTTAATATAATATAAGTATGGCCGTTTTTGTGTAGGTATGTGTAAATATTGTATTGTTATATTAATTTATTACATTATTATCATTGTCATTTTTTAACCCGAAATTCAAAAACATAGACAACTGTAAAACAATTCAGCTAGATCAGTCCAGAAGTCTTCAATATATTTCTGGTGCCGTAGCTAACTATTAACGTATACCAATTATAGAGATTTTTATGATAAAATATAAAAAATTATGTTAAAAAAAGATAATTATATATTGGCCAATATGGATATACACATCTTAATTTTCAACTACTGAAGTATAGTTTCAGACAATATCAACAAAAATATTTTAAAATGGTGGTGAGACAAGCAATCTACCGAGAACGGTTATTTTGTAAACGTCATTGGCTCGCAACTTCTCACGCTTATATCTCCGGCTGTTTCCAAATATTTTAATAAAAATTTCAATGAACATTACTTAAACAGCACTAGCGATAAAAAATATTATTAAAAAAAAAATCTTTTTTATATATGCGCATGCGCAATGGAGATTGTGCTCCTCCAAAATTCCTTTGCGCATGCGTAGAAGAATACCCAATTAGTTGGGTACCTTTTTTACTGTTGCTCGAACAAACCTAATATGATTATCAACATCAAAAAGATAACAATAAATGAACAATAATAATTGTATTATTCTTGTGTTTACTTATATTTTGTTACTTTTAATGGGCTCTATACGTCAAATTAAGTTTTGCTTTTATTAATACCTGTATACTAACATTTAAAAAAAAAAAAAAAAAAAAAAAAAAAAACGATTAAACGAGTAAAAAAAAAGAAACAAAAAGAAAAGAAAAAAACATGAAAAAAGAACAAGATGAACAGAGTGATTCACTGTACATATTTTCGAATCTATAGAGCTTGTACAAGCGGCCACCATTCCTCCAGGAATGAATAGCCAATATATATATACTAATATTACCATATTTATCAGACTGGTTGTACATCAAAGACGAATGATGATGCTGCAATTTGTATTTGTATTAAATGATATCTTTCCAAGATCGTAATGCTACATTAATATAATAATACTTATAATTACTATCTCACATTATACATGCAATAATGAAGAAGAACGTACAATAAAATCTATCGAAATCGGTAAAAGATTACACAAAATTCAGGAACCTAGTCGGTATTCGTTTGTCGGTGTTACTATTTGACATCTATTACCGGACAAAAC
This sequence comes from Aphodius sticticus, assembly GCA_963966075.1. Classification (NCBI taxonomy): domain Eukaryota; kingdom Metazoa; phylum Arthropoda; class Insecta; order Coleoptera; family Scarabaeidae; genus Aphodius; species Aphodius sticticus. Next base: position 19,907,275 of record OZ014512.1, read on the forward strand.
TATTAAAGAAGCTTATTTATAATTAAAACATCCAAAATAATCATAATCAGACACTAAACGACATAACGACTTATTTTCAAATTTCATATTATTTCGGAACGTTATAGGATCTGAGATAACCACACTAGCCGAACGCAGCCAAAGAAACAAAACATAGCGACACCTGCAACACGCATAGCCACTAGAGAGAAGTTCGCTACAGGTCGCTATTTGAATTGAGACGGGACCCTTAAACAACCTTAATACAATCTTTGGCATAACTCTTTTGTTTGGCAAGATAAATAAATCTTAAAGACTAAAGAAACTCCACTTTCCTGTTACTTTCACTCTCCCATTTAAGAACATTATTCTAATAATTAAAGAAACTTTAACTCTATTTTCATATCTTAACAAAACGTAAATCATGTAATAATTTGAGAAACTAAAAATATCTACTGTATAGGTGTCATTTATTATCGGGCTTTTGGTACTTCTCAGTATTTCCTATAGGCTTTAGAATGGCTTCCTTCTTAATGGAAGTTTAGAAAAATCAAGGCAACTGATATATTTGAAATTATATTTATTTTGATGAGTGACGAAACCGTTTCTGTGCTCAATAAATTTCTTACGTTTGTCCACTGTTAGGTAATTAGTGAAAACACTCTCTCTACGTAGACATTATATGAGGTGGTATGCAAAAAAAATATTGAGCAATCAATTCATAGTACAAATGAGCATTCGGTGTTTTAAAAAAAATTAACCAAAATGGGTTCAACGGCGCGTGGCGACGATCCGGACTGTTAGGGCGGTCGCCCATATAGCTGGTGTGGCGGAAGTGTGATAGTGACGTGGCAGTGATATGGTGCATTGGCCAATGTAAACAAATGCATGAACGCCCACCAAGGTGATGCGGCAGTGTTATGTAACTGTCGGGGTACTGGATCGGATTCCACTCGTCTCTCAATGTTTAATCTCGAGTGGCAAGCGCGCCAAGCGCCTCTCGCCCGTCGCCGCTCCTGTCAAATAACCGCAAGCTCCAGCTTCGTGTGCTCTTTCGGATTGTTTACTATTTGTGTTTTGTTTTATGTTTATTGTGTTATGTAAAAATAGTTTTGTGATGAGTAACTAGTCTGTGATGAGTAACATAAATGCAAGAAATAATGTATGTGATAAACGACAGAAATATTTTCATTGGTGTGTAAATATTAAAATCATAACCTATACCTATCTAATGACCTGTATTTTGCAGAATCCATTCAAGCCACCCGAATATATTAAATATATGGAATAATAAGAAGCAAACATTGGAACTTTCTAAATATAGCAAATTGTGTTGTGCGTTCTCATGCTAGACAACAACTATGATAATTACACTACGTTCAATGGCTATTGGACATAGCTGCACCTGCATCCAGTGTTTTTTTAATTTCTACCACATATACAACAAAAACGAAAAAGACATCCCAAAATTCATTTTGGTCTCTAAATCTTGATCTCAGCTCTTGCGTTGATATGTCCAAGCCTCCCGTAAGTAATTATTTTCTTAACCTATATTATTTCAAGGTTAGATTTCACGAAGCAATGACAACATTGTTTTATTTTCAGACTTAATCCTACAAACCTCATCCATAAAATTTGAAACGGACCCTGTGGAGACAGAGACTGTCCGAACTAAAGGGAAAAATATAACGCTCCAATGAAAAGCTTGCCGCAGAAGATATCAACGTTAAAGTGATTACTCGTTAAGTTGAAGGAGCAATTGTGTGCCACATATTTGAATATTTTTTACTGTTTCTTCAAAAATGCACAATTAACAAGATTAAGTTAAATGGGTTCTAGCAGAAACCACTACAGTAATTTACATTTTTTATTATTTTTTTTAATTAACATTTTTCTCAAAGGAAAACCTACTGTTACAATAGTCTCCCACAGGTGGGGGGTGTTCGGTCAAATAAGAATTTACATACTTATTTTTCATTAAAGAAAGTATATTTTTGTTAAAATTAATAATTTTTGTAATTATTTATATTTGTACCGGTAAATTTACCAATATCAGTTCCTTCCCAAAAAAAAAAACAATAATTTAATATATGTATTACATTAGCAATTGTTTTTTTTTATAACGATCCTATCTCCATACATTTTCAACAATTAAGACTGTTGATATTTATGAAATTGGTGATAATTCATACGTATCTGGATTAGCGCCATCTAGCGGACGTACCGCGCACTCTTATAATATTACAGATTACATACATATCTGACTAACCGATTAGTAAGTATTGGCGAACTGTACGATTTTTTATTTCGCAGTGGGATGTAAGAATAATGTGGGAACGTAATGCAAGATTTAATTTTATGTTTGTTCTTCATATGTGTGAAATTAGTATGAGCGGCATGCGAAACAATTCCATCTAGCGGACTGTTATGATATTACAGAATGAGACACGGACGCAGTGAAACAACGAGCGCTGCCTGCCGGCGCGTCACCTAAGTGGGCGTTGAACCACGCACTCGTCATTTCACAATCTAGCCACGCCTATACCGCCCGAATATCACTTGCCACCTCCATAACCACGCTTCCGCCATACCACCTATATGGGCGACCTGCCTTAAGAAAACTCCGCCTTGACGCTCCCCGCCCCCCGGACACCCTCCAAACTAGGACAAATCCGGGGAAACCCGGACGGATGGTAACACACATGTAAACAAAACCAAGTCCGAACTTGCACAGAATACCTATAGCAATGTTCAATGTTTACCTACTTATGATATTTTAGATTTAACGGACTTGAATTAACTGATGATGAATGTAGCGGAAGTTAATGAGTCCGTTAATGGTTTTGAAAGTTAACTTAAAAGTTAATTCGTTAACAAAAAATTTAACTTCGTTAATTAACGATTAACGGATTAACGCTTTTGTGCCCAGCTTTGCATTTTGTAATAAAATGGATTAACCATGGACTTACTCTACACGTAAAATTGATGAAGAATATGCCTTTCTGGTCCCCAGGAGCAAAACACCTAATTTAAGCTGTTATTTGTGTATTAAAGTTGGCCATCAGATACAAAAATACACATTTGTTTTTGGACGAATCAGGTTGCGATTCGTCAATCACGTGACCATGTTGTACAACATGTTGTAAACATAATTGTCTCCAAATCAGTTTAGTATTGATAGACCAGCAAGTAGTAGATTAACTACATAAAAATATGGCGTTTATTAAAATTTAAAAAAGAGAGGAAACCAAAGCGTAAATAAGCTAGAATGGAAGAGAGAAATAGCCAAGACAAAAGGTTTATTTCTTTAACAATTTTTCGTCAACAAATTCAATTGACAAGTGTCCTAACTTTTTTAGAAATGCTTAGCAGTAATAATAATTAGCAGATACCTATGATACCTACATACAATTTTTTATTATTTTCTTTGTTAGTTTTTCTTTCTATACAATCCCAAATTTTCTTAGCCTAAACTTATTGGTGTTTGAACCATTAATATAGAGACGAATCTTTTATGTAATAAGTCTGAATAAAACACTTACTTCGTTAAAATAATAAATAGAAAATTTCTATCAAAATTGCAAGTTGATTGTTACGCTTTTAAAGTCTTGGTAGGTTTTTGGCATTTTACTTAAAACTAGTTACCTGTATGTCAAATGTCTGGCTTTTGCATTTTTAAGATTCATTTTATACTTGAGTCGCACTTTTGAAAAATTATCTAAACATTCAATATCATTTAACCTAAACATACCTGTGAAGCGAACAAAAAAAAAGTGGTCGACTGTGACCGTACGACCAGTTTCTTGTTTTCGCGTAAAGACATCACACGCAGTTGCTTTATTTTGTTACACACGTTACTTCACGCGATAGATTTTAGATCGGCTTTGTATAATTTTCTTAATTAATTTAGTAGTATGTAGTGCAAATTCATTATGTGATGGTAACGGCTTATAGTGGCGTTATGGTTTTGTTACAGACAGAATATGGGACACCGGACAGAATATGTTGGAATAAGGACTGCATAGGACTGCTGGGTGAATGTTAAGGTAATTTATTTTAAGTTTATATGTATATAAGTATATTTATCGTTTATATGTATATGTCGGTTTCGAGCGGATCCAACGATATTGAGTATAGATGTAGTATAGAATTAGGGCTCCAAAAAGTGGGGAGTTTTTTTAATTAAGCAAACAATACATTCCTACAATATAAAATACGAACAGTAAATTCTTGTTTGTGGCCAATACAAGCACTCAATTTCTTGGTATTCTTTATATTTTTTTAATGAACAACTACCTGATTATTTACTTTATTATGTACGAAGCTAATCAAGGATACATAATTATTGTGGAAACTCTACTTTAGGTAACATAATCAAAAATATATCATTATTATTATTTAAAAAAATTATATTAAAATAGTAGGAATTAGAAATTCAGTAAGGTAAGCAAACAATGTAAATAATGTAATTTTGCAATATTATGTATTTGAGCTTATGCATTGAGAATGGCAAATGCGATTCTATTGCCATGAGTATATTTTCGATTCTAAGCTCAAAATGCACAAATGATGAATAAAGTTGATAGATAGACATTTTTGATACTGGAATTAGAATGTAAATACTACAACACTATGACATAAAAATGTCATAGCTCTTGTTCTTTTTTAAATATAATTGAAAAATTAACGAACGCAAAAGCAGTTTTTCTCTTATTTCTCATATGAAATCTAATGAGTCGTTGTATAGTCTATATATCATATATATATAGACTATATATATCATATAGGTTAGAGTTTATAGTGGTTGTGCATTTCTAGCTAAATTTTTATTGTTTCGTGTTATTTTATATTTGATTTAAGGATGTTTATAACAATATTTTGGAGACTGTGGCGAACTTAATAATAAAATTATAAACCCCTAACCACAACAAGTATTTTAGAACCCAATCCTACTGTACCTAGATTATATGTTCTTCCCAAAATTCACAAACCTGGTAAATCAGTGAGACCTATTGTATCAGGTATTAACTCACCTACTTACCAGTTAGCGAAATGGTTATCGAATGAGTTCAACAATTTACCTGTTCCTCAACCAAGCTTCTCTGTTAATAACTCATTGGATTTTATCAATAAGGTCAACAATGTAAAATTAGAGGATGGCGAATTGTTGATTTCATTTGATGTTGCTTCACTGTTTCCTAGTGTGCCTATTCCGGAAACTTTGGAGTTTCTTAGGGAATTATTGAGCAATAACAACTTTGACCCGTCAGAAATAGATGAATATGTAAGATTGACTGCCCTTTGTATGTCTCAAAATTGTTTTCAAATAAACGGAAAGTTTTTTGAACAACTTGAGGGAACTGCAATGGGTAACTGTCTCTCACCTTTTATTGCCAACTTGTTTATGAGCAGATTTGAAACCAATGTAAAGTCTATTGCACCATATTTCCCTAAGACTTGGGTTAGGTATGTCGACGATATTTTTGCCATTTTTGACACCAAAAAGTGCAGTATTCAAGATTTTCTTTTCGTTTTGAATTCTAAATTCAACACCATTAACTTTACTGTAGAACAAGAAGTTAACGGCCAACTTCCATTTTTAGATACTCTGGTAGTCAGGAATAGCAAAAATATAATAGAAATTGACGTGTATCGGAAAGATACTAACACAATCAGGTTTATCCCTAATGATTCGCAGCATCCTTTTCAACAAAAATTGTCTTTTATTAGTTGTTTAGTAAATAGGTTATTGAAATTTCCATTGTCCGCAGATAGATATCAGCAAGAATTATTGTTTATTAAGAATGCTGTCTTACATAATGGGTACCCTGAGAAAATAGTTGATAGAATGATTAAGAAGCAGAATCAAAAAATGTATGTAAATCAAATATCTACTTTAAATACTTTGTCTGTAGAAAAGAAGAAATATGTTAAAATACCGTTCGATTGTGCATATACGAGGGGTTTGAGAAGTATTTTTACATCACAAAATCTCTGTATAGCATATTCGACTCATAATAGCATAAAAAACCTTCTTGGAAACCCAAAGGATAAGGTAGATATACTTGATAAATCTGGTATATATTGTATCAAATGTCATGACTGTGAAAAAGAATACGTTGGCCAGACTCGAAGAACAATTTTAACTAGGTTCAAAGAACATGTAGCTCATTTTAAATATAATCGTTTTGAAAAATCGAGTGTGGCTCAACATATTTTAGACACAGGTCATAAAGTAGTTGTAGATGACTTAAAACTTGTAAAAGCTGTGTCGAATAATAGGGAACTAAACAGCTTGGAAAGTATCTTTATTCACTTGAATAGAGATAAATTAATAAATTCAGACAGGGGTCCTATACCTAGTTCGCCATTGTTTGACCTGCTTTAATTAAAACATGTTTTTTACGCTTCAGTGATCAAAATTCACTGAGGTGTGACGAACAATGGGTATATATAGGCTAATTTTTAACATGGACGTCACTTCCACTAGTGATTTGCTTGGACAATATCCAGTAAAGATACTATGAAGTGCTAATCTCTTTTCTTTTTAGTTTCTACTGAAGATGGCAACTTAGTTGCTGAAATACGTATTTAGGTTCTAAAATACTTGTTGTGGTTAGGGGTTTATAATTTTATTATTAAGGATGTTTAATATAGAATGATATGAAGATAATTATTGACTAAAATTGCAAATAATAAAACCTTCTCAAGGTATCTGATGTTTTTTCCCTCACCATCATAATTTATTGGGGTGAATTAAAAAACAAAATGCTGAGAATTGATCTGGCGTTGTAGCTAAATACTTGGAAACCTCTACAAGTTGCTTAGTTACCCCACAGGTGTCCCAAAGTACATTATTTTGATTCTCCCAGTATCATCAACTGCATCGGCGTATTCGAAAGCAGTACAAGTACAAAATTGGCCATTTTGAACTGAAAAAGCCAAAATGTTCACTATGATTTATTCTATCGAATAGACCTAAAGAGGATGCTTGGGCGAAATAAACAGGTCCAGAACAGTACTTTTTTGCTCCCTGATGCAAAGCGTTTCTACTCAGCTTCTACTGATATATCAGTCATAAACATTCGCCAACTTCGTATTTTGCATTAAAATCGCTGTTGAGATACGCCGAAGTAATCAATATGAATATCAATATCAACAAAATAGATAATATTAAAAAAGTCCTCAAGTATGTAACTGGTGAAAAATTAGAATTTTACTAACACGTGACATCCGGACCGACTACCACCGTAGAAGAGGATATTTAATACTATAATGTATATAATCATCAAACTCTATATCATACTCTATCATATCGCTATATACAGGGTTAGTCAAAATTACCGGAACACCTAAATAATTTTCCAACAGTGAAAGTTGTTTTGCTTTAAACAATCTATCGTTTAAATATATTTTTAATATACAGGCTGTTCATTTTATTCTGGATATTTGGTAACCTTCCTTTTTCAAATAGAATAATATGTATAATTTTAAATTTTTTAATTCTAAGATTAATTCTACGAATCTTCTGCATGATTTTTTTTTATAAAATGCATTATTTTTGTTGTTTTTTTGCAAAAATAGACAAAATTACCGAAATACCTAAATAATTCACCAACTAAAAAAGATTTTCTGGGTTTATTTTGCATATTCTTTTTAATTTTGCAGCTTGAATATTTAATTTAATTCTATTTCCTAGTTTAGTTATTTTTTCTTGATTTTTTTTATATTTCATCCGTTAATGATTGATTAGTTGCTCATAACTGAAGACTGTAAGACTCATTCTCTTTTTTTATAAATGATGCATTTTATAAAACCCTGAGTCTTACAGAATCTTTTAGAATTATCTTAGAATTAGAAAATGTTAAATATACAGGCTGGTCTATTAGAAAAAAAATTTACCAAATTTCCGGAATAAAATGAATACCTATTGAAAATATATTTAGACGATAGCTTGTTTAAAACCAAGAAAATTTTGTTTGAATTTTCCTTTGAAATTCTTTACAGTTGAAGAATTACTAAGGTATCCCGGTAATTTTGACTAACCATGTATTATAATCCGCCATTTTGAATTTATTTTGAAAACCTAACATGACATTTTTAATTATCAATCTTCAAATATTACGGGAAATAAGTTTCATGCAAATTCAAGATTTTTGATTCCATTCTGAAATTTTTAAATTGGGCATTGGACTCTTCAAATATGACAGCAAATAAGTTACATAAGCACCCGACATCTTTCTAAATTTTCTAGTCGCCATATTAAATTTGCTATTTTGAATTTAAAAAATATGACAACGTGTTTGGAATCAGAAAGCCAAAAACACTATACATCATAATAAAAATATTATTTAAATGGTTTAAATAAACAAATATTGTTAAAAATGGACACAGTTTTTCCGTAGAGTTCAAAAACAGTACATGTCCATGATGATTGTTTTAATCATAGCTCTGTTGTGAATGCAAATATAAATAAAATATGTAATACATTTAATTCTCTGTGAACTACTTTATATTTGTCTGTTAGCACAAAATAGCTAACTTTTTTTTCAAGATATTGTTCCGCCAAAACTATTCTGTTGATTTTCTCACTTTTTGGACTTGTACTGTTTTCGAACCGACCGATTCAATTAATATAACATTCGGTATAAAAAAAAATGCGCCGCTATTTCTGTAATGTCGTACTCCTTAGATGTTGGTTCCAATGATATGGTCCTTTTAAAACTCCCGGTATATGTCCGCTGATGTTGGACTTTATCACCACATTTTTCACAGTTTATATCTTGCATTACCTATATTATCTTTTTTAAATGTTAAAAGAAGGATGATGCTCTATTCATTGGCCTGGCCCCTATGATCTTCATCCTTATTACAATTCCAACCTCGTAACTCAAACTTCACCTCTGAACTTCAGTGCCCTTTTCCTGCACTTGCAACCACAGTTCTCAAATTTTCCATAATGCAATACACACTTGATTTTCACACAGCTTAGTGTCGCTTAGCGTAGCTTAGCGTAGCTTAGCGTAGCTTAGCGTAGCTTAACGTACATATGTATCTATAAAGCAAAGAATGTCCTTCATTCTTTAGTATAAAATATCGTACAATATTGTATCGTAATATTGCTAATTCCATTAAAAAAATGAAGCTCAAAATGAACAAAACGAAAAGGTAAGGAATCTCCAATTCCTAAGTGGCTTCCGCAATTTATTTAATCATTTAATTCACCGGTGGCATCATCTTTTTCCTCTCTCCCTTTTCGTAAAAAGAACATAATCCGAATTAAAGTAATTACTCAGTGGCGTCCCAAGGAGGGGTTCACCTTATACCATCCGATTGAAAGTTCAACGTGGAAGGTTCGCGTCTCGATCCTATAACTTCGGCTGAATCCGGCTGAATGGGTCCTCCATAAATTAAATTGGTCGTCCGGTTCCATCACCCCCTCACCTCACCCCGTATAACGATATAATGTTTGTGCTTGAGCCTGAAGTTTGGACAATATAGAGGAACGTTGCCTCTTCAGCGACAATGGCCATTGTACTTTTACAGCCCACTACTTGACTGGAGAACGTCCTGACGTCGGTCGTTCGAAAACCGCGTCTTCAATGGAATGGCCTGGCGATGCCAGGTCGTCTACTGCTGCCTGCCTCCGTTCCACTTACGGTCTTCTTTTTTCTATTATATCGAAGAAGGAGCGCCGGTCCTTGGATGAAATTCTTTCAATCGCTGACGTTGAACAAACATTTACAGTCGCATTAACGACACTAATTCCCAAGCTGTTAAATCTATTTTAGGACCTCTCTGTTATAATCGGTTTAATTAAGTCAATTTGACCAATTATTTTCATGATTCTTTTCTATACAATTTATGGTACAAGAAAATTAGAGTTTTTAAATTATGTTCTGATAGTTTCTTAAGTCACAAAGTAGTAACAGCATTAGCATATCTCGTCAGCTTATAGATGTAAAGTGAAGATTTCGTATTTCAACACTGGATGTGTTTTGAAACTACTTGGGGATTGTCCAATCCCAAGAGAATGAATCTAGCTCATGCGTATACGTATAGTGCACAGTGCACACTGTTTAATCATTTTTATGCCAGTACTCACTTGGGAGTAGTTTTGTCATGGAACATTTAACATCGGATTTTTAACAGCGCTGCAAGTTAAAGATTAATTTATTAACCATAGACTTATTAGTGTGCATTCGGGTAAAGTATTGATGCTATGCGAGGGATGTTTCACAAGCCAGTGCAAAAATTAAGACGACAGAATAAATGTTCTGGCAGATATTGCAACTGTGACCGATGGTGTAGTAAACATTTTTCTGGATTATATTTGCCAGTCGCAGGCTATTGTGTCTTCTAATTTCTAATTTTAATTAATTTTTAATTTTTTTTTAATTTTAATTTCTAATTTTATAACTTTTTATGAAACTATTTATCTCCACTAATCTCAATATTCCATCAAGTTTATTGAACTTTGCATCTACAGAATAACAACATAAAGAGAAACTACCCTTATCAATGCATACTAGTCTATTAGTAAACCTGGAGCAGCATTTAGGGATATCGTTTTTGAGATTAATTATTAGATTTGAAGATAACATTTTGTTGGTAGGTAATTTTGGTAAGGATATTAATTAATTATAGCTTATATCACTCATTGAATAAAATAATCAGATAGTTGTGGCTTTACAGAATAGATTACAGAAAATTGCAATTCCAAATTTAATTTTAGTTAATGTTTGACTTTTCAAATTATGTCAATCAGGCCTGATTGTTTGCAATTACCCCCTATTAATTTAGGTCAATATGCTTTAGAAAACAACTACAAAATGGTTTTTGAGAGTTTTAAAATTTTAGGTTTTTGTAAAAGTCAACGGAATATTTTTTTGAAAAAGCTAAAAACGTATAGCTGTCTTAAAAACGTCCCAAATGTGAAATTTAAGTGTCATCTTTATATACACGTGTCTCAAAACTCAACGTCAAGCTCTGGAAGGCTGATAGGCCAACTCAAGACTGACCAGAATATCTAATGTGACCTTAGTAAAAAGTCGTCAGTTTTTGAGATATTGACACTTTTATGAATTTTCTCAAAATAGTCACCTTAGATCAGTTGTTTTGAGTGCCACAGCACAAAATTCCATATTCTTAGGCTGTAATTTTTGGTACGCAACCAAAGACGATACATATAAGACTGGCCACTTCGCGCAAATCCTTTGGTCTTTATGACCTGCCGCTCAGGGACCTTGAACCGTTGTCCCTTTAATTTGGTTTAGCTTTCGGGCGGGAAGTTTGAATGAGTTATTTTCAGTTTATTGTTTTGATATTCAAATGTCAATTATAATTAATCATTGAAATAAGTGACGTACTCACTGGTCTAATGCTGTTCAATTTCCAGACCGACTAACTAGTTACGAAACAACTACTTACGAAACATCGCAATAACTACCGATCACATAACCAACAAATGTTAACGTCAAAACAAGTGTTGTTTGAGGTTAGAGTTGGCGGTTGGGGAAACAGCTGATTTTAAAATCCACGCGCTATTTTATTGATTTCTCCCGAGTACCCACGAATGGGCTTTAATCTGGTTTAGCCCTCTATCTCTCTCTCGAAACGTAGTTCCTTTTTCGAGAGGCCAGTCTGATATGTCTAGTCTGTGACGCAACCCTAAACATATGGAAAAAATTATTTTTTTTCGATTTGATGATTATTTTTTTTTCTTTTTAGCTAACTTTGAGTCGTCAAATCTAATCGAAATATAACTGGTTAGTCTGGCAGTTTATTTTAAAAGATTGTCCATTTCGTATAGTTTTTAAAATGATATAAGACTGTTATGATATGTTTTATTATAGAAAAAAAAGATGTCTTAATATTTTACTGCAAAATGAGCTAATTGTAAAATTGTGTCAATAATTAGAAATTCGCTTGGAAACAATTTAAAGCCACATAGACCTGCGTGTATGCAGTGCCCTATCTTCTAAAAGATTTGGCAGTTCATTTCCTAAAGGATCGCGATAAATTTCCTTGTTTGACTGGTCGGTACTTCAAAGGGGCCAATTGTTAAAGAAGAAAGTCTATACAAACAGAATTTGACAGATATTTTCATTCTAATGACAATAGGTAGTCTCAAACGCTGATGTTTTGACAATAAATTTTATATATATATATATATATAGTATGATAAAGTCATGTGCCTGGCTACAACAGATTTTTTAATTGTTATTTTATAAAAAAAATATTCAATTCAAATTGTTTTGGGTAATTCTTCTGGAAGTTTTGTCATTCTTGTTTATATCTTATTCGGATTGTACTTTGTTTATTCACAAATTGATAAGAAGATTTTTTATCTGAATTTGTCTGTTTTTCAAATTTTGGAGAAAGAAAACTAAATATTGATAATTTCGCGGAACTCAGATTTTGTCATCATATATTGAATACGATAAATACCAAAGTTTCATACCCCGTAAGGTTTTCGAAAAAGTTGAGGTCAATATATGAGACAGTGGTTTTCGTGCTTGAGAATCTTCAAAAGATTCTCAAAGTAAACCTTAAATCTATTCATACCGGATATGCATTCCGCATAAAGAGATCTAAAACACCTTCACAACACATTCACTTTTCACTCGCAAAATCTTTTTCCCTAGTTTTATCAATAATTCACGATTCTCAAATGAGCTTTTCTCGAACATTTTCTTATATGTATGCCATAAAATTGTATGTATGTAATGTATATTTTCGTAATATATTCACGTTATATATATATATAGAGGGTGTTTACGGTCTTGTGATTTTATTTTCAAGGGGTGATAAAACATCCTAAAAGAAAGCCATTAACGTAAAAATGTGTTAAGAAAAGTTGCATAATAAGAGAGATATTACAGTTAATTTTTTTTTGGTTTTATTTTTTAGGGGTGATTAAACACCTTAAAAAGTTATTAAAGCTAAAACGATTGATCAGCCACTTGTACAAAGTAAATCTAAATTCAAACGATTAAAAGTTATCATTGAATTTTTTACTAAGTAGGGCGGTGTCACTAACTTTTCCCATCTGTCAAGCTGCTTCATCAGTTGTTACTGCTAGGTTGGTTTGACATAAATGCTCTCGAATAAATTTTAATAAGGAAAGTAGAAAATGGTCCTTCGCACCAATAGTGAATACGTTGACATGTTGTTAATTTATGGGGAAGTACGCCAGAATTCTGCTCTTGCCAGTCGATTGTATGCTGCGCGGTTCCTAACAGATCAACACCTATTCCACAAAAATTTACCGCTCCAGTAATCCGTGCACGAGAAACTGGTGTACTGCAAACATGTCAAGGTCGGGATGGTGGACCTGGCAGACCCCGACGAATTTTGGATTCCGAAAAACAAATCTTAAATCTTGTTGAAGAAGATTCTTCTACTAGTACTCGACAAATATCTCGCCAAGTAGATGTCTCAAATCGAATTGTCTGGCGACCACTGCGCGAGGATCAATTGTATCCTTACCACCTACAAAAAGTATAGGCTTTGCAACCTGAAGATCATCCTTTACGTTTACAATTTTGCCGATGGTTTCTACAAAAACATGCTAAAATTCCAGACTTTTCTTCCATTGTATTGGCTACTGATGAAGCAACGTTTACACGTAGCGGCATAAATAACTGTCATAATACTCATATCTGCGCTGTCGAAAATCCACATGCTGTTCGTCGTAATCATTTCCCGCACAAATTTTCGATAAACGTTTGGGCCGGACTAGTCAACGGACAACTTATTGGCCCATTAGTGTTGCCAAATCGATTGACTGGAAATGATTATATCTTTTTTTGCAAAATGTGTGAAAATAAGGGGATTGGTCGAGGTGGACCTGTTCCCTGGCCTCCTCGGACACCCGACCTTAATCCCCTGGATTTCTATTTATGGGGCGTTATGAAGACCATGGTATACACAAACGAAATAATTGATCTAGATGATCTTCGTAACCACGTTGAGGCAGCAGCGGCGACAATTCGACGGCAAGACCAAGGCCTAGTAAATTATGGTAATTCATGGATACGTAGAGCGAGACGTTGTGTTCAACAACACGGCGATAATTTTGAACAACTAGAGTGAAATGGATTCCATAAAAAAAACTAAAAAATATGTTCCGTTTAATATGCTTAATCACCACATAAAACTAAAACAAAAAAAAATAGCAGCAATATCTCTCTTATTGTGCAACTTTTGTTGTCACATTTTTACGTTAATTACCTTCTTTTAAGATGTTTAATCACCCTTTGAAAATAAAATCACAAGACCGTAAACACCCTGTATAAAAAAAAATATTTGACTAAATCTCAGAGAACATAACATTTAATTTCCAAATTGTAGAAGCAATGATTACAATATAAAATAACGAAAGTAAAAAGCAAATACAACTTAATCATTATAAAAAATATTAATTTACTAAAGCAATTACCATTGCGCTATATTCTATTTGCACTATACAACACACAAACTTTATTAATTAACCGCGTGAGGATCATCCAATTAAATCTAATAAAGTTCCGCAACAATTACGTCGGGCAGGGGTAGTAGATCTAGTAGGTCATTACGCCTCAAGATCATCTAATTTCAGGCGGTACACGTAATCCGCATCCTTGCTAGATTAGTATTTTGGTCAATTGACGGAGCGGATCGGCTTATAGTCCTTGTGTGGATTACGGGACCGGCCAGCTAGGGCAGTGTCCCTGTCCCGCTCTGCAGTAACCCTTTATCCTGCCCGCCGGACATTCCTATCGTGTGCGGCAGTCTCCTGCCACAGACACCCGTCTAAGTCCTTGCAGTGAAGGCTCAAAGGACCGCAAAACGATCAAGTTGGCCAACTGCACGAGAAATAGTTAATCTCGGGTCGAAGTGCAGTCGCTCCGAATTAGTCAATTATTGGCAACGTTTTTGATCAAATTCTGGACCGACCGCACAGCTTAATTCGATAATTCGTCACGCGAGTGCTGCTCTGTACGGGAAATTGTGAGAAAATATTGTGTTTGTCGCTCCTTTTGTACAGGGTATTTATGATTCACGTGGAGATAATACGTTTAAACGCAGAAGCAACATATTAGAGGGTATTATTACTCATATTGTATTATATTTTTTGGATTTTATGGTATTATCCTGTCTACTCTCTTCTCTCATTCCATCGGTCTATGGGTCATTCATAGAAGCCATACGTTTAACATGTGAGGTTAGCCCGGATTCCCACCAAGAAATCTACATACAAAAGAAGAAGGCAAACTGGATCAAAATATTTTTTAAACAAAATAGTAAATCTAAAGAAAAAGAAAGGAAAAAGGCAGAAGAAACTTCAAAGGAGAAAACAAAAAGATTTTATTTTGCGCTGAATACGTATCCGAACTTTTCAATTCAAACTTTTGTTTCATATTACAATACCTAGGTTTGTACGTCATTTTCTAGGCTTTTTACATTTCTTCTTTCATTTCTTTTTTACATTTCTTTACATTTTACATTTCTTCTTTGTTTGGACGAGGCCACAAGCCACTTATAGAATTGCAATCGGTGGTTCAAAAACAAATGATCAAACTCTGAAGATTATAGGTAAAATTACGGTTTACTTTTTGAGATTTCTAGGACATCAGGTTCAGGTGGAATAAAATCGCAAAAACAGCCAAAATCACTTTTTTTTATCATACGCAGTATAATGTCCTTGGGGTGACTCACCGTGGGGATATAGGTATTGCTCATACTTGTTCTCATGGCAATGTGACCTCGAGCCTTGTAGAATGCAATTTGCGATTTTTTTTCTTGATTACTAATATCAACGCTATTCCACAAACAAAAAAAAACTCAAAAACACAACATTGGAAAATTTAACCCGCGGGCTTGGAGAGCATGCAGATTGTTGATTTTATATAACGATGTTCCGGCTAGAAATCCGGCAAAATTGCCAAAATTTGTGCCAAGTTGAACGATAACAATGGGCTGACTATATTAGGGGGGTGGCTGTCTTTTTGGGATAGAATTACGTAACTATTTGGTACTGTATCAGCTGTTTTTGATGTTTTAGTACACACAGAAAAGTAATAGTAAATCCATCCAAGCGCGTAGTTACTTGATCCAAGAAAATATAAGACATTTAATATAAGTAAGTATTGTTTACTGAATAAAAACCCACCAATTATTTAACTGAAGTGATTCTCACTTCTTTCAAGTAATCCCTTTCTCTGGAATAAATATGCGCACCGTGATTTTGTCAAGACTCGCGCGCCCGCGCGTGGTGCTGGCGCCGCGGCCGTAAAGGTCAAAGGAGCCTAACCTAGTACGCAAAACAACAACGAAGTACCCGTAGGGGTTGTGGCTTGACATTTATTGGGGATGTGTGTTGTGATTTATAGTGGACAATAAACGTTTCAACACGGAATAGTTTGATGTAACGCACGCAACAATTTAGAACGAGTAAGTAAATATAACATACCTATCTTGTTAATTAGCAATAGAAAACGTATTTGTGCCAAATCTTTAAAATTCTTACATTAAGTAGCTAAAAATATTTACCGGGAATAAAAATATACACTTCATTGAAGACTGTTTACTTACTTCACCAGAGTAGCCACTTTCTTAAATCTAGCGTATATACGAACCTACCAACTACTTCAACCAAGTAATTCTCCCTTCGTTCGAGATATCACTTTTCTGTGTGTTCTGTTGAGTTTGTTTTTAATTATTTGAGTTTCTGTCGTAGACCTCAGTTCTTGGTTAGTTTGGAAGCAGATTTATGTGAAAGGTTTGCGGGTTTTGATTATTTGACTATTTGTTTTTATTATTTGTCATATAAATATCCGTTTTTTTTTGGTCGTATGATGTTGCAAACACTAGATTCAATGTGGGTTTCTTTCTTACATGTACAGTTTCGAGTTTAATCTGTTTTTGAGTAAAATATCCAAGATTGCAAACTCAATTGACGTCTGTTGGACATTGAACTATTGGTTCTGTGGCAGTTAAGTTCACGATTGAGACGGTTGAAGTGTTTTAAAACTGAAAATGTGGTTATAAGAAGTTAGTAATGTTCCAATTGATAAGTAAAACATAAGCACAAGTTGCTGCATCTGCATCAGAGGTCTTAGCAGACCATACGAAAATCTTTCAAAGTAATAATGTATAAGGCGTCCGTTAGAGACAGTTAGATCTCATTTGGCGAGAATATTAATGAACATCTCATTTTAATTATCTCTTTTTAGCGGTGAAACCGAATGGTATATATAAAAGATTTGGAAATAAACAATAACAATGAACGGTTGAAAATAGTAAGTATCGTTTCAAGAGAGAGTTGCTTATGCGGTTGGTGTAGTATGTTGCCAGCTCCTCAAAAACAAGTTTCCTTTTGTCTTTTCGTTTGTCACAGACCATTAAAACTAGTCATGCGTTTTATAAATGTTTTATGACAATATCAACGTTTGGCATTAGTCTGAAATCAATTTCAGTACATCACCATTCATACGTAGTTATTTATTATTCAAGTGCTATTATCCAATTGAACTAACTAAATACAGAAGGAAGTCGTGGTTTTGGTGCAATTTCAGGTTTTACAGATTCATCATGGCCTTGAAAGCGTAGTGTCATATTTTTAACTCAACTACATTATGCAGAAATAAGTTTTTTTTATAAGCTGAAACGTTAACGGTAGGTGGACCAAATCGCTGATAGCCGATGTTGGTTTTCACAAGTGCTACTATTTGACTATAATGACTGGTCTTTTTGCTGTCATGTATTGTGGAGTATTTGTCGTGGCATTTAAGTGAAGGTAGGCCGATGTCATTATGTAAGTGTCACTTTATGCCGTTTGCCGGCGTACGTTAATTTTTGTCTCTGTTGACACGCTATGTGGACAGTGAGCGTTTGTCGGTGATATAGGTTCGAGCTAATGGACTGAGCCTGTATGAGTGGCCTCAAACATTTTCGATACTTATTGTTAAAACAACAACTGATCGATTCCAATCGAAATCATCCAATCGAGACCGCGAATCGGGAGAGTGTGGATGCCACATTTACCCAAATCCGCTAACATTCGAGTTGATAGTCGGATAAAAATCACGCGTTCGACGAGTGGCTCGGTTCTTTTCTACGCATTCGCTTCGATCCATTCAATCTGGATTTTTGACGAGGCTCACGCAGTTTTTGTGTGTACCCGAAGGTATTATTTACGACAGGGGTCTGATTTATGACATCAAACACGTGCGGTGAATGGGCTGTTCGAGCATCAATGCACGCGAAAAGTAGGTAACGAATGGAATAATTATTTCGTATTGAAATAAAAAGATTAAAAAATATTGAACACAATAAATTTATATGCAAAATACAAATAGTTTACATTGATATAAAATTGAATATCCGATAGTATTTGTATCTCTCTTTGTGACGTCCACATTACTATAATTTGTCAGGAAAAAAATCACATCCGCAAAGTTAAAACGGAAAATATACCAGATAATGATATTTATTTCTGTATTATTGAAGAAATGCAAATGCATATCAATAAATTAACCATCCGTATTATAAGATAACTAATGAAAATTAAAATTAATAGCAATATTAAATCAATAATTAATTAAAACTAAAGAATATATTATTTATCTCTTTCAAATAAATCTTATCAGTTCCAAGTTATTCCAGTCTTATTTTTCTATGATGTCTGAATCTATTGTATCTATCGTTTTGGTACAGTTCTATGATTACTTGGGCCAGCTGAGAACTACCTGGTAAGTAGGTATAATTTTACACTCATTAATAGGGAATATCGCACAGGTGTTTCTCGTACATTGGGGAAAAATATTTATTCACTGTCGACTGACATTCAGCAGATGAACAGAGAATGCACGAGCCGAACGCCGAGAATGTGGATGGCCTTCTTTGACCGCTATGTCTCACCCAGCCTAGCCGATTTATTCGGGCTGAGTCTGGAGCTAGCATTAAGGTGGACAATTAGAGCGCTCCGCTTTTTTGTCGGTGGCAATCTTCCGCTGTCAGACTCGGGTGACAGCTCGGGGTATTTTTTCGTTAATTCTCCGGCTGTCTGCTGCGAGTGTGTCGTTCGCGTTGAGCATCGGCGGCCGCATGCTGCGATTCGATATACAGCGACAAATTGCTGTTGGCAGATCAATCGTGGAGGCTTTATTCAGCCGCCGCCACTGCCGGCGTTAAAAAAATATTCCAACCCGCCGTTTCCGGGCCCGGGTTTGCCCGTAAACCGACCATGCAAAAGGACTAATTTCGGCTGGCTCGCCGAGTTATCCTCTCCCTCCTCTCTGTAGTCCTTCGGGCGCGTGCTACGGACAGGCCAGGGCGCGAAATAAACTAAATACAATGTAGCAAAGCGTGCATAGTTAATAATTGGATAATTTGAATGAATTTCCGTTCGTGTTTTCGTTTCGGCGCCGGGGTTATTTTATTTTTTCCGCCCGTTGCCGAGCTGCGCCTGCTTTGTTTATGTCACCGTTGATTTTTTCGCTCGGCTTTTTTGTCGGTTCTTTTTTGCCAGCTGTCAGTAGACGGAATAAAAAGCAATTACGGGCGCGAATTCGTTATTTAGTTGTGTCCGTGCCGACCCGATTGGGACTTAATTGAGCTCCGATGCAGTTGATTATCTTCGCCGTTTCAGTTTTTGTCATGTGCAGGCTTCGATTGATTAAAAGCGACTGCATTCCGCATTTTTACGTGTAAACTCCACGCATTTTGAACGCCATTTTGACAACACCGGTTATTGCTTTTTGATTTATATTTTTTTGAATAATGGCTGATAGAATTTTTGTTGGTGAATACGGGCGATGTTGGGGGATTATGTCTAAACTCTAACCTGACCTTTATCTGATGCTATATTATCTTTATGGCCGATATATTCACCTACCCAATTTTGAATTGTCCCTCCAGAAAAATATCTCATTTTGAATCAATTAAGAATATAAAAAAGGATATCTATTAACAATGACAGCAAGTAGATATAGTTGGTTGATTTTGTACTGAATACATATCTGTTCTCAAACGTTGCTCATCATGGTAGGTTTAAGCGTTTTTTGTATGTTTTTGTATGTGAGCGCATATGCCATTACAATGCACATGCACAAAAATTAAACAAGTGAACTAATTTTCGCGAAGGTCTACCTAAAAGTATACCGTTTAAGGTTTTCTTCGGGGTACAATTGAAGTTTCTAGGTCTGCGGGTTTGTTTATTGTACGTTTGCAAAAATAGCAAAACATACATAATTTTGTGTCTTAATGTCTTGAGAATCGTAATACTTTGTACAGTAACTAATCTAGTTAAATAGGTTCTAAATGAAGAATTCACTGTATACAGAGCAATATTAAGGTACTGTAATTGGCCGAGTGCGCGATGAAAGCGCCTCTACCGGGGTAGGCGGGTACTATGTCCACAAGGCGTAAATGGAGCAGTTCGCAACTATATGTTACAGTTATCTGTAGTGTTTTTGTGGTCCAATCAAATTTGTATTACTATATTGTTTTTTGGCGAATAGCTGTTTGTAGTGAACCTTAAGAACCGTTCATATTAGTTGGATTGACACTTATTGTGTCCCAAGTAAAAATAGATATAGGACGTACTGAATATAAATTAAAAAGAAAACTTTAGGGAAATTTCAGTTAGCAAATAATATAATGAAGAATTTAAAAAGATAAACTAATTTGCAAATGCTAAAAAAATACTGCATGCTACGACCAGCCTGTATACCGCATCAGTTTTTCAAGACATCAGCATCAAACTT
This sequence comes from Aphodius sticticus, assembly GCA_963966075.1. NCBI lineage: Eukaryota > Metazoa > Arthropoda > Insecta > Coleoptera > Scarabaeidae > Aphodius > Aphodius sticticus. The sequence continues at coordinate 19,928,007 of OZ014512.1, forward strand.
TGGTTTTAGTTATTATCGGACAAAAAAAAATTATATCTGCATATGGGTAATATCTGCGAAAGTGTAGTATTTTCAAAGTTGTTAAAATTGCCTGCAATTGCAAATTTTTTTAATATCTCAGAATAGAAAGGATTTCAAGAGCTCATGTTAAAAATATACATACATTCATTCAAATATGTTTTATTGTTTGAGTGAAATATTTTTCGCTTTTTACGTCTGTGCATTTCTTACAATAGACTGCAAAATATAAATCTTGCAAATTTGGCCAATTCCAACAAATTCTATTTTATCCGTCAGAGGAACGCTTTCCCATCCATTCGGGCTCTAATATAGAACTGTTAATTAAGACATTCTTTCACCCCCCGACGACCCCATCTTTTGAAATTCCTCGCATTCATTCATTCTGGCGTCATATTTATAATCTCGTAAATTGCCGTACGTCGGCGTCGCTCCGTTTTGGATATAATTTTCTGGTACTTCAGAAAAATTGTAATTAATGACGTCTTTAGAATCTTTTTTTGGTAAAACCGATGAACATTTTTTTAATCAACAACACGAAATGGAATCCCCCAGCAGCGTTCAAGCAGCATTTCTGTTCTAAAGAGTTCTCATGAATTGAGGAAAAGTATTCAAGCTGGAGACGGAGAATTTACATTTTCCAGTGTCTTAATTAAATTAGTAGCGTGGCAAAGATAGCGGGTGCTCCTTCGGCAGTTAGTTGGCAAGAATTTTACTAACGAAGTAATTATCCGGCTGCTAATAGACGGAAGTTTTGTTCTGACATTCAGTTGTTTAGCGCGACTAATGACGTAACTTGAGCGGAAAGACTGCTTAGTTTTAATGAAGTCGGCCGGCGAGTGAGCGCACAACCACCGCCACCGACGCGCCCTCTACTGCTACATCAGGTACTAATAATTGTTAATTATAGCCAGGTGCGGCGAAACTGCATACGCCGTCCCGCAACCGTTGTTTATTAATTAGGATTATTAGATTATTTATTAATTAGGAAAATCGAACAGCAAAAAAATATTTGGAAGTTTTTGTGTTTTTCCTTTCCCATTTTTCCTATTCCTATACAATGTTTCAGAATGTATAAACCAAATTTATTTATCAACTCCGTTATTTTTGTATACTTTTTTCACTATATTCCTGGTTGTAAGTATACTTTTATTATAATAATTAATAAGCACACACAGTTTTTCAATAAATCTTTTGATACTTGAAGAAGCTTGCGCCTGGTGCTTTAAAAAATGCAGTAGCTTAAGGGGAGATTCCGGTTTTCTGGTGAAAAATCGATTTATATACGTTATTTTATTATTTAAGGTCTTGAGAATGTGTGTACGAAGTTTCAAGGCAAAATTCGCAAAATTAGGCAAGTTATAGGCTATTAGCCGACGGCGTGCAGGTGCCAAAAATATGGAGCTCGCTGATCGGTCGGATGGCCGATCTGACAGCGCGGAGATCGGGTTATTCGATGGATTTTTTCGTCGAGTTAAAATTTTCTCCGGCTGAAAAATCTTACAATGTGTGGTTTACTATTCTGGGAAATTCTGTAGTGAACAGCTATGGGTAAGAAACACTCAAGAAATACTCCTACACGTGCTGATAGACAACAAAAAAGAAAATTTTCTGGTAAAATTGTTTCTCGTGAAACATTTGCTACTAATACGTCTGCCAATAAATTGTCGCCAGCGGAAGACGAAGAAGTTCTAGTTTATCCAGATCACCTGTCGGTTTTCACTGCTATCTCTCAACTCGGCATTTATAAACAGTGCAAAGAGCAAGTTCAGTTTGGTGAATCCATAAGTGCTCGAAAAAGTAAACGAAGAGAGAGTGAAGAATGCTAGCACGAAAATCCAATAACAGATATTTCTGTGAGACATGAACATGGGACATGGAACTACAGAAGTTACACTAGTATGGGATCATTGTATGGAATCACAATACTTATCGGGAAATATACAAACAAAGTGGTTGCCGTGAAATCTTACTATTTTCATGTCTGTGAGTTTTGGAAATCGAAATTTGGCACCTATATGGTATCGAATATGGCAATTGATCGATGAACTTACGGACAACTGTAGGTACTGCGAGTCATGATCTTGAAAATGGTCAATTCTACCAAAACATGTTCTCAGCATATGTACTGCCCTGTGGGATCACAGAGTTGGTGCAAATGGCAAAAAGCTGAGCCGAGAAAACTCTAGATGATTTCAATCACGGACTGTCACTTGACAATAATGCTGAAAGTGCCATCAAGCCGATTTACAACGACTTGTTGTCGAGAGAACACCGTTGCTAGAACGGCGTTTGGGTGGCGATACACAAAACTACAACTAAAGCTTCAAATCTCCTGTGTGGCGCCTCGCACCCAAACATCTTCACCGTGGTTCAAAACCCAGCAAAATTTCGGCCTATGCAGCAGTAGGAATTTATAATAAAGGCTTTTCTGAAGTCTTTAAAACTACGATAACAATAGGAATCATTATTGGCACTGAAACGAAGATATCTGCAAATTTGCGCGACAAACAAGCTCGAAAAATAAGCTCGAACAAGGCGTAGAATTGAGCAAATGTCTCAAAATGAGTTCTACGAAGTGTAGGAACGAATAATGTATGGCCCTGGTATAGGTAGCAGATTAGCAGCAAAATACTGTAAGTACTGAATATCACGTTATAAACTGTACCTACTTAAACCTTTAAGCGTGTTTTTCTCAAAACAGTTTTTTTAGCGAACGGTTGGCATGATATTTCAAAAACTATTTGACCGATTGACTTCAAATTTTAACTGAATGTTCAGCAAACACCCCTTTATCATTTGATGAACCAGAAATGCAATAACTTATGTAGGTATCTACTTTTTTCATAGAAAAACTGTCAATTTTTTGAGAAAAAAACAATATTTTGAGTTTGACATGTCACCATTTCCTCAAATATAAATATTTTTATTTTCTGCTTCATCAAACGATAACTGCTTATGTATAAAGTAGGTATTCGATATTTTATCGCAGATCACCTAGAATCGCCCAATCATGCCAACCGGTCACTGGCGGATCGCGCGCAGCGCTACGGTAGCTGGTGGCTAGTGTGCGTGCTTCATCATATTTTTTTATTATTTTTTTTGTAAATACTTGAAAAACTAATAAAATACTAGCACCAAATTTGGAGTCGATTCATTGCATAGTCTCGCCAATAAAAAATTCTAAAGAAGCGCTAGTTTTAGCGCAAAAAAAAGCGGAATCCCCCCTTAAACCAAGATTCCCTAAATTCGTCCTTAAATGTTTATAAATCCGGGGTTTCTTGATGGTTATCATTGTCATTTGATTGTTAGCAGTGCTGACCGTGGTCAGGTTACGGTCAATTTTGAATAAACCAGTCACAATCCGAATTGCTCCGCTATGAAGTTATTGAAGGTGCTGTTTGTCACTGGAGACATCATTTTTAAATTTAAAATTATAATTTCTGTACAATGCAAATGATTTTTGTAAATGCAATTCCCTTGGTACGTAAAACAGAATGACTATGTTTGTTCGCAAGGTTAAACCATTCATTGAATTGCAAATAGAAGGAACTATACGCATAAAGTTGCTGGTGCGTGGGCGGACTCACGAACTATGTGGGCGACTAACATCCAAGGTACAATAAGAGTCTCCATAGTAAAATGAGGATTCAATATTAAAAATTGCTACGGATGTTTTGTCTGTAATTCGTCACGTAATATAGTGGGAAATTCTATAATGCGATGCGATCGTATCGGAACACGATGACAAAGAACCGAAAGATGCTTGATTGGTTTTTATCTTTTTGTTTTAACCTTAATGTTTTATCTTTTATTATTCATTTTAAATGGAAGACTCTATACAGGGTTTCAGAAATAACGGCTAACCTTGAAGGAGCGAATGCCCAATGACGTAAGAACATTTTTTTGCCAAATAACGAATAGTCTAACTTAACGCATTTCCGAGAAAATTAATAAAGGAGGACGCAGTCCAGCCCTGTAATGGCTGTTATCACACGACCGCAGCCTACCATAGCTAAGCGGCGACTGACTGACGAAAGTGACGATTCCACTTCTCTCCAAGATACTCCACCCCACCACATTCAGTTCACGCGTAAATGACATTGACCCTACTTAGATCATAGTTGTTGTCAGCTGTTTCTTGTTCTTTGGAAATTCTGATCAAAATTCAGTACTTAATAGTATTCTTAATGTGTGTACCAAATGTATAAATCTATATCTGCCACGCCTCCTTAAGTGTTACAATAGTATCCAACTCAATATACCCTCACTACATTAAATGTGGGGGGTATAAATATTAGTTACCAGATAAGGTCCAACAAAAAACAATGTCGCATGGTACACGTTGCCCACTGTTGCCCAGGTGTTTTGATATTCTTGCTACAGAGATGCATGTATAACCGATTGATTTGGGGCCCCACTAACATGGGGGGGGGTCAATTTAAAATTTGTAATTCTTACTTTGTTAATTACTGAGCTAGCAAAAGATTTGTATGGGCCCCCTGTTCATGGGGTCCGAACTAAGGCCGTTTTTGCCGATTGGTTAACGCACTGCCCATAGTATAGAAATTATTTGAGAAATGTTAATTGGTGGCCGCCAGGCCCTATGGTCATTAAGCAAAGGTCGTGTTTCTGTACGTACTTTATAAAACGTTAGGGGTTTTCCCGGTGTTTTAATATTTGTTGATGAAGCTGTAACAACTTTGAAAATGCCGCTTCTTGCAATTTTTCGCACTTCTTCGGATTGTAAGTTTGGGTACCCAATGATGCCGAAGCGGTAGCACAATAGCTACAGTTTGATTGACGGTAAATACAGTATTATGGGAGCTATAATGCGATGCTTTCAGTAGACGGGGTCCCGCAGACAAGCGACTCGTCTCATTCATCTGTTCGGAAACGGTAGGCAGCCATTAGTGGGCGGCCCGGGACCGGCCAATCACGCCGCCCGACACCAGCGAACCCAATCGGCGGCCCTCCGTACTACAATTCAACCCGAAGCGCTTTCAGATGTTTTATGCACTCTCGGTGGATAATTAGTGGGCTGCGCTTACCCTATTCTCTCTCTTCGTCCTCGCGATCGCGGCGCCCTCTGAACGAGCGAGTGAGAGCGCACTAGAGAGTGGTGCATAATTTATAATAGTTGGCTCCGCTGCCTTCTCCTTTGTTTGGCCAACACAGAGCCGAACTGCAGGATTAATCCGGGAGGAGACTTGGTGAGATAAGGGGTGGGGGGAGGACGCCGACGGGACGCGACGTCTTCCAAATCAAAGGGCTCGCTTTGGCGTCTTTCAGATGTCTTCTTTCGGAGCGCGCCTCTGTTGTTCTTGAGAATACGACCGCAACGTTCACTCTTTCACGGAATGTCCTTTTGAGGGCAGACAATGCGAAAAGTATGAAAAGTAATCATTGATTAAAATATTTTTTGAAAAAAAAGTTTTAGTTGGTTGTTGATCAATGATCAATTATGCTTCTGTTTCATAGAAATAGATCCTACTTATTACTATTTATTATTATCTATGTTCTCTGCAAATAGTAAATGGGTTCTGTGCGCAGCAGCCTGTGTGGCCATACCATTATTGAATGGTGTGGCCACACAGGCCGCTGCGTACGCTATATTTACGACGTTGCCGTGGGTGACATCTGCAACACGTTGCCATATTGGCCGCGATGTAAAACACCAAACTGTCATCCACGCCAATTTATGACAGATCAACATGTCAAGGTAAAACAAGCGTTGAAAAAATCACTTTTCGTTTGATGTAGGTACTGAATACAGTAATGCCCAGATGCAACATAGTTACCATATTTAATGTGACTTTAACTATAACCTCCACTTGAACTCCATACTGTTGTTATTTATGAAGCCACCGAACTTTGTGGGATTATCCAACTTCCTAACATGTATTGTGTTCTTCTTAAAAATTACCATACAGTTTTATACCAAGTTTCACAAAAATAATATTGGATGTTTTATGTATACATACTTTTTAATTCTGAACCTCAGTAACTTTTTACCGTATCTTCATACCGAGGTAAATTACAAAAAATTCGCTTTTTTTATGGGCCCAGTAGGCCTACACATAGTATACATATACTGTTCCAATCTTGATACAAGTACAAAATGTATGTTGTTAATCATTATCTTGATGTAAACCAAAAAGTAAGAGAGATGGCTTATTTTATAATTAGTACCTACCTATATAATAGTATATTATTGGACGTGCACATAAAAGAATATGTGCTCGCATATAACTTTATGCTCGTGATTTATATCCGTTATAGGCAAGTCAAATACGACGTTTTATGTACGACTCACAAATTCAATTTTATATCAAATATTTGGAATGTATTTGTCAATGGTGGCTATGCGAACTGTCAATCAACTGTTAACCACGTAGGTGTTGACAGAAGGTTTTGAATCATATGACAGTTCCTTTAATAAAGCAGTCATTATTCAAAAGAAGTGTCATTATTATAGACAGCTACTGTTATCATTATAATCGCCGTGTACCATGCTAGTGATTATATTCTCATAGATACGTATACGAAAGTTTTGTTTCTCAAGTAGGATGGTATATGAACAATTTCGAGAAAAAGACAAAGGTGAAAATTGTAAAATATTGGTCCCTCTGGGATTTTGTGAATGGATAAAAGGAATAGGCGCTTTTGATAGATTTCTTTGCGCTGACTACGAATCCTTAATAATCGTATACTCACAAGTTTTCTCAGGTTATGTTTTAGAAAAAGTTGAGCTCTTAATGTCAAAGATGTTAATTTTGACATTATTTGTGAATTTATATCGCACGCCTATGCACTTTCCATTGACAAAAGCCAAGTTCCCCAGAGTTATCCTCTTTCACAATTTTCTATTGTCTTTTCGCGAAAATTTCTCATGTAAAGCACCAAAATTTGATCATCATTGCATTTAAAAATAAAACCTCTATTTAATTTTGAAAGGAAAAATATACCGTCCCATTTAAAAAATATGTATATACAAAATATAGGAACCTATACCTTTACAACATTTTTTTACAAATTCACAAATTCAACTAATATTTTTATACTGATTTTCACCATAAAATCATCGTGAGCAAAATTTGTCGAATAGCAGTTTGTAATGTTTCCTTTAGTTTCTAGAAAAACTTATAACTTTACATTTTTAAACATTTTAATAAAGTCTATTTTTAATACACCACTTATCAAGTAAATCAAATTGATTATCTAGAATCCGCTTGTATTGTGGTGTATAAGCCTTTAAATGATAAAATATGGGGACATCTTATTTGAAATTGGACCAGTATGGGAAATCTGATGTAGGAAAACAGATTTTGGTATGAAACTATTATGTGACTGACAAACCGTTTCAGTTAAATCTCCATAACAACAGTAAACAATCAGAAAGCTATGATCAAAAACGTCAAAAACGGTGATACCAAATAAATGATGGATACATGTATTGTTATAAATTGCAGTATTATGAAATAGCAAGTTCGTTACCTATGTTATAAAATTCAGATCTTCATAAAATAAGAAGTATGATTATTCGTTATCGTGCACTAAATGCCATGATTTTCAAATACTGCAATCATTAGGTATTATACGGTGTGGAACAAGAGACATTAATCAGCACCTACCTGTATCCTGTCCTCTGGTAAATCTGTCTTGAGGCTGAGCATTTCCCTGGCGTACACGTCAGGATAATGGGCGTCCTTGAAGGCCTTCTCCAGCTCCTCCAGTTGGTAGCTCGTGAAAATCGTCCTGCCACACACCCACCAAGGGTAGTTAAATGTGTTACGCAACAACACCCCGCGCATGCACTTTTTCGGGGAGCAAAACTTGTTACAGAAATGAAAGGGATATCGAGCGTATATATAGATAGCTCACGCGAAAGCGGACATTTGCATAGCTTTGAAACAGCACGAATCGAGCAAGATAGTTACCTATGACGTCGTTTCTTTTTCTTCTTCTTGCCGAAGCCTCCTATCCCGTCTGACACTTGGAAGTCTTTACCGTTGTCTAATTGCCCTGCAAGCGAAAACATTGTATCAAAATGTGATGAACTTCAAAGTAACTGCACGTATGAAGAAAAGGGCTGAATTTTTGACAAAAGAAAGTTAAACTAAAAAAAGGGGTTGTTTGATGTTTTAGTTTTTAAAGTTTTTTTTACAGCAAGACGTTTTATGTGTGACGATTGTGCCACAAATTAAAAAAAACTCGTTCAATAACAAATCGCATACAGGTTAAAAAATGTTGAGTTTAAGAATGTGTTATGATTTTACTTTGCAGGTTAAAACGCTCTAATATGCATTTTTTATTTTGTTATTATTTGTTGTATATTTATATCTTTTAGATTTAACAGATCAAGAAAAAATCATTCCTTCACACGTCCAAAATAACAAAATTTGACTTTAGTAAACATTTTTACTTTATCATACATAGTAGGTATTTAAGTATTTTATACCCGGCAATTAAGGAAAATATAATTAACCATTTTGAATTTTTAATTGCATGGTAATTTCATATTTGAAATTAGTTTTCATTTCAGCGATAATTTACCTATAAAATTAATTACCAAAATTAAACATTCTAGAGATGGCTAGTTATATACAAAATAGTGACTTATTTACCAAATATTTGTATTATCATAAGTAGCAATCATAACTTAAGTGATCGGTAGTACCGCCTATTTAATTTACCAGTTTGAATTTTTAATTACCTACCTGGTAAATTAAAGCAGCGTAATTTACCATTTTTAATTACGTTGTAATTTAATATTTGAAATTACGTTGTAATTTAATATTTGTATTTTAATTTAAGAAGAAAATCAATTACCGTAATTTAATACTCTGAATAACTTTTGATGAGATGACGTCATGATTTTGAGAGAAAAAAAGACGAATATAAAAATATTAAACAAAGAATAATATTTTACTCAATTAATTAATTTTACTAAATAATAAGCCACAAAAAGAGAAGATTGTATTATCGTTGTATAGGATGTCGTTTCCGGCTCCATCTCACAAACAAATGAAAATTAAATTTTTCTTTGGTAGACTCTAAAAATAATCATAGTAGTCTTCAACAAACTTCGAACATTTCATTTTATATTTATTAACTTTTAACATGAACATCCTATATGTATAAATATATCTGCTAATGACTCTTAATTTGGTTGACTATACAGGGTGTGTATAAATTGGTGGAAAAGCTACACGTGGCGGTGTTCTTCGCAAAATTCTGAGTAGACAATCTATAATCTAAAATGTTGTACCGTGCTTCTTGAGTCTTCACGAGGTCTCCAAAGTCATGATATCCGATCTCTTGAATGGTGTTATTATTTGAAAACTATTGATGGAGAAGCTGCAGTTTAGAATAAAGAACAAAATTGAAAATTTTTCTTTTCCTAATTGTTATCTTTCTGCCTAAAAAGTTTGTTTTTAATTTCGGTATTTCGTTAATTTTGTCATAAAAATACATTCGGCAACACTGTAGAACATGGGTAACTTAATTTTGGCATTTGTCTCTTTTGACAGTTGTATAATCAAATTAAGTAATTTGACTTGTTTGTGCTAATTTCGTCAGTTCTACCGTTCTACCGTGATTATTCCTACAGTTCATTAGTTAATTAGTTTATTAGTTTATTAGTTATTGTATTTTACGTTATCTTTTCGTTCGTTCAACATGGAATATACGTTTAATGAGTATGCCGATATGTATATTGTTTACAGTGCATAGTAACACGAACACCTGTTGGATTCAGCGTTGCCAAATCTATGTTTCTTTCAAATGGCTCCTGAGGGCACAATAATGACGCTACAGCATTTTAGTATAAAGATTGTTTACTCAGAATTTTACGAAGAACATCGCCACGTATAGCTTTTCCGCCAATTTATACACACCCTGTATAGCTAATCATTGTGGCATTTATTTTGAAATGTTGTAAGTACCAATAAACATATCAAGTTTGACATATATGATTGCTAAATTAATAATGTACAGTTCCTCGTTTATTTTCCCGGAGATGTTTATAATCAGTTCTAATTCTTGTTTTTAAAATCGCAAGTGACGGCGGACTCCATAACAACAAAAATATGAATAATAAATAATCTAGACGTACAATATTTTAAACAGTAGCTTTAACTCATTCCGAAAAAGTCCGATTTCAACAGAACGACGTGATACTTACAACGAAAACAAAGTTTATTCAAATGATTCAACTCAGCTTATAACTATTCGGAGGCTACTCAAAGCTACGAACGCCACTAGACCGGAATCCATTAAGATCGGCGTTCGATCGAGTTTAAAATTGCCCATATGCCGGGTTTTCTGGAAACGAAACGAAATAACTAATCAGCACAGAGAAGCAATCTCCTACCAATAAGCTGCCGGTACGGAAATTCAATTATGCCCAGGGTGGAGTGGCGGTCCCTGGGGGGTAGCGACCGCCCTCGGCCCGCACGGGGGGGCCTCAATCCCCTTTGTCGCCGACGACGCCGCTGCGGATTCTCCACTCGACGAGAATGTGCCCGTGAATTTTCATCGGTTGCAAATTGAAAATTTACAATTTTTTTCACTCTTCCTACGCAGGAAGCAATTAGGGGGCGAGTTTCAGTGACTGGGGGGCGGCAGCAATCACAAAAGGAACCAAGGGCATTAACTAGACTGAAATAGGTCTCAACGTTCTCGCATAGGTACGATTTAAGAGGGAATATTAAAATAAAATTAGAATAGCATATAACGGGACTAAAATTGCATGGTAAAGCATTGAAGTCAAGCAGCGTAATGTATATGGTACAGCCTCGGCCAAAAGTTCAGATATCCTTGTCCATACATGTTTATTAGTTACATAACATTACTAAAATATTATTTCATATCATTTTGACGTAAAACAATTTAGTATTGATGGACCCTGCTGTCTTTAACATTTTTAGATAGTAACTACAGCTATATATACCTACTCTCTCGCTTTACTGCGTTTCAAACATCTGCCAGCATTTTTTACTGTTCTAGCATTCGTCGTCTTCAAATTTCCTCAGGAAGCAGCTAGTCTTCCAAAGTTACGACATAATCATCACATGTCTTTCAGTATGTAACACCTAGTATGTTTACTATTGATGACTATTTCAACATACAATAAATTGATATATAAAAAATATGTTAATTCGTATCTGTAATGATATTATTTTGAATTTGTATCTATTGCCTTTTATACATCAAACTCTAAATGGCGGCGAGGTAGAGATTTTTACCATTGTACCTATTTACCAAGAGACGAAAGTTAAAATGTCCTTTGCGGGAAAATACGACATCTATTGCCCCTAAAAACGTTGTCATGTTTTTCTGTTTAAATATCGATGGTAAACGTTGCCGGAAGGAACAAAGATAAAATTTGTCAACATGTTAGTTATTGCACACAGAAAAGTGATTATTTGGAACGAGAAAACATAACTTCTTGAATTTATTTACTAGATTCAAACGCATATTTACTTGGATGTAGAAAGTTAGGTATATACAAGAAATGCCACATACTCAATCTAAGTAAAATAATTTCTCAGATAAATGCTGTCGACAAATAAATTCTTTCTTTATAAGAACCAATATTGTATTGAAAGAAGTGATCGAATTTTTCGTCCCAAAAATGTCAATTGCTCCAACGAAGTAATAGTAAATCCATCCAAGTGCGTAGTTACTTGATCCAAGAAAATATAAGACATTTAATATAAGTAAGTATTGTTTACTGAATAAAAACCCACCAATTATTTAACTGAAGTGATTCTCACTTCTTTCAAGTAACCCCTTTCTCTGGAAGAGATATGCGCATCGTGATTTTGTCAAGGCTCGCGCGGACGGCTCGCGCGTCCGCGCGTAGGGCTGGCGCCGTAAAGGAGCGAAACCTAGTACGAAAACAACAGCGAAGTACCCGTAGGGGATGTGACTTGTGGTTAGTGTACAATTAACGTTTCAAAACGGAATAATTTGATGTAAGGCACGCAACAGTTTAGAACAGTTAACAGTTAATTAAGTAAGTAAATATAACATACCTATCTTGTTAATTAGCAATAGAAAACGTACTTGTGCCAAATCTTTGAAATTCTTACATTAAGTAGCTAAAGATATATTTACCGGGAATAAAAATATACACTTCATTGAAGACTGTTTACTTCCTTCACCAGAGTAACAACTTTCTTATATCTATTAATTATTCCAAGAAATAAAATTTCTTGGTTGAAGTCAATAATCTCTCGCGTATATACGAACCTACCAACTACTTCAATTCTCTCTTCGTTCGAGAGATATAACCGATAAACATAACCGCTGAACGCGCTTATTGACATTTAAGCTACAGTAACATTTTTAATTCTATCGATCAGTTTGCTCCAGAGTATCATAGTTATCAAAAGAGAAAGTAAATAAATATGCACGTAGATTATACAGAGTGACCCATAAACTCACCTCACTACTGGAAGGGACGATGGGCTAGCTTATCAGCACCCAGAATAATTCAACTTGACGTAAGTAAAAATATCATAATTTTTCTTGCACCATTTAGGTGCAACACGCACCATTTTTTTGCGAATTTTGTGATCTCTGAAGTAACTTTCTTAGCTCAATGCTATAAATTTAGATTTTGGATAATTTACTTATGACGACTACATTCACTACATGAAGGAATATGTAAAAATCATGTTTTCTGGAAATTAGTGGGCAGTATTTTCTAATCTAAAATAGCAAGTGAGCAGAATTTTCTAATCTAAAATAGCAAATAAGATATTCGAAGAAAAACGTGAGTCTTGTTGACTTTTGATCTACCTTCAAGTAGTAAAAATTAATCTTAAACCAAAACTTACTTTTTGTTGTACTAAAAATGGAAATAAGAAGCGCAACGCTAATGTGTCCAACAATACAATAAAAAACAAAACTACATAATGATAAAAAATACAAAGTTTCAATTAGCACATTTTAATCAAAATGTGTAATTTAATACACGATTTGATTAGCCCTTAAACATCCCATGTTTAAGACAATAATTAACAAAAGTTACACCGAAGCTTTGATATTTTTTTATAATTAATTATGATGTAGTTTTTTTCAAGAATATTGTATAGTACTTTGTATCATTCCTCCAACAATAAATATCTTGAATGACCGAAGATAACCAAGTAATATAATCCAGCCCTCGGCAGCAATCCAAATCTCCCATCCACTAGTAAATATCAATCGGCTTAATCTACTATGTTGGCACAATTGGATTTGCGGACCGCCCGCGGCCGAATTTACAAGCAGACGCGCTCATAAATCCTCTCTGATTGGATGTTATGGTCGCATTACCAACATTACAGACCGAAATATGGCCGTTACAGATCATTGTCCTCCTATTGTCGACCCTTGTTATTCGCATCAGGAGCCAAGACGGCCCCCGGTCTGCGGCAGAATGCGACGACTTTGCCCCGCTTTCGCCAGAAGTGGACGGACCCTTATGGCGTTGTTTGTTTGTCAACTCGCGGTCAAGACGCAAGACATCCTTTCCGGCTATTATCAGATTCTGGATAAAATATTAGGGGTGCGGTCGTTTATATTGTGGATAGTATGTAATGGATTAAATGAAGCACATCAGTGACATTTTTTATTAATTTGATCAATACATGTAGGTACCTGTTAAAGTATCTCTATTAAGAAATTAGAATCGAAACATACCTATACAAAAACAAATTTTATTATGTTTGGTAAGCTTCTTTGACTTAAATCTTTGTTTCAAAGTGTCGATTATACAAAGTATACTTACAAAAAAAAAAGAACAGCGCATTCATCAATGATATGATGATTTTGTATGACAAAAGGATGTTTGAAAAGGAAGCCATTTTGGTTCGCTTAAGATTAACTCTCCTTCTTCTCGGATGATCAGGACGTCCTCTTAAATACCTCATGTCAATATAAACAACTCCATAGTGCCATCAAAACACTCCTGACATTACTCTTGATGTGTTCATTTGACTAATTATATTATTCATTATATTGAATTAGATCTCGTGGCAGGATTCAAAAATTGTAAAGAATAATAATTAGTTATTGCTAATAAGTTATTTTTCAACTTCTACGTTACTTTTTGCTTAAAACTTTTTACTTAAACTGTTAGACGATCGAAAACTTAATGTGAAATATCTCGAAAACACAGGCCAAACAAAAAAAATCTGATGTGGCCAGGCACATGACTTTATCATACTATATATAAAATTAATAGTTTAGCTGCATGAGATTCTATTTGATCGAGATCGGCTATGTCTGCATTAAAATAAAACTAGTAGAACTAGACAAATATCTCGATTAAAGCTGCGTTCGGATATTGTACTCCGTTGACACCGGGTACACCGCCCAAATGACACTTACGTGTTATTGGGTGTAAAAAGTGTAATGCAATATGCGAACGCAGCTTATATTGACAGAAGTTATTGTCAAAACATTAGCGTTTGATACCAAGACTACCTACTGTCATTAGAATAAAAAAATCTGACAAATCCTGGCTACTAGTTTTCATGCAGTACGACCGATCTCGTAGAAATAGAATTTGCTCATGCAGCTAAACTATTGATTGTACCAAAAAATGTCATAGTGATAAATTATTCATAATATCCTCATCTTTAATTTATTATTTAACTATTTCGACAAAATTCCAGAAATGGCGGCTTATTTCCAAAATCTTTCAAAAATGCTAAGACTAAACCTCCAGTTCCTTTGGACCCTTTTCAACAGAAAGCTTTTCAGCTCTAAGTTTGGTTATGAAACTTCTAAATATGAAGTTTCGTCCCGATACCTTTAGTAGTTTCTCCGGAATCGTCGCCCCAAAAATCGGGTACACACACACATACACACACACACACACACACACACACACACACACACACACACACACACACACACACACACACACACACACACACACACACACACACACACACACACACACACACACACACACACACACACACACACACACACACACACACACACACACACACACACAGACATTTTTTTGTACCTTGGTCAAAAATGTTCAGGGGACCCAAAAAGACATATTTCCGCTAAAATCTCAAAAATTTTTTTTGGCATGATTACAATACTTTACATACTGCGTATGATAAAGTAAAAAATATTTTACGTTTTTACTTAGAATTTGACGTTGAATCTACTACCAGGTAATATTTCGCCTCGAGTTCATCACACTATAGTATAAATGGTGCAGAGGCTTTATAGTTAGGGTTGCTATATATTTTTTAATCTGAGGGCAGAATTTCTTTATCTAATTTTTGAAAAACGTGTTTTTGGATATGGTTTTCTCAAAAACTAGAGTGAATTCTCTAATCAAAGGGTTCAGTTGATGATTCAGATTCTACGAAAAAACATGATAAGTATTTGTTTGTTATTGGAGAAAGATTTCGAGTAGTAATTGTTTTCAATTTTTGTCTTAAGATAAATAATACTTAATATAAATTAAACAAATATGAAATTTGCCGCTGTTTTGACTTTTGACTACACTCAACAGTTTATCGATTATAGTTGTTAAGCTCTTAATCGTATGCAAATTTTTTAAAATACGTTAGTTTTTTTTTATCGGTAAATTTAACTAATAATGGCGAAAAAAGAAAAAATAATCGGATAAAACTTAAAGTGTTAGATAGGTACTGTTTAAGCAAGTTGAGAAAAAATTAATAAAATAATAATTATGTAATAATCAGGGGTGCGGAGTCGGTAAAAAAATTCTCGACTCCGACTCCGACTCCAGATATTTTTCGTGGTGCGACTCCGACTCCGACTCCAGCAAAATTGCATACTAAAATATGTTCAAATAATTATGTGTAATAACAATCTTACATATGTAAATAATCACAAATATGACGCAGAATATAACCGAGCAACATTAAATTTGCTGTGAAAACAAAAGCACCACCAGAAAAAAAGAAACAAATTTAATAAAGTAAATTTCTATTCTAGTATAGTAGTATCTGATTGTATTAAACATTGTGCATATCAAATTACTCACAACAAATGCTGAAACCATAAGCAAAACACAAGTTTTATAAGTGCAGCGAATTTGTTGGCAAACATATTTAAACTGACAATCTAATTGTAAATAAAAAGCGGCCTATAACATATGAAAAATATCGGACGACAAATATAAAAGTTATGACCACATAATTATAAAATGAAATTTCTTTCTGTAATTTGTTTATTCAATATATCTCTGACATCATTAAGTATTTAACTGTTTTCTCCAGAGAACATACAAATCGGATACTTTGTACATTTAACCGATTTTCTATCTCAAATAATAGCAAACTCACCCATAAGACATAGTGTACAATACAAAATAAAAATCATTCTAATGAAAACAAAATTAAAAGCAAAATACGGTTATAAAATAGTTGTGAGGAACAGAATAGCTCCAACCAAATTCTCCTTCAAGACTGCCCTATACATTAAACTACGACCCTACTTCTCAATCTCATTTACAATCTTTTGTTTTTTCGATTTTACTTTTGTTAATCGTATTCACTTTCGTTTGAAAAGTGTGTTTTGTAATTTGATTATTTACATAATAGAATGTTTAGTATTATTTGTCTACTGTCTACTGAGGCAACGTCCATCTCGCATGTTTTTTTTTCTACAATAATGAAACCTTTACTCGGAGTCGGGACATTTTTTTCCGACTCCGACTCCGACTTCTCTGAAATTTGTCTGAACTCCGACTCCGACTCCACGACTCCGACTCCATAGCCCTGGTAATAATAATAATACAGCTTTATTTCAATTTTCATATAATTTCTTACCATTTTGACAGGGTATAAGTTGTCCCAATAGTTTAAAATTAGGAAAAAGACATGAAAACTATTAAACATGACGTCGGGATCTTACACAACTTTATCATGACGTCTCAACAAAAAAGCCAATGCCAGTGACAGTCCTGATATATCGGAAACGATTGCTTATCCAATCAAATAAGTTTTATCTGAACATTTCAGAAATTTATTTTGTTTTATTTCAACTTCAATTTAGTACGTCTTATTTATGTTATGACTTGCTACTAGGTACAATTTAAATAAAAAAAATGACACCAATAATTTATCTAAAATTGGTAGTTTCTACAACAAAAAAATACATTAGATACGCATAATATTTCGTTACCCTACCAATGAATTGGGAGGAAAGACGTAATTACTATTAGGGTCGCAGTATCGGTCTCCACAAGGATATTAACTTTCGCAAACAATGCCGAAAAATCCCGTGAAAAGATGTGAAATTTAAGCCCGTTTTCAGCATCCACCCGTCCGCGCCCGGTTTCAAATTGGCGAACCCCAGTTCGTTGGAAGTAAGTCTTAACGGCCGGGTAAATGTCTTGGGGGAGGAGTGTTTACGTCCGGACCCGCTGCCAAAAAGGGCCACGGGTAGACGCGGAGAAATTTAGACGGCGCATTGTGAAATAAAAATATCTTCATTACGTACGTCCCTTAAAACGCACCCTCCCCGAAATAGAACCGCAAGCAAGCAGTAAAACGGCACCCTATGCGACCAGATTAACGTCGACGATGAGGAGAAAATTGATGGAATTGGGAGGCTTAGAAAGTTGGCAGGTAGTTTAACTAGACTTAAGAAAAGCTTGAAAGAAGCTGGAAATCAATTTGAGGAGTTATAGCGTGGGCAACTGAAAAGACTGCTACTTTAATAACTAATGTACCGAAGATTAACGAAATATTTGTTACTTGTAAGTTATTGTGGTAGTTTTGCCATTGTTCCATACACAGGGTTGCTCCTCGTGCCAAATATTTGTACGTGTGATAGAAAATCACATGGGTATTATCAATAAACAAACTAAAAATAAATCAGAACTTTCCGTTCTGGGCCCTGTTTTTCTGAATCTAGTAAGTCATTACTCCACTTATAAATTAAAACAAGTTACATCAGTTTTGGTGGAAATGCACCAAAAAACAAAGTAGGGACTTCATACAGTTTGACCTTCTTAAGGTCAATCAAGTTTAGTTTTGACTGTCTACATGCTTATTGGTTCTTTTGGGGTTCCGTACCTTATACAACAAAAGTATAAAAAATGGAATATCTGTGAAAGCTATTTCCACCATGTTCTATACTATTTCCTTTTGTGCCTACACAGAGAAATAAGCCAATAACCAATTATATTGGCGCTGAATAAATATTCGCTGGGAAGAAATATATAATTAGCTTTACGAAAGAATTCTATTTATTAGCAGTATATGTTTTAGATAAATTAATTTTTTTAATAAGAAATATTTTTTGTTTATTTGAAAATACGATAAGGTCCATTCAAAAACACGGCAGTGTTCGCACTATGTACGTTGTTAGTTTGAATCACGTCTCAAGTTTGAACAACCTCAATTGATGTTTTGTTAAAAGATTCTTATAAATGAGATAAGTGCTTTTGATATGCAACATCAGGTAAGTGTAATCTAGTAAGTGTGAACAGAAGATTGGTTGATTTTGTGTTCAGAGTGTTTATAAAAATTGTTAATGTCTAAAGCCTAGTTAACACCAGGGTAACAGACGACGACAGCAACAGGCAACAACATCGGACCAGATATATTACTGATGTCGACAAATCAAATCAAAATATCATTGACTAGATAAGGTCCAACATAAATAAACATGTCACATGCTACATGTTGCCGACTGTTATTCATGTGTAAATTGTTCTTATGTGATGTCCTTAATAAATTGAGGTGTATTGCTACGTGTTCCATTACTAATTCTATTGAAGCATAATATAATAGCTTACCAAACAATAGTATATGATTAATAATGAACTATACATCTAGTTCAAACATTTATTTTGATTTTTTATGAAGAAATATTTATTTGGCCTAAAAATATATATATTATTAATAAACAAATGGTTTGTTGTAGCAAATAATTGGTACCTACTTGGTGCCACGAAAAATAAAAACTATTTGGATCTAAGAAATATTTTGTTACTGATATTCTATAGTTATATTCCGTCGACTCAAATAAAGTTTATTACTGACAAAGATTTCTTATTCTTTAGCGTCCTTATATTTTTTTGCCAATCCATCCTTGTAATCTTATTTCATGTTTCTCGGTGTCCTTTGAGATTATTATTAGTTTTAAAACTGAAAAGAAAAATCAAGAATTGCAAGAAAATTTAAATTTAAAGTTGACATGAAATTATAATAATCTAATAACAATTATTGATTAAAACATTAATAAAAGCAAAAACGTTCGTATTAAAACATAAAGGAATAACAAATAGCATTTAGAAACCTCCCTAAAAACAGTTTACGTACTAATAGTAAGTCCTTTTTATTATATATTGTGGTCATATAGTGGATTGTCAAACGTAAACCAAGCAAAACCGACATTTTAATAATTTGAAAAAACACATGCAATTTTCCCCAAATCCGTGTGGTAAAGAACAACACAACACGTAATAAAATACTTTTACTGGACTTTTTATACGTCCATTCTAAGGGCAATATACAGAGTTTTATCATCATTCCTAGAACCCCGAATAAGTTCCGAAGCAGCCCTCAGTTGACCAGCACAGTGGCTGGCTGACTTATGAAATACCAGAGGGCCATTAGCAAGATTTATTGGCGACAGTTCCGTTGATTACCATTTCGCCCCCGGATTTAACCCCTTCGCTTTCAACAACATTTCCCGCCCCAACTATAAATTTCGTAATCCAACGAACGAAAAACAAAACACGCCGCTAAAGTAAGTGATGGTTTCTGTGATCAAGTTTTCATCTGAAAAGCATCGGTGGTAGCGATCAATAGATTGATTAAATTCAGATATTGAGCAAATGACCACATGTTAGCGAGTGTATTAAGGTCCCTAAGCGGCCTTAATCGAGCGTCAAGTCGGCCCCCTGAGATAGGGGGTAGTTACCCCAAACACTATCTGCGGAATTGCTGCCATAAAGATACTTGTACATATGTTGGCGTCAATTCCACTCTCGATTTAATTGAATTACTGGTACTTACACGCTTTGAATTGAGTCTCGTTTTATTAGCCAAGTTCTCTAATCGCGATTGTTTGGGTAATGTTTCGTACTATCGTATTTTCGTATACGTTTTATGTTATTATAAACTTTTTTTAAATAGTTTCAATGCGGTCACGAGAACTTCAGTACAGCTTCTGAGTACGTGATTCCTAGTTCCCTATTGAAACCTCTCTTAAGAATGTTCGTTGACAAATGTCTAATGCCATTGTTGTTGATGTATTCTAACTCAGGAATATATGGATGTAATTTTTATTTAGGTAACTGACCAAAACGAAACTTTGTCAGCGTTTTGCTGTTTGATTTTTACTTTATCATACGCAGTATGTAAAGTATTGTAATCATGCCAAAAAAAAATTTTGAGATTTTAGCGGAAATATGTCTTTTTGGGTCCCCTGAACATTTTTGACCAAGGTACAAAAAATGTCTGTGTGTGTGTGTGTGTGTGTGTGTGTGTGTGTGTGTGTGTGTGTGTGTGTGTGTGTGTGTGTGTGTGTGTATGTGTGTGTGTGTGTGTGTGTGTGTGTGTGTGTGTGTGTGTGTGTGTGTGTGTGTGTGTGTGTGTGTGTGTACCCGTTTTTGTGGCGACGATTGCGGAGAAACTACTAAAGCTGTCGGGACGAAACTTCATATTTAGAAGTTTCATAACCAAACTTAGAGCTGAAAAGCTTTCTGTTGAAAAGGGTCGAAAGGAACTGGTGGTTTACTCATAGCATTTTTCGAAGATTTTGCAAATGAGCCGCTATTTGTGTAATGTCGTCAAAATAGTTAAATAATAAATTAAAGGAGAGGAAATTTTCAATAATTTATGTATATGACATTTTTTGGTAGAATTTATAGTTTAGCTGCATGAGCAAATTCTATTTCATTGAGATCGGTCGTACTGCTTTAAAACTAGTAGCCAGGATATGTCAGATTTTTTGATTCTAATGACAGTAGCTAGTGTCAAACGCTAATGTTTTGAAAATACTACTGTCAATATAGGCTGCGTTCGGATATTGAACCCCGTTACACTTTTTACACCAAATAACACGTAGGTGTCATTTGGACGGTGTACCCGGTGTCAACGGAGTACAATATCCGAACGCAGCTTTAATCGAGATATCTTCTAGTTCTACTATTTTTATTTTAATGCAGACATAGCCGATCTCGATCAAATAGAATCTCATGCAGCTAAACTATTAATTTTATATAAGTATGATAAAGTCATGTGCCTGGCCACATCAGATTTTTTTATTTCTAGAAATAAACGATCCGATTCTGGATACAAAAACCTATCGATCATAAATCTTATCCTTAACATAACAAACAGAAAAAAAATTAATAAATAAATTAATTAATATATATTTAATAATTAATTTAATAATATTAATATTTAATTAAATTTATTATGTTAAATTAATGAATTAAATCACAAATTTAACAAATTTAGTAAAAAAAGTCCGGTTTCAGCAACAAATAAAATAAATGGGGTATGTGAAAAATGGTTACCGGTACCAAAATTATACTCTACTAATTCTGAATAAAACATTTTATACACTCAAAAAAATGTGTTAAGCCATTTTGCTGTGTAGTATCAAGTGTGGTGTAAAAACTCACGTCAACTGCGAAATTGCAAAAGCACCCTGTAAAAGTACTGTAATAATCCTGCGATTTTACAGGAATCTCTCAATATCAAAGGGATGTATTGTAAAATATACAGCGATATAACTGGTATCAAACAACCATCCATGTTACAATAAAGAAAATACCTCTAATTCATTTTTACAGCATTTTTGCTGTAATTTTTTTACATGTAATTTACTTTCTGTAGCTTCAAAGACATTAATCTCTGTATATAAAATAATTTGGTTTTTTTAATTCTTCAAAAGTTCCAGGCGTTTAAAAATATTAACAAAAGAAGGGTAAAAGGTAATATTTATCAAACAAACAGTAGTCTTGACAACAATAAAATGTAAATAGAAATTATAAGTTGATTTTTCTATTACAATATCAAAAACAAAAAAAAAATAAAATACAAATACATTATAATAAATTAATCTTTTTTTTCCGTATGACTATAAAGTAAGAAACCTCTACTTGAACGTATTTAAAACTAAAAGACTGTGCGTGATCATTCAACAATATTCAAGATTAAAAAAGTGTATTTAAAAAAAAATCAAAAGTATTTCAATGTCCACATAGAAATCAATCAGTTCTTTTTTTCAATTTTTAACAGTGGCGGCTCGTAGCTAAAGATAGTGGGGGTGCTGCTCCAGAATTTTTTTGTCTTTGCTTAGAAAAATATTGTGTAAAAGGAAATACAACTTGTATAACAAAATTTATTCAGAAACTAGATAAAATTGTAAAACAATTTAAGATAAGAAAACTAATTTCTTCTTTACTTTAACCCAAATTGTTACAGTGACATTCATTAATAAATTTATGTAAATAATATATTTTGTAAAAACTACACTACAAAAAATGCACAAAAATTAAAAAAATTCCTTATTTTGCTAAATATCAGCTCGATTGGACAATGGTAAGCGTAGTAATAATTTTATGAAAAAAAAATACTATTAAATAATAGACGATTATGCAAATTGTGGCAAATATTTAAATTGGCCAAAAATGTATAAAGTTTTTTATTCCTTTATGCATTGGAAATCTGTGCTTATGCACAGATTTCCGTTATGCACTGGAAATTTATCCACATGCAAAATTTCAACTCGATTGGACATAGGGAAGTAGGTAAAATATCGATTAGAAGATTTAAATGTAACAAACAAACAAGTGAAGTTAAGATAAGCCTGTGTAAAAATTAAATTCATTCTTCTTGTTCTAATCTGCGCGAAAAGATCAATAATAACATTCTCTTTGGTCTCTGGATGAAAACTGAGGATTTTTCTCTCCATTGACAGCACTGCAATTGTTCTAAAATACGTTTTGATATGCCATCTTGCAGTTTGTAAAACTACCTTTCACCAGCACGACAGGGTCGACACGGTCGGCACTGCGGGAGCGACAGTGTTCTCTGTATCCAGTGTCCATAGCAGGCCCCGCCCATGCCTCGCGTGCAAGATCCTATGTGCGCATGCGCAGAACAGTCAAGCACTTCGCCGATTAGAACTGTGAAGCTCACAGTTCCATACAACGTCTTTTGTATCTTTTTCTTAAACTGGGGGATGGCTACTGACATTAAGGATTAAGGATTATATATTGTACAAGTATAAAGAAAGAATTAAAGGAAAAAGGACTCATTATATTATATGTTATCCATAATATCAAGTGCAAATAATAGGGGGTGCTGCCGTTCCACAGTGCCTATACGCGAGCCGCCACTGATTTTAAACCAATTTTGTACTCAAAGAATTAGAAGAAAATTATAAAAAAGTAGAATACTTTTGTTAAGTGTATTTGTTTGAAATTCTAGACATTTTCTAAAAACTTTCAGAAAATGGGACATAATTCGGGACGCTTCAAGGGGTGGGACCAAATCAGAACGGGTGGTTACAATAACATACACACCAGTTAGAGAAGAAGTATTGTATCAGATATCTTAGGCAATAATCAAATTCACCACTAACCTAACCTCTAACCTAAAATATCCAATACACTTTGATCTGATTTTTCGTGAACATTCTCTAAAACAATGAATTTCTGGCTAAAAGTTCGATCAAAACTTGTTGGGTGCTTCTGAGTTAAATCGAAACAAAAAAAATTGGGTTAGGCCTCACCTACATGCGCCGAAGTATGTCGCCAACTTTGTATGAGCCAGCTAATTGTATCAGTCAATATGTTGGCGAAGTGAATGAGAAAGTCGGGTTTTGCTATGCGCGTAGCACTCCGATGACAAACGTTGGCGACACACATCGAATCGTGTAGGAGCTTGTCTTAGAAACATGGCATTTGTTTACTTTGTTCTGTAACTAATGTTGTTGGTGTGCAGTCATCGGGGTTCCTCATGTTTACGTCAAATAAGCACTCCGCATTGAGTTCCACAATAAAATTTCTTATCATCCTCACCACCGGAAGGGATGGAATTAACTTTAATAAACCCCGCGAGCTGCACGAGAGCCCAGTTACATAATTTAAGTGGCGAATTGCTAAGAACCGGCGTGGATGGCCCCGGGCTTTATGTGGGATGTAGCCCACTGCAGCTGGTTTGTCACGAACCGTTTGCATCATAAAGTGAAGACATAAAACCGACGCTTCACAGCGAAGTACTCGCTGTAAAACGGAATATCTTATTGGAGAAGAACTTCCGCGGATGGATGCAGCAAATAACTAATTTAAAGTCAGTAGGGCGCAATTCGCTAGTTTCTAATTTAGTCGGAAAAGACGGGAAATTGAAAAAGACGAGCAGCGTAAAAGTTTGGTTGTTAAAGGATGTCCACGGCTTAATTGCGATGTTTAAATTGTCAAGGCGATTTCAGCATCTAGAGAACGTTTAAAAAGCAATGTTACTATGACGGGATTTATTTCTTATTCCGCGCGATAAAACAATAATAAAATTTGGACAACTACACACAGAAAAGTGATTATTTGGAACGAGAAAACATAATTTCTTGAATTTGTTTACTAGATTCAAATGCATATTTACTTAGATGTAGAAAGTTAGGTAGTATATTGAATTTTTCGTCCCAAAAATGTCAATTCCTCCAACGAAGTAATAGTAAATCCATCCAACTGCGTAGTTACTTGATCCAAGAAAATGTAAGACATTTAATATAAGTAAGTATTGTTTACTGAATAAAAACCCACCAATTATTTAACTGAAGTGATTCTCACTTCTTTCAAGTAATCCCTTTCTCTGGAATAAATATGCGCATCGTGATTTTGTCAAGGCTCGCGCGCCCGCGCGTGGGGCTGGCGCCGTAAAGGAGCGAAACCTAGTACGAAAACAACAACGAAGTACCCTTAGGGGATGTGCCTTGTGATTAGTGTACAATAAACGTTTCAACACGGAATAATTTGATGTAAGGCACGCAACAGGTTAGAACGAGTAAATAAATATAACATACCTATCTTGTTAATTAGCTATAGAAAACGTATTTGTGCCAAATCTTTAAAATTCTTACATTAAGTAGCTAAAAATATTTACCGGGAATAAAAATATACACTTCATTGAAGACTGTTTACTTCCTTCACCAGAGTAACAACTTTCCTAAATCTAGTAATTATTCCAAGAAATAAAATGTCTTGGTTAAAGTCAATAATCTCTCGCGTATATACGAACCTACCAACTACTTCATCCAAGTAATTCTCTCTTCGTTCGAGAGATCACTTTTCGATGTGTAGAGATATTTAGAATTTAAATGTAAAACTCTCGAGCAAATTTAAGAATTGCTAATTGCTTGTTTTTCGGCCGTCCTGTAGGTTTAATAAATATTCTGACTTTTGCCTATAGAATTTTTAGAGCACCCACAACTCTTTATAAGAAAAAGATTTTGAAATTTGATTCCATGATCCTTATAGTTAGGTTCATCTTGGTCCCTACACACTGTACTTATACGAAATGTAAAAGAAAAAGTTGTATTATTTGTCGCATTTTGAAGTTGCAGGTATAAGTCGGTCAAATCGTTCAAAAGTGGAACAGGGCTTTTAGATCGTGCTTCTGTACTTATATAAGCATGTAGATGTAGTGCATAAAATCACAATTTTTAAAGAACTGTGGTACACGTTCCCGAGTTTTTGAAACAGTGGTCTTATTTAGTTTGAAACATGACGAAATGTACAAATATCCGCCAAAATTTATTTTCCGACATTAGGGTGTCCAACCGAAATTCTGTGTAGGCCCAAATACATAATATGCTGCATAATCACAATAATTGAGCTTTAATAAATTTTAATAATAACAACTAAGCCATGTATATTTCGAAGAAATTAATTAATCACAATCAGAAGAACACACAGGATATGAAATATTTGAAGGCACTTTTTCCAACAATACTCTACTTTCGAGCAATCAGGTCCCAGACTCCTACATACCCTTCGAATATTCGTGAACGTGATAATATCTACATTCTACATACCTGTTTTATATTAGAGCTATCGCTAATCATGTTTCGTAATATTTTTTTGTAGTACGTATACGATTGACGAATGAATTCTATTGAATGGGTCGCATGGTGGAGGTGAGCGTTCACGCATGATGACAGACGACCATGTTGTGAAGGCGCGTACAAGCATTCACACCTATCTAACCCCTTCGTCACAGCAGGGGAGTATAAACAATAGTAGAGGAGGTGGCGGCGTGGAGAGAGGTGGAGCTTTCGAGTTTCTGCTCTCCTCACACCTGACATCATTCACACCTCTGCCACGCCGGCCGCTGAAGCCATTGTGGCCCAGGGCAGTCGGTCTACGTTCAGAGAGAAGTGTTGATCGGACAGCGAGAAAGATCGCGCCCTTTGTACTAGCGGGAAAACAAGAAATACGACACCACATCGACGATTGTGCTTTCTGGTTCGGTTGTTGAAAGAAGTAGAACTAGGTTATTGTGGGTTGTGGAGATGTTCAGCCTTTGTATGCCATCGCGTATGTGAAGCTCTGCTCTTTGAAGTCGGAATATTGCGAAATTGGGGCGTTTCTTTTGATGAATCATATGCTAGCAAATTACTTTGAGGTTTGTGATTAAGGTTCAGTGCTACATATGAACTTTGCACGACTAAGTACATAGTCAAAGTACCATAAACTTGATTATACCCAAGTCTAGTTAGGTATGGAAGAATGCATAAGGAAAATTAGAAATCATCAACCCTGGTGGTGTATGTATTTCGAAAGATCGAACGTTTTGCACTAACAGCATCCTTCTGCAAAACCAATGTGATTTATTACTGATGTTAATCTGATCTGATGTTAAATCAGGTACCTTCTTATACTATATTGCTGTGACGTGAGATTACCAGCAATGAAAACATTTGCTTCACAATCTCGAATGTGCCACGAACACTGTATACTAGAGGGCCTGTATTACCATATTCTCCAAGCCTTCAATGATGTCTTCTATTGTTGATGGTAAGGGTTTTTGTTGCTTCAGATTTTCCAATAAAAGGCTTGTCTGTGGTCAGTCAAAATGTCTCATATATGCCAGATTCTCACGTTGTTGGAGAAACGGAGAAACTAGACCCTGAATTATCTTCAGCATATCTTTCATCTAAATTTTACGGAATAGACACAGGAGTGCATTGTTTCAGAAGGTCGTATATCGATGGCTTAGATGCAATATCACGTATCACCTTGGTTAAAGCATAGGTGATACGTGGTATTGCAGCTAGGCCATCGATATAAATTTATGTAATGTGATGCAAAACCTAATTATTTGGAATAGGGGCTTCTACTTCTGGCCCAAAACGCTAGACAGCATGCGCAGAAGACTTGCCGCCGCTATCAAATCTGGTAACATAATGTTGCTTAAAATCCCCAGAAAACACTTATTTCATGTAAAATTACCAATTTCGGCTTTGATCATGAAGTGTTCTGTACCTACGTGTCCCAACTCAAGGAAGCTTGCCGCAGGTGTACCTTTTTTTATGTACTTTGGACAATTTATAACCTAAAGACACAGTAGGTATTTTGGCTTTCATGTTCACTTCCATATAATTATTCAGTTTTCAATGAATGCATATCATTCTCGCAAAATTAGGCGTTTTACAAAGCAGTTGCCAACTTAATTTCGTCCTGGGTGGTCCTGGGGGAAATGCGCGCGCACACCGTGAGATCAAAAACCAGAACGAGAAATATCTATTCTAAAAATCACTCATGTGAAAGTAGTTACATCTAAAACTAGTTTAAATCTCCAGAAATTATTTTCCAAGAAGCTTCTTTTTGTTTATGTCACCGCATCTGTCCCTTTTATCTTAAATAATAAAAACATCATTTCTTATGTTTGGAAATTAATTTTAACAAAAGATTTTCTGTCGTTGAAGTAATTTTCCCCAAAAACCCGAATATTCTCGTTTTCCATTGCTCAAATATTATAATAATAAAGATACTCAAAATTCTCTACCAAAAAAATATAAAAAGCTTATACCTTTCAGTATAGTATGGTATATTATAATACAAATTTTATAAGACAAAAATTGGTGCACGAGTTGTTTTGGAAAAAAATGGCACGAGTGCGCCAATTCGTCTTATAAAACGAGTGATAGAATGTTTTTTCTACTTAGCGACATTAATTTTACATAAATTTCGAAAATTGCGGTTGTCATCTTACAATCTAGAGTAGTTTTATCTTCAACAGTTGGCAGTTGTGGTAAAATTCACAAATACGATTGAGGCGAGCCAATAGCGATTGAGATGTCCGCCTTATTTGCCCCTTTTTCTTTTTTTTTCGGATAATGCCATGTGCACAAAGCCTGTAGGCTTGTCTGTGCGGCGGTCGTGGAGACGGAGTATTTTTAAAATCCCTGCCTAACCTGGGCTTGAACCCTGGGCTTTTTAGTGGAAGGCATTCGCCTTATCCACTAGGCCACCTCCGCTCCACTTGACGGCAATATCATCAATCTTGCAAAGTAGAAAATAGTATGTATGTAATACCTTTCAAATTATGATAATAATATAAAGTGGTTTTATATTTAAATTCAAATGATACCAAATGCCGCCAATTAAATTGTAAAATATTAATCAACAAAGTGGTAGAAGTACTACTTTGTAAAGTTACAGATACATCATACTACTTCAAATGACATTAATAGTGGTGCAATCAATGTTACCAGCGGTATGACGTCACACGCGTTCATTGTCAAATTGTTGGTACACACGAGTCGGCGTACCATGTTGCCTACCCAGATTTGTTTAAACTGTCACACTTGACGTGTAAAAATGCGGGACTTTCAAACTAACCAATCATAGCAAAATCATACAAGTTGTGATTGTCGTTATCTAAAACGTCAAAACCTGACCTTGAAAAACACATTTGACATTTGAAGTTTGAAATATTTGTATTGTGGTAACCCAGGATGATGACGTGAAATGCCAAGTTGATTTTCTGTGGGTATGGGGCAACGTATAACAAAAACACAGAACGTGTAAAAAATAGCTTGATTATTTTGTCTTGTTTGGGTTGAGGCGGTTTAGTATGCCCTTAAGACATTGAAATTAGCAAATATTAGGAAAAGAAATCTAATACAGTTACTTTTTTCAGCTCTGATGCGAAAAGTATTGGGTTTCAATATTCTATCACAAAAAAAAAAACACCAATAACGTGCACTTTTGCGGTTTTTCGCATGTTGCAAAACGGACACGATTCCGCGATTTTCTGTTACTGTACCACTTTTTCTTAAATGGAGTGCTCTCAAACTGCAAGCGCCCCAATATAGGGGCATATTATAATATGTAATAATATAATACTTTTATTATTCAGTATTATTAAACTTCAATATTCCAATATCAACACTTTCTTTTATAAAACTCTATGGTTTTATTTAATTCTGTCAATATTAATTATAGTTTTGTATTAAATATTGAACAATTTAATGCGAAAAACTGCGAACGTGCACGTTAGGAGTGGCTTTAAGGGGTTTCAGGCATCACTAAAATTTGCGGACGCCATAGAAACGTGAAACCCAACACATTGCACCTCAGATCCTAAAAGGGAAACTGCATTGGATTTATTTTCCCTTACAGCCCATTTTCGTCTAATTTCACAGTCCCTTCATTGACAAATTTTAAAAAGCGAAAAAGACAAAGCAGCTTGCTCACCTCTTTATGAAATAATATTGCATCAAGATAGTAAAATGAAACTAACGCTAAACCCATACAATACACATTCTCCTATCTCTTCAATAAAAGAAAATGATGAACGTGAAAAACTTAACATACCTACAACATAACCCACAACCTACCGATACGTGTGGCCTAATGCTCACATTGTTATATTTTTAATAAAAAATATAAATGGTGACTGCGTCGTTTACTCAGCCAGAAAATGTGCAAATTCTCCATTCATACTTACGGTGTCGCGTGAAATCAATTATAGACCACTTTACACTTAAATACAGCTTCTGACATGTGTATCTCATCTGAACTTGTCGCCCGATGTTATTTTAGGAAACTTTGTTACACCGCTTACCGACAGGATACGTGGCGGTGAAAACATTTCATCTCCCGTCACCGTCGTGACAAGATTCAGTCAATTTGCCCAGATAGTATCTGCATTGTGACCCGGGCACACCTGGCCGACGTGGCTGCCATATTTCCGAATTGTGATATAATTATATAGAGGTCGGTCGAGATTGGACCAATAATGGGACACGGAAAATCTGTTACATTGTTGCTTTCAACCCTTTTTACCGGGCGAAATTTCTAAGTGTGGGTATAGAGATACGAAGGAGGTGGTATATCGTACCCGGTAATCAGACACATTATTATCATGACAATGGGTAATGACAGGTTAAGGATGAAATGGGGAGGTCTGTTGACAGATGTTTAGCCAACAGCGCGCTCGCTAACAAGAGAGTGGTTTTCTATTTCACTCGTACTTTCGGCTATTTAATTGAGCGAAAGTAACGGCAAATGTCCAAATTATCAAATTACAGGCACCCACGATGATATTGTTAAGTAATATGAATTGATTACACGCTATAGTTTACCATTATGTTGTGTAGAAATAGCCAATTTTCCAAATTATGCAAATCTGTTCTTATACAACAATGAATTTAATATAGCTAATTAAATTGCAAATCTTGTATGAAATTTCATTTCGTCTACCTATGGTACTCATATTATACAATATAATTTTGGAACTTCATTGATTTATTATGTGGTATTTATTGTAGATTAACCTCGTAAACCGTAGAGAGAGAATACAAGCTTTCCATATTTTGTGGTGGGGATTGTAAAAACATATGAGAAAAGCTAGTTCAGAACAATTTTTTTTATTATTATTTATACGGAATTATGTTGTTGAAAACCTGTGAAAATAAAATAAAAACTAAAATGCGTATTATTGTGTATTAAAGGTAGCTTCATAACGTCTTCTTCTAATAACTTTACTAAGAAAAGCTGTCACGATGCGCTAAATGGCAGTAGGATTGGTTTACAGCTTTATGTGAATTAAGTAAGTAGGTACCTACTTATTTACTTAAAGAAAATATGCACTGTAGCAATATTTACATCTGTACGTACTACATGTGTAATATATGTAATGTAAATACAAGTATACATAAATAAACTGTATGTACTAATGTGAAAAAAGTAAAGAGTATATCTATATGATCTACATTACATATGCTAGATAGTATATTGAAAATGAAAAATATACAAACATACATAACATACACCGACATGTATATAAAATAATGAATATTATTATGCATAATAACATGATTTTTTGGAAATTAATAAAGATAAGTCACTGGCACTAGAATCCTAATTGACAGATCATTATTAATTAAAAAGCTAAACACCTTATTATACAAATAATTTTATCATTTCTTGGTCGTTTCCGTATCTATCGGTCATGTTTTTACGTTGAGAATATTGAAAGCTAAACACACAGATCGGCTGGCTACGGTTCTGTACGTTAAACACAAATCCGCGACCGACAAACCTTTTAAAGTACGTTGTAAGCAAAAACCTAAAACCGTACTCGAGCTTAAAATTTCTCGAATCAAAGGCAGCACATTTCCGTGCGGGAAATTATCGTCGTCATCGATCTGTCCTGTGGGGAAAAATAAAAGGCGAATCGCGGGCCCCACAAAGCGGGGGGCGGAAGAGACCAAGATACAAATTTAAAGCCAACTTGATATTGATCCTCTGCGCAGAAACACAAATGTACAATGTACCGAAGGACTAAAACAACCCGCTGGCTGGCTAAATTGCCACCCAATTCTACCCCGAAGGTGCGTTCACCTGCTACGCCCGAATAAAATACGATGACTACGCAATATTTCAATTGCCAAATGAACGGTGTTTCACATAAATTATACGGCATACCATGTTGAATTATTAACGAGAGGATTTTGAGTGTTCGGAGGATTTTTTCACATTAGGCTGGTCATCTGAAATTACCTATGTTATATAATTTGGAAATTTTGCCTTATTACAAAGTGGGGTGATGATGTGAGATTGATCATTTTATATACATACCTTATTTTAACGACTAAAAGCAGTAAAAGCAATATACATAAATGTATATAACATTTTGAATCAATCGTACACCATACAAATATGATCTATGGTACTAATACCAATAATGGTCCTAGTACATTTTCCGATATATTTGCTTGTACCTATATACAATGTAGATGATATAAATATATAAAATCATGTACGTACGGATGTATGTCCCTCAATTTTCAAATATCTTATGAATATTCATTACTTTATGTACATGCTTGACTTAATCCGTACAATATTTATTCATGTTGTATTTTGATTCCACATTGTTATTTTCTTAATTATACTGTTTCTGCATTATGTAAAACATTTGTGACTGTGAGTGTGGGCTATTTGTTTTCACACTAATTGTGCTTGAAAGAACAAGGAGACTTTTTTACTTTATCATACGTAGTATGTAAAGTATTGTAATCGTGCAAAAAAAATTTTTGAGATTTTAGCGGAAATATGTCTTTTTGGGTCCCCTGAACATTTTTGACCAAGGTACAAAAAAATGTCTGTGTGTATGTGTGGATGTGGGTGTGTGTGTGTGTGTGTATGTGTGTGTGTGTGTGTACCCGTTTTTGTGGCGACGATTCCGGAGAAACTACTAAAGGTATCGGGACAAAACTTCATATTTAGAAGTTTGATAACCAAACTTAGAGCTGAAAAGCATTCTGTTGCAAAGGGTCCAAAGGAACTGGTGGTTTACTCTTAGCATTTTTCGAAGATTTTGTAAATGAGCCGCTATTTGTGTAATGTCGTCAAAATAGTTAAATAATAAATTAAAGGAGAGGAAATTTTCTATAATTTATGTATATGACATTTTTTGGTAGAATTTATAGTTTAGCTGCATGAGCAAATTCTATTTCATCGAGATCGGTCGTACTGCTTTAAAACTAGTAGCCAGGATATGTCAGATTTTTTCATTCTAATGACAGTAGCTAGTGTCAAACGCTAGTGTTTTGAAAATACTACTGTCAATATAGGCTGCGTTCGGATATTGAACACCGTTACACTTTTTACACCCACTAACACGTAAGTGTCATTTGGACGGTGTACCCGGTGTCAACGGAGTACAACATCCGAACGCAGCTTTAATCGAGACATCTGTCTAGTTCTACTAGTTTTATTTTAATGCACACAGCCGATCTCGATCAAATAGAATCTCATGCAGCTAAACTATTAATTTTATATATAGTATGATAAAGTCATGTGCCTGGCCACATCAGATTTTTCATGTATCTATCGCAGTTACAATTAGAATATGGTGTAAGTTGTTAAATAAATTCATAAAATAATCATGAATCAGACAAGAAACGGCATTATTATCTGTACACAATACATACACGTTCAGAATTCTTTTCTCAAATAAGCATTTCAGGTCTTTGTGGATATGTTTGCACAATAATCATTATTTTTTGTCTTCTTTGCTGATAAATATGTAATAAAAATGATTTGTTAAAGCAAATTATAATACTTAGCCTCTTGCGGGGGACCCAAATATTTTTCAATTGGGCCAATTTTTTTTGTAGTATATGTTGGTACATAGAGACAACTTTTTATCGACTTGAAATTTTGAATTTCAATTTCAAATGTTTTATTGATACACCCTAATACGTATACACATAAGATATACAGAAAAAGACCATTTTAAACTTAACATTTGATTATCTGAAAAATACGCCTCCTGAAAAAACGAAAATATACTAAAGATTTCTTGTATGAAGTGACTACAAAAGCGCCTAGTTTTGTTGTAGATGCCGCTAGTGTTGAGAAAACCAGGTCAACTAATTTTTTACTTTATCAAATCGTATAGTATGACAAAGTATTGTAATCGTGCCAAAAATTTGCTGATGTTTTGAAAATACCTACTATCAATAGAATCAAAACATCTGTCAAATATTGGCTAACTAGTTTTATTTTAATGCAGACACGAGTGATCTCGATCAAATAGAATCTCATGCAGTTAAACTATTAATTTTATATATAGTATGATAAAGTCATGTGCCTGGCCACATCAGATTTTTACTTTATCATACGCAGTATGTAAAGTATTGTAATCGTGCCAAAAACAAATTTTTTGATTTTAGCGGAAATATGTCTTTTTGGGTCCCCTGAACATGTTTGACCAAGGTACAAAAAAATGTCTGTGTGTGTGTGTGTGTGTGTATGTGTGTGTGTGTACCCGTTTTTTGTGGCGACGATTCCGGAGAAACTACTAAAGGTATCGGAACGAAACTTCATATTTAGAACTTTCACAACCAAACTTAGAGCTGAAAAGCTTTCTGTTGAAGAGGGTCCAAAGGAACTGGAGGTTTAGTCTTAGCATTTTTGAAAGATTTTGCAAATTAGCCGCCATTTCTGGAATTTTGTCGAAATACTTAAATAATAAATTAAAGATGAGAAAATTCTGAATAATTTATGACCATGACATTTTTTGGAACAATCATTGAAAATCATCTGCATTGAAACTAGTAGCCAGGATTTGTCAGATTTTTTTATTCTAATGACAGCAGGTAGTGTCAAACGCTAATGTTTTGGCAATAACTTCTGTCAATATAAGCTGCGTTCGGATACTGTACACCGTTACACTTTTTACACCCAATAACACGTGTTTTAACACGTGTAACAAGTGTCATTTGGACGGTGTACCCGGTGTCAACAGAGTACAATATCCGAACGCAGCTTTAATCGACATATCTGTCTAGTTCTACTAGTTTTATTTTAATGCAGACATGGCCGATCTCGATCAAATAGAATCTCATGCAGCTAAACTATTAATTTTATATATAGTATGATAAAGTCATGTGCCTGGCCACATCAGATTTTTTTTAATGGAATGTCCTATATTTCTGTGTGTTTGGAGATTTTATGACACAAAACAACTAGTTTACATACTTTTTTGTTCGTTATAATATTGGACTCTATCTTTCAAACAAGTTTTGTTCCAAAAATACCGATTTTCTTATTGGAACACTCTGACTTGGAATCAACATATTGTTTACAAACAAAAATTACTAGCATAATATGGGTAAAAACTAGGTTTTGAAAAAAATGCATTTACCAATTTTAATTAGGTACATTTTAATGCATTTTAGCGTTTTTGAACTTGTCGATACAAACACTATATACAAAAAAGTGTTCCAAAATAATGGAACATTTATCTTTCCATGTAACAAAATAAAGCGACCCGGTTTCATACAATTGGCATAAAAATGTCATTAAAATACGCAATTTTTTTAAAATAGTGTGCTATTTTATTAAAGGGAATACATAGATTCCAAAAAATGCAAATATGTATAGGGTGTTCCTATAAGAAAATCGATATTCGTGGAATGGAAATTGTTTGATAGAATTCTAAAGAGAATATGATCTTAAAACACCTAAAACAATTTTCTGTAGTAGTAGTACTAGTTTTTGTAATAGTTGTTTGGTGCTTAAAATGCAGTTATACAAATGTTATACAACTAAATAAAGCGCAAAAACTGTAAGGTGTAGGGTATAAGGTAGGTATAGGGCAAAGATTTTAAAAATATACAGTAGCAAAACCACAAACGGGTCCTCGTGCTCCCTAATTTTCATGATAATAATAATAATAATATATTATAATAATCATATGTTAAGATTAAAATGGCACAAATTATTGTGCATATCTTAAAAATGTAATCATATACAGCGTGTTCTGTTAAGGAACTCCACGTTTATGGCAAATATTTTTAACAGATGTAGTCCAATATTAAGAAAATCCTAGATACAAATTATTATTATTATTATTATTATTACGAGCATAAATTTTGCGACGAATTCCAAAATATACAGCACTGAATGGCCTATTTATAAAAAAAAATACTCGTTTTAATGACTCTAGCGCCTTTTATCATAAAACAAGTGTATAGCATGAGTCTTTTTCATAATATTTGTCCGAATATAAAATTTAGCACGCTTGAGCGATATGAAAACCGGCCGATTGTTTTCGGTAGCTTTACTAATTCGCTACTGCACTGTTCTAATAAATTGGAATAAATAATACAAAATCGACCAAATTTCGGTGTTTATAGTTCATAATAAAAAACACACAAAAAACTATCTTTTTTGTGTTTGTTCATGCAAGCAAGATCTTACATGACAGCAGTGTAATCCTTGCACGGAAAAGACTGTTTTATCAGTCCTACTTTCTATTTAAACAAAACTAATTATTTTCTGTCCAATTTTTTCTTCAATACATAAAGATGTGATTGACGTGATCGTTGATACTGAAAACTATTCCGAAAAGCAAATTTTCTTGGTGGCGTTGATGCCGCGACATGCGCAACGCTCGAAATTATTTTCAATTTAATTCGTGCCCTCGTGCGGGCCCCCCGCATCCCGCACCGCCCTAAACTTATTTTAGCTTAACGAGTTAATTCCCCATTCGTTGTAGAGTCGCCCGACTGAGTTTTACATTTCTGCTGTGTGAAACCATCGCGCTCGCAGCATTGGTGGGCTCCTTTTGCGCGAGCAAGACAGAAGATCGAACGTATAGCCAGGATCGGACTCGGCCCGTTATTACACCCCTGTGATTCTAAATCAATATCATAATTTATTGACAAAAACAGCACAAGAATAGATTAAAAGTGCTATTCATAAATATTTGAAGGCGACAGTGGATTTTCATTTTTGTTAGTAAATTTTAAATCGAGCCAACAAACCCTGTATATATTTTAAGTATGAATTGTGTTTTACTAAAGAAAGCAGAACATTTATGATTAAAAAAGATAGGTAATATAGTGCCTTCTAGTATTATCTATCTAGTATTAAAAATATCTTTAACTCTTCGATAACGTTTATGTATCTGAATTTTTCTTAATCCACTCTTGACTTTATGGTTCTTTACACAACAACATTTGGAGCATTTTCATAAAATGTAGTTATAGTATTGGTCTTTATTTTTCAAATTTCAATTTTTTTGCACGACTCTCAATTTGTTCCTTCATATCCAGACTTGATTCCCGTGGTAAGCTACGTGACTTTCGTGACCAACACTTATTAACAAATTAACAAGTAAAAACTATTTCTGGTTTGCTTTTTTTCGGTAGAGTCTGCATGAAGGCAGAAAACTTCCAAACCCCAAAAATGCAGTTTCTTTTTCCACAACTAGACACAATATGAAACTTCTGCTTTCAGATTCAGATAGTAAGAAAAAATGCATACAAGAAACAGTTTGCACCGATGTTGTTCTTTGTTGGCCATGATAGTCGCTTAGATGACCCAGGTTTAGAATATTCGATTTTTAGTATATTAAGTACATGGAAATGAGCCCCCTAATATGTACTGATCTATTCTCAAATTTTACAGGAATGGACTACGGATATAAAAGAACAAATTGAAAGGTCTTGAAGAAAAAAAATAACCACCACCCTAATAGGTATGTATTGCTATTAAAAGAATAAAAATTGTGACATATGCTACTATTATACTTAAAGCCTTGCTAATATCTCAAAAGATATATTATTGATATTGACGGATTATAGATTATTTTAATTTTGCGAGAAATAATGTGATATGACTCTTGAGTCCCAAGTTGCCGCAATATACTAACATTTAAAATTTTAATGTAATTATAATTGTTGTAAATGTTTAAATTCATTTTTAATGACGAATAATACTTATTTGATAGCAGCGTGGTTCACATTTTTCTATTTTCATTTGATTTTTTTTTCTAAACTGAGCAGTATTTTAATTCTGCTGTTAAAAAGTAAGTAAATATTTTAATTTCATTAAGTAGGTATTTGATCAATGTTTGAGTTATTAAGGTTCAATTTCGTATTAGATTTTTATATTATATGTAATACATATTGACCAAAGACGCATTACTAAAAAAAGCACACTGGAATTTTCACAGCCCCCATCGTGACCGTGATGAGATATTTGACTAAAGTTTTTATACTTGTTAACAAAGGTCTCTATATAAGCAATTACGGTATTGTTCATTCAAAAGTATGTTTTCAACAAGTTTATTTTACACATATGGTCAGCCTGCGAACATATGTCTTTTCTTATTTCAAAAGTCAAAGTTCTATCTCATCGCAAAATCACTCTTATATAAATCTTAGCACCACAAAAAATACACAATTTCGCTGATTACCATCTAGTTCTTTACCGATCTAAACTGCTCTTTGCTCATTTATAAAATTTATTTAGTTAAGACTGCCATCCTAAACAATACGTCCTATCTGCATTTGCAGATCATTCGTTTCCGTCAAAGCATACAAATTCTTGTGACAATACCTGATTGCCAAACTATTATTCCTATAAGAAGACAGAAGGTCGTTTGCACTGACGTCGATGGGAATCCGGAGTTTTCGGATTGGATTTCAATAAATCGGGGTGTTCCTCATTCGATTCTTCGATTCTAGGTCCGATGCTATATATACTTTATACCAACGATTTGCCGACAATTACTCATCATCAACTTAGTATGTTTGCTGATGATACCACAGCAGTTATTGGATCGACCACTGACACGGAACTTAGGGAGAATGTTTGTTCAGCGCTGGATACCTTTGAGAATTGGTTCTTGGGGCACAATCTTAAACTGAATGTTGACAAAACAAAATTAGTTCAGTTTAGTATCACTAGAAGGAATCCAATTACAATTAATTACAAGAATTGTTCATTAACTACTCAGGATCACTGCAATTTTCTTGGGCTTCAAATTGACTCCTGTCTGACTTGGCGACCACATATCGATAGTTTGGCAAAAAGGCTGACCACCTGCGTTTATGCCATCCGTGTTGTGACTTCCTTGGTTAGTGAACCTGCGGCACTATCAATGTACCATGCATTGGTGGCGTCAAGAATTTCTTATGGGATAATGTTCTGGGGAGGTTCTACGGATATGGAAAGAATATTTAAAATTCAAAAATCCTGTTTAAGAATTATTTGTCATCTCAAAAATAAGGAATCCTGTAGGGAGTGGTTCAAATGCAAAAGAATACTAACGGTAACTGCGATGTATGTCAGAGAAAGCTGCTGCTTTGTCAAGAAACACTATGACACCCTGTTTTCGATGTTTGAGCCTCAACACCATCACCAAACTAGAGCAAATATCGCTGCACTGCTTAGAATTCCTCAAACTAAGTATGACAAAATTCATCGCGGCGTAGTGGTTCAACTACTAAAAATGTTCAACAAAGTACCCAAGAGGATCGCAGAATTACCGCATATGCGGTTCAGAAGAGAACTCACTATTTTTTTAATTGAGAAATCACCGTACAACATTACAGAATACTTTGAATTGTAATTTTTCATATTTTTTTTTCTCTTTGTTTGACTTGTTCTATGCATTTGTGCTTTTCGAATAAACTTTATTTATTATTATTATTATTATTATACAAACAAAAAAATATTGTAAAAGAATAACCTGAAATTTAAACAGGACATTTTGTTTTAGGACAGCAGTAGGTATATCAATTGGTAGTAAGAAAACACGGAAAGAATCCGCGAAGAGAAGAACTTTGAAAAATAAGAAAAAAAAAGCTCTTGCTCACATGAAAAAATTAGCAAAAAAATTGTTGATCCTCTGGCCGCATCACAATTTATAGACTAATGATTTTAGTAATAGTCGCACTTTTGTAAATATAAGAAAAAATTTTAGTTACAAACTGTAAAAAAAATACATATACTCTTTCCAATAACATACTTCTATTTTCGTATTTCTCGCTTTTGTTCCTTTTTAAGTAAAACTTATAATGGGATAAGTAAAAGCAGTTGTTAAATCTAAACTAGAAAATAGATTATTCAGTGTTTTGCAGTTTGAGTTCGCAAAACATGAGCTGTATACTACTCAGGACCTGATGCCGGTCCTGAGTTGAAAGGCAAGAGGAACTGAGTCGTAGGACTCGGTTAGGGGAGACCTCTGGCGTTGAATCGGTGAAACGCTCGAGCCCGCTCAGTTTTCTCGGATATACACTTGTTAATTTGTGGAAATAACGAGATCATGAACCCCCTATTAGGGGATACTAAGCGTCTGAGCGACTCTGTTTTCCTTTCTAGCCATCTTATTTATTCTTCTCGCCTTTCGTCCGCTTTGTATTCTTCCCAAAGTTAAAATCGGCGACGATTTTTTGGGTGAGAGCGACGCCTGAGGAATGGGGGCGACGGGCGTCGTCGTACTGGGAGTTGTTTGTTAAAAATGCCAACCGAGACGGAACGCATTGGCATCTATCTGAAAGGAAAGCTCCCAGCCTCAAAGGATATATTGGTCGTTACGATTACCGCGCTTCGGTTGTCCTAATTTGGACTTGTTAAAAAGGTGCGCTGTCATTGTTGGGAAACGCCAATTGTGTACGGCTCAGCTAAAAATTCGACTAACAACACGATTTCGAATATGGATTAACGTTGTTGCGAAAATGGTTAGCACATAGTAATACAAAAGAGTCGTATTACATAAAAGAAATAGTAACATAATCTTTGGTATAATACCGTACCTATAATATAATACAAAAGAAAAACTACTAGGTACCATAAATATTAAAAAATAGGTATAACTAGTTAAATATGAAATTATTATCACCTTCTCCGTTGCATATACCGCGTGTTGCCAAAAGGACGAAAATGACAAGAGTAAAGTATCTTCATCTTCAAAGCTACTCAAAAACTTTATTTGAAAAAGTATTTAAAATATTAGCAGGCATTAAATATGCAATTATAGTCACCTTCGCCGTTCCATATACCGGGTATTCATGCAACACCGAAGGAGAGTGTAATTTCCCATTTAATGCCCTACAATATTTCTAAACACTTTTCCAAATAACATTTTTTCATAGTTTTGGTAACACCCAGTAAAATAAAGCATTCTAATATTTGCAATTTAGATTAAAGACAATTCAGAAGCTTTTATAAAGAATAAAATTTTCTGAAAAGTCAGTTTTTTATTTAGTAATTATAATATACCTATGTATCATCCAAGGTCACTTTGTATGTCTCCTGGCCATGTACGAGGCAGGAAGCACATGCCAGGGGAACGACATGTTAAAGAAAATTTAGATAACTATAACCAAAGAAACAAAGTTTTTATGGATCAAATCAATTAGCCGGTTCATTATTTCACTTCTTACAGAAAATAGTTAGTAAAAACACAATGTTTAAGTGATTTATAACTAATTGCGACTTGTCAGGAGAAGAGGGCAGTCACCGTACTAAAGACATATACCACGTTGTTCCGTGACTTTCACTGACCAATGAGCATTTGAACGATGTGCGCGTTGGTTGTTACCAACTTCACGTCAAACATGGGCACGTACTAGTCTTTTTGTACGTGAGCGTAAACTACAGTAATTCACTGGATTGGACATGAAATTCGTGGGAGAAACTATAGTTTGAAAATATTCGATGATAAGTAATGAATAAGTAGTTCCAGAAATGGTATAGGGTTACTTAGGTTATCTAACTGTTTTTAACTGATTTTATCTTAATGTATTTGCAAAAAAACAGGCCAGGCTGCGGAACATGCCAGTGGGAGGGACAGGTTTTTCATCATATCACCTGACATTATAAACTGTTTTATAAAAAAGTGTTTTTGTGGGTTGTCACCAAGAAGACAAGGCGTTATGAATATGCAATATCCATTGAAGGTTCCAATTCTACTCAAAGTTTTATTTTTCTACAATTAATTATGGTAGAGCGTCGATTATCCGAACTAATTTGGACCCAAGGAGGTTTAGATTATCAAATTGTTCGGATTACCAAATATTGCAGCTAAATAGTAGAAAATACGTGTATTAAATACAAGATATAAAACAACAGCAATATATCTATAAACAGGAATCGACAAAAATGGTCTTTTACTCGGTTACTCAGTGTGTTTATCTTTTTTTTTTGTTTTCTAGGCGTTCGGATTAGCGAACGTTTGGATTACCGGGGTTCGGATTATCGACGCTCTACTGTATATAAAAAAATGACATGTCCTCTCTGCATAGCGCAAGGAGAATCAATCAATGTTATGTAAAAATATTACAAAAGAGTCTTTTCTTTCTAATTATATCCGATAATTGAATAAACAAGTTGTAATTCTTATACAGGTGATCCATTTGAATGAATATGGAAATCTATCATGAAAAGTATGATTTAAGTATGATTTAACGCTGAAAATCTTTTCAGCCACAGTTGGAAGTCTTTGCGGAAAGCAAGAGGTGGTACTAGTGTGATTTTCGTT
The DNA here is from genome assembly GCA_963966075.1 of Aphodius sticticus. Classification (NCBI taxonomy): domain Eukaryota; kingdom Metazoa; phylum Arthropoda; class Insecta; order Coleoptera; family Scarabaeidae; genus Aphodius; species Aphodius sticticus. The sequence goes on from OZ014512.1 coordinate 19,970,342, forward strand.
GAGAAATGATTATGATACCAACTTTGGAAATAACATAGGAATATTAGGTTGTTTTACCAGACAGCGTTTTTAAAAACAACTCAGTTTTGTATTTCTTTTTTAATTTAACATCGCAAAACAGACCTGAAGTTTGAGATATCGGTAAATATGTACATACGCAAATCTTTGGATTGGCACAAACCGCGCATATGCGCGATTTCTGCTGTTTCTGTTAACAGATTGTGGGTTTAGATAGTTAAAACTTCCAGTTCTCTAAGTAAGTGGATCATTTTCTTTAAATCCGTTTCAGGCAAAAATGCATGAATTATATATTTTTATTCAGTTGGGCAAAAGTACTAGGTACTTCATTGGAAACAAAATATCAATCATTGTCGGTAATAATAATTCCATTGTAAACGCAGCTGATATATTAATGTTATGTTAAGTGAAGATGCATCAATGTTAACATGAAATTACTGCAACATGCCATGGGGAATAGTTGAATAGTGAGTCATGTGGTTAAACTTTGTACGATAGAATTTAGACGTGTTAAATTTCGTAGCTAGTCTAATTCGAGTGGGTCCTAATAGGAGGAATTAACACCCTTAGGCGGGTCGATCGATGGACTCGGAATTCTCTTCAATTAGTATCCATTATTAACTCTTAGTTTCGTCTGGTCCAATTACGTACACCAGGCACTTGTTACTTGTCGCGTCCGCTAATTGACAATATTTAAATTGGCCGCCTTTCGAGCGCGGACGGGTTTAGGTCGGGCCGGGCTGAGCTCGTCTGTGCCGGGCTAGATGGAGTGTTGTATCTTCTTTGAAATGTTTTGACAGACGCACATATTGGCAGCGGCGCCACGAACGGTGAAATATTGAGTTACATCAGCCAGTGGATTTCCGTCTGGTGTTTTCTTTACTAACAGGCTTGGATACATTACCCTCGCCACGAGTTTCTCTTGTTTCTTATTCCGTTCCGCAGTGAACATGCTGGTTCATAGCTTACTTGTTTATTTGTCGACATTAATGGACGAGGAATTGGAATAGAAATAAATTATGTATTGAATTTAAAAGTTGTTACCATAAACAGTTTTTGATTAAACCAAAACAAAATAGAAAGGACAAGGTTGCTTATTGGCAACTCGAACAAAATTCCGGTGATGTATTCTACAACATAATTTAAAAACTCAGATATTAAAAAATACCTGAAGTAAAATAGTATGTTGTGTATCAAGCCGAGAAAGTGGTTCTTTTCCGGGCCGAGAGAAGAGTTGCACAGGCGAGCGTAACGAGCCTGAGGCCCGGAAAACCACTTTCTGGGTGTGGTGCACAGATAATTTTTTATCCTACACAACAATATCGTAATAAAACTACCCATTTCTAAAGACTAATCACTGACATATTGGCTTTTTACAAATAAAAAAAAAACATTGACATTTTAATCGCAAACGTCAAACCGAATCGAAAGCTCTGTTTTGATTGGACAGACCATTTGGTCGCTACCTATAGGGACAATTATTTTCACGGCTAACGCTGAAAAGTGTTCATTACAGGCCTGACTGGGCCTGGCAGGCAAATAGCATCTTTCGTGTCTCCATAGAGACGCGAAAATGACAAGAAACATACAGTGAACAAAGCAGTGGCGTAGCTAGCCCTGAGGTGGGCCCGTATCAAAGTTTTTTGGGGGCCCTTTTTCGGAAAATAAATAAAACACTCGCTTAAACAAAATATATTTGAAAATAACTAAAACGAAAATACATATTAACAAATAAATTTTAAATATAAACGAAATTAAATATAAAACTACCTTATCCTTAAAAAATATTCCAGTAGTCAAACGGATACTTTTCTTGCCATTTTTTGGTATTTATTATATCAAATATTGCTGAAGAAGAGTTCAATTTCACAAGTTCTATTTTTTCTATGGACTGTATTGATAGGTCCGATAGGTGCTCTTGCCCCATTGACGTTCTAAGATAATTTTTAATAATAATAATAATAAGCTTTAATTTAGAAAAGCTTCTTAGTTGCGTACCGGAAGTTGTTATACCGGAAGGGTCAAAAATAGTAAATTACCGATTTGTAACAGATTTTCAAAGCTCAAAGGTCATATAATTATGATAGAACTTCACTAAGGTAAGTTCGTTTAATCATATAAATATAAGAAGTTATAATATATTCTCTCATCTATTCTTAATCAATTCTCAGTGAATTTTCTTCTTCCAACAATTCTTTGTACCAATTGTTCTGGTTCTATTTACATATTACCCCTCTCACATTTTATTTTGAATAAACTATTTTGGATTTGAACACATTCCTCTTACCAGCAGACGTGTTGTTTATTGAAATGCTAGGAATGTTTTTGTTTTTCCGCTGGCTGTCGGGCCCAGGTATCGGGTTTCAACGATTTTATTTACGGGGCAACACAGGATCACGACTACCACGTCGATTTAAAGATGAATAAGGCTCCAAGAGAATGTATTATTTATGTGACCTAGATACCGTGAATGGACCTGTGAATCAAAAACTACAAAAAACAGAAAAATACATTTCCTGGATAAGAATAATTTCTGAATAAGTAGACATAGTTCTACCTATTTGGTATTTGTAATTTCGCTTACTAGAATAAATGCATGAACGGGTTTACATCCTTGGGCAACATTTCTGTAGTATAACCCACGCAGATTATCGATTTTATGCTAACTTTCCAAAATTATGGAAATTAATTGCGACAAGGTACGTCGTTTCAGGCGCGATGAGCGCTGAAAAACGGTCATCGCCTAAAGCAATTACCACTTATTTAATAATTGGTGCCCGAAAGTGACAATTACAGTTTCTCTCTGATAATAACTCGATAATTCCATAATTGGGGACTTCCACTGGGGCCCCTTTGTCGTCTCTTGTCGGTTTATTTGCGAGAAAATTTGCTTTATTTATTTCACCGACGATGGAGGGAGGGAGAGAGAGGACCGACAATCGCCGACGCCCGAAAGCTCGAAGCGTCGCCGCCAGAGCGCGCCGTTGTCGCCCCCGCCCGCTGAAATCCTTTGAAAAATGTAATTATGAATTTTTAAAAGGCCGTTAGTTGTGTCAGTTCAGGCGAGAATATATAATGGCTGAAGAATTTTATATTGCCGACGATCTTGCGGCACGGAGAGCTTACGCTGGAAAAACACTGTGATGCAAGGACAATGAAAAATGGCACACGCTATAACAATCATTTAGCACGCACGCAGAGAAGCATAGAAAAGATGTGTTTCTTACATTAAATAACGGTCTATTCTCAATTTCAGGTCAGATGTGCTCACAGACAAACAAAAATCATGTTCGAAATACATATGTATTTCCAATAGTATACTTTTATATTCTTATTTGTAATGGAATTTAATGAAGGAATTATTTTTCAAGTGACACTTCTTCAAAATTATGAAAAACAGTTACCTACAGAGGATATTCCTTTTTACTTTATCATACGCAGTATGTAAAGTATTGTAATCATGCCAAAAAAAATTTTTGAGATTTTAGCGGAAATATGTCCTTTTGGGTCCCCTGAACATTTTTGACCAAGGTACAAAGAAATGTCTGTGTGTGTGTGTGTGTATGTGTGTGTGTACCCGTTTTTTGTGGCGACGATTCCGGAGAAACTACTAAAGGTATCGCGACGAAACTTCATATTTAGAAGTTTCATAACCAAACTTAGAGCTGAAAAGCTTTCTGTTGAAAAGGGTCCAAAAGAACTGGTGGTTTACTCTTAGCATTTTTCGAAGATTTTGTAAATGAACCGCCATTTCTGGAATTTCGTCGAAATAGTTAAATAATAAATTAAACATGAGGAAATTCTGAATAATTTATCACTATGACATTTTTTGGTACAATCAATAGTTTAGCTGCATCAGCAAATTCTATTTCATCGAGATCGGTCGTACTGCATTCAAACTAGTAGCCAGGATTTGTCAGATTTTTTGATTCTAATGACAGTAGGTAGTCTTGGTGTCAAACACTAATGTTTTGACAATAACTTCTGTCAATATAAGTTGTGTTCGCATATTGCATTACACTTTTTACACCCAATAACACGTAAGTGTCATTTGGACGGTGTACCCGGTTTCAACGGAGTACAATATCCGAACGCAGCTTTAATCGACATATCTTTCTAGTTCTAGTAGTTTTATTTTAATGCAGACATGGCCGATCTCGATCAAATAGAGTCTCATGCAGCTAAACTATTAATTTTATATATATAGTATGATAAAGTCATGTGCCTGGCCACATCAGATTTTTCAGAATTGTAAACAATGTTTAGGAGTTTTACCTGCTGTCAAACTTCTCGAAACTGTCAAACAAGTAAAACAAATGATGTTTATTTATTTTAATGAATTTAAACACCACAATTACTAACAACAAACTGGGCAAACGAATCAATAAACTTTGAAGTGTAGGGTAGCAATAATAATAACAACAAAGCAGTATCGAAAAAATTTAGAATCTGAGCTCAGAAGTCGTTCGAATTGTGTCTAGTTTTTGAGAAAATTACTGCCAAATACGTACATTTTAATTCATCATTTCTGTATTCAAGGCTTATCACATTCTTATTGAAATGATGGAAAAGAACATTTAATTGTGATTTATTTCCCTTTGAATAATAAAAATGTAATTAATTTTAATTAAGTTTGACCTATAAATGTTATTTAAAAGTTATGTAAAGATCACTAGAATGAGTGCCACTTGGAAAAGTAAATAAAAATATAATCTAATTGATCAAACAATACTTTTTCTTCAAATTAGTAATATTCGTTCGAGTTCTAGGCGGTCACATAAAACCATGTTTTATGGATTCCCTCTCATCTTTGAAGTTATCTTAAATCAAAGTACGCTATAAAGATAACTTTAGATACCTACGCTATTAGATAAATATGACACAATAATAAATCAAAAGTAAAAAATTTCTGTTCTTACATACTTTGGGTACAAAATTTAACACAAAAAGCAATTTTCTTGTTTATTTCTTCTAAGTAAAAATATAGGTTAATTTTAAATTATTGCTTTTGGAAATAATAGCCGTCACACGTATAGAAAGCAGTTAAATATAAATATTACGCTTTGCAAGAAAGTACGTTCTACGAGGACAATTGTGTCACGCCGAGGACGCAAGGACACGTGTATGATCACGAGGCCAATTCTGGCAAAATGAAGACTTGGGAAGCCAGTTGTCAAATACATACGTACCTGCATACATATAAAACGTATATTTCCGTGGAAAATTGTCTAAACATGAACGCAGAGCAAATCATGATTACAAAGACAGATAACTCGTTGAATTGCTTTTTGCAGAAAATACGACTTCGAGTTTATCAAATTTAAAATATTTTTTTAATAGTTAATAATGGGAAGGGAAGAAAAGATTTTGCACTAAATGGAAGGTTTTACCTCAATAAACTATGGGCTGCTCACAAAAGCATTTCTTTTCAACCTTTCTCAAGAGAGCAAGGACCAATCTATACTTATGGTAATTGACAGTGCTTCATCATTAGCAAAGAGAATTGAAACAGATTCGCAGAAGTGTTATTTGGTAATCGTATTTTTGATAAGAAAAGTTTTGTTTTAAAAATCACAACTTCAAGATGATAAAAAGTTTCTCTACGGACTCTCATATAAGGTATTTCGCATGAGATACCTTATATTATATTAATTTTCTTCAAATTTAAGCATCACTGATAAAGTTGTGGTAAAAATGTAAAAAAAGTAATTTAAAACAACTGAAATAACAATACTCTATAAACTTTTCGGACATCAGGTAAAAGAACAAAGTTTTATGTAAACTTTGAGTTATATTGAAAGGCTTTAGGATATAGGGTTCAGCCCTACAAAATTGCAAAAATTGCCAAAATCATTGTTAAAACATTTTAGCTGAACTTGAAAACCCTACGGGACAGGAACAAGCTTTTGATTCATCTTCAGCTCAAAAAATCACAGGATTTTACGATAATCAACACAAAATTCTCTTAAATGCTCAAAGAATGTTAAAAAATATGGCTGGCTAGTGTAAATTTAATTTCTACAATGTATATCATTGCTTGTCCCGTGTATTTTTTTATCAGCAAAACGTTCAGCAGAAATTTATACTCGCCCCAAAAATACAATACAATAAAAAGTAAATATTTAGCACAGAAAGTTGTTTCGCAATTACCGTAACAAAGGTCATAGGTAGGCAACATCCGGACAAGGAGGAAACAACCATTTTCATTATTCATGGGATCCGCGCGTAGTATGTACGTACGCATAGGTGGCCTCCTTTGTCGCAAGAGCGGCGCAAACAAGAGTCAGCGATATAATAATTACGCGCAGGCAACCCCGGCGAATGTCGGTTTGTTCGATGTTGGGGGGATACCACGCAACATGGCCGCCGAGGCCACTGGCTGCTGGGGACCGGGATTCCGGGAAACTGCGACCGACCGACTTGGGGTTGCGATAATGAGCCGGCGACAGGTTCCCCTCCCAGCTATGGCAACCGGCACGCAGTTATAACTCCGAAATATGGGGTGGATGTGGACGAAGAATTAATGCCGCACCCCCAACTTTCACAACCTAACACGGTGCGATTCATCACCTTGATCATAAAGTGTTCAGAAGGTAACATTCGGTATTCATCGACAATTTTGATAGTCTTGACTTTGATCATCATGTTCTGGCATCACCTTCAATTTATGATGCAGGCTCCACAAGCCTCATATGAGATAGTCTTTATAGAAGTTACCATCATAAGAAGGGAGAAGACGTAGACTTTCGCTGCAAAGCAGGTTTAAGGTTCTCGAGATGGGATTCCTAGTTAGAATAGAAGGTAAGACTAGACTCTTATTCTATCTGTCAGACTATGAAAGTAAGATCCATGGATGTCGAACATTCATATCCATACCAAGGAGATTCATGTCTATGGATGTCCAAACCATTGAGGAACAGTTAATAGGAACAAAACCAGCAAGAAAGAGGATGAGGGCATTAGAGGAAGGCGCAGAAGAACGTATATAATGTGAGCTAAGAAGGGATCAGGGGGATGACGAACAACAGTAGAAAAAGGAGACAGGTGAAAATACACAAGCAACCTTACAAATGAATTAGGTATGCACACCTAAAGGTAGCAAGGCAGAAGATTACGAAGCGCACCCACCCCAATTTGGACTCACTTTGGAGACTATTTGTCATCAATGGGCTGGTTAAAAAAATATGTATCCGAATAATTGACAATATAAAGAATACCTGGTATGAAGAGGTATGAGAGGATGAAGAAGCATACCTTCAACAGTTGAACTCGATAAAAGCTTTTGATTCAAAACAGATTTTTGGCGTCTGAGCTTAAGTGTAATGGTGTCCTTATGCTCTAGCTACTAAGTCGGATGTGATCAATTTAAATACCTAAAAATAATTTAAACGTACGTGTCTCGCTCGTACACATTTTTTTTACACGAATCTGCTCATGACCTATGTCAAAACCGGAATTGGAACCACAAAAGCACTGAGGCTATATTTTAGACGGTTTAAAATGTCTAGAAACCCGAAGAAACCACAATCCCCTAAAATACCTTTTACGAAATCTTTGTTTGATGGAAACATTCTGATATTAGTACTTGGTTGTTTTAAAAAAAATCAAAGGGAATGTCTTGTGCAAATTCAAGTAAAGTATCATTAATTAGAAATTCCATAATATATTTACGGTGGTTTCAGAGAAATTTCGCTATAAACAAAGTAGGTACCACGTAATTAAATCAAGTTTGGACTTAATAATGTGGTGCTCTATCAGCCACTAAAATATTCTGGATGCAGAACGACACACCCTGTATATTTTGCAATTATAAATACTGCAAGCGTTAGGTATATTATGGCATTGTAACAATTTGAAATCATTAAATATGAAAAGAATATATTTAGAACACCATAAATAAATAATTCTGTTACAATACATTTATGTGCTGCAAACTTAAGAGAAATCAGTACGCAAAAAAATAGTCGCAAAATATATTAAGATTTCAAGGGTTTCTCCCATGTAGGATCTTAAAAATAATACTCCAATTTAAAGATAAAGAATGGGCATGTCCAGCAGACTCACCGGTGAGAAAAAGCGAAAAAGCGTTGCGATTCATGATAGAGTGATTTAAAAATATTACGGAAAACTCCCGGCAAAATCGATGAAATACTAAATAATTGTTCTAGAAAACTCCTTTCTCCATCGGAGTACAGATTTTCAGAAAACATCAATATTTGATATATTTTTGTGCTCATAACTGTACCCCTGAACTGTACCTCTGCATTTACTTTGTTGTCTTATTCAGACCCTGAGAATCAAATCAGTAGGATTTCTTTGTTAATGCCGTCCTTAATACATTCTATATAATAATAGTAATATGTATGAATCCGTGCGTGGAAGAACAGAATAACTCCAGGACATACTGTTTTTACACTCATTGCATGGAACGCGGTTGTTTTTAACAGATGACGTCATAGGCATTTTTTTTAAATGACAACCCTATACTTTTTTAGCGAATTTGACAGATCTTTTAATTGTCTTAATGGTAGGATAATATTTTTATGGCATTACATAAGAAAATTTCGAGAAAAAGACAATTTAAGGTTATGAAATTAATGTGATAAAATCTCCGGAACGACTCGGCCGAATTTAACGAAATTTGGAATTAAGTATTATGCAACCATGTGGAGTCACTGGCGTTACTATCGTTGACGCAACGTTTACAGTTTCTGAGATATAACCTGAAACTTTTGAATTTGAAATAGAACACCCTGTATATTTTGACATTTTCTGTTACAATTTCCATTGCCCATTGAATGTTACTACGCTCGTTACAGTATTATATCAAAAATATCTAGAAATTAACAAAAACCTTTATTACTACTTAATTAACAAAGAAAAAATTGATAATAAAAAATAACAACAAAAAATAAAATGATCAAATTTAAATCGATGTGTTCTTGTCAATGGTTGAGAATCCTCTTAAACCAACTAGAGTAGTTGCAGTAGAAAATGTAATAATGTTTTATTATCAATTTTTTCTTTTTTTAATTTTTAGACCTAAATAATAATGGCTTTTGTTAATTTCTAGATGTTTTTGATATAATAATGAAGACTGTAACAGAAAATGTCAAAATATACAGGATGTTCTATTTCAAATTCAAAAGTTTGAGGTTATAGCACAGAAAGTACTTTGTTGAAAACTACTTAATTCCATAAATTCATTAAATTTGGTCGAGCCGTTCCGGAGATTTTGTCACTTTTATTTCATAGTCTTCAATTGTATCTTTCTCGAAAATTTTCTTAAGTAATGCCATAAAAATATTATACAACCACTAAGAAAATTAAAAGGTCTGTCAAATTCATTAAAAAAATATAGTGTTGTCATTTAAAAAGAGTCGATGACGTCAGCTGTTAAAAACAATTAAAGGTAAAAAAATTAATTTGATATCATAAGGTGTATTTTGATAATTATAAATCGACGTGTTCTAGGATTTTTTTCAATAGCAAGCCGTTCTTGAGATTCTGTCATGTTTCTATACTTTACGCGCTCACTGTATAGATGGCTACACCCATACTTTCAAACTATCAAAAGAAACTAAAAATCGTCCCACACTTCCAAGAAAATCTGCATACAAAAACCTAATACCTATTAACTACCTAAACTGGAGAAAAGTGATGCACTATTTAGAAAGAGAAGATCTTGAATTTTATTACCATATTACTTCTTGGGAAACATTAAATCATTATGGATACTAATGACAAGTTTAATAATGTTGTTTTTTTTATTTCGTTAGTTTTAATTTTCTAATATTAAACTTGTTCTTCTTTTCGTCTTTATGCATTTTTATTTATCACTGTGCTAATAGCATATTTTTTTTTCAACAAATAAGAGATTATTATCGATAAGTATGTCGTTGACTGGAAGAACAGAACAAGTGCAGCCGATGTTTTATCTAATTGCTTATTTATTATTGCCTTTTGAACCAAACTTTACTTCCAGAGCATCTGCAAATGAAATTTAGTACAACATTTCTGTGCTTACCAAATTTGTAAAATACACAGCTGTCGAATTATACAGTTTATTTTAGATTGCCCCAAACGCCTTATTTGGACTTATTCTGTTCTTCCACTCACCGACTCATATAATAACTTATCATTTAGATACGATATTTGGCTGTAAATTTATTGCATAAAATGTAGGTGTTTTAATTTTACTGATAGTTTGGTCGGTTGTAAATTCTTGCATTCCCGTCTTAAAAACTAATATGAGCAAGGAATCAAAGTGTTTTCATAATAAAAAGAAAATCGATTTAATTTTGTGGTTTACTTTACTATATTTTTGGCTGACACTGTTTTCCCTGGGCCGCTCAGAATTTGAAATCAAGTAGGTACATACGAGTATATCGATTTTCTCAAAATACCAGACTGTAGCTAATATCCCCATTACCGCAACCCCTTGAATCCCCCAATGACACGCTTGTAGTAGTGTATCGGTGTGTTCGTTCACCTGCACCCGCCATATACATTAAATTGAAAATTTGCAATCCACCGTATGAATAAAGTAGAAAGAACAAATCAGCTATACCTATTTTCTTCATGCAACACATGATCATCAAAAGTGAAAAATGTAGTACATAAATACAAAATCAATGGCCATTCTAAAAACAAGGACTTAACATATATGGAGACACGTATATGGAGTCAAGAGACATTTACACTGCTAAATGAACAAACACTGGTACCAACAAACAGGGTGTCATCAGAGTAGGGCATTAGCCTAATTCAATTGTACGAACACAGAGGTCATTAATCAGGAATTGTCTGGCCTCCGGGGCGGCGTCGGGGCGCCACCAGAAGCGCATCCCCGTCCGGCACATTTTATGCGCCATTAAATGCACTTGCGCCAGTTCGCTACAATTGACAATTATTCACATCAGAATTACCATTTATCACGTTATAACTTACTTACTGCCGCATAATTCATTCAATGGGAACGTACTTAGCTGGAAATAGATCGAGCACAGCTAACTGTTTAATTTTATGCAGTCCTCATGTCTATTTGAATAAATGAGGTTTATAATGTATATGAATTTTTACATTTTAGTGTGTCTGGTATTTAGCAGAGCATGACATTTGAAATTTCAATTTATCTAATAAGAAATGATTAATTAATATTAAGTAATTACCTATATAGTTCACCCGTTCACGTATAGATGTCTCTGCACCACTTAAACTTTAATTTAAAGGTAATTTATCCTCCCTAAAACAATCTGTTTAATTTTGTCTATCAAAAATACGATCAGTTCCTCGAGTTTGTTCATCCAAACTTAGCTGTACGTGTACCCGAGATATAAAGGCGTTCTTGGTTTGCGGTGAACACAAAAAGTGTTGGCTTGAGTGACAGTTGAAAGGCGTTTAGTACCTTGACGTAATATAGTTTTGCCTCTTGCAAAGATCGGGTATTATGCGTGAGAAGACAAAGCTGTGGTACACGCGAAAACACCTCAGCTTGAATGGACGGATAATCGTTGGGTTGTACTTACCCGTCAGGCAGGATCCAGGACCAGAAGCTCCAAACGTCTTTAATTGTGAAAATCCTGAAAACAAAATATCAATCTGTTATTAACTAGTTAAAAAAATTAAAATATTTCTTTAAAAAACTATCTGCTTATATCGTGAGATTGAAAATATTTATTTAAATAATACCATATTTGCAATAACATAACATTTTAATACGATATGTTACTTTATGTATGACGATGCAACGGTTTTGATAATGTCGGGTGAAATGAAATGTGTAGTAAAATAAGTATGTAATGACATTTGTGTACGATTTACACACGTTTGAGAAATGTAATAGCGTACTTGAGTCATTTTTAGAGATGGTGCCAACTTTTGATTTTCTTGTGGGTTTGATTTTATTTTTAGTGGATTTTGCAAATGTCAGTACTTTTTGTTTGTTCTTGCAAAGAGGCCTTGGAATTGGTATCATTTTTTTTTGTATGTATTACACATCACTTAAAACCAACTTTTTTAATTTTTCATGTAAAACAGGCATTTTAAAATCGAGCGCTTCCAACATTATATAAATAGCTTGAACCGTCTGAATAGATTGTGTTACTTCTAATCTTTCTCGATATTACTTTTAGATGAAATTAAGATTAGCCAAGACCTGACCGTGAGGTAAGCGAAAAGAAACTGTCATATTTTTAGTTCAATAAAAGGGATTAGTTCCATAACTCTAAGCAAAAACAAAACTAGAATAATTTGCATAAAGTTTACAGCCAAACAATTGTGGTACACCACGGCAATTAGAAGAATTAAAAAAAAAATGTCGAAATCCATGATAAGGAGGAAAAATAAGTAAAATAAGTATGTAATGACATTTGTGTACGTTTACCTTTCTGTTAGAAATCAATGATTTCATTACAAACGCGGTTTTTGAGTAAAAAGAAAAAATCTAAATTTTATCTGGCATACGAAAAAAATTACCACTATTTGAATTGACTGAATATGACTAATGGATATATTATTGATAAGTAGAAGATTAACATATTGTAACTAATCTAGAAAATAACTATCAATTTGAATCTGAATTCTTAAAACTAGGTACATATCTCAATACATATCTCTAATAGGCTATCCACTGATGACTTATATTTACTTTGTCCTAATGGAAATATGAGTAATTAAAAATGTTGCTCTTTTTTCCGGCAGTGTATATGCAGGACTTAGACTTAACTGGTAGACAGACTAAAATGTACTTAACCATTAAGAGTTTATACAGGGTTTCTCAAAATTACCGAAACATCAAAAGAATGCTCCAACGGTAAAAAATTCAAACAATTTTTTTTTGTTTTAAATAAGATATCGTTTCAATATATTTTTAATTTAATATATAATGTATAATATATTGTATTATGTAAATTTAGGTAACCTTTCCTTTTTCTAATAGAACACTGTATATTTTTACATTTTTTATTATAACATTAATTCTAAGAATTTTTTGTAGGAATAATTTTTTTATAAAATAAATTATTTTTGAGTTATAACGAATTAATCAAAACTTATGAAGTTTTATTTTAACCAAACGGATAAAAAATCAAGAAAAAAGAGGACAATTAAAAAAAACAATTAAATGAAATGAAATTAAATGTTCAAACTGGAACATTTAAAAAAATATATATTAATGTGTATGTGTGTATGTACATTGTACGTGTGTATGTATTAATTTGAAGTTCAGGAGTTTTGATTAATTGCTTATAACTCAAAAATGATGCGTTAAAGAGAAATGATTTCTTACAAAAAATTCTTAGAATTATTTTAGGATAAAAAATAATAATATTCAGTGTTCTATTAGAAAAAGGTAAGGTTACCAAATTTCCATAATAAAATGAAAATATATTTAAAATACATTTAAAATATATTTAAAAGAAAGATTGTTTAAACCAAAAAAACTGTTTAAATTTTTTTTATCTTTGGAAAATAAAATTATTTTGTGTGTTGCGGGAATTTTGACTAATTTTGACTAATTTTGATTAATTGCTTATAAATAAAAATGAAACATTTTATAAAAAAATAATTAATACAAAAAATTCTTAGTACCTACTAATCTTAGAATTAAAAAAAATAAACATATACATACTTCTATTTGAAAAAGAAAAGGTTACCAAATTTCCATGAAAAAAATGAACAGCCGGTATATTAAACATCTATTTAACCGATAGCTTGTTTAAATACAAAAAACTTTTGTTTGAACATTTTTTAAAATTGTTAATGATTGGAGAATTATTTAATTGTTCCAATAATTTTGACTAACCCTGCATAATCTTATCCAAAAATTTAACAACAATCGACACGACTATCTATTGGAAATTCCACTAGCCACTAAATAACAAGTCAGTTTTCTCGCCCAGCTTTCATCGAGTTTAATATATAGTAATCTGGAGGTCGCATGGCACAGGAGTGGGGGCGGCCGAAAATTCTAACAGCCTCGCAGGCTCCTGAAGTTAGGCGTTCTAGTGATTTTTAAGTAACTAACTTGAGGTGCTAATGTTAATTGTATTTTTATTGCTCTCGGTTCGTGTTTGATATCGCTTTTATTCTAATATATGGACGAAATGTTTTAGCAATTGGCCTGTCACCTGTGCCAGCAATGGTAAACAAGTGCTGTATTGGGAATTGCGGTAGCAATTCGTTACAAACTATTTGCTAACATACCAGATAACGAGATTTCTCAGACACAAGTTGCTTTTTCTATGAATATTGTGGGATACATAGCTAGATTTGTTGGCAAAAAAATTAAGAAAAAAATCCTGTTAGGGCTGCTTAGATGTTTGTATTTCATCGTTACCAAACAAAACATCATTAATTTCCTTTAAGAGTCATGGAAAACTAATACATCCCTCAAAGGATGTGGTATTAATGTGTCAAGAGAGTGAGCGAATTTGTCGAAGGATGTTCTTTGATTGCCTTAAAGACATGATTTTAAATTTTGAGATTGTTAATAACCATATTATTTTACTAACCAAACAAGTGGCAAAAATGTATTTAGTATGCAGATTACATTATATTTGTAGAATGAGTAATATTCACACAAAAAAACAAACATCAGACAAAAATTGAATAAAATAGTTATTTTTAGTAATCAATCAAAATGTTTCTTTTTTATGATTTTTAATAAATAATCTTTTATATATTTCATATATTTACTACTGTTGAAATAAATACTATTATGAATAAAAACAGTTTTTTCTTGGGTACTCATTTGGACAATTTATCGTATTTGCTATCATAATCAATGCATTGCCTTTCCCCTGACTTGGTAATTAAACTCTTTTACAACTAATACAATTCCCGTATTAGTGGAGTGCAACTAAACATTAAAAACCTTGGAACCAGATGAATATGGTAAGATTTTTATAAAAGTGTTTGCATTTTTTTTCAGACCAGATAAAAACAAGAAAATTTTCGAGAAAAGACATTGTCTCGTAAAATATTTATTACTCCAAAGTATATGGATTTTGCAAATGGCAATTGAATACGTTTTTGATAGATTTCAATTGCAAATCCGTAATTTTTTTATTTACGTTAATAATTTAACGTTAGGTACATATTGATTATAAACAATCAGAAATCCTTAGAAATTATGTAAAGTAAGTTGTCTGTTATTATTATTTTCGAATTTCCCGCGCGTTGGCCCTCTATAATCGCCTGTGATAACTAGTCGGCGTTTGACCCGTTTTCGCCGTGGTGGGGACTATAGCGTGCGACCTCCAGATACTATATATTAAACTCGATGCTAGCTTTACAGAAATACTACTAAATCTACCAACATTACACTCACCTATGCATATCCTACAATGCGGTATAATGTATATGCGCAGTATAAAACAAATATTTGTTGTAGATATACTAAAGATGGTATACAACAGAACATTATTAAGAAGTTCTGTACTTATATTAGTTTAACTTAAGTAATATAACTACAGAACAGAAAACTACTAAAAAAAATCTGATGTGGCCAGGCACATGACTTTATCATACTATATATAAAATTAATAGTTTAGGTGCATGAGATATTATTTGATCGAGATCGGCTATGTCTGCATTAAAATAAAACTAGTAGAACTAGACAAATATCTCGATTAAAGCTGCGTTCGGATATTGTACTCCGTTGACAGCGGGTACACCGTCCAACTGACACTTACGTGTTATTGGGTGTAAAAAGTGTAACGGTGTTCAATATCCGAACGCAGCCTATATTGACAGTAGCATTTTCAAGACATTAGCGTTTGACACTAGCTACTGTCATTAGAATCAAAATAATCTGACATATCCTGGCTACTAGTTTTAAAGCAGTACGCCCGATCTTGATGAAATAGAATTTGCTCATGCGGCTAAACTATAAATTCTACCAAAAGATGTCATATACATAAATTATGGAAAATTTCCTCTCCTTTAATTTATTATTTAACTATTTTGACGACATTACACAAATAGCGGCTCATTTGCAAAATCTTCGAAAAATGCTATGAGTAAACCACCAGTTCCTTTGGACCCTTTTCAACAGAAAGCTTTTCAGCTCTAAGTTTGGTTATAAAACTTCTAAATATGAAGTTTCGTCCCGATACCATTAGTAGTTTCTCCGGAATCGTCTCCACAAAAACGGGTACACACACACACACACATACACACACACACACAGACATTTTTTTGTACCTTGGTCAAAAATGTTCAGGGGACCCAAAAAGACATATTTCCGCTAAAATCTCAAAAATTTTTTTTGGCATGATTACAATACTTTACATACTGCGTATGATAAAGTAAAAATATGTCAATCTACCAGATTTTCCACTAACCACCAGATTCAAAATTTGGCCACCAGATCAATGTTTAATTCTAACAGATTTAGTAGAAATTCTACTAAATTGGCAACCCTGAGGCCTAAGACGATATCTTTAAAGCACCTAAAACTTTGAAATAGACTGCGCGTTATTTGAGCAAAATTGCTTGTTTGGCCCTGTCGCATATGCTCCTTGAAGGTTAGCCGTTATTTCTGAAACATGTACAGGATGTTTCAGAAATAACGGCTAAGGTGTCCCACTTTTCTCCCGCAACGTCATTCTGACTAAAATGTTTTATATGGACTTCAAAGTTTTTCAATTCATTAACTAGTTATAGCCGTTTGAAATATTAAGGACTCTGAATTTGAATTTCTTAAGGAATTGAGAAAACCAATAAGACCATATGAAACTTTTTACTCGGAATGAAATTAACTTCGCAGGAAAACAATCAGTAAAAGTTTTTATTTGGATTTTTTATGTTTATTCAATATATTTGTATTATTTTTGATATTTTGACTCAAACTTTTTTACTTTTATTATTGCAATGGGTATTCGATATTGATTGTATTATTCTTTTCGGTTTCGCATTATTTGAAAAGTATTTTATTTTTCTTTGTCTTCTTAATATTTCAAACGGCTGTAACTTCTTAACGAATTGAAAAACAAAGGCCATATAAAACATTATAGTTAGAATAACTTTTGCTTCTAAAAAATAATTTTGCGGTGAAAAAATTGGGACAGCCTGTATATGACTATGTAAATAATATATCCGGGTTTGACTGTACTTGTATTAATTATTTAAAATTTTATATTACTTTTAGATCCCTGAAGAAGCCAATGTTACAGTGGAAAATAATTTGGTAAAATACAGATACATGTATTGAGCACGTCAATATTTTTACAAATAACGCTAACAATTATTTAATTGATGAATTCAACCGCAATGTCGCTGATTATAATTATTTGGAACATTTGTTATTTTATTACCTACAATAAATTTATTATAAGTAACAGCAGTATTAACTATTAAGTAACAGACATTATGCTTTGTGTAGTAGCATATCATAATTTGCAGCAAACAATCATAGGTAGATATTGTTAAGTATATCTTTTGGTGTACTTACATATTGTTGCAATATGATTTTAAAATAGCCGTTATTCAAAACAGAGAAAGACATTTTACGTGCGAATTATTGTGTGAGTTGCCCAAAGAAATCTGGTCACTTCCGCGGACATTAAGACCAGCGCAGCAATAAACTTTAAGATCTCCAAAGACTGAACTTTTTGACGCTGACGGTTTAAATGAGCAAAATAAAACACCAAGAAAACAACGCAAAGATATCACAAGAATATTATCGATTTATGTAAAACTCTTACGCACTGTATAGTAGAAATATTGCACCACGTTTATCAAAACATTGGTATTCAGTCATTGTGACCGAGAATACCGTTAGCCGTATTCGAATTAATCCAAAAAAATCTCATATTACATGCGGAAAATGAGGCAGCTCACTTCCGCGTGCCAATACCCATGTTAACTAGCCGTCACATGACAATCCATCATTGACAATGGCACGACCAGATATAACCTGAGAGTAGCGCGGGATCTCCACTCCGGGTGGCTCACGCCTAGCCCACCATTTAGGGTATAATGGGCCTCACTTAATCCAAGCCAAGGGGTCCTAGGAAAATAGGATCGATTTGAGTGTATTTTGACCACTTTGAAAACGTACCTTTGTGGTGAGGTACGCTAAGCCGGATTTTTCGCATAATAGGGCATATTCAGTTCAGGACCGCTAGATCCTTGTAATCCTATATACGAGCTGTAAGGACGATGTCGATCTACTCGACGACCACAATGCGTGTGTGCGCCCGTGAATGTAAATAAGTCAACATTTTTATGAGGTTATTGTTGGCTGCATTTTGTCCACAATTGAACATCTTTTCTTGATCGATGACAGAGTTAAGTGACGGGAATGGTGTGTTAGTCTTGAGGTCGTGATGTTTGACGTGAAAGGTACATTTTTGAATGGTTCTGATAGAAATCGTGTGTGGTTTGTTAGTGGTATGTGTAATAATTAATTGAGCATCTATAAAAGATAAAATTTAAAAGGGCCCGGATTCCTTTTCAGGGAGAATAATTCTACCTAAAACGTAACTTCATAGTCAAGTCTCAAAATCTATAATCCCCTTTTCTTGTCATTTTTTTGTATGTAAGGCAATGTTTCCGCAACCATTTAGTTTAGATATTTAAGTGATCTATCAAAACCAATAAAAAGAAATGTGGTTGCCATTAAAAAATTGCAAATGGCCGAAAATTAAATATTTCACAAAAATATTTGCTTTAATAATAATTAAAAACCGACGTGTTCGAGGATTTTGTAAAATTACAAACCGTTTCAAAGCTTTTCTCATGTTTCCAAGCTTTACACTGTGTATAATATGAATTTAACACTTTATTGCCAGTTTTGTTAAAGTTTTATGTATTTATGTTCTTATCTGTCAACAAATAAATCAATTTTTGAACTGGAATCAACGGATTTTGTATTTTTATTACAAGATTGATGAGTTAAAAAATTCCCGCACCAAAATTATTTTTCTTGGTGTCTAGGTGGCAACCATAGGTAGTCCTGTAGGTAATAGAAAACAATTTATTTTATTCTGAAAAGCTATGACTATCTCTAAAACAATTCAACACATCTAGTTAAAATTATTGGTGGATTTTGCTAGTTTTGTAGCAAGAATTAAAAAAAATGTAATGGAGAAATTACAGTCATTTACCTTTAAGATACGGGAAAACTTGATGAATTGATACACAAATGTACATATTTCACAATATTATTGCACTTTCTTTTTATGAGCGATGAGTACAGCGGGTTATATGGTATGAGCGATATTGTGTATTTTCCTTTGCAATACGAAATATTTACACGAAAATACTGGATAGTACGCAGCAATTCTGCAAATTTTCAGGAATGGTATGGCAATTTTACAGGAGAATAACCTAGACTCTAATTTCGTAAAATAGAACTATTGAACTATTTATCACTGATTGATACAACAAGAAATGAACATTGAGGAAATGTGATTAAGCTGTCCTTACTTTAGTCTGTCAAGTAGTTATGACGGGTAATAAAGTATTCGTTACTTCGTACTCGTTACTTTATAATACCCAAAGTAACGACTACTTGATTTCTAAAGTAATCGTTACTTGTACTGGTATTTTTTAAATAGAATATTAGTTACACTTATAGTAACTTAACTTATTAAGTTAATTTGTATTATTGTTCATATGTATACCGTATAACTGCTTCTAATTTTATAACTTTCAACTAGGTTCTGATGAATTGGTTTAGTACCCTATTAATTTTATTAGTGGTGTAAATGACAATGGCTACACATAAAATAATCAGTATCACCACCAACAAAAAAATTGCTATTCTAACTTCTAACATTAAAACAAAGACACCGCGAGAGCGGCTAAACCTTTGTCCGACGTACCGACTGCCAGCTGAGCTCTGGTATCATTTGTAACGAAACATATCAGGATCCTGGAAGTAACGATTAGCGAGATACGGTTTAGTATTTCGTTAAGTAATCATTAAGAGCTCATTAAGTAGTAGAGATTACCGACAGACGGTGCATTTTATCACTAATAATCATTAGGATTTATCGGTTAGTAAGGACATACTAAATCGTACAAAATTAAAGTACCAGTAGTTTATTAATCCTAATGATTACAAAATATCGATAACTGTACTAAAAAGTAACGATTACTGTACTTAAAGGTAACGATTACTGTACTCATAAGTAACGGTTATTTTACTCAGCAGTACCGATTCCATATGAGTACTGAAAAGTAACGAAATTTTCCAATTCCAGTGTCAAGTGGTGACCACTTATCTGCAATTAGGAAAAGTTAGTGATAATCGAATAATTTGACATAGCAATACGTGGAATTACAGTTTTAAACCGTTCTTCCATGCGCAACATACCCTAAAATTCAATTGTTACACACGAGTCCCGGTCCCGGAGCGGATCCGGAGGCAGAGGATGCGGAACAATGTTCGTCAGCGCGCTCGCGCGGTGGCGGCGCGGTGCGGCGAGACGCGGACCTATACACGTAGAAAATTGAATTATACGGAAAACAAAGGGTGGTAGCCGGGGGTGGCGTGCGGGCCGGGACGCATCCGCGGACGGGTTGCAAAACGGCCGCGAGGGGAAAGGGGTTTGTTAAGGCAGTAATTAACTGCGACTCGATAATTAATTAGTTCCAACGAGTGCCGTTCGGCGCCGCCACCATCGCCGTCTCTCTCCGCGACCAGCCCTGCGTTCGCTTTGTGTCTCACTCGCAGCAAACTATGCTGGTTCGGTCGAAAATCCGGTATTTTTACGAAGGGTATGGTATAGGAAAGGTCCGTAAGGGTAGCCTCAAACAAATCGGCCTGATATATATATTTGACTCGTGTATGCTGTAGTTTTTGCCACCGAATGCCATTGTAGATTCATTACAAGCTGTTTTAAACCCATGAACCCATGGCTTAGCCGATATTTTATTGATTATGATAAAAATTTTAACTTCTCATAAAGTTACAAATGTTTTAAGAACACCACTTTTTGAACATTTCTAATTCAAAAATATGGCACAAAAAAGCGCTTGAAATATCCATGATTGTGATAAAAAATTATCTATCCCAAAATGTCCAACCTTTAAACATTAGGGGGGGCTATGCACGAACGGGTTTTCCACCGAAAGCCCGCTAGTTTTTTGCCGATTAAATATAAATACGTTTTTGCGTTTATACTTAGTAATGTACTGGGTGATTTATAACTAGTATAAAACCAAAACAGCTAGTTTTCTGGTTTTAGTAAATACAACTCTACAAATTAGTCATTTCTTATATAAAAATGATTGTATTACGTTTAATGCGAAAATATAAACACAGTGAATGGCGGGATATAAATTTTAAATACATTAAAAATTACAGCCACGACCTGGATTTGAACCAGTCACCTCTGAGTAATTATAAACAGAGTGATTCACAACTCGATGGAAAAGTAAAGTCAAATAAAAAATCAAAAAAATTCGAAATACATTTCTAAGATCCAAACGTATATTTGAAATATCCACCACAAGCTTAACAGCAATAAAATACGTTAATTTTTCATAAAAATTTGTCGTTTAATTTTTCAGTATTCATTCAATATTTAAAACAATAATTACATTTATTAAATATTTTTTGCACGTTCATGTGCATAATTTGCCATATCTACCATTTCATTTTTTGCCTAGTATGTATTATGTATCACCTTGTACAATATATCCTATACACTAAACATAACTAAAATACATATTTCTTTATATTTTCTGAGATTTTAAATATTGCTATTTGAATAGTTAAACTATAATATGTAGGTATAATGCCTTCCACTACAAACATTGATGGGATTTATTAATTTGTCATATTGCAGAAACGTTTATTTTGGTGGTAAATTAATAATCAGGAAACACAATTTTACCCGTGTATCAAACATGATCACAATAAACCTGAAAAATAGAAATATAATTGCTTAAATTTAATATTCTCTCAGCCGATTATGATATATTTTTTTAAAGAAGTGCGACTTTGAGCATACCGATTCTGATCTTTTTAAAGACAGAACTAGATGGAATGGTTGCTACTTGCTGGTATATTATGAACGCACAAAGTTCGCATCTCATTATGTGTACCTTGTTGATCTCCTTTGTTAACAGAGATCATGAAGTGGATCAAAACTTAAAAAAATGTTGAGAAAAGACCGGGCTGGTCATTGGTAGATACCGGTGACTGTAGCTGCGGTTATTTGTGACATTCGAAAACTGGTTTTATATGTAAAAATATCTGATGTGGCCAGGCACATAACTTTATCATGTCATAAAGCAGTACAAAATGGTGTCAAACTGTGTCAAATGCTGATGTTTTGACAATACTGTCAATAGAATCAAAATATCTGTCAAATACTGGCTAACTAGTTTTAATGCAGATACGACAGATCTTGATTTGAATTTGCTCATGCAGCTAAACTATTAATTTTACCAAAAAATGTCATGGACATAAATTATACAAAATTGCCTCTACTTTTATTTTTGTTTTGTAATAAAGGGTTTTGTTAATTTCTAGATGTGTTTGATATAATAATGAAGACTGAAATAGAAAATGTCAAAATATACAGGGTATTCTATTTCAAATCCACGAGTTTGAGGTTATATCTCACAAACTGTAAACGTATAACAATAATAACGCCAGTGACCTCACATGGTTGCAAAATACTTAATTCCAAAATTTCGTTAAATTCCGTCGAGCCGTTCCGGAGATTTTGTCACTTTTATTTCATAACTTTCAACTGTCTTTTTCTCGAAAATTTTCTTATGGAAGGCCATAAGAATATTATGCTGCCATTAAGACAATTAAAAGATCTGTCAAATTTATTAAAAAAATACAGGGCCGTCATTTAAAAAAAATGTCGATGACGTCATCTGTTAAAAATAATTAAAGATGAAAAAATTAGTTTGATATCATGTTTCCATACTTTACACGCTCGCTGTATATATGGACTAATGACGAAAAAGAAACCAGGTGAGAAGTAAATTTAAAATTAATTAAAAGATACGGTCTCAGCCCAGAATCGAACCGGGGTCTTCTGCCTTGCCGGGGCATTGCTCTACCGCTAAGCGCCCGAGGCCTGTGACAAGGAAGGTTCCCTGTCAAGGGCCAACAAGATATTCTTAATTTGCACCTTGTGTATACTGAAACTTAAAGTTTAAGAAGAGCTTCTACTACAGCATCACTCCTAAATAATCAATCTAGAAAATGGCTAAACTAGCATCAATATTGGACTATGCCTTTATTTTACCAGCCACCGACCTGGGATATGTGGTCTATGCAGAATGTTGTTTTGTTTGGATAATGTTATAGCTTGTTAAGTTTCAGTTTTTCTTAGGTTTTGTATGTGTGTTTTTACAAATATTTTATCTGGCAGAACAGTAAATAAATCTTTGTTTCCTACTTTTGTTGGAAAAAAATCAATTACGATGCCATCTGCATTATTTTCTACAAACCTCCTGTAAGAACGGTTGAATGCCATAGTTGGAACACCTGATAATATTCCAAAGCAATTTTAATTTGTACTAACTATTTTGCGCGTCTGTACTGTGACCTATAAACCGAGAACTAATTGTTCTTCTGCGTCATCATCGCACCAGAATCGTAAACGAGAAAAACGGCAATAACTTCTTTACGCGGTCCCGTATGAAGCAATTAAACCTCCGGCAGTATACCGGGTATATTACCAGGAGGCGCGAGCTGTTCTTTATTAACATTCTTAAAGTTAATAATTCTATCAGGGTGACTAGGAAACGGCTAGTGCAGCAGTAAGTTGGAAAGCGTCGTAGTAGAAAGGACGGAATTGCCCTTTCCTGATTTGCGACCTGGCTGCCGCCAAATGAAATTCCAAATTAAGTAACATCCGCTGTAATTAAGCCTCAAGATAGCTTATTGTGCCGAGTGTATGCGGAGAACAGTGGCCGTAGTAAATGGACGATGTGTACACTCAGTGGCTTATAGATACTTGCACTCAAGGGGCTCCTACGGCATTGCTACGAGAATATTGCGCCAATGCTTGCGGTACAGTGCCCATCTCTACATTCCTCAGTCGTATCATTCTTGAATAATTATCGTGGAGGTCTGGAGATGCCTGTACCTGCTGGGGAAAATTTTAATTGTTGGCACTTTTTAGCGTGGCTTTCAACCATCCACAACCTAGTGGTTGTTCCTTAATTGGCTCTCCAGTACTTGTTCTAAGAGAGAAGTGTAAGATTTTGTTTTATACATTAATGATCAACAAACTGTGGAATATTGTTTTGGTATTTATAAAGTATTTCGAATAATAGAAGACTACAAACTTACTTGAAATCTGGACCGGGTGACGATTTTACGATTTTATGTCCAGAAAATGTTGTATCGGTAGAACGGTCAATTTTAGAAGATTAGAAATGTTTGTCATGTGTAAAAGTTGCTTATGGTATCTGTTGATACGTTTCGCGGCATGCCACAAAAGTATTTTAATCGTTTTTTACCTTTTTAACAGTTATTGTCGTTTTTTTAGTTTTTAGGCTTTCGTATTGTTGACGTATTGTTGACCTAATACGACGTTGTTCGTATTAGACCGAGGTTTTCAATGCCAGATTAAACCATCAACCGAGTTTAGATATCCATCCATGAGACCTAAACTCGGTTCAGGACATTGAAAACAATATCTCTTTTTCTATATTTAATTACTTTGCTATTATCAATTATGATTGTTGATTAGAGACTCGATGAACTCGATCTTAGACCAATTTTGTAAATGTAGTCTTCGTTTTCTGTTTTAATCATAGTCACTTGATAATTGGGTAACAATAGAATAAAAATATCTATTAAAATCAATAATTCGCCTATATACTACCCTTCTATAGAAGAGATATATATGTAACATTTTTTGGATGTCTGAATCTCGGATATTTTGAGTATCCTTACGCTGTCATGAAGTATTTTCGTTAATATTTATCAAAAATTTAAAAACTTTTTATCATAGTTTATTATTTGACCAATGTTAAAGTTAAAAAATGGCAAAAAACGGTTTAAATTTTAGTTACTCATATTTCCAAGAATTACTAGTCAATTCAAACAATGCATGAAAACGATTCCTTTTTATTTCTTATTTTTTTTTTGCTCAAAATGCAATGGCGCTAGACGTTTGTAAGGAAAACATTGTCCAGGCAGGGGAAATCCAATCGTGTAGATACTTTAAACTTGAGTTTTCTAACGTTGAAGATGTCAGAGGAGCCATGGCCAACTTTTGGTTTTCATATTGGCGACATGTTTGGTTTTGACGTTTATAAAAGATTTTTGTTCTGCTTTCCGTAATCAGAAATCTTTCTTTCCTTTTTTTTGTATTTGCAAAAAGTGCTTTAGAATTCTTAAAATACTTTATTAAATATTTAAAACGCGTATTTTAAAAAAGAAAGTGGATGAATTATTAAAGCCCTTTTTACAATAATAAAAAAAAGTTGAGTACCAATATAAAAATCCAAGATTCGCTATCTAAATACGATTCTGGTACGCTTTTTTCCAAGTATTCACACAATTCTTCTTGATTCTTGTTACTTTGACAAATAAAGTAAGAGAAAATCTGCTTTTTTTGACATCTGCAACGAAAACTTGATTTGGCAAATATTTTGAAAATGTGCTTGTAGAACAAAAAAAATCATTTTTGGGTTATATGTTTGGACCATAAAGTTCTAGGCTCTATTTGTTTTTGAGTAAGAAATTAATAAAGAGAAATTCACTTTCTATTGATATCTTCACAACAATTGATTAATTTGTTACTTTTTGTATTTTTAGTACAGTAGAGCGTCGATAACCGATGGATAGAAGTTCAATCTTAATAAAACCAACACCATTCGATTCCGCTCTTCTTAAACTATAGGAATGAAAATATAACGATATCGAAAGGATATCGAAGAGAAACTATTGAATCTATCTGAATGGTGAAACGGGATAAACTGTAGAGAATTAAATTACGAAGAGAATGATAGCTCAAACGATCCGATCGGATAATTAGAACCGGAGAAAAGCTGAAAAAACAAGAAAATTTTGCTTTCAAAAAAAAATTCATAATTCCGCAATTTCGAATATTAACAGCTGAAACTTTGCACAGTGGTAGCTATTCACATGTACTTTAACTGTGCAAAACCTGGATTCGGTCGGATTAATAGTTTTCGCACAATCCTCATTTGATTTTTTGGCAATATTTTTGCGGAGAGCTGGATGCGTTTGAGGTCGTCCGATTGCAATTTAAAAAAAAAAAGGATTTGGAAACTAGACGTGAACAGCAACAAAACGTCTATTCTGATTCCAACACCATTCGATTCCGCTTTTCTTAAATTATAGGAATGAAAATATAAGGATATCGAAGGGATATCGAAGAGATATCGAAGGGATATCGAAGGGATATTGAAGGGATATCGAAGGGATATCGAAGGGATATTGAAGGGATATCGAAGGGATATCGAAGTGATATCGAGGGTGCCTACAAAAATGGCTGTTCCCTAGGTCAGTGATTTATTTTATTATTATTTCTTTTATTAGCGAACGTTCGGATTACCGAGGTTCGGATTATCGACGCTCTACTGTACCATAGAACAATATTTTAACATCGACGTGATCCGGAATCAAACTGCAGACAAGAGACACGTCTTGGGGCCGCTCGCGTTCTCTGGGGAATCGCTTTGACACGAGCCGTTCGTACTCGAGCGCCTCTATCGCACATAAAACACAAGGATTTAATTAAACTTATTCATCGCAGTAAAGTGGATGCCGCCACCGCCGCCGCCTCAGTCGGGGGGCGACCGGCGAGAAAACTGCATTTAATTAAGTTCAAATTCTCCGCATTTTTGATATAATTAAGTTTGCGACATTCTTCACGTCAAATGACTTAATTTGAGACCTCCCCGGGGCAGCCGCGACGCTACGATTAGCGTATCCGCGGAAAACCGTTTTCCGACCTACCCGTGCCTTAATTAAAACACATAAAGCCTGCCGTTGTTTTCAGAAATATTACTGCTTGGGCGCTTTCCTGGTCCTCTCTGTTGTTTCACTTTCGAATTGAGTTGCCACCAATTCTCGCCGGTAATTATTTTATAGCGGAGAAGATTTGTGGTCCATGCCGCTTAATTTAGACAATGTCAAAGAATTCGTGAACCTTTCCATAGCAAGAACAAAAACGTTCCAAACTATTTGCGGAACCTTGGTTACCTACAGTTCTTTCATGGAACCGACAACAGTGTCAGAATGTGTTCATAATAAAACCCAAGTAGAAAAGAAGATCACAATGATTGGACAAAAGCCAAATCAACATTTGCCATAAAATGAACCGTTTCTGAGATATGATAGGAAATGTGCAAACGTGAAAACGCAAATTATGCCTTTGCTGGAAGTCGGTTTCATTTTTAGGATCTTATTATTATTGGTAATGAAATTGTTAATGAGTGTTGAAAGATAAAAAATTAAAGATTTGCGTTTGATTCGATCTCGGCTCCTTTTTCTTTTACAAGGCCTATCAAGATTTGTGTGCGACCTTCAAATTAAAAGCAATTAAACCATTTAGAAAACAACACCTTTGTCACATAATTTTGAAATGATTGTTTGTAAACTAATGTAAAATGAATTGTAATAGCAAAAGCAGTGTCAAAATGTGTTTATTATGAAACCCAAGTAGAAAAGAAGGTATTAGACATACAATTGTTTATTTACACAAAAGAAAAGTTTATAAAGTCAACAATATTTTCTCGAGTAAAATTGTTGGGTGTATATTTCTACCTAGTGTGTGAAAAACCAATAAACATGTAGTCAAAACTTGGCCGATTTCGATATGTTCCTGACAAGGCAAACGTGTTTTTATGTAAATTCCTAATAATAGAAAGTTTCGAATAACGCTTATTGCAAACTTTAGATAAACACACCCTAATTTCAACTTTAAGTGAAAGGATACTAATTCTGTATTTTTTCTTCTGTTAAATAAGAATAAGGTTGTACATATTTGCAAAAAGTATTTGTAAAAAGTATATTGCAGAAACGTGACCTTGGTTAAAGAAACCAATTCTTAATACAGATTAGTTATTGGATATACTATTTTGCTAGGTTTCTGGGTTATTCGTTAGTTTTCAGGTATTATTTACTAAATGCAATTATAATACTTTTTAATTGAATTTTAAATTAAAGTACTTTTTACATATCAAATCAACTTTGTCAACATGGATACACAAACATTTACGTCTGTTGATTTTTGTTGAATTAAGTCCTATAAGTGGTAGGACACAATTCTTGCACAGAAATTTAATACTTCTCTGTGGATAGGTTACTAAATCTCATCTTGAAAGCACTATCAAATTGAAATCCACACCAACCCACAATCGCGCTACTCCTGAAGTCAAGATTCCAGGATGAGCAGCAGATTCTTATAGAGCATGAGCACTGAGCAGTCATACTTTTGTATTGAATAGGAAATGTTGAAAACATGTTGTCGATTTTGATCAACAGTTCTGCCTAGTAGATATTCTCGATATGCTGTTTTTCTTTACGTTTAAGCCCCACAGCAAATCGAGTTCAGAATCACGGACTGATGCTGATGAAAAGTGATGGATGGCATCATTACTGACAACGCGAGCTCTAAGTTAATGTACAATGAAGTGAGTATTGGCACGGATTCTTTAAAATATTGCCTTTCCTATAATAAAGTCGACAAAGATAATTCGCTCATGCTCAATTACACGGGCCACTTTGATCCGGTCGAGGCTCGGTATAATAATGTTTTGTCATTCGCTATGATAACCACCTTCCGCCTTCTTTTCGGGACGGTCGGCTCGTTATTTCTCCCTTTTGGCCCAGGCGAGCCTCCAATTTACGACCGCATAACAATCGATTATAAAGCGTGATGCGCAGTTTCGCTGACCGGGCTGTATAAGGTGACAGGTATAAGGAGGTATTTAGGAGGTTGCGGTGCTCGCCGAACACCTCTCTATTGAGACGTCTGAAGGAATTAAACGCTTCCATTGAATGGCAGGAAGTGCTGCCTGCCCCCCTTGCCGCACTTGACATGTGCTCGCACAGTTCACACGTCACACATTACCAGGCTACACACCTCACCTGATTATTATTAAATACACATACGGTCCTCTCGGCTCAACTTCACACTACTTGTCTTCGTTTTTTCATTCTTCTTCTTCATCTTGGGTCCTAGTCTTCTCTGGTAACCGGTTTTGATCTGATGATAGATAAAACGATTGTCTAACAGGCTATTACTAACTGCTCTGTGTTTACAGATAATAGGTAGCTGAGTACGGAAGGTGCCAGCAGATCTCTCTCTCTAAAGAAATTTAGCTGCTGGATATATGCTTTGGGCTCTTGCACAATCTTCTTATGGTATGTGTATTATACGAGTATGTACTTTATTAGACATGTGCCTCATTAGGCACCTTACAAGACGTTCATTCAATCAATAAAAGAAATATCAACGCAGTTATTTCTCAATAGTTATTCTTTGCATTATTAAAGGATCGAATAATTTACAAAATATAATATGTACAATTGTTTATTATCCTTTGTTGTCTCATTGAATATAAGAGTTTGATTTAATAGACTTGGGCATAATTTAATTTCAATCGCGTAAGGAATCTGTCCGTATCAGTTAAAAGTAATAGGATCCAAGACTTGGGCTTTGAAGGGAAGGCATTCCATAAGGGTCTCCTCGCCTTCGCAAGTATGTGAGTGTGTTAATGCCCCACATTCACAGCTCGGTAATTTCGTGGTGTGATGTATTGTGTCGCCCCTACTACCTACGCCACCCTAAACTTGTTCAGATCACGTTACCCCGCTATTATTATTGGTACGTGTAACACCATACACGATAAAATGCCGAAATTTTCCGATTAATCGATAACGCAAGATTATTATTAATTGCTTCATCTGGGCACTATTATGTCAATAAAATTTGCTATTTGCAAGAATATAGATTTTTATGAGTAGTTTTATATAAAGTTACATCCGTTTGAAATATAAACGAACCAAAGAAAAACGAATGAAGAAACAAATAAATCCTGATAAAACTATTTACAGATTGCTTTTCTATACAGTAAATGTTATGTCATTAAAAAACTTTATGAGGAATTAAAAAAACAAATGAGTTTATACGAAACTACTCAGTATGACATTTACTATCTAAACAAAAGTTTTGCGGGGAAAAAAAGTGGGACACTTTATACATATGTATATAGCTTGAAGAATGATTCTCGTCTTGCTTGAAACACCATCTTTGCTGGTGGTCCAAATCGAAACCTAATCAACTCGCAAGTTGATGAACTTTGAAAGTGGACATGGCCTTTTAAGACAGAACCTAGTAAAATGTTTGGTGTTCGTATAGTTGAGACCAAAATAAGTCAAAAAATCAAATCAACATTGGTCCCACAATGAACTCTTTCTGAGATATGATAGAAAATGAGCAAACGTCAAAACGCAAATTATGAATATTGATGTGTGCACAGTGCACAGTGCACACCATTATAGGGCATAGACTCGTGCTTTTGCTGGAAGTCGGTTCTAGTTTTTAGAATATTATTATTATTGTTAAATTCCAATGAAAGATTTGCGTTAGTTTCGATCTCGGCTTCTTCTTCTTTTACAAGGCCTATCAAGAATCGTGTACAAACTACAAGCAAATTAAAAGCCTTTGGGCTCTGAAGTCTCTAAATTGTGAAAGTATTGTATCTAAACTAATGTAAAATTAATTGTAATGGCAAAATGTTTTATGGAGCGTTGAACACTTTTTTAAGCTATCGTTTTCTGAATACATAGCCAGACTACAAAGAGATATTCTATTTTGTTTTTGAAAATCGAGAAAAACGATAATCATGATTTCGCTAAGCTTTCTTCGATGTCAAGTTCTTATAAATAACTCTCAAGGTGACAAAAATAACGGTAAAATGTTTTCTTTTGATAAGGAACTCTAACGTCCGTTTGGAAGCTGCAGAAAGTAAACAGAAAGTAGGAATTTTTTTTTTAAATTTAGCACAAAGTTCCAGAACCATGTCCTTGACATTTTGAAATCATTTTTTTCAAATTTGCTTTACGTAATAGGAAACGTTTGAGCACGGATTTGTATTCTGCAGCATATATCAATATTTTATAATTATCTCAAACTGTTTCTCGCCATGGTTGCTATTGCATCGAATATAAATAACTTATAAACAAGACAAACATTTTAAAATATGCAGCAGAATTATCCAAACCACTCAGTTTATTTTTTTTATATAAAACAATAATTAAAAGAGTTGCTCAAATATTGCTCACTTTATTTACACTGTGGAGAAATATGAAGGAATGTCATCAGGTTGGCTGACCTTACCATGTTTATTCCGCTAATTAAATGCAAAATGAGTTGTTTGTAAAATCTAATAATAACATTAATATACGTTTTGAAGGGTCGGAAACAACTCAACTTACACAAAACATATAACATAACATTCCCAGATATTGTGTGCATGATAAAAACAAAGTCTCACACTTGCTAAATCATCAACTTGTCACCCACTGTCGTCCTGGTGTAAACGAGTCCTTAGGGCAACATAATAGAGACATTAGAATGCTTTGGTATATAGAAAGTAGAGCAAGGCAGTAAATATCAGGAGGAACTGTGAAACGCAAACACAGGAGACGGCTAATAAGCACGGTACATCTGATCCCGTAAAGGGAAGCGTAGGTAAAAGGAAGCAGGAGGAAAAAGGTTGGCGATATTAATCAGAAGGAACGTACGGAATGAGCGCGGCGTTCCAGTTTTTAATATCCGGGTGTTATAAAG
This sequence comes from Aphodius sticticus, assembly GCA_963966075.1. Classification (NCBI taxonomy): domain Eukaryota; kingdom Metazoa; phylum Arthropoda; class Insecta; order Coleoptera; family Scarabaeidae; genus Aphodius; species Aphodius sticticus. Next base: position 20,002,123 of record OZ014512.1, read on the forward strand.
GCCCGGGCTGCGTTCGCGCGAACGTGTAGTAGAGTGCGTTTGGGGTGCGGACACGTCAACCCCTGCTGGGCACGGAGCATTGTGTTCCCGTCACCAACGGATCATTGGCGTCTACAGGACATGGGGACATGAATAGTTTACAGTTCGTTCTGCACTCCACATCGCGCGAACCGTACGCGTATACGTGTGTGCGTTGGGCATGTAGTTAGATCGGTATGCGGACAACTTTAAAATTTCATAGGCTCAATGTCCTTCTTCCAATTGTACACATATTATAAACGTACACGTTATTTTATTTGGAGTTTTTAGCTAGTGGCTTATTGTAGTTCATGACCAACTGACAACTAATTTAGTAGATTTACAAAACTTATAGTACGGATTGGGGATTTGTTCGGATTACCGGATAACATTAATTGTAGGTTAGATTGCGGAATAATTGCATAGAATAACTCCTGCACTTATAAAAAAACTAGTTTATATGTACATTTAAAATAATTCTGCCTTCAACTTGTTTAGTTGCAAATACCTAACATATACCCACAGGGTCAGTCAAAATTGACCAATAAATAATAATAATATAATTTTAAGAATTTTTTGTCGGAGTCATTTAGTTTTATAAATTCAGTCACAATTATCGTACCACCTACATAAATTTCCAACCGTAAAAAAATCAAACAGTTCATTTTATTATGGAAATCTTTTCTTTATAGTTGAATACCCTGTATATTTTTACATTTTTTAATTCTAAGATTTTTTTGTAGAATTCATTTTTCTTTTTGAGTTATAAGCAATTATTTACAACTCATGAACTTTTATTTTAACCATAACGGATAAAAAATAACAAAATGAAGAAATAACAACGAAAATATATGTGTATGTACGTCGGAAAATATTGTTAATTTGAAGTTCAGGAATTTTTATTAATTGCTTATAATGCATGAAGTATTCTTAGAATTACAAAATGTATAAATATACAGGTTGTTCTATATGAAAAAATAGAGGTTACCAACTTTCTATACTAAAATGAACACTTGTACATTAAAAATATGCTTAAACGATAACGATAGCTTGCTTAAAAATTAAAACCAAAAACTTCCGTTAGAAATTTTTTTTAAATTGTTTACGGTTGGAGAATTATTTAGGTGTTCCGGTCATTTTGGCCTTGTATCAGTGTCAATGTCTTCAATAGTTCTGAGATTTGTGAAGGGTCTGTCCGGATTAGCAAGGTTGCACTGTAGTGTTAAAAATTAAATAATACGTACAGAACATCATTTTAAGTTAAAACTAAATAATTTATTAATAATAGTATTAATAGTAATTTATTAGTATTAATAATAAAACCAACTAACTAAATATGGCGACTCGTGCAGTGCTATGTGAAACAGTTGGTGTTTGTTCTAGAAGTATCATCAACCATAACCATGGATCGATCAACAGAAAAACTTTTAATGCTGTTCAAGATGCAAAAAACAAGCAAAATTGTTCACTCTTTATAACTTAAAATGATATTCGTTATTTTAAAGGTGGCAATTTTTAACACTAAGAAACAACAAATGAATTTGCTTTTTGATTTTAGATTAGTCTTTCTATGTTAATATTTATTTAAGTGAAATGAATATATTTTGAGACAAGCAAACATTGCTTTCCTTTAAAGTAGTATTTTTGCTTTGTTTTAACAATAAGTTTACTTTAAGTAAAAAAGTCTTTCATAAAATATCTAATATATAAATACACGACATTGATTAATATACATCATTCATGTCCATGTCTTTTTCTCCTTCATAATCTTCGCCTCGGGATTGGGAGGCTGGCCCTATCTCGGGCTGATGGTATTGAGGATACCATGGTCTTGTTCGTCAGTTATCTGTTTGTTGATGTTTTACAATTTGTTCATTTTTAGAAGGGAATTTACTTTGAGTTTAATAGTATGTCTGTAGGTAATGCATTGTATATCTGTAGTACATCCGACGTGTTGTTTAGTGTAAATACTTCAACCAAGTGTTTTATTAGATGGCGCTGTAATCTCTCTACTCACATAAAGGCCTGGTCTTCACTGCATAATATAGACTTGTGAAATCCTCGATCTATCTTCTCTGTATGTATTTGTATACGGCCGAGATAGTCTCCGCATTATCCGGGGAGACTAACCGCACCAACCATCTGTAAAGGAAGTGCGAAATCCCGAAATTCAGGCTACACGTGGAGATTTTGCTATACCCTTCGAAGGGTCTATATTAATTTCTTTAAACAAAAAGAAAATTATTGCAACCTTAAAATGTCGCATTTAACTCAAGGAATAATTTTGTTAATAAAAGTCCTTTATTATAAGAATAAAAAATTCTATCACTCAACACCATAATTATTTGAACTAAAGAAATTTTGTTCCTTATCATTTACAAATATATTATACTATTCTAAACAAATATTTTTGTAAATATAAATATAAATATTTCATAAGCAAAGAAATATTTCTTTGCCTCTTTGAACAGACAGAATTAAACATTTTTGTTTGTTTGTGCGTCGGCTTTTGACATTACATTTTAATTCAGTTTTTTTGCTTTATTGGCTGATGTAATATTGTAAATACCCGGTATAATTTTTTAAGATAATACAGTTTTAGAAACACAATGCAAATATTTTTGTAAGAAGGATTATAAATTGAGTGTTGTAATTGTAATGTTTCAATAGTTTCCAAATGGTTCTGTTAATTAAAATTTGGATGGGGTTGTAGACTTTTATTGGCAAGCAGTTTTTGGAGGGTACAGCAAAACTAGTAGTATGACGAGAGCGATGACATCGCCACCTGGAACCGATTCACAGTAGCACGATATTTATTTAAATCAAAAGTGTATTTCTTTGACGAAACTAAATGTATTTCAAAATTAAAGCAAACCATTTTCTTTAAAAGAATGTTAACTGCACTTTATGTTTGACAGTATTAACACAACTTATAATTAACAACACTTATTTAATATATCTGCTTAATAAATAATTAATCAATCAATAATATTCAGCGTCATTCCCGCATTAAATTTTAATAAATAATTCACTAACCACATCATTAACCGCACTAAACGCATTATTAAAACTGCTACATTTGGCGTGACGAATGCGTATTAATCAACAATTAAGTTATTTTTGAAATATACTTGCGCTCGCTGGGAGCATATCCAACACGATCGGGAGCTCAACGTTGATTTCATTAGAGCCGCTAGTCCATCAGCTCAAATTCGGTGTGCTAGGAGCGAGCTCGACGCATGTGTATCGGTCTATCATCTAATCAGAGCCAAATCAAATTACCAATTAGTATTGGCGTCCAGATCAATGGATAATGAGCCATTGAACCTTATTGCGCGAATCCTGTTTGCCGTACACGAAGCGTGGAAATTGGAAAATCTGCAATATCCGACGTTACCCGGCCTGATGCCAATGACGTTACGGCAAGCTACCGCTTGCAGTTGGCTCATTGCTTAAACTAGTTTAGTAATTTCTTTTAAAAAGTTACTAAATCGGTTTGGAGTTATAAGGGAAATATATAAAAATATGTATCTGGTCAAACATATTAAGTGTTAATGGATAAGCCATAACCCAGTCATTTGGTATAGTTGATTTATAACAGAAATATAAGAAATGTCATTGTCCATCAGAACCTAATGATAATAAGCATTATTATTATTATTATCATTTATCAAGCTGAGTGATCCATAATTAGTTCTAGATAATTTGTCAACTTATCGTGGAAGTAAACTATTAAAACAATGGCATATGAACATTTGTAGTAGGTAATATTAATTACATAACAAATACATATCAATACCTCAATATTTTTATATACAACAGTTTTACAATTCTCACAGAGTATTTTCACAGAAGCTACGGCAAAAGACTCTAGTCTCAAATATATGAAGTTCGCAGCTTTAAAATAGACAACTAATTATCAAATAGTGTTAATACAACTTTTTGTTTCAATGGTAACCCAGATACTAATTGCATTTTTGAGGGTTTGCAAAATCTCATATATTTTACATGAGTCTTCTATTTTTTCAGAAAATCCCTCACATTGAGTTAATGAAATACACTTTCATACAATTTCACTTCACAGTGCCAAACGCATGCAGGTTGTAGGTTAAATGTAGATACCGCAATTTTACCCATATGACTTCATACAAATATACAAATCTGGCAAAATGTGCACACTAACATCAATAAGTTAGTTACAGTCATTAATAATTACCCTGCATAAGTAATGCTGCATAATTATGTAGATAAACAAACCAGAAATAAACAAATGTTCAGACAAACATTCAGCCAGTGATGATGTGAAATTGAAAGTACTGAGATAGGTATCGTTGAAGAAACCTAGTTTTTTAAGTAAAACTTCTATTGGCAGTCTATGCAAGATTGGTTTGATACTGCTACCAAAGGACGAAATAAACAAACGCCCGTTTCCATGGCAAAAGCAACCGTACGTGCGCGCGCGCGCCCATTGAAGTGATGACAAGCGGCGGCAGATGCCAATTCTAAGAATTTGACAGCTACGTACGGCTACGTAGCTACGTAGGAAATTATGGAAAATTATGTTAGCTTGAGTATAATACTATCCACAATACTATTGTAATCAATTATTAATATTAGGATTGTAGTTTAAAGTTAAAAGCAATGTTCAATTCAATAGTGTGTATAGTATACTAGGTATATACCTACGGCATTTTTTGTAACAAAACAAAATATATTTCAAAATAAGAATACTGGTTCTATCAAATACTACTATTAATTATAATATACACAATAGAATATAAAATTAAGTTTTGGCGGGTAATTTTCTATGCAAATTTATGACACTCGCAATGTTACAACTTTTTCTGTGTATTTTCTTTATTTCGTCATATATGCCATCACATATCTCCATTATTAAATAAACAACGGTATGAACCTAGCCCAACAAATGAAGTGGAGGAATAAAAAGCATCGAGGAGTACAAAAAATATATTTGATTGATGATATTCAAACATTTCATTCTTTCAAGCATTAATTTAATGATGGGTGAAAAGTATTAATGGATTGAATTAATAAAGCATCAAATCCAAAAGCAAAATTGTCTGTGTTCATTTTAACAGCTAGCAAGTGAAGATTTTCTAGCACAAACACTAAGAAGTTCATAATTCTAGCTTATCCTACGGTCTTTGACTATGCAATATGAACAAATTTTGATTTCTTTCCGTGTTGCATTTATGTACCAGATTAGAAACAAAACCTACACGCTGGTCATGAGGACCAATTCATAACGAATGTGATTTGATACAATACTTATTGACTGAAATATCCGAACAAATTGTACTAAATTGTAAGAAGATTGCACAGTATAAATAAGACTTACCAGTAGCAGCTCCTTGATGTCCAGTAAGTCCTAAAACGGCAGCTTGAGAAGCTGCCCCATGATTGGCGGCATTCATACCCGCCGCGGCGGCAATATTATGTGGAAGAAAAGCTGCCGCCACCGCAGCCTGTGCGTTAAAATAGGCCATTCTGCTTGCCGCCATCGTCATATGATGATGGTTGAACGTGTGTTCCGACGGGAAGCATGTGGGGGCTTGCATGTGTCTCTGAGGATAAACATTAGGCGTTATCGCCGAAACTGCTGCCGTTGGTGACCTATGATGAGAGTCTCCGAGCCCGAGGAGCTCTTGGATAGCAAAAGGCGATCGCTGCGGCATCGTTTGCGACGGTTTGTTCAAAATACTCGGAGCCGTCACGTGAACGGTGCTTTCTAGTGTTTCATTGTTCATCTTGCACTTGGTGGAATGTTTCTCAAATTTGCCAACACTCTGATGTTAAACTGTTGTTTGTTATTTTTTAGCGACGGGTGATCATAATTTTAAAATGAGTTTTTTGTTTTCAACCAAAAATCACTTTTTCACTGGAATTAAGTCCCGATCACTAAAATCACTCAAACTGCATGTACGATAAATTTTTTTGTTTACGTGAAATGGAGATCTGGTCTGGTGGTGAGATCTGTGACATTTGCATACAAGGTCCGACCGTTCTCGGTAGTGGGTGCATACTGACTACTTGAATTTGAAAAACGAGCTCCGGTGCTGAGATACTCCCTAATATTGGGTTGCAAAGGGTCCCCGACAGCTGGGTGGAGCCGTCAGTGCTACCAATGAGGACCCCACGTCGGCAGATCTCATTGGTATTTCGCTTCCGTACAATTTTCGTCCTTAGTAACTTTCGTTTTGAGTGCGGTTTTTGCCTGTTCAGTCTGGCGCTAGGTGGAGCTTTGGAGATTGGCGTTTGGGTGGCGATGAGCTCTAGGAATGGTGGTCGTAGGGTCCAGATTTCCACCGCGTCGTTTTGACAATTACTGTCAAACAATTTGTTTGCTTAATTGGAAATGATGTGTTCAATTATTATAATTGACTGTAATTAATTAGCCGTGACTAATTTACGGCTTGTTTCGGCGCTTCCCGTTTCGGCGCTAGTTCGTCGGCGTCTGTCTCGCTCCGGACCGCCACTCGATACGTTTATTTTATGTTAATTCCACACGATTTTGTTGCTCGCTGGTCTTTTTAGTGTGTTGTTGTCTGGCGGAGTTGTAGGTAGTGCCGGATTACAAAATTGCCGCCAGAACAAAACTTATTTTTTATTTTCAAAAAATTATCTGTTAAAAATGATAGATTGTTACATAACTGTATTTACATATTCACGTAATTCATACGGTACTGGTAATAATAATATGACATATTGTACAAAACGTATTGGTGTGTTACTGAATCCTATTGAACTACTATTAAAATTTAGTCACCACAAGTTCCTTTTTTATAAAAACACGTAAATAACAACGAGTACTAAAACTAGCCAATTAAAAGCAAGTATCAGTTTAGAAACATTTGATCATGCCTTTGTAAATTTTGTCTCTCTATTTCTCAATATTTTCAGCTTTAAAGAATGAGCTGAGTTTTTTATTGAGGTTGTGTGTTATACACAGATAGATAATTCACTAACCAAATCGTTGTTGAAATAGAGACCAAAATATTATTTCCTACAAAGAATGTAGGTATATTTGGGTCAAAAAATATTTGTTTGGTGTAAAGTAAGTGGGTAATATTTGTTTGACTCAAATAAACATGCTGAGTTGCAAATAATTATATTTTTCCTTTATTCCAACAACGATTTATTTGACGAATATGTCTATTTACCAAAAATATATATTTAAAATAAAATAAATGCCTTTTGAATAAGTGGTGCCGTTTTCTATTAAACCAGCAACGTGATTGTTGAGATACGAGCGAATTATGATTATTACCCGATATTGATGCTAAAAGATGAAAGAGCTATATTATCAAAAAAAAAGCGTAATTTTTATGACTCAAGTTTCCATCATATTATTATTGTGTGCCAAAACTCATTATAATGTGAAGTTATGTATTCCAGTTTTATTTCATTTGTAATCATCATGGAGCACGCTGCTTTCAATCCAGAATACCTACTTGAAGAGCTAAATACTTAGGGTGCTCTGCCAAGCACTTTCTGCCAAATGCGGTTAGCACGGCTCGTTATTATGAAAGCACATATATTTATCTAACTGACCTATTCTAAAGAAACAACTGCCATTTCGGTTTGGTACACTCATGATTTTTGGTTATACGAAAGTTCAAGCATTATTTTTTAGAAAAACTAGGTACTGTGATGTTTGGATGGTGTCATATTTCTTGCATTTTGCCCCTTCAAGAAAGTCAGCTAAACACTTGCTAAACCAAATGGGATTACACAATAGACACCCAAGTTTTTATGAAAGTACATATATCCTTCTACAATTAAGTATCTATGATTGAGAAAAAATGCTGGCCTACCATTTTTTTTTCAATTTATTTCCGGCCAGGCAAACCGCATTATTATTGCAGTATATTTTATGTGGTCCTCTATAATTAAGCAAAACAAATCATTCAGATTTAGTGTGCACTGACCCACCCAACCTTAAGTAATAATTAGACTAATTAAACACCTATCGGTCTCCATATTATTTTATATCGCACATACGAATTTTATATAGATGTTTTATGAGAGATGTTTTATGTAAACCAACATATCTGTCCTATACATATTGAAAATGATTTTAGCTAGTTTCCTTTCGTTTGATATTGTTGGAATTTGGATAGCAACCACTGAGGTACCTATATCATTTTCGTAGGTGTATATTCATTATCGCTTGGTATGAAGCGAATAATATGACAAAGCGCAAGAACGAGCGATTATTTTCATACAATAAACGAACTCTTCGTGAGACCGGGTTTGAAGATCTCACAATAAAGAATGCCGAACAAAGAAGGGCCAGGGAAGGGCCATAAGAAGACCAGAGTGAAAGGATTAGGTATTTTTATATGAACAACTAATAACACTCTTCTTTAAAAGAGATATTGAAGAAATATTGACAAATCATTATTATTGAGATTTGCAAATAAGCAAAATAAAAATAATGTAAATTGATAAGAAAATGACAATAGTATTTACTATACTTTACTAATAATTTTATAAAGAAATCAAAGACAATCGTTACTTTATTTCTTTACATATATCCTTCCATAAACAAAAAAATGCACATCCATACATAAATAAAATATCTTCAATAATTGGAAGAGAATCGCAAGACAGCGGTAGGTAGATGAATATAAAGTTACAACATGACACTTTTATCAATCCGTTTTAATTCTTTCGCCTTTAATATTTAAGTTCTTTTTTAATTTTTGTTGGAATTGTAATAACTAACTGGAATATAAAGAACTTAACATTTGTCATAGGCGCTGACAGCATATTTGGTTGTGTATTGTGTGTTTCTACGATACACAGATAGAAAATTTTGTTTATTTCAAATAAATATGCATTCACTCAAACAAAGCTAGTGTTTAAATAAAGGCAAAAAAATATTTCTTAGCGGATAAACATGCATTTGTTTGAAATTATATATATATATAAAGGAGAAAGGTATTTGTCGGGCAATTCCGTCATACGAAGATCGAAGATCGAAAATCAAAGAAGCAACCGTATACACGTGTTTCGGACTATTAGTCCTCATCAGTACGGTATAGCCAAGGAGCAAGATGGACACTCAATGGAAAAACACTCAAATGGTTCCCTATAGGGGGTGACCAATGTCGCCAATTTGGTCAATTTGGGCTATACCGTACTGATGAGGACTAATAGTCCGAAACACGTGTATACGGTTGCTTCTTTGATCTTCGATCTTCGATCTTCGTATGACGGAATTGCCCGACAAATACCTTTCTCCTTTATATCTTACCGTCGATTAACCAGCTTTCCTATATATATATATATATATATATATATTATATTATAAGGAACGAGATTTATTTTGTTCAAATAACTATGATTGTGTTGAGTGAAGGAATTATACTTTTTTAAATTAACTTGTTGCTTGAGTTCTTCTTCCAAGACCTACACATATAGTCAAGGTGAGGGTGGCAAAGCGTACGCTAATTCGGGTTCGGAACTGTGCTTTATACTGCCGATCAAACAGCCTTTTTAGCAATTTAGCCAGACGCATGACATGAACACAGGAGCAGGCTTTTATCAGTCTATTATTTATACTGAACATATTGCCGAACTGTGAGCAGAGGGTTTACAGCGCTATCTAACAATATAGTTGGATAAGGTATTCACACAAATTTTGATTTATTTGAATCAAAATATGATTTCTTTGGCGGAAGGAAATCTATTTCTAAACCAAAGCAATTATTTTAAACGAGATAAATTTCTTCTTTCTTCTTCTTAATATATAAATATATTGATTTGAATAAAAATTGTGAAAATCAAGATTTAATCAAGAATTATTTGGTGAAAAGTTTTTTTTTAATCAAAACAAAAATATTACTTACTTTAAAGGAAAGTAATTTTTGTATCCAAATATATTTATTTGACTTAAATAAATCCAAATAAATTAATCTCTACAAGCAAATAAACTAGAACTAAATATTGTTGTCGTCAAAGAAATAAGTTTTGATCCAAAAGAATAAATTGAAAATAATATCTTAAAAACTAGAAATCTCTTCTATCTGTGTAGGAGGTAGTATATTTATTGATGTTTCTTGCAAAAAAAAAATATTAGTTCTAGCCTATTTCAAAATGTTATCATTTTAACAGTTACTAAAGGTTCGTCTGCAAACGGGCTTTTTATTATTGTTATCCAACTTTTTTTTTTCACTGTGAAAACAAAAACAAGGGAAATACATTGGCCCGCGATAGACATGATTTACTGGGTAGGAGTTGATGAAATAAAATATTATTAATTTATTACTTATATTTATTATCAATTCATTATTAAAAATCAATATTTGATTCGCATATTTGCTTAAATATTAATCAGACTTTTTTATTTATTTTTTACTATTTATTTTTGAATTTTTGTAATGTATGTATCACCCATTGTCACTTTGTATGCCCTCTGGCCGGATACGACACATAAACGACCGGAAAAAGGCATTTCAAGAAAATATAGGAATAACCAAAGAAATAATGTTTGCGTCCTGCCACAAATTGCACCCTGCCAGGGGAGTGACGACAGTCACCGTGCTAAACACGGATAGGTACCACGTTGTTCCATGACTCTAACTGACCAATGAGAGAGTTTTGACGCTTTGCGAGAAACAAAAGCTCATCATATCATGTCACAATTTTTTTTGTAACCCGAAAAGACCTGTTATTGTAGAATCACTCAAATACACAAAGGTTCCTGGTTCAAATCTAAGGGGTGACTGTTTTTAATTAAATTTAAAAGTTATTAAGTACCTAATGGTGATACATATATGTGGAACAAATGATGACGACACACATGTTTGATGTAAGTATGTGTCGTCGTCATTTGTTCTTTATATTTTTTTGTTGAATTAATATTATTTTTTTGTTGATTAATATGATGCGCTAAAATTATATTTAGAGCACTGATAATAATACGAAAATGAATCAAAATCCGATGAGATTTTTTATATCAATAAAAAAAATATTTAATTAAATTAGAAACACAATAAGGATTTAAACATCGTTTGCAAGAGATTAAACATTATTGTTGTGGTGCTGCTGCATTGCTATGACTATAAAATAAAATTTATTCTATTTGACCTAATCTTCATTTTCTTAAAGAATATAAAATAAAGTATACAGTATAAAGTATACAAAATACGCTAAAATGTGGTTATACATCTATCTAAAATATCTTAGTATCTTTTTTTGTAGGTACAGCTGACTCAGGCAACACGGGTACGGTGTTGCAGACATGCCGCGGAATTACTTTCCAATAATCCTTGGAAATGACATTGTCAGCCTTCCTCTTGACCCGTCAAATTAGTCCTGATCTTATGTAGTCGCTTATCGTCCTCTTCCTTATGTAGTCGCTTATTGCTTGAATGCTGCCAGCATCCTTAATTTCACCATTTTTCCCTAAAGTGGTGTTTCTTTACTCCTATTTTGTTTATTGCCGCTTTTAGTCCATCCCACTTTCACCGACTGTTCATTGCTTTCTTCTAGTGTTGTATCGTCATGCCGATCTTTAATTTTTGGATAATGAAGAAAAGTAGAAAAAAAAATTACTTCTGAAACCATTGAAAATACAACTTCAAAATTACGTTCTTGTTTTAAGAATTTAGTGTAAGAAATACAAATGAAAAAGGAGTGAAAACAACAATAATTTATAACTGTTTTTAATAAAAAAAAATTAGTTGAAGTATATTTTTGTTGTTGTTGAGGAAACATGGAACATGGAATTGAACTCTTGAACTGAACGTGGAAAATAGATAATATGTAAAAGCTTGTCATATTTTTATTTCGGCATACTTCTAATGAAACCTACTACGTATACGTCACACTTTTAGCCCAAAGATTCATAAAACGATTCATTTCAAACGTTTTCAATTCAAGTTAATGCTGTGTGCGTCGCTAAATATGATTACGTATCGTCATAAATAATTGCAAACGCCTTGTAAAGATATCGACTCAAGATAGGTACTACCCGCGCCAAAAAAAGTCGTACAGCTAAGTTTGACATGATGTAATTCTGGCTTGTCAACTTGACAGTTAGTGCATGTTTCATACCTATGATGAATGTCAGAATGACAGCGAATAGGTTATAAAAGAACGATTTACAAAGCTACAAGGTGTACGACTTTTTTTTGGCGCGCATAGTACCTACTACCAATAAAATAATTCAACTCTAAACGTTTACAAAGTTTCAGATTCGGCTTATCCTCGATCGCCCAGTAAGAGCTATGAGGGCACATAACTGTCACAGAAATAGTTGTAAAACTTTAGAGTAGAAACATAGCTGGAGAATTGGGAGATGTATTTTTTTTAAATTTTTGGATAGTTCCTCACCATAAAACTTGTTTTTCTCAATTTAACAGCCTTTGAATTGTTCATGGTTCATGTTTGGACACACGTTGATTAAGTACTGATAGTCCAGAAGTCAGAGGTAAAAAATAAACCGTGGATTGACCAACTGCTATTCTCCTAACACCATGTAAGCATCAGTTGCATTTTCAGGTCTCTTCAGTAATTAGATAATCTGCAATTATAAAGTTATTTCTCAGGTTTTTCTTCTTCTCCTACCAATATACGTTATTATAGGAGGAATTATAGGAAGGAGATCAACGAAATGATGTAATGCAAGGTTTGAAATAATTTAACTCGTCTTTCATTTAAGAACAAATACACAGGTTTTAATACGTTATGATATTAAATGGCTGTCTCTTGTGAGGTGGAAAATTAAATTCATGAAGCTTAACAATATCTTCGTTGTCGTTCTCATCCCCTTGAAACACCATTTCCATGGGAATTGTATGATAGAGCTTGCTATTCCCGAGATTATCGCAAAAAGACGATAAAAATAAACGATGCAGTGCATATTTTTTAATTATATTTTCAGAATTATATGTTTACCAATCGCAGACACCAATAGAAAAAAGTTGGATGATCCAAACTACTTCCACCAAGAACTCTCTAACCCCTGGACTATGATAGATGTACGACGTTATTAATTGGAATTCACTCAGTTATAGATACAGAATGTTTAAAACTGAAAATATAGAGAAAAATTGACAACAATTCTTGAATAGTATTCATCGAACCTGTAATAAAATTACTAATAGCAAATTAATAATAATAATAATTATAATAATAATAATAATAATCCACGCCTTAACATCCCCCAACAGCTTTCGCCAATACGGGGGCATCGGCAGGCCCGAATTATCATTATTATGGCCCGCGTCTGTGGCACGTCTTACGTTGTTTGGCTTTCAGCATTCGCCTGGGAGTAAAGGAAAACCACAGAAAAACCTTTACTCTGAAAGCAGGGCATGAGATTCGAACTCACGCCCCCCAGACTGATAGCCAAGCGCTAATAAACAATAAACAAAAGGCGACAACATTAGTTGGAATTGACATACGTATCTATGACTACATCATCCCTAACATGATACACACCAATGATTATCATGACAGGAGGTTTGAATAATGAACTCATTATTCAATCGTACTGTCATCATGTTACGAACGTACTTTCAAAGTCTGTCAAAACGTACGTGGATGACAGTTATTTGATAGTTCGCCTCGCCACCATTCACAAATACATTTAAAATATTTGATATAGTGGAATTTATTAGTCGTAGATAAAACGTCGTATTTGACTCGCACACAATGGATATAAATCGCTCGCATGTTTACACGCTTAATTATGTGCTCGTCAAATAATATACTATAATAGGTTTCACTTAGATATCGAGAGAGAATATTTAAAGCCAATAATACACATTAATAAATTAAAACAATGAAAATATTTCTCGTTTTAAAACTGATCATCAGTTAGTGTAAAATAGTGAGTCAATCCTGTAAAGTTATTAATCGTATTCTCCAATACGGAGATCACTCAATAGTTCATTCAGTGCCAAATAACATCCTTACCTTTTGTGTGCAAAATCATTGTGATTATGCCTTAGTTATAGTCTCACGGTTATATTTAATTCTGACATTTTTGATAGTTAATTGGAATCTATACATCTCCCTAACTATATCAACTACCTATACTAAATGGACTATACTAACAAAATAATATTACGTACACATTTAAAAATTTCGAACAGTTTAAGTAAATCCACATAGATTTCGTCGAAAATATACTCATCATCCGCACACCTGCGTTAATTAACGAATACGTCCTTCTCAATATAACGACGCAATTATAATCCATCGGCATTGGAGTGAATGGCGGTGGACGGATGGCCGTGGGGGGTTTGGGACGTAAGGGGAGAGGGGCCACGGTGCACTGAAAGAAGTGACGTTGTGCAAATGAAACGCGACACCGACCATCTTTGAAAGCGAGCTGTGGAACCTGCCTCGGAATAAAGTACTTTTCGAATCGGCAAATCAAAACAAAGGCCTGTGGGCTGGCATAATTAAAAATTCTCACTGAGTAGGCCATGCCAGTTTTTCCATTGGAGGTTTTTGCCGGAGCGGATTTTCCCTTTCTGTCTCATCGTCGCTCGCGATTTTTCTTCCTCCTTCGCCCTAGGTGCATTCATGGCTGCAGCAGTTGCACCACAGGCGCGTCTCCAGCATGATGGAAAAGCGCTAGAAAAGGGCGGCAAATGGGAAATCTCGGAAATGTCTTGCGATCGCAGAAAGGGAGATTCATCATTCTCATACATGTGCAAAGGAATTATCCAGATGGAGATGATCATTTCGTTCTTTGATCCTTGCGCTCTCCAACCGTCGGAATTGCATAGGTACATGCATGTGAAACATCAAGCAATGCTTCATATCTTCTAGTGGAACGCCGTTATGTGCTATTGTCTGTTTACATGTACATTTTTGTTGCTTTTGCCAAATATTATTTGAATTCATAAGACAGACAAATAATGTAATTATCCAATTAAATTAACATTCACCAAACTTAAACGATCTGTAGAAAACGGACAAGTTAGAAGGTCTCGCCTGTCAATGGTTTTGTTTCATCAAATTGGTATTTGCATTACTCAAAACGCCGCAATCGGTGCGGTTGGCCTGGTTTTCAAATCAACATACGTTGCCATATCACAATGTTACAATGTTAAATAGAGTTCGTATAGCAATTTAAATTTGAAGTAATCATAATTGTAAATCGCAGGTATTCTCCATTTATCTTGTTCCTTTTTAAATATTATTAATAATAGCTCGAAAGCTATAGCTAGGTATTGAAAATCGTTATGTTTTCTGTAAAGTTTACGTATACATCTCTAGTGTCTCTACTGCGTTTTTTCAAAGGTCTAGCTGTAGTAATTTTAGAAATAGATGTTGTTTTGACGCGTTGGTAGAAAAACTTAATAACCTCATCATATACATTTAAAAAAATATTCATGAGACACTTAAGTATACCCCTTTCAAACGATACCACCCCACACATGATTGAATACAAAGTTTTTTTGTGTCAAACTTCCCTCTACAAATTTAGTGGCAAACTATAATTTTGTGTGCCCCATAAATAAAGCAAATTTCAGTTTGACATCTTTATTTAGATTGACGTAAGGTTTCCGTTTATTTATTAGTAAAAATATTATTTTTCTTTCCATTTATTAAAATGGATAATGCATAAAGGCATCACTGACATATTAGATATCTTTAAGCATAGACTTTGAATGTCCATAAATAGACAATAGATAAATATTGACAATTGAAAATTGGGAAATTAGTGTTAACTCAACTCATCCGCAATACTGACAACGTTTCTTCATAACAGGTTTCTTGTGAACTTAATGTCTCACCATGACAGCACTCGGAGTCACCTACTGTACTTCATCTAATGAAAGCAGATGTCCAAAGTGTCTTGGTTTCTATCCAAAAAAGGAACAAATGTGTTTAGGCTTTTGATGTGACATATAAAGTTTGAAAATTAGGTATTTGAATTTAAAACTTAAACAATGCTTTATTGCTGCCAACCAATGAAAAAATCACGATCTACGTTCACCCGGTATGTACTTAAAGGTATTATTAATTTATTTAATTCCAATTTGGCATAATCTTGTCGGATGTTGGGTAGTGACTGATGCGTAAACATAAACAAATACCTTGAATGGAATACCTTTCATCTTCCTTATGAATTAGGTAGTATTGGTAAGCGCTGATATGATGACCTGCTATTGGACCAATTATTCGAGGATAACTATTGACGAATGAGAATATCTTATAAGTTTATAAATATTTTGATTAATGATTAGAAAGTCAGAGAATAGTTCTAAAATGTTTTGTTTGTTTGAGTTTGAGAAGGTTATGCTATCTTTCATACTTTGCATTGTTCTTTTTTGTCATCTAGCATTAAGAAATTAACAGAAAATCCAAAAACGAACAAATTTGCAAGTAAATATGTATGGTTAACATTTCGATGAAGGTTCATATATATGATTTTTGTCCAATTTAAAACAATGCCGGCTAAAAACTAATTACCAGAACACCGGTCAAATTATTAAAACAAATTATCTTAAACCCCAACGATTTGAATAATTGGGCAACAGCGGGCTTTTGTTTTATTATTGATTGACGCGAATGATAGGTACAATAGTAAATAAATCGATTATACAAAATCGATTTTTATATTTAATTAAAATCGACTAGTTCATTTGTTACTTTAATTGATCTAATATTATTTCATTTTGATTTTTAATCAATAATTGATGTCAATCGCTTAGTTATCATCCACTTACGATTTAATTTTATTTATAATTGATTGCGTTTACCCGGGCGCTCGCATTCGATCAATCTGAAGTTTATTATGGTTTGTAGATATATCGGCTTATTTACTAGCAGACCTATACGTGTCTGTATTGAGTATTGAAAATTGTCAACGTCAACTTGACATGATATGACGTTTATAAGTTCGAATCAATCGGATGCGAGCGTCCAGCCTAAACGCAGTAATTGAAATTCGAACATCCTGGTGCCAAAGTGGTTCCATACCTTACCTCCCATATAACAAATTTTTCAAAAGAACCGGGTACCTCAACAGTGAAAGAAAATACGAATCATATTACAGGTTCGGTTTGATAAACACCGGAATAATATATTACATTACAAGAGCTGCAACTACCATATTAAGGACGAGGGGAAAGTTAACATACGAACCGCGAAACGGCGAGTTTTGTTGTTTTCCACGAGTACGTAATATGCGTTACAGCTCGAGTATTGTACATAATTTTACCTACGACCGACAATTTCAATAAATTGTATCAAAAATGACAAACAAATACAGGTAAGGATATTTGACGGTTAACCAATCAATGTATTCGCGCGACATCTGTTGCAACTACGGAGAACTTTGTCTGAACTGTTGACCGAAAATTCCAATACAAATTCAACATAAATTATCCCGTGCATGTAATATATGTTACACCTCTAGTATTTCACTTACCTACGACCGAAAATTTCAATAAATATAAATTGTATCAAAAATGACAAATAAATAATCAAAAGATTCGCGCGACATCTGTCATTATGACATTATGTCGTGCGTTAAAAACAAACGCACAGCCAAAAGCACACGTTTGCTATAAGCGATATACGAGCTAAGCAGTTGCGTGACGTAAGGGACATTTACACATACGGTCGTAGGTAAAATAATTTTTTCTACTTTGCGTTCGTTATAAACTCATAACGAAACTGCTTTTGGTGTCGTTATGAAAACACTAGATCACAAACTTTTAGTAACTTTTAGTTTTCCCAGATTGATGACATTGACGTCAAGTGCATGGGCGCCGTTACATATGGGCAGGGGGGGGGGGCAAGCGCCACCCCCCCTGGATTTCGAACCCAACTACCGCTACGCGAAAAACGAAAAGATAGGAGTGGTCGAGAAATTTGTGATCGATCTTTGATCACAATTGAAGACTGATAAATAGATCTGATCGATAAATCGGTTATTATCATATTAGATGGATCTTTTGATCATAGATCAGGTTGATCTTTTTCATCAGATGGATCTCGCATATCAAACCGATGTATTTATTTAACAGACAGGTCAGTCGCCGCCCGGCCTGTGTGTAAAATATTTTCGCGGCTAGGCTTGAAAGCGGGCAATTAGAATCTCTCGTGTCCCCACAAAGATGCAAAAATGACATTTATATTTTATATATTTCACTATATATTTTATAGTGAAGGATGAAAAAAAAAATTACTAGATAAGTGATGACTATTCCGATTATTATCGGCTATTGTCACCAATGTCAGTTTTATTAGATATTGCGATATTGCCCTCTCGTAACAGTCGCGAAAGAGCCACAAGATGGCAAGATACGGTATCCAAATTTTGCGCTGCAGTCCAAAATAAGTATTGTTGTATGCACTTTCATTTGATCGTACTTATTAGTTTCCATTACTTCGCAATTTTTGGCACTGCTGAGCAGTTTATCTTAATTACACTGGGTGTTAAACTAATAAGCGTAGAATATATAGACAAGGTATAATAGTCAACTTTTGGTACTAGATCAAATTTTGATAACGAACTCATGTCCCGATAGACGCCGTTTAGAAACTTCAGAGAGCCGGAATATTGTACCAACTTTAGAAATTGCTTTAGTAAAATCGGTTGTATAAACTATAAAGTATCATAGAATATCGTTGTATAAAATCAAATAATTTAAAAAGATTTATAGATAACCCATTATTGGCTAAAATTGGTACTAAAATTACAAAACTTCGATTAATGAAAAGGGAGTTTCAAAAACGTTAAATAATAAAAAATTTCACATAAAAGTTGTTTGGTATTAAGATGGCCATCCTATGATACATGACAATTGATTCTCTATGCTGTTTGTAATATTGGTACCATTTTCTGACTCCCTCCAGCGTTGACACAATACATTTCCGTACATGAGTTCGTTCAAAAGTTAGTAGTTGACCTAACATTGTCGCCTTACAAGTGTTCAAGTATAATAGTAAAATAAAAAAATATTATTTCGTCGTCGATTATCCTAAACACATAATTTTCAAATTAATCCACTTTTCACTACATTTAGTCATTATTTCTAGTTAACGGGGTAAATTTTAAAATAATATTGTTGCCTTTTTATTGTTTATCAATTTGTTATTAAGATATTGTATCAGATTCTCGATGACCACGAGCTAGAAAGTATTATAGGAAATTAACAACAATGTCTCCTAACGTATTAAAAAGTAATAAAAAGGCTACAATATTGGTTGAAAATTATACAAAATCTTAAATTCTAGAATAAGAGTTCAATGATTCAGAAACAAAATATATTTACAAATAATTATAAATTAAAAATATTAATCCCACATTAATAAACGATATAGAAAGACGGCAAAATGACTTGAAATTCAATGAATATCAATATATAATAAGTAAGTGTTGTCGAGCATACAGGGATCACGATCATGGATGCCTATTAACACACAAAAATGTGAACAAAAACATTTCACTACCTTAAAGCGATAGAGATTTCTCACAGAGTATGCAAAATAACACAAGACGAAAATGCTGCAAAACAGTTAATAGCATAGTACTTAATATTGCGTCACCATTTAATACGAAAAAAAATTTTGCCCCCCCCCTGGAACATTTTCTAACGGCGCCCATGGTCAAGTGCCAAACAAGGCTGCCATCTCAATCGCTATTGGCTAGCGTCAATCGTATTTATGAATTTTACCACAAATACCAACTGTTGAATATAAAACTACGCTAGATTGTAAGATGACAACCACAATTTTCGAAATTTATGTAAAATTAATGTCGCAAAGTAGAAAAAATAGTATATAACACTCGCTTTATAAGACGTGTTGGCGCACTCGTTCCATTTAGGCACTCCTCGCTACGCTCGTCGTGCCTAAAACAACTCGTGCGCCAATTTTTGTCTTATAAAACTTGTATTATAATATACTATATTTCAACTATCCAAGCTTCTACTTCCACATTTTCGTAGATTTGTCGCCGTTATTAGTTTTATTTCAGCTCTTCACTTTTGAATACTTTGTAACACGTTACTCAAATCTTGCACTGTTGGAACTAACTAAAATTCACGTGTTTGATTGAAAACACAATTTAATAAAGAAGCTATCAATATTGTAAATATGTATTTCCAAATTTAAATTGTATAGTAGAACACAGAAACCATTAAAAAAAGAGGACTTGGAGGAAATCCTACAATAAAGGAGAACGTTAAAAGAACAGTAATAAAAAGGAAGACAGCCCTTTGAAAAGGAGGAATGCCCTCTCTAAACGAGGACGGTTTGTAACCTTAATTATTGTACATTAATCCTTGTACATTAACGGGTTGTATGTGTGAATCTTTTGATAAATGTATTATACCAACAAGTATTTTATTAAAATTTGCAACTTTGATAACTCCGGACATCCTGTATCGAAGAAGAAAAACGCCCCAGCGACATACAGGTACCGGATTAGTTAAATTTAGCCAACAGATCATTATTCTTAAGTTCCGCTCCTTAATTTGTGATAATAAGTGATCGTTAATTATTTTTAAGATCAATTATTTTATATTAACGGGCGGGCTATGCGCTAATGGAAATTTCATTTAAACTAGGGTCCGAAAGATTTAGTTTATGATGATTAATGGCTATCTACATAACTAACTTAGTTACTCTCAATCAACTAAAAATAAGTACCTAACTATAAAATGTAAACCTTATTGAGTTCGTTCCTTTTTCATTAAAGTTACACAATTTAGGTTTACTGGATTCTTTGAAATATTAATATACGGTTTCCATCAAAATCGTAATCTAATCTTGTCTCCAAACCCGGATTCTCCGGTACTAAATAAGGTGCACTTTACGTTAACTCGTTGAAATGAATTGCTGATTGGGAAAATTTATGGTTAAGTCCGGAGACTCCTCTTGTGGGAACGAGAACGAACGCTTTCAAATATGGATAAGAACTTTCTTGCGCTGCGGCGCGGGGCCTTCGAAAATGGAAAATTAATTTAAATCTACTGTACCGCATCGGCTGTAAATCTGCTGAGAGCGGGGCTTTTCTCGGACGCATAATTTGCGTTCATTCATGCCCTCCGCCATTCCCTTGGCTTAATCTACGCGAATCTTATACTTTGCCCAGCTCTAGTCGTCCCAAGGGGCTGTTTATTAAGAATATTACATCGGCACGGGCGTTTCAATCGTCCAGAAATGATTAGTCGTCAAAACTGGACGCTTTGCTAAGAATTCTCATTATGCGGCACAGACGGGTTGTTTAAGATTATTTCCTGATGGGAAATCTTAAGTAATTTAAGCAGGTATTTCTATTTCAATTATTTTTTTAATTAGCTCGTATCGGTAGACATATGGTCCATATGGTACAGAGTAGATTTCAATTGCTCAGACTATTAAAGATGTGAGTCATTGTGTGGACAGTTTGGTTAATTGTCTACCTTCTACTAACGAAGTTCTGGTTTCCAATAGCATGCTGGGCATTTTTCAACAATTTGTCTTTACGTGCCTGTCAAGGCAGGCACATAAATTCCTCTGTCACTGTTTTAGCAGGTGTTGATATTTTCACATACTACCTGCAGATTGTATTTTTTGTTCATGTAAATCCGAAAGGGGATGCGGAAGTTTGCACAATTTAAGCTTTTAAGTGTCCAGGAGGATATGTTCTATTTATAATAAATAATTTCCGAACTACTTGCTTTAATGTTTTGATACTAAAATTATTTATTATTATTTATTTATTTTAAATTTGCAACAAAAATTTACATAGTTTGTACGTTATTATGAGTTTTCCTTTTACATTTAGATAATATGTAAATAACAACACATGTGGTTTCTTTAAAATTTTACGGTTTACATGCAAGATGAGAATATTGAAAATGTCCTGATCCACATCTTATATTGTTGACATTAAAAACCGGTATTATAAACGTCGAATACGATTTTACTACGACGAACTATATTTTCACAATAGCCAAATCCCATTGCAAAAAAATCCTTCTTCTACTTTTTGTCAAAACAGATATTGTAAAACGTCATAGATAATAAAACAATACATTATTAGATCCATCAATTTTTCAAAAAATATTGATGATAGTTAAAGGGGCTCCAGCATGATAGGCGCAATATTTCCCTTCGAGTGGTGTAGTAATCTACAGGATTTAAACCAAATTTTGCATTAAACAGCCTCTATAAGATATAATGATGTACAAAACATTGGGTGGTATGAATAAAAATGAGTACATACTTTATGCTCAATATTTTGAAGAGAATACTCCAAGTCATAGGAACAAAAGTCTGGAGAAGATGCTCACTGTACAAATACTTCAAATTATTATGTGTGAGCACATACTCTCGGGCTATCGGCCCTCGCGCTTTTAAGTCGCCCGAGGGTATCAACATCAAGTAATGCCCGAGGTACCTACAAAATTTTATGTCCTACAATAGTTTTGTTCCTCCGTCTGAATAATATTAATACATATTTTGACGTTATCAAGTAACATTCGTATCTACGGAGTTGAATATCAATACAAACAATTCGAAGTTGAGTGACAATACAGACAATTGTCAAACTTATAACGTTAATCGCCAATAATTGACATGACGATTTAAAATTTACAGTTTGAATGACAAATATTTGATATATTTGACATATAACCATGGCAATCCTTTATGCCCTAGGGCGCAGTCAGAATCTTTATTGCCCTAGGGCGCAAAAAGAAGATATTTTCATCCCGGTATCTAAGATGTAAAATGTCACTTTATGATCATTTAGGACATCACATTTTATACGTCAATTCTAAGGAGAATGTAGAGTGCCTTGTAAACCGTTCTTTTTGTGAAAAGTTGTGGGTAAGAAAAGGTGGTGCGTTCTCAAATTGATAAAATAAGAGTGTTTTT
This sequence comes from Aphodius sticticus, assembly GCA_963966075.1. Lineage (NCBI taxonomy): Eukaryota > Metazoa > Arthropoda > Insecta > Coleoptera > Scarabaeidae > Aphodius > Aphodius sticticus. The sequence continues at coordinate 20,025,010 of OZ014512.1, forward strand.
ACGATGTTTGAACAGATATTAAGTAACTTGAAACTTATGATATTATTGGAACTGAAAGTGGTTAGGCGTTTTTGACAGATTCTCTCCACAGAAAGTACGTACATACGTTGTACACCAGTACCAAAGAACTTCATCAGTGTTTCAAGCTCAGTTCAAGCTCTACTGTGAGACTTTTTCAAAGATTCTATAAAAATCATGTTCATTCGTTATACTTTTTATACATTCTCAAAAAATAACTGTTTTGAAGTCTTGTCCAATAACCTGTGACGTATATTGAAAGCACCTGCTCAACATATTAGGACCATCTGCTCCATGTATTAGAAGCATGCTTATACATGTACTTATCTCAGCTAATTTGCTTTTATTCATACAAACTGGAGCATAAAGTCGTTCCTTATAATCATGGTTATATGTACACTGTACACTGTACATAGTGTACATACTCAAGGATAAACTCAGTTTTATCCAGATCACCCATTGTTTTGCATACATACGACATTTAAGGTATGTTATTACCAAACATGAAACTGTTAGCTTCAATAATAGATATTCACTTTGAAACAAAACATCGGAAATGAAGAAAACAGTAGGAACGTTAGGGCCGAGTAGAATCTGATTCTCAAGCTTCAAATATTTAAAATAGTTGATACTCAAAAATTTCTAATGGTGTGACTTCCGTCAGACATCTGTGTACATTGTGTAAAGAAAATAAATGGTATAGTATATCCTATGAACTGTGAGAGTGACTGACCGTTTAAATTCGTAACTTTTTTTGCAGGACCTCAATTTGTTTCTTTATATAATGAATTCCTGGGAAATTTGAGACCGATCAAATCGAGAATAAGTGTAATTTAATCATATGAAAAACAAACATTTTTATGTTTTTCTATTACCGTATTACACAGTTATTAACGTAAGTAGATGAGTCTAAATACCAGAGTATTTCACATATTTCTAAGTACTTAATTCGTCAAAAATAAGAATAACAATAATCTAAGCCAAGTGACTACACTGCCCAAAAATTAATTACGAAACTAGTGAAATTTGGTTCTGGCATGAACCAATGCAACCATTTTTGCACTCAATACAAACTCAGTTTAGAATGTCTGTCCTCATATTCTGATTTCGCTAAAGAAATAATGGAAGAATAATCACTACAGCGTAGATGATTGTATTTTTGTCAAATTAAGTACTTGGAAAAGGGCGAAATGCTCTGATATCTGCACTCAAACGTTACTTTACTTCTACAACTTTTATGATTTGTATAAGGGAGGTTAATGATTAATGTATTATAGTGTTGAAGGAAGAAAAACGTGTATTCATAAATTCGTCCGATTCTGGCGTAGCCACTTTTCCGGCTCCTTCGCCTAAAAATATAAACAAACTTTTCTTATAGTTACCAACAATTATCAGCATCCTCAAAACAGTAGAACACAATGATGTTCTTTTTTAAATTTTAATTAAATGTATTGTAGGAAATAAACAAATGAGTGGACTCTCCGTAACTCAAAATTACAAATAATAGAAAAAAAGCATGAACATTTGTTATTAACGAGTTTGTAGATAATCAACTTATTTAGCTTTCTTATTTCATTATACGTACTATTATTTTATTATTCAGAACTATTACTATGCGAGTTTAGTTCTGTTAAGCAATCCTACAACCAACTGTTCAACGTCCAACTTTGAAATGATAATTGGTACTGATTAAACTACACGACGTACAAACACTACTACACAACAATAGACATTTTCTTTATTGAATAGTAGTACTAAATCTATTAGCGAACGCACCCTTTAACTAACTATTGTACATAATTAGTTAAATTATTTGAGAACTCTGTTAAGCAACAGCTTGTGCGCACAATATATTGGATTTTATAGTGGATTTCCTGTGTTTATCAATCAACTGAAATATGATCGTACCTATACAGCAGCGCGCTCGGTCAAATTTGCACTCAAACAAGAATCAAGAGAAAGCCATAATAGCTGTCGTCTTAATAGATTGACAGGGGTTTTGTGTAAAGTTAGAAAACGTAAAATTGTCGAGTGCGTAATATACAGAGTTACCTAGTTCACTATACCGGTATGCATCCAGCGGTACTCTATTGTTTCAAACTATGATGCAATGGATAACCGTGACACAATGGTGTCGAGTGTTTTTGAAAATTTATGGAAATTGTGATGTGTTGTAATCGCGTTAGAGCTGTTAATAGGAGGTATTAATTATCCTAGGTAGACTGAAAAACCATATAATTTTGGTGAAGCAAGGTGAACACTTTCGAGATTGAGGAACATACATTTCATTTGTAATGTGAGTGTTGCACTATATCCACGTTAATATGCAAACATCGTAATCTCTAATATTGTAATGTCGATAATGAAGAAAGTATACCCTTTGATTGGTTTCCAGTTATTAAATTTTCATTTTAATTTTACATGTTCTCTCTAACCATCAATCAAATTGTGATTAATTTGTGATAATTTGCTTTGCGACAACTATATAAACGCTCTGAAACTGAATGTAAAAGCTTCTGAGAAAGATTTCAGATTACACTAATTCGTAATTGCTTGGCGGATTTTGTAATTGATTTACCGATATAACAACCAACACAAAAGAAGACAATTATCATGTTATATATATATAGTGTCATGTTTAGTTGTTGTTATTTTTCTTTACAAGCTATTGCAAAGTATATAAATATAAATAAATAATATTATGGTTTTTCCATATTATGTCTTGTCGTTAAAAATCAAAACTGCTCATTAAATTTACTTTTGTTCTTAACCAGACGTTCAGTATTTTTATGTTCTTATTATGCTAAACATCTAGGTAACATCGCGAAGAAAATAAAGAATCCAACGCCACAAAAAATGTGAGAACTTATATACCTATATTTTCCGCGACCGCACGTAGGTACTAAGGTTGCCACCTTTCGAAACCTTGTTGCCACCTTTCGACACCTTATCACGACCACAACTTGAGGTGCGCGAAGGTACTTACTACTTTATGTTGTTCAATCATTCCATATGTACGTCAAATACACATACTGCCCTCCAAAGGTAAAGTGCCGTATGTACAAAAAAATTAAGAATTGAGCTATTGTTGTTTTTGTACTCTACAAGGTATACTTTCTCATATTTATTATAAGAAAGTACCAAAAGGGCCTTATATTCGATCAATTTTAAAACACGTTTTGCCGTATGTGCACTTTTTGTGATATAATACTACGCTAAAACGCGGCAAGTGCAATATACTACGGTAAAACGCGGCATGTGCACGTACATACGGCGTTTTACCATTGTATTTGCACATGCCGCGTTTTAGCCTAGTAACATGGAATGAATTTTGTACTTGCCGCGCGCGCCGCGTTATCTTGTCATTTTTGACAATTCTCATTTTGTGTTGTATATTCGTTATTATTGACTGAACAATCAGTGTCGCGCGGTTTAACATACGAATATGTTGTCTCAAAACACGGTAACCGCGAATTTACAAGAATATAGTAACTTAATACTTCCAGTACCGTCAGAATTCCAAGGTAGATCATATTTATTATTATTTTTATACCCCCCACATTTAATGTGGTGAGTGTATTTTGAGTTTGATTCAACATTTGTAACACTCATAAGGAGGCGTGGCAGATATAGACTTACCTATATACAGGGTTAGCCAAAATTACCGGAACGCCCAAATAATTCTACAACGGTAAAAAATTTCAAAAAAAAAAACAAACAAAAGTTTTTAGACTTTAAACAATCCATCGTTCAAATATATTTTGAATATACAGGGTGTTCATTTTATTATAGAAATCGCGTAAATTTTGCTTTTTTCAAATGGAACACCCTGTATCTTTTTACGTAATTCTCCATCGGTAAAAAAATTTCAAAAAACATTCAAACAAAAGTTTTTGACATTAAACAAGCTATCATTAAAATATATTTTTAATATACAGGCTGTTCATTTTTTATGCAAATTTGGTTAACTTTTTTTTTCAAATGGAATAACCTGTATATTTTTACATTTTATAATTCTAAGACCATTTTTTATTGAAGGCACTTTGACCTCTGAACGCTATTTAGCTCTACTTCAAAATGAAGTAATACCCCATCTCCTAGTTATATTCAACGAAGATCTGAATAATATTTGTTTTCAACAAGATGGTGCATTACGGTGTCCAAGTTCGGAATTATTTAAATTCAATTTTCCCGCAGAGGTGGATTGGAAGGAGAGGATCCATTGAATGGCCACCTAGGTCGCCGGATTTACAAATACTGGATTTTTCTATTTCGGGCCACCTAAAGTCCAAGGTTTACACCAATAGGCCGCAAAATATTGATGCGTTGAAGCAGAGGATAGTGGACGAAGTTCAGAGTATTACTGTCGATCATTTAGACAACTGTTTACGGGAATTTGTTGATAAAGGTTGGGGCATTGTCAAGCCGCTCAGGGATGGCAGTTTGAAAATTTAATTTAATTGTTTTGTTATTTTTTCTTCACATTGTTATTATTTATCCGTTCGGCTAAAATAAATGTTTTGGAGTTTTGATTAATTGCTGATAATTAAAAAATGAATCAATTTATAAAAACCTACTTGAAAAAAATTCTTAGAATTAAAAATGTACAGGACGTTTAATGAGAAAAAGGAAAAGTTTTCCATACTTCCATAATAAAATAAACACCCTGTATATTAAAAATATATTTGAACGATAGCTTGTTTAAAGTAAAAAACTGTTGTTTGAATGTTTTTTTAAATTTTTTTACCGATGAAGAATTATTTGGGTGTTGCGGTAATTTTGACTAATTTTAATTAATTACTTAAAACTCAAAAATGATGCATTTTATAAAAAAATTATTTTAATAAACAATGTCCAGAATTAGTGCTAAAATTATAAAATGTTAAAAGATACAGGGTGTTCCATTTGAAAAAAAAAAATGTACGCGATTTCTATAATAAAATGACCACCCTGTATATTCAAAATATATTTGAACGCTGGATTGTGTAAAGTCTAAAAGCTTTTGTTTGAATTTTTTTTTGAAATTTTTTACCGTTGTAGAATTATTTGGGTGTTCCGGTAATTTTGGCTAACCCTGTATATGGAATTGATCAGAATTGAAAACCGAATCGATTTAGATATGTCCGTCTGTCTGTCCGTCTGTCTACACGATAACTGCCGTAATTTTGAAGCAATTGATCTGAAATTTGGTATACAAGCTTATCTCTTAAAAAGTACGGACAAGTTGGTGAATGAGCAAAATCGGTTCACCAGTTTTTGTTTTTTTTTATTTATTTTTTTTTATATTTTACGGTGGGGGTATTTTAACTTCAGCACGGCTGAAGATAATTTTCTTACTAGTTAAATTTAATTTCGAAAGTTGAGCAATTTAAATAAAGTTGGTGTGATTCTAATTCTGTCTTAATGCCAGAAATTAAATATATATTATATTTACTATAATATGGATAATATTCATGAAAATTTTAAGTTTTTATTACTTAAAAAATGCGTTAAAAATACAAGGTACCCTTGTATTGAATTATATAACCTTAATGTTAAAATACAAATCTGATACTGCACTTTAATAAATCTGCCTGCATTATTACAAAAAATATGTTTTTGGGTGGCGAATTGATATTCTCAGATGCAGCTGTTTACACTGGTTACAAGAATATCTGTATAACTAGACTGGCCGTACCGTGTTTCTTTCATTTTAAACAGTGTGCTTTCAATTGTTTTACAACCTGTCCTTAACTGAAAGTGTTTCATTCAAAACACTAATTTTCATATTTAAATTTCAATTTTCATATCTTAAAAAGAATAAAAAAAAACTCGGCGAAGCCGTCTGGAAATAATTAATGTTCGAGTCTCGATGATTAATCGCTCTTTTTAATATACTTGTTGGTTAAATAACTATAACATTACTGGTAAGAATCTGTGATAATTTCATGTAGGTTAAAAATATGGACATTTTTAACAATTAATATCGTAGTTAAGAGGTTTACTTAGTTAGAGGTTTACTACCAAAATATCTTAGACCCGATTCTCGAGTAGCTAGATTACGAAAGTAAAATTAATTTTTACATTAAGCCATCCGTACGGCCGTCCTGCAAAATGGAAGTATAGCGTGATTTAGTATATACTATACATGTCAAAAGCTCCTTAAATCATTTTTGCTTTAATATTATTTATTTAGATTGTTATACAACACGTTTAAAATATTTAGGTTAATAAGAGACAACAATGAGTCAAACATAATGTAAAAATGTATAGTTTAAAATAGAGATGTTAGTCTTTCGTCGGGTGATGCACTGGAAATTACATCGAATTTGATGTACATACATAATACCCCTATGATTTGGTGTAGGATTCTATACAAAAAATTGTTTTCTATTTACTAAGCAGTTAAATTCATATATCTACAAAACAATATTTCTATTGTACTAATTCTTTACGGCCCTCAACCTGTTTTTTATTTAGTAAATTTCTACAAAAATACAAACAATTTTTGTTAAATATCACAATACCAGAAAATGTTTAAAAAAGGGCACAAACAGAATGCTTCAGGTTTCAAAGAATTCAATATAAGAAAAATGTTCATGTTGCTTGTATTACATGTTCAACTCATTAAAATCGGAGCTGTTACAGTGTGCTGCGATGAAAATACTTTATTTAGTCAGCTATAAAATAACATTCAAAACCCAGCTGCAAAATTTAGATTCAGTCCTCACCATTGACTGAATTCAAACGGGAAAAGAAAATCTAGTGTCTAATCATTTAATTGTAAACTGATCCGTAAATATTCCTACGAAAAAAATAGTCAAATTCTTGTTTGAGTGTTTTAACCGCATAGTGAGGGAGAAGTCAGCAACATATCAATCGTGTATCCTGTAGCAGTCGAGGGTTTTGTAATTTGTTCGTCCAAATCATACCCAGAGTTTGTCACCGAATATGTTCATAGTAAAGTGTATTTCGAGGTTACTTTATTAGAAACGTGAATGGCATATAGTATTAGTTTTATACATCATGCTCTTTTTACTTAAAAAAAAGTAGTTAAATATTGCAGAACTAAATACAAAAAATAATCTATCTGCATTTATCTAGTACTATTTTCAGAGAATAATGAGTGATGTACATAGTTAAATAATTATTTATAAGCGAGAATAATTTGATGCATAAGTCCATAAAAAATAACATCTCTAATTATTTACGTATAATTTATATAATTAATATAATACCTCCGTATTATAATATTTACTTTATCGCTTAACAATATCTCTTCATATTACTCATGCGTCCCTGTAATACCGACCTGTGATGGAGTTCGTCTACTACCCGCTAGTAGGGTGCGGCGCTACATGCCCGTTAATCCGGTTAAAGTCCGGGTAGGCATCTGTAACGCATTACCACTGGGATAATTATTGATTAAAAACCACAATTTTTCTTTATTGATCATTTTAAATCTCACTCACATCATTCTGATTTTTAAATTTGAATTAATTCATAAATTTATTTATTTATTTAGTACGAAATTTAAATACATCCATATATTTTAAATATTTCTAAAAGGTCCTGAAGTCCTTATGTAGATATTTTGCCTATTGGATTTTCTGGAAGCATTCTGATAGAATTCCTTCAGTCGAGTGTGCTTCAGAGATTGAGAAAACTAGATTTTTACGTACGGGTGGCTTATGGCGGATGTAGCGATCGCTCAAATCGCAAGTTAAGCCAATCTGTGAGCGGCCCTAACAAGTTATAACGTCCTTATGCTATCGCACATACCCGATTTCCGAGACCTGACGACACACGTTTATTTAAATTACCTACCGAAAAGGTCAACACATCGTAGCAATTCTTGTCGACACATCAAAAATTGAATGGATGTTCACCTACTGCTTCAGTAAACTTTTCTTGAGACAGGCTGTACAACAATTCATTATTCTAAATCCTTCGTTCTAAATCATTAAATAATACATATTTCTTTTATATCGGATTTCTTTTGGTAGTAGTTAAAATGTCAATCGTACTTGAGAAAGATCCATATTCTTAATACATAAAACGCTTCCCAGACGTCCCATAGAGATTAAAAATCGGGTTTTAACTTAAAGTTTGGTAATTTATTTTTAAGTTACCCAAATTTTTTCGCATTATACAATTACAATTTAACAACAATGTTATGACATAATTAGGACTCTTTTCGCTGAACGCGCGTCCAAAGTTTTTTAATTCCTACTTATTAACTAATAAACTAAAACAGAATCAAATTGGAGAAATATAACTTTCTTTTAACAGATGTATTTTGCGGTTAGCTACATAATAAAAATACAAAATGTTTATTAAATAAAAATGGCCGTTACTAAATTAATCGATCTTTGGACACAACTGTTTGATGAATTTTTGGGGTAAAATTCTGGGGTGACATACCTTTACGGCCCTACCATAATATGTTATTGGTTTCAATATAACGTTTGCCCTAATAAAGATAAGACAAGCTTTTATGTTTATTTCCTATGCAGTTGAATTTTTGTGTAAGTATAAAAAAAGTGTGTAAATAATACTTAAATAATTTATTTTCTTTTACTGAATATAATTACATATTTATGGAAATTTGGTGCTATTTAATCTGTTACAGCTCTTTTAACATTAAAATTGACCGTTTCCAAATATAATTTTTACCGTCTTCCTAAACTTATTCTAAAACAGTCAATAAATTTTGGTTAAATATAGTCAAAATAATAAACATTAATCTAATTTTTGAAGCCGATAGCCGGAATGTGTCTGGTTTTAAACAATGTGTTGTAAAGAACTAGTGAAAATAAATTTCCTTTTGAGGGGGGCACATTTTTATTTTTCTTTTTGATTAGTTATCTAAATAAATCTTTGGAAACTTTGTATGTAGTTGACTTTGAATTGTATGACAGAAAAACCTAATGCTTTGAATCATGATTGTTTTTTTTTATTTGTACTCAAAAGCGGTGGTCATGGTCTCGCCATATTTAATATTGATATCTTCAAGTGCAGTTTTGTTTTCTGGCTTGATTGATACATCTTGTTTGGATTACATCACCTTTAAAGCAAAGATGACAGTTTGATATTGTTTGATAATCCGATCTCGGTTGTTATGAGTAACTCACTAAATAATATCATTTTCAAAATACGAATAAAGACAAGTAAGATTGAAGAACTGAGTTTTGTGCTGTAAGGTTGCTTTGTTGTTGTTATATATATGTATAGTTTTATATCGTTATCTTTGTCATTGTAATGCAATTTAAAAAATCTTGAAGTGTAAGTAAGCGGCATATTTGCAAATGGTATACAACCATTTGCAGAGATCATCAGATCTCTAATATGGGTTATTTGACAATTTTAAAATAATATTTAGCGGTTACTACCAGCTTAATTAAAAATTATTCAAAATAAATTAGTTTTGTATTTAACAAAATAATATTTGTATAACTTTGAGATAAAAAGCTGAGGTAAACAATACAGACAAGGGTTTTATTAACGTCTTTATTCAAGTTCTATTGGTGCTTATGCATTTTTAATAAATTTTCAAACGACATTTTAAAGATTAATAAATAAACTTTTGAGAGTAGACGTCAAATACCTTCAGATTTCCACTTTCTACTGATTCCGGCATCATTTTTTTTCTGTATATTTTGAGGTTAGAAAAGTATCAATCTTTTATCATCTAATAACATAGTATCATAAGAAAATCACGTACAACGTAAGGGTAAAAATCAAGACAACACATTGCTGCCGGGGTTTGGGTACAAATGTAACACGGATACGTCTGTTTCTTGTTAATATGTTCAGAACTAGTAAACAGCCCAATTTCCGACGTAAAAGCCTCAACTAAATTGCTCAAGATGGTGTGTCAAACTTACACCACTAAACATCAGTTTACTTTGTCCTGTATAATAGATTACAAGTAACATTTCATTTTTTCAAAATAGTAATAGCAACTAACAACCTTTATTAAGGATTCTTTACAATATGCGGAAATGATAATGGAAATTAGTACACTACATATTTATAATGTTCGTGAATACGAAAGTACATGCAAGATGTCAGTCTCCTATCTAAAGCACTGTCTACTAGGTAAGAATGGTAGTAGAGGTCAACAATTTTGAAATCAGGAATTAGTATCAAAATGCTAAGAAAGGAACTATGTGATCAAAGTTATATTCGTCCATTACATGTAATATAGGGTGACCAACTTTTTAAAACTCCCAATCGGAACGCTAACATATTGCCAATAACTGAAACATATTTTTATCTTAAGTATTGCTTTTTGATTAGCGAGAGATAAATGGAAATTAAGTTAAGGCTAGGTTTCTAAGCTAGGTCTTTGTTCTTCTTTAATTTTTTTTTAAGTTTGTTTTTACATTTTTCTAAGAATACAATGGAAAAGATTGTACGGACATTCCGTAATGACCAACTGAAATAGGTAGTGTAAACGAAAAAGTGGCTGACACTCGTATTTTATTAGCATTGAATTACTTGGGTGCCAACGTTTTGGAGTGCCAATGACTGCATGTGTACTTTACCCTATAATGAACTAAAAAAAAGCATGTCATAGGCCCCGATAGCATAGATATTTGTGCATTGTTCTGGATATCACAAGAGGCCTGGTTTAAATCTAGGTGTTGGCTTTAATTGTTATTAATTCTATTTAATTTAAAGTTTAGGTCCTGCCCATGTCTCGTTATTTGCTCTTTATATTTTTTAAAAAGTTTGATTAGCTAACCAATGCTGACATAGATATTTTTTCTTCCAACGGTTTCACCTCCACCGTCAGAATTAATATGCTATATAATAATTATCAATTTTCAAGACCTTGTAACTTTAAGGCATTATTTGTACTTATTAGACGCAATATGTTTATTGTATTTCACTGTCTCGCCGCTAGAAAACTACACTAAAGCGTGATTTGTTTCCAACTGATTTCCAATAACGGAGTTTCTGTTCTGATATGTTCCTAAATTTTCGTCTCTCGACTATTTATCCAGATTGTGATTATTTTTAGATGAATGAAAAATATCTGTAAAAATATGTGATGTTAATTACAAGGACATCTAAATTTAAATTTTGAAAGAAATTTTATGAACAATAAAGTAATGATGTTTTCATTTGAGCCGAAATCTGATAATAATATTTTTCTTTATTACATATAAATATCGATTAACATTTAAAATTAATCAAAATCAGTTTGATTAAATTACAAACACAATACACGTTTAAAAATCGTTTGAATAAGTTAATTACTATTTTTGTGAGTGTTGCATTTCTATGACTATAAAATGCCATTCATTCAGCCAATCTGGAGCTCAAAGTAGTACGTTGTCCGTCAGCAATATTTAATATAGAATTTTTCAATCCTGAAACTACTGAAATTTCTATGCACCAGACCTGTTCTTTTACAGAATAAACAGTCGATTCTCTAAACAAGGTGAATCCGTATCCCCGACATTCTACTCAGAAGACACGTAAAAGTTCGGAGGATTTTCTTCGCTATTAGTTCAAAGAATCATAAAAGCTATACACCAAATTAAAGATAAACGGTATGCAATTTTCCGTCTAGTGATAGATTTTTGACATTTTTTATCATTTTCGACAAAAAGTTACTGCATCTGACATAAAATTGCCTAACTGTGATTTTTTGTACGGAGAACAACTTAATATTAAAAAAAAGTATCACATAATATCTCTCAGTTTACACCTTCCTGTACAAGTGTACAAAATTTCGCGTAGAAATATCAATATCCCATATATCCAAATTTCACTTCTTTGAGTAAGTACATGAGTCAGACAATATCAATTACCTACCTACATTTCTCTTAGATACGGCTGGGTCATGTTGTTGAGGAAAGTATGGTACCTACTTACTTTGATGGCTGGTGTCTGGGAAATTCTGGACATTAGAATAACAAAATTCGGGACGCTTCATCGGGACAAGTGCTCAGAATTCTGGACTGTCCCGCTCAAATCGGGACGGTTGGTTGTTGACTTTATTTTCTAATGAATATTTTTAATGATTCCTAGACTACGGCATAGTAGTTATTTGTAAAATTTTTTTACGTAAGTAAAACTTCAAAAACACGGTACAAATACATTAAAAACTGCTTTGGCATCAAAATTTTGACTAATAATTTAACAGTATTTTAAAATCTAGTTTGAAATTTTGATCGCCCGAAATTTTGTTTGCCGCATGTGGCCTGTTTAGTCAAAACTGCTTGATTCGACTCTGATTTCCTCGGTCCATTGTATGCAGGTATTGCAACTCATAATAATGTAATGCCTTATCGTCACTATCCAGTGGCAAACGGTCTATAGAACTAATTTCAGATCAATAATTGATAATATTGTCAGCGTTAATTTGCTGTAACCCATTACCGATTTATCAAAATTCTTGTCGATCTACATCCATTGACTGCAAGCTCTCTTTGAATATCGACAATGATGTCATTATGTTAAGAAAACCACAACATCCTTCAATCTGATGTCCCCAAGAGCCAGTGAAAAGTCATCCAAAGATAGAACATGAACCAATAGATAATACAGTTTTGTCAAATGTATCGCATTGTGGTCCATGGGTTGAATAAGTGTACTGGGTGTAAAAACATGGTTATATTTGCTCATCATGGTGTGTTATTCAAATGCGCCGAGGAATCACACGACATGTCGATCCGGATTAGGGTTCCGTAGTAGGTTCGACTTACAAGGAAGTAATTTGAAAAATATATATTGTTACCATACAATCCTGTAATCTTTTTATTCACATTTGTGATTCCAAATTTCCGTATATGTATTATTTTTAATTCATGACATAAGAACTGTGTCGCATTATCGGCTCATCCTGTATACAGCTTTCGCTCCAAATATTTGATCTACTGTACATTCTATGGCACAACGTAAGTCTATTTGGCTAGAATTGGTAGTTAAAGAAGTAGTTAAAGCTTGTGCACTATATAAAACACTACATTTTATAGTTAGAGTAAAATTTTTGTGAACATCTTTGATAATCCAAAAACATAAATAACTAAATAATTCAGTAATTACCATGAAAGAAAAGTGGAACAATAACCTACGCCAACAAGATCCATTTTTGAAAATAACGCGTGATATGTCCAATCATGGGCGTATCCAGGGTATGGGGCAAGGGGGGCAGCCCTGTCCCCTCCCATTTTTGGTATTATGTTTATTACATAGCACTCTTTCCCTTATGGACACTAGGGTGGTTATTTTTATGTAGAAAACAACGATGCTCCCTAAAACCGTTTCCAAATCAAAAAAAAAGTGGACAAGTATTTTTTCTTCGAAATTTTGGTTTGTAATGCTATCGATGCCTCAAATTTACATGGGAAAAAGACTTTTTTCTGTATTTTTTGAATAATTATTCGGTGTTTGGGAACATTTATGTTAAAGTTATAGGACTTGCAGAGGACTTTCTAAAGAAGAGTTTAACCTATTATACTAATGGATTTGACGCCCCAACCCACCCCCTCAGCGCCCTGAAAACTACCCAAATGAAAAAATGTACATTCTTCAGAAAATGAACCGTTCTAATCATTTAATTCTCTGTTTTTCTCATAGAAATCATTACTATAAGTCTAGTGGAATGTTTATAAACATTTATCAGTTAATTTCTATTTTTTTAAATAAATTATATTTCTTGAAATAATTCGCTTTTCTCGAAAATCCGTCTGAATTCTGAGTTCAAAATGACAGTTTATTATCTTAGAGTGACATTATTCATTAAAAAATTTCTTCCTATTGTTTAAACAATCAATTATTATTCATTTTCAACTATTTCTAATTATGATAGGAACGTCAGCTTTTCTGTAAAATTAACTTATAAATTTCATGTTCGAGATATCTTGCCTATATTGTCTAACAACCCACATTTGTTCAATCAAATGCTATTTGTTTACACAATTTTTTTGCAAATCACCTAAAATTATTTTTTTTTAGATCGGTCTGGCCAACTGTTATTCTCAAGTGACGTCATTTATATTTTGGGATTATTTCCATTGTTTAAATAATAAAATATTATTCGTTTTCAATATTTCATCAAATTAGAGTACAGGGAACAGTTTCCAGACAGCAACAAATTAACATTATCTTGGAACACACAGTGGTAGGAAATCAGAATGAAAAATGGAGAAAGAAATGTGAGTAATATAAGTGGTTGACATTAGGAAATTTAATATTTTTAAAAGAAATGTAACTCCCAGTTTCCCGAAAAAAGGATGTTAATGAATTCAATTTTTTGGAATAAATGATATTAAAACGAATAATATTTTATTATTTAAACAATGGAAATCATCCCAAAATATAAATGATATCACTTGGGATATCTAGTTCTTTTAACAAAAGGGTTGAGATTTTCTACCAGATTTAGAAACACTCTAAGATTTAGAAACACTCTAAGATATTAATTTGCCATTTCGAACTCAGAAAACAAAATTCGGACGGATTTTCAAGAAAAACAAATTATTTAAACAAATAGAATTTGTTTAAACAACGAAAAATTAACTGACAAATGTTTAAAAACATTCCACTAGACTTATAGTAATGCTTTCTATGAGGAAAAAGAGACTGAATTGATTAGAAAGTTCAATTTTCTGAAGAATGTACATTTTTTCATTTGGGTAGTTTTCAGGGCACTGTGGGGTGGGGTGGGGGCGTCACATCCATGTATATCCATGTATAATAGGTCAAATTCTTCCCTGGAAAGTCATCAACAAGTCCTTAAGTAATCTTAAGTTTTCCGAAAACCCGAACAATTATTCGAATACCAAAAAATAAATGTCTTCTTCTCATGCATTTTCTCCTGTAAATTTAAGGCCTCGACAGGCACTATCAAAATTCAAAATTTCAATAACAAGAAAAATACGTGTCCACTTTTTTTGGATTTGGAAACGTTTTGGTTTTTATTATTATAATTTTTTTTATTTGCATTGTTGAACCACCCTAATGAACACCTTTCCCCCATACAGCAAGTTAAATTTATAAAACTGCCCCCCTTCCGATTTGAGCTGGATACGCCCATGTGTCCAATACCTATCAAACACGAGAGGTAGATAGTTAGTTAAATTTGACTGGTATAATTATTGTTTTTGAGAGCAGATGTGTCAGATGATTCCTGCACGAAATTCCTATTGCTTTTGGACAAATATCCAGTTTTGTAACCGTGTGTCGTTTCATTGGTAACATAAGTAGGTAATACATTAATATTTTAGTAAATCTACTTTTGCCCACTATGTGACGTGGTAAGGATTCTTCAATGGTTTATGGCAGTACCTATGCATATCAAAATGTGCACCATAATTTTGGGCGGAGGAGCCAGATATTATTACTCAATTTTTACTTTATCATACGCAGTATGTAATCGTGCCAAAAAAGAATTTTGAGATTTTAGCGGAAATATGTCTTTTTGGGTCCCCTGAACATTTTTGACCAAGGTACAAAAAAATGTCTGTGTGTGTGTATGGATGTGTGTATGGATGTGTGTGTGTGTGTGTGTGTGTGTGTGTGTGTGTGTGTGTGTGTGTGTGTGTGTGTGTGTGTGTGTGTGTGTGTGTGTGTGTGTGTGTGTGTGTACCCGTTTTTTGTGGCGACGATTCCGGAGAAACTACTAAAGGTATCGGGACGAAACTTCATATTTAGAAGTTTCATGGCCAAACTTAGAGCTGAAAAGCTTTCTGTTAAAAAGGGTCCAAAGGAACTGGACATTTAGTCTTTGCATTTTTGAAAGATTTTGTAAGTAAGCCGGCATTTCTGGAATTTCGTCGAAATAGTTAAATAATAAATTAAACTAGAGGAAATTCTGAATAATTTATGACGATGACATTTTTTGGTACAATCAATAGTTTAGCTGCATGAGCAAATTCTATTTCATCGAGATCGGTCGTACTGCATTAAAACTAGTAGCCAGGATATGTCAGATGTGATTTTAATGACGGTGTAGATAGTGTCAAACGCTAATGCTTTGACAATACTACTGTCATTACAAGCTGCGTTTGGATATCGTACACCGTTAAGGTGCGTTTTCATTAGTGCTAATGGCAATGGTAGTAGACGCAATTATAGTATTTCTAATAGCATTTGCTAGTGACTCAAGTTTATGTATATGCAAACTAATATGTGTCACCATCACGACATGTGAGAAACACTATAATTTCGTCTGCTACCACCGCCATTACCAACCATTGCCACCAATCGGAACGCACCTTCACACTTTCTACACCTAATAACACGTGTCATTTGGACGGTGTACCCGGTACCAACGGAGTAGAATATCCGAACGCAGTTTTAATCGACATATCTGTCTAGTTCTACTAGTTTTATTTTAATGCAGACATAGCTGATCTCGATCAAATAATATCTCATGCAGCTAAACTATTAATTTTATATATAGTATGATAAAGTCATGTGCCTGGCCACATCAGATTTTTTTCACAATATCTCCAGTATTTTTATGTTGACTCCTGGAAAGTAAAGGCAAAAGTAATAGTACATACTTGGATAATATAAGGATAATTCACCCAAACTTCATTTTACTTTTATTAACAACAATTTTCAAGCCTTTCTCTTCACAGCTACTGACGCTTTTTTTACCTTTACGTACTTCTAGGACGTAGGGGGTTGTTGTATTATAGCAAGGAGGGAATGTACTGGCAATTATGAAGTCGTTTAACAATCGCACGCCGTAGCTCATTTTGATAAAACTGAACACTAACGAGATAGAACGAGACTTGACGTCGGGAGATTCGTGACATCCTGATGTAAACTTGCTGGAGGGTACCAGCAAGGGGCCGACGGTCGCGGACGGCGTCGGGGCGCGTGCGACCCCCACGTGCTTGGCTCCTCTCGTTCTCATCCACGTCCCCTCCGCACCACCACCCCTTCTAATCGTCTATTAACTTTGTTACATTGTTAGTTACTTGTTCGCAAATTGCCGTTGACTGCTTGCAGAGGCACGTACTGTCACCGCAACGACGAAGATCCCGCTGGTGACGCGTGCGACGCCTGCCGACGCCAACGACGCCTTGTTGTACTTATCCGATTCGTTCTAATTGGATTTGTTTCGAAGTTTGATTCGATTCCTGTGCGAAATGTAGCAATACGACCGCCACGCCGATATGTAGATTCTTACACGCTAAACAAGGAATACTTGAAATAAGTAAGTGTGCTTTAAATAGAGTAAACGTTAAGTTCCTATATACGGAAAGAAATATTTTGTTCAGCTGAGAAACTGAAATATTCAAAGTTAAAAAAACTCAAATGTTCAGCGGGAAGATATGGGTATTCAAAGTAAATATACCTTATTTTAGTGAAGAATATATTTTATTAACTTTCAAGCAATCACTTATTCATTCAGATCATGGGAAATTCTAAAAATTTAAAGATATGTACTTTCAACCTCAATATAAAATTTAATCTCATTAATTAATTTGATTTATTGACTCAAGTAAATTTCTGCTTAATTCAAGACTTTAAATAGTTAATTTAACTATTTATTTTAAAATGATTTGAAAATTAATTATATTGATTGAATTAAATAATATACTTACCTGAATTCTATTATACTTATACATTTCTTTCAACGTGGGTTTTTAATTATCAATTATTTGTTTAGGTTGGTGTAAGTGGTAGGTTGAGAATATTACTGCCTTCAGAACAGTGTCAGTGAATGGTAGTAAGTATTTAGGCAGAATATTGCTATCTTCGACTACCCATCGTATAGATAGAGATTCAAAAACACTACCATTGTCTAACGCTTTTATGAACACACTTTAATTAAAAGCGCACGTACACTAAAAATAACATATTTAGAGATATTCTAATAATAATCTATACAAACTAAAATATAAATACTATATAATACATAATCTATACTATAAAACTAAAAATTGGAAACGGAAACATATTGGTCATTCGTTGAAACTTTATGTTTAATTGTTGGTAGATTAGAATATAACTCTTCATACTTGAAGGTACAGTTATCATCATAGTTAGAAAACTTGGAAACAACCTTGATGCTTTATAATGACAATTGTATTGTATATCGTTCATGGTGTTGTAGAGGAACAGAATTTACTTCTCATTTAAAGTATTTATTAAAATGTGGTGCCGGTAACGATAAGGGTACCATCTAGTTTGAAGTAATTCTACTGGCGCCCTAACGGTATTGCCCTTTGACTTCTGTCCCATTTCTAGTTTCTACAAAGGCGAAATAGAAGCGTCCGCTGGTTGCTATCGTGGCGTAAAAACCTACGTATTTAGTTGTTTCCATAAATATTAAACAAGATACACTTACCTGTAAACGCTGGAATGAGGCTTTCAAACCCCCATTGTCGTAGCAAAATATTCAAGACCATTATTTATTATCAACAACAGAAAAGAACACAGTCAAGACTCAAGAATAACGTACCCCTGAACGTTCCGATTGCCAATTGATAAACAAGGGCGCGGAGTGCAATCCGGTATTTTGATGGAGGTGGGGATGGTTCTATGGTTCTGAGAAAGTATATATTTGGTATGAAAATATGTAGTCTCACATAACTTGAACATGCGTATTTCTTCAATATGATGAAATATTATGAATATTCTAGACTTTACCATTTACTCATCTTGAAGGTTTTGTATATTGGTATAAATTGTCAAAATGTTCATTGAATGTACTCGGTTTGAATTTTTTAGCTAATCCAAACAACCTAATGTCACCTCAATTATATAAACTGACAAAATATTACTCTCCAAAGAATAAAATCACTTCGCTTGAAATGATCGATTGTTTTTAAATCAACAATATGTATTTTTTGGTTCATTATATTTAATTAAACAAATCTACACGTTTGAATTAAGAATTTGTTTTTTATCGTGTATAAGGCATGATTATCGTTAAGCAGAGTACGGATCTTATTTATAGCTACATGGGTCTTATTCATGTCTCTACATTAGGGTGGACAACTTTTTAATACGCCAAGGCAGGACGCTGAGCTCCAAGTTGGGTACATAAATAAATATTTTCAGTAATTAAATCATATGTTTTATCTTCAAACTACCAAACTATTTTCAAAGTTTCCCCAATAGCAAACATTTGATATAATAATTATAAAGGAAGTTATTTATTGTAGAAACCTGCGAACATTTGATATAATGATTTCTTCGTCGTCCTGAGCGATTTCTAAAACATTTCTTAGAATGTTTAGACGTGCAGACCATCGATCAAAATCTTTTCTTTCCTTCTGTTTGTCATTTGGTTTTTCTTTATTGCTTCACTTTCAACGAATACAGTTGATTTTAACAGATGGAATCCTACTTAGATAAAAATAGATCCGATGCTTATGGCATCTTTTGCCAGTGATATCGGCACAATCGTATATAACCATGTTACATCTAATTAAATAAGGTGGTATGATTCCTTTAATGAGAATTGGTCTATAAATTCCTTAAAATTCCATGCGTCCTTAATATAGTATTCGTATTTCCCGTTATGGATGTTAAGTTATTAGCTAGCTGTTTGACTAATTTATAAAAAGGCGACTGAATACATGATAAATTGGATGGCTTAAGTGGAATGTTTGCTGTATGTAGTTTAGGTAATCCGTATATGTTAGGTGGTTGTGTATTGTGTATTTATAGTTCGGTTGCAAGTTCTTTTCATACTAGTTTTTGGCCAACGATTTATTAGTCATGTATTTACTCTTTTTTTGATAAATTTTGGTTGGATTACTTCGGAGTATAGTATAGGTGGTGTCAGCCTGTAAAAGTGTCTTCGTTTTTTGTTCGTACAATGCTGTGTTCATTATAGCAGTATTATTGGTTTTATCGGCTCTTAAAACACTGATCTTTTATTTGTTGTCTATCAAAACTATCTTTGCTTTATTTATACCGTTTACCAGTTGTTTGTTTTGTATGTTTTGTTCACCGTTTTTTGTCTTAAAATTGTGAATAGTATTGCTTACAATATTTCTTTTTTTGGCTATAGGGAGCTGTGATATTAAAAAGCTTCACTTCATTGCTGACGTTTCGGTTGTATTTTTAACCTTATTCATAGCTAAAGGTTGCTCACACAATAATCAAAAGGTACATTAAAATTCATCACATTAAAAAAACTACACTTATCAAACAGCGTCATGCGTCGATTCCAATCGACGCATAATATCGCAATAATATCACAGCTCCCTATAGCCAAAAAAAGAAATACTGTTATACATTGTCAGGAGCGGAAGAAAACAGTAGTTGTAGTATTGCTTAAGTTGGTGGCGATCTCTTTGGTCATTGTTTAGGTGTTGAATTCCACCTTCGATATTGGCTATTATATTAGTAGTTGCACTCTAAAAACAGAATTACTTACAGCAACCAAACTGCTTTTGTTGGTCGATTTCAGTTATCGTAACTAAAAGTATCAGTACAGTATAACAATAATGGCTGCCAATTAGCATTACCAACATTAGCGGAATCGTTGCAGCAACAAAGTTTTATTAGTTGAATGTAATTTGCTTAGCCAACAGATACTTTTGTTGAGATTACAAAAATCTTCTTAATCAACACACACATTTGTTGGGATTACAAAAATCTGGTAAAGTTCTGCGCAGGCGCCAACCATTACAAGAAATTTCGACAGTTTGTTGATGCCGCTAAAGCCGTTAAGCGTGTACTGCGGTTGTCGTTTCGAGTGCGTGTGTTCAACAGATACTGTGTTGTGTTACAGCAAGATTTAAATATCATTGGTAAGCAGTTTGAATCCATAGTTATTAGTTATGGATGACTATGTACAAAATAAGTTGAAGTCATAAAGCTTAGAATGCCTCATTCCTGTCTTTCAAGGTAAGTACACAAATGCATAGTTTATAGCCAGATCACGAGTTGAACTACGTACGTACGCATTATTTTGTCTATACTTATAAAGTTAGTATGTTATAGAGAACAAGTTATAACCTAACACATATCGTACGTATTGCAGGTATGTAGGTTCATGTTAAAACGCATATACCGCCCGGCTGGCGCCTGAATACGATACACCCTGTATTCCATGTACATTCATACAGTAGACTCTCCTATAACTCAAGTTCGTCTATCTGGCTTTAATAATGCTGTCGGGTGTCCGTGCTATTTAAAATATGTGTTGATCATACATTCATTAGAAGTATATGTAGAACCAAATAAAATAGAACTTGAAACTTTCTAACCTAATGCTGTTGGATACGATATGTTCAACAAAAATATTATCTGTTTCCGGTTGGTTTCGGTTTGACTAGAAGTGGCGTCCGCTTTCATATTTCAAATGGAGACCACGTTCTTTATTGCATTTTTTAATTCTTTGTTAACTTTTAGATCATTTAACTAATTGTTGCAATATTTGGTTCCATTCGTCAATTGTATGTGACTGAATTTCTATATACCATATTGTTTTGTCTTCAACAGTAAATGAAACCGACGAATCCAATTTGTTGGACCTTGACGAGAACCTCATAAAGGAACTGATACCTATCGTAGGACAACGAATACAATTTATGAGACCCTATATTATTGAGAAGGCTGATGGTAAGTACAATTTATAAAAGTTAGATTCTGGCTTATTTTAATTTGATTTTCTAGTTGTATCACCAACAGTGTCGCCTCTAGAATCACTAGCTAGTGTAACTAGCCAACAAGAAGAAGTGGTTAGTGTTGGAGACATTAGTTTAGATGGAGAAAAACTGGAATTTGACAAACGTGTTGGTATGTAGTAGATTTATTAATTTTCTAATTTTGTGATGTATTAATGGGAACTTTTATAGAAGCACCAATACGCGGATATGGGATTCTAGGAATAGATACGGATGAAATACGACATACCCCGTACCATCAGTCAATTGCCAATGATTCAGCTACATTTTCTCTCAAACATCGACCAAGGGATAATATGTATTAATAAAAACTGCATGAATATGTGTGTTGCAAACAATGAAATCTCTTTGTGTTTTCTCTTTCTATGTTCTATCTGCTTGACTATGCACACGAGACTTGGGCTGCTCGGCCCAAGTGCAATGCATATGTCCCTTCTCTGTCCTTTTTCTTCGAGTTTCTGCATGAATATCAGCCCTTGTTTGTAACACAACATATTCACCATATTACATGGTGAAAATCACCTTTTTATACGAGTTAATGTCAAAACAACAATAAAATCTGTATGTTTGTATATGTATTTTCTACACTTATAAAAAATCTTAAAATCTTAAAATTTTAACACCTTTAACAAATTACAAACAAAACAATATTACGATTTAGAATAGATTATAAAAGCAATTGATGCAATTAAAATAGTAAATAACACACATTATACCCAGCTACTATAACAAATACAACAATAGTTGCACTAACTGAAATCACTTATTCCCATAACAAATGCAACATTAGTTGCGTTAACTAAATCACTCTGTTCCCATAACAAATATAGCCTGTTGGTATAGCTATTACAATTTGTTCCAATAACCAATTTATAAGTGGCAACAAACATACCCATTTGTTACGGCAACTAAGACAATTTGCACTTTCAACTACTATTTTTGTTCTGCCAACTAATACATTCCAACAAATAAAACTTGATCCACTGAACTAATACAGTCAGTTGTCTAAATTTTCAATAACCATATTAGTTGAGAGTACTCATATATCAGTTGTGGAAACTAAATTGTTTTTAGAGTGTGGTAGCTTTCTTCTTTCGTATTCGATCGAAAAGTTTGGGACGAGGCTTAATCCTTAATCCACTTCTTATTGTTAAAATATGCGGGAATACCTAGTTGTTTGTTCTGAAGACTGTCGAACTTCTGCCTTTGTGTTTCCTTGATTTCATTATTCTTCCTTTGAACTTTTTCTGAGGATTTCTCCAAAATGGATTAATTAATAGTCGTTCAGGTATTTGTAGCAATTCATTTCACTGTACATTTATTTTAGAATAATATAAAACTTTTCATTATAAAGTTTCTGATTTTGGCAGCAGGTAATTGTTTTCCTGGTAATGATTAAAAACGAATTTTGAGAAAATAACAAGCTCGAAAATTTTTTTTATTGGAGTATAATTTGTAGTTCTTCTTTGTTGTTCACGTTATTATATATTATTATATATTTTATTATATATTGTTATTAACATTATATATTATACACCGAATTTCTATAGACACCAGGTCTGATGATGCTAATAACTCCTTTTTTAAAACAAAACAAAAAATCTTCGTACAATGGAGGATCACCTATGTAAGTAATTTAATCTGTTTCTACGTTTATTTTCCACGAGAATTGTATCTTGTAATGTTCTGCAAATAGAGCGTAAAAATTTGCTGAACTGGAAAAAAAGAGATGCTCATGATTATTCATAGCGGCCAAATCGTCTTTTTCAAAACGAGCTGATCATTCAAAAAGTGAATATCCTCTTATCGCTGACTGGGAGCTCCGTAAAAGGAACTGCCACTGTGCAGTTTTTTTATGCTAGTGGCTTAACTAATGAATTCGCGAAAGGTGCCATGCATGTAACAGCAGCACCTACAAGCATATGAATATGCAAATCAAACAATCTTTGAAACTATGCGAGATAGAAGTATCCGCGAAGTATTTCTAATAAATATTCAACCTTTGTAAAGTTTTGCATACTACTTTTAAGTCCATTTGTATAATTCTCTTGGAACGTTATTATTAAATGTCACTAATACATAATATAATGGGAATATCCATTTCAAAACGGTTAATATAAGCGGCCCATTTGGTTACTTACCTACCCAGGATTTGCAGATTTCTAAAATCATGAATCTGGACTGCACCATTGTATTATTTATTTATAAACTCTTTCTTGTGTATTTTTATGTTATATAATTGTTTCAGGGCGAAAAATTAAGATATAAATTAGATATTTTCAAGTTGTGCCACATTTCCCAATATTTTTTGATTAAATATTGTTGTGTAATACCACGCAAATGTATTAATTAATTTCTAACAGTCCTTTGGAAGTGTTTATTTTCTATCATTGTTTTGTTTTAAAATTCTTGTCTATGTTAATAGCGTCATCAGACCTGGTGTATATTGTGATAATATAATAATAATAATTTAATACTATAATCCGTGTATATATTATTTAATACTATAATCCGTGGTGGCGTCACAAACATTTAAATAATGACTCTATAAAAATTTACTAGCTAAAATCCGTTGTATAAATAATGTGCAACACAAAGACGAACTAGAGAAATGATATTATAATTTTAAATCTTTTCTGTGTTTGTTATTTTGTCTGGTCATTCATGATCGGCAAAATACTTACCTGATTGCCAAATTTAAAAGCTTTATACGAAACCGTTTTACTTTATTCTAAACTAAATTTGACCACAACTGTATAAAAATAAAGTCAAACAATCAATAAACAGTCCAGTGTAAATGCCAGAACATTTCTCAAATTTCCACAATCAGTGGTTCTTAACCTATTCAGTACTTTTCCCCATATGACCTTCTTGAGAAAAATAATATGCAGTACGATAATAACGTTTTTTATTTTTAACATAATTCCTATAAAGTTTACATAATTAATGTGAACGTTGGTGTTAACTAAAGTTATAAACTCGCTTTCACATTTATAACTAGTACCAAATGAAACAAAAATTTTTAAAGCCCTGTCAGCTAAAATGGAATATTAAGTCCACATTTTTGTCCAAAATGTAGCTATATCATGATATTGTCATTCCACATTTAATGAGTTGCCTTCGCGTAGTTCTAGAAATTGAACTAACAAAGCTTAAGCTAAAAGTTTAAGCTTTGTCTTTAAACATTTAGACGTCTGTAGAAAATGGCCTTAACACCCAGGAATAAGCTTGACGATTATTTATGCCCGGGAAATAGCAATTCAACGAATCTATGTAAAAATACAGTAGCTGAATGATGGAATTGGTGAAGCAGCATTTTTCTTCGTTGTGTGAACTTTTCATTCGTACAGTTCTAGCTTTCGTAGAAAACCGGCAACTTTATCTTGCGTTATCAAAATATTGCTCATATTTTTTTGCAATGAGAATTTTAAACTGTTAATTTAACTGAAAGAAATACGCTAGCATAACGATAAATGTATTGTCTTTTATTTTTGTGTGAAGACTCTACTCCTTTTCTGTTTTGGGATTTTCAAAAAACAAAGGTTGTTTCTTCACGCTGCTTAAGCACTTTATTAAAAACTTTTTCCCTTGACAACAGTTCAAAAATTCTAGAATTTGAACTAGGGCCGACGAACACACGAGTCAATAGACCTAAAAAGAATCTAGAGCTCGGGTACCCATCCCAGACTGCAATTTTACCCCCAAGGGGGTAAATACCCACAGGTTAAGAACCACTGGGTTACATGAGTGAATTTGACTTCCAAGCAAAACTCATATAAGTAATGTCAACCAATACGAAAAACTCTATCGCTTTCCATTTTGATTTAGATATTTTATTTTAAATTATGCATCCAAATTTAATTTGTTGTCGGTAACTTCAACCTTTAGAAAAGCTTATTAATTTGGACGCACTGATTTCAATATAGCCAGAAAAAAGTTAGCAGTGGTCCCATTTTTCCGTGATTTTGAGTTTAAAAAAATTAAACCTCATTATAGTACAAATGTTGGTGGTGGTAATAAATAAATCAAACAAGCTTCTTAAGCAAATACAATTTATTTATTAATGGTCATTTATCAGACTGTGGCCCAGCGGTGGAGCAAACGGCTATCACTCCAAAGGTCTGTTTCTGATTCTGAGGGCCTGTTTCCAGAGTGTAGGTTTTCTGTGGTTTTCCGTACTCCTCGGTGATGCTAAAAGCCGAACAACTTAAGACGTGCTACAGACGAGAGCCATAATAATGACAATTCGGGATTGCCGATGCCCCCGTATTGGCGTAAGCTGTTGGGGGATGTTAAGCTTAACATCCCAACATTCCCTTATTATTATTATCTAACAAAAAACACAAACAAATATGTTTTACACTGATATATAATAAAAAACTGATATAAAGTTTTATTATTATGTTTAATAACTTTTGAACTACTACATACTTCACTGTGTTCAGTAAACCTTGCAATACGTTTCCATACTTTTCGTGTGCACTGTATACACACTGCAACTGGCGGAAAGAATCTACTCCTGCAATTTTTGCAGCACTATAACGGAAAAAGTATTCAACTAATTTTGATCTTTTTTTTCTGAATTGTTCTTTGTATTATAAAGTATTTGTATATGAACGTCCGATCAAACTTTATTAAATAATTAGATATATTAGCACCATATATTCTGTCTGCTTATATTGGAAGTGAAATAAAGTCTATTATTATTATTATTATTATTATATATCGCCAAAAGTATCTAAGAGATACCTACTTTTCACGAATCATGGGGTGTACAATAATTCTGCTTTTATTCTACACGATGCGAAAATGTCATTTTCGCGTCTCTATGGAGATACGAAAGATGCTATTTGCCCGCCAGGCCCAGCCAGGCCTGTAATGAACACTTTTCAGCGCTAGCCGCTAAAATAATTGTCCCGATAGGTGGAGACCGAATGGTCTGTCCAATCAAAACAGGTTTCGATTCGGTTTGACGTTTGCGATTAAAACGTCAACGTTTTTTTATTTGTGAAAAGCCAATCAGACAGTGATTAGTCTTTAGAAACGAGTGATTTTATCGATATTGTTGTGTGAGATAAAAAATTATGTGTGCACCGCGCCCAGAAAGTGGTTTTCCGGGCCTCAAGAAGTGCCCAGGCTCACTACGTTCGCCTGTGCAACTCTTCTCTCGGCCCGGAAAAGAACCACTCTCTCGGCTTGGTACACAATATACTATTGTTCGTTAATATGAAGAACAAAGTAATGACTTGTTTGTTTCTGTAACTATTTCTTTCGTGGCTTTCATGGTAAAGTTTTAATATACGTTTTAACATACGAAAATACAATCTTATTTTCATTCATGATTGGCAAATTAAAACAAATGATTTGTTCAAAATACATTATACTTAAAAATAATACTTCAAAATGTCCTTTAGTATCATAACTGATAGAACACATTAGAAAAATAAGCGTATATAGATCATGCTCTTACGTAGATATAAAAATGTATAGTATCATTAAAGTCATCAAAACCTTGACGACCAGCACTAATTAGCCAGCACACACAAAAATAAATTGCTTCCAGTCTGAGATTAGTTGGAGAGTTGATGACAAATCTAGCTTAAACTACAGTAAGACACTTCGTCAAATTCGTAATTAGAAATTATTACAAATTATTTGTTATTCCCATTAGAGTTGGTATTTCTCCATGTACAAGTAAAATGATATGATTTCTTTTGGATATTATTTATAATGATACAGAAAATTTCTCTCCTCTCCTTCAAAGAAGGTGCACTTTTCCACTGAACACCGTACCTCGAATATGGAGCTTTGGCGCCTATCGGGAAACTTGATATATTTTAATTTATAACGAACGTGCCTGGAAAGACGGTGGAAAACTCGACGAAATCGCCATTAACTTCTTTCAGGGAGATTTTCAGGGCAACGAGCTCTTGCCACCTCCGCTCGGTAATGACATATAATATATTCTTTTGATCGCGTATTAGATTTTTGCCGAGTCGTTAGCGGTGCTGATATTCATTATTTCTTAAAACGGTATCGTATGACCGGTTTCCCTCCTACGGAGAGGGAGCGTTGTACATTCTTCAGTTAACCTTTTAAAAGATTACCGCATCGTCTTCGTTAAAAATGGTGTAATTGTTGAGGAGTAATTTGTCGTGTCAAAGAAGTTGCTAACGAGGTTCAGCAACTGGTTGAACTCTGGCTAAAATGACAAGAGGGAAACAATTATTTTCTATTGATGATCATACGCCTTCTAGTATTATTTAGTGGTAATAAAAGTAAATAAAGTTTACACGGAACATGTAAGCAATATATGTATATGGTAAGTACGTAGGCTTTCACGGCCAGAATCATTTAGATAATAAACTGCTTCCGGGTTATGCCGTGTGTCAAGGTTTGTTAATGCTGACGTTTCGCGGACCATGTTACTCGCTTCTTCAAAGCTAATTGAATACTGAGTATTGAATACTGAGTATTCAATTAGCTTTGAAGAAGCGAGCAACATGGTTCGCGAAACGTCAGCATTAACAAATCCTGACACACGGCATAACCCGGAAGCAGTTTATTCTCTATATGTATATGGTCTTAATTCCAACATTTTTGTACCTGTAATTTTGTTCCTTTTCTAGTAGGCACCAGAAATAGTGCATCCGAAGCAACTTGAGAAAGTACGATATCTAATATGTCAAGTTAAAATACATAGAATGTACGGAAATAGAGGTTGAGGACTTAAGAGAATTTAAGAATTTAAATAATTTGAAAAGTTGATTAAAATCTGAGATAGATATATCCAATCCATGTCTGATTGGTGAAATTCTCCGTGAATGAAGAAGTTGTCATTATAATGCCAAAACAGTCCTGCTTTTTTCCAACAATAAGTGTCCGATTAGTGTTAACTCTCTTCAGCAATGTTAAATAAAAGAGGTTTGAAATAAAACTGATTTGAGTTTAAAAGATATAGGTACCTATATAGATTCGATCATAAGAATGCAGGGGTTCATTCTTTTCGAGTTCTAAATATTTTTAATGGCGCCAATATATTATTATTAATTGCATCTTTACTTACCAATAGTACAAACATTACATAACAAAATAGGTACAAAATAATAATTCTCCAAACTAAAGTTTATAACTTGAAGTAAATATAGGTGTATTGAATCCAGCACATAAGTAAAGTACATAAAAGGTTTAGTTTCTCTCAACAAAAACCATTGATTTTATCATAACTAAACATGTTTTGCAATATATACCTACTCACTCAATCTTTTACAATTTTGATTTTGATGACTATTTCAGCACCTTGTAAAGAAATTCATCAAAATTGTCACATACATTTTGAATTTTAAAGAAAGAAACGGTTAAAGCTTACTATACCGAGCGCAGCAACATAATGCTTTGGTGGTTTAAGTCCGAAACACCCTTAATGATACCCCGTAATTGAGGTACCTTGACAGATTCTCACTTACCCTGTTATAAAACTATCAATTCCCAACATTTAGTTTTTGGAAACATCCCAACATCTGAATGTTTTTGAAATAAGTACAGTAGAGCGTCGATAATCCGAACCTCGGTAATCCGAACATTTGCTAATCCGAACGCCAAAAAAGAAATAATAATAAAATAAATCACTTAGTAACCTAGGGAAAAGCCATTTTTGTCGATTCCTATTTAGAGACAAATGTTGCTTTTGTACTCGTATTTTCCACTATTAGATAAATAAATAAATCATAAATAAATCATAAATAAATCATAAATAAATCATAAATAAATCATAAATCATAATAAATCATAATAAATTACAATAAATCGTAATTAAATTATAAATAAATCCCTTCGATATCCCTTCGATATCCCTTCGATTTTGACTTTTTGGCATTCTTATAGTTTATGAAGAGCGGAATCGAATGGTGTTGGTTTTATTAAGATTGAACTTTTATCTAATACTCGTATTTTCTACTATTACTACTACTCTCTTGTAATATTTGATAATCCGAACAATTTGATAATCCGAATCATCTTCGGTCCCAATTAGTTCGGATTATCGACGCTCTACTGTATACACAGTTACAAGTAAATTTACGTAATTTTTACCGATTTGATGAGTTTTTCACCGCATTTTAAACAAATTTATCAAGATTACCATAAACCTTTAAAATTGAAAAGTAAATAAATCTTACAATGTATTATACCGGGAGAAACCAATGATGTTTTGTTGGCCTAAGTTCGAAACACTCTATGGAGTAAATAAGGAACCTCGGTTAGATTCTCTGAACCGTATTTCTGTAGAAGATATAAAGTTTCAAGTAAAACTTTTTAATTTTACATTTAGAAATTGGTTAAATAGAAATCTATGTTGAGAATTGATATGGATATAAAGCAGAGAACAAGAGAATCTGACCAAGTTCTATAGTTACTCCACAGGGTGTTTCAAACTTAAACCACCACATTATTTGCTTATTCAGGTATAGCAAACACTACTAAAACTGTTTTACCAAAATTCCAAAAGCATGTGAGAAAATCATCAAAATCAAAAGATTGTAAAATACTGTAAATATCACAGCACAAATTGTTTATTTAACAAACAAGATTTATTAATTAATGAAAAATTTTGAAAATTTTGTTAACTAATATTCCTGGAAAACATGCCCAAGTTCCATGATTAATCCACAGGGTGTCTCGAACTTGAACCACTATATCATCATATTAGTTATATTCATCTATCATATTAGTTATAAATAATTAAGCATTTCTTTTTTCAAAATTCCAATAACATGTGGCAATGTTGATAAATTTACATACAATGTTCAAAATAAAATCATCAAAATGGATCAAACGATCAATGTTTAAGTAAAATTTGAGGTGAAACGCTTTTGTATTACCCTACAACAAATACTGCATGCTGATATCAAAGTTTAAAGTTTTACTGAATTCTTTTGAAACGGTAGGCAACATATAACAAACAGAATGCTTACAAATAAAAAATTCAATAACTTTGCCCTACTTAACTAGTAGAATGTCACTTAAGAGAAATAATTCCATAATTACATTTGTGACAGTGTACATCTTCATCCAGTCAAATAATAGTCCTATTAAATGTCTAAAACGTTTTAGACGCGAAACGGTTAGGGATATTGCTATTTCGATAATGAGCGGAAATATCGTTTTGTGAGCAATAACGAGCCCAAGCCCGGACGGCCCGAAAATACGAGAAAAAAATGAATCAAACTCGGGAGATAACTCGTAACTGAAAATAATTTAATACCGAAGGTGCATCGTGATTCCGGCAAATCGTATAACGGCTCCATTTGATCTCTAATTCGACTTATTTCCTCGATCATATCGCCGGATCGCGAGCGCCCCCTGGTATCAAATTACAATCATTTGTTTCGGAAATGAAGCCGGATCGTGATCGGCGTGCCGGAGGCTTGTTAACACGGAAGGTAACTGTTATAAACCGCCGAGCGACGTTCATGTCAAGCGGATGCCATCCGTGATTTTTATTCAGTTTACATTTCCAACGAGTTTTCATTTTGACATAAAACGTCTTAATGGTCACGCAATAATGGCATTTCTTTTATAGATTTTAACAATTATGTATAATCCGCATATCAAGCATTCATAATTTTCTGATAACTTAATAATAAGAAACTAGCTGCACCAAGTGAGTAATATGACACACTGTTTGACATGTCGTGAAATTGATTCCAGCAAATCTTATGTTGTTGAAGAAGCAAACCTTATGGTTTTCGCTCGCTGCTAAAGGAAAGAACATGGGATTCTATCACTTGCTCTGGCTGTATTGCTCATTGCAGTAGGAACCTCTTCATTCGTTGCAGTGGCAGCTCATTAGGCAGATGGCAGAAGTGGCAGAACCTCATATTCTTACCGTTCTTCAACTACTAAAATGCACTTCTTCAGCAAGATAATGCCCGGCGTCATGTGTCAAGAGCTTAATTTGCATTGAAATGTTCGAATGTACTGTCAAAATGTGTACTGATAGGTACTATATACTTCAGTGGCTTTGTGATGTAAAGGTGGATCATTTTAATCGTAACATTTGATTATGATCTTTCCTTTGCAACATTTAAAGATACTCAGGTAGTCCTTCCCTAATCTTAGGGGGTCCGTCCACTGAGATGGCGTGGCGGATGTGTGGCGATGGCGTGACGGTTCTTGGAGATCGCAAGCGCACTGTATATGCTCGACCAGAGCGATTGCGCATGCCACGTCATCATGCACTTTCGCCACACCACTTCAGTGGGCTCTCTCCCTTACAATTTCTGAGTTATTGTCCTATTCTTCTTATTCTTATTATTTCATGTCTAAAAACATCATTTTAAGAAATAAATTATAACTCAAGTACTAAAAATTTGTTCGAAGTGGTTTGAACCAAAATTATATTTGGAATGAAAGATTTATCAGTTCCACGACAAGACACTAGTTTGCATACAGCGTGTTTTGGACTACATCTACCAAACAATTTCCGTTCCAAGTTTTGGAACAAATGCATTTTTACGTCCATTGACTTCAACGCTGATACACACAGAAAAGTGATCTCTCGAACGAAGAGAGAATTACTTGGCTGAAGTAGTTGGTAGGTACGTATATACCCGAGAGATTATTGACTTCAACCAAAAAATTTTATTTCTTGGAATAATTACTAGATTTAAGAAAGTGGTTACTCTGGTGAAGTAAGTAAACAGTCTTGAATGAAGTGTATATTTTTATTCCCGGTAAATATTTTTAGTTACTTAATGTATGAATTTTAAAGATTTGGCACAAATACGTTTTCTATTGCTAATTAACAAGATAGGTATGTTATATTTACTTACTCGTTCTAAACTGTTGCGTGCGTTACATCAAACTATTCCGTGTTGAAACGTTTATTGTACACTATAAATCACAATACACATCCCCAATAAATCACAAGGCATATCCCCTATGGGTACTTGTTTTCGTACTAGGTTAGGTTCCGTGGCGCCAGCACGTGCCAGCACCACGCGCGGGCGCGCGGGCCTTGACAAAATCACGGTGCGCATATTTATTCCAGAGAAAGGGATTACTTGAAAGAAGTGAGACTCACTTCAGTTAAATAATTGGCGGGTTTTTATTCAGTAAACAATACTTACTTATATTAAATGTTATATATTTTCTTGGATCAACTTTTCTTGGATAACTACGCACTTGGATGGATTTACTATTACTTCGTTGGAGAAATTAACATTTTTGGGACGAAAAATTCAAAAATTCATTCCTGTATACAATGTGTATACAAAGACATTATTATCAAATATTTCTGTAGAGTTATGACAATCAGTCCAAGTATATATCCACACACGTAAAATATAACATATGAACGTTATAGTATAAGAGATAGATTTATGGAAAAGCGTATATGCTTGACGGAGATTGACGTACGCGTGTCTGCATAACGTGACCGTTATTTGCTAGTTGAGGGATACGCACTTGTCCTGAATATATCTTCTTTTAATACCAACCTATATTTTTATGTTTTTAGGTAGGATTTCGTTAGAATCATTCAATGTCATACATTTTTAAGACAAATTAATTTTTAAAACCTAAGAACTAAAATGAGAAAGCAGCCTTAAAGTTTGAAAGTAATTATTAATCAATTTAACAAATAGCACAGTTATCGGAACGTAAAACAAGCAAATATTGTTTGACGTTGTCAGTTGTGAAGGCCTCACAACTAATAAAATAATAAAAATATTGTTAATGACCAAAGTAGTCCAATTGGGTATCTGAATTTCAAACACAGTTATTTTGACTTTGACAAACAAACTACAGTGTATTGTATACATTTATGTAACATACATTTACAGAATGGTTTAGGTACCGTCCATGGACAACAAAGTAATACCGAAAAAATTACATAAATTTTAGCAAAAAATCGAGCCAGAGTATCAAGTGTTTACCACAATAATTCCAAATTCGAGATAAATCCAAATAAGTTGTGTTTTTAAAATCATTTGTTAATGCTGAAGAGCGTTAAATCGAATCTGACACTTATTGTGGGACAGAGGTAGTATTATTTTGGCATTATGATGTTCTTGTTTCATTGAGGGCCAATTTCACCAATAAGAGATCCATATTTTGTCGATATAATCCACATCTTCATTGTTTATAACTTGTTCTCTATCTATGTACTATTGAAAATACGAAAATGTATTGATGAAAGAAGTATTTTTCATTGTATTGAGTGTGAACAATAGTACCTTAATAACGTAAATATATTATTATTTATATTACTATTCTTCCTGTCATAACATCACACAGTCGTCATGATTACAGGGTTACTGCAGCTGTAGTCTTAGTTTTCTTCTATTTTTCTTAGTTTTTGATAAACCAGATGCATAAATGCGTCTATTCGGACAAATCAACCAGCAACAAGTACAAGATAACCGGACTTCCTTAATTACTCGACAGTGAGTCTCAAACATATACACCAGCATATAATTTAGGTTCTACAAATGTAACAACCTGTAAGATTTCTTTCCAATACCTATCCAAAGGCATGAGATGGAAGATTACAAAAGTTATAGAACATCAATGCAAAAAAAAATCAGTCATAGTATTAACTGATGTGTGGCTAATACAAACATTCCTATATTGGAATGAATAAAAGAATGGAATGTTTTGACGAAATAATCATCAAAATCGTTTTAAATGACTACAAAAGTTAAGGAAGATCAAAGTTTACAAAAATGTTTGCTTGTCTCATTTTCTTTTTGTTGTTAGAATTAGATTTTACCAAGCAAATTTAAAAATTAAAAAAAAAGGCACTGTCAGCTTGATACTACGTCGGTGATGACTGTCATGAACGAAATTCAGAGATGTGATATTTTTATATTAAATTTGGGAAATCTACACTAAATCTACTACCAAAAACAGTCCAATTTTACTACCAGTACAAGAAACCGTCAGCAGTAACGTAAAATCTGGTTAAAGATGCCTCAGTATAACTAGATGTTACATACCTCAAAAAAGTTACTTATTCGTTAATAATCCATTTAGTCGATCTGATCTGAGTTGTTATTGAAATACACCAGACATTCGTGAATTACTCCAAGCACCTGGTTGTTACATCACAACAAAGAAGGCATATGGTGCTTGCATTCAATATCGGCGTCGTAATCTTGTTCGAACGTAACTCGAGGTTTAGCATTCCCAGCGATTCATTATGCCGGTTCTCGATGATTGATAAGAATTCCCTCGTTACTGCTAAATATTCATCGAGCGATAGGTACAACCAACCACCCGGGCCTCGCCTACCACGCCATGCAGCGCCATCTGTTCCAATTACATTTACCGACGAAGGAGATGCAATATTCAGAGCGATGGGCTATTACCTTTGGCCGGGCCGGGCTCAGGAAAATAATTATGCAGATCAAAGGGGCCTTCTTCTGGCCCCGACTGTACGCGACTATTTGAATACCATCCGCGAAACCACCCCGTTCTTGTCGACCAGTCGTACATTCGTCATCTTCCTTCAGGAATCCTCAGACCAGGAATTGAATGAGTGGTTGCGCGTTATGCGGCCTGCTTCACGATGTAAATTAAAAGAGGGTCTCGTCCAATCCGGACGATTCTTTACAACGCAACCCCGTCACCAATGGACAAACAAGAAATAAAGGTGTGCGGCTGGTACCTTTGCGACCGTATGTTACGGAAGCCATATGTACGTATGAATTGGAAACGAACCCCAATGGCGGCCCTTGCTGGTAGTAGGGAGCCAAGGTGCGAATTAATCGGAGATCAAAGGGGGCACAAAGAATAGCCCGCTTTTTTACCAGCGGACCTGCATTTGCTAACATGGAGGGTGATAACGCAACATGGCGACCCACGAACACATGGAGGTTGAGGGATGTAAATGCTGGATGATTATTGTTATTATTCCGTATGATTTCCGCATTATGGTTTTGTATTTGACAGTTCGTTTAGGTATTGTTCTGTTGAACAGGAATACGTTAAATTTTGAACTCTGAAGTAATGTGTATAATTTAGCATCTTTGTTTAATTTGCAAGCTATGGCGGTTGATTTTGAAAGGATTTACCTATTGTAAATTACCAATTGTTACCAACGTTCTACCCAAGGCAACAAGGTTTATAAGTAAGGATGAAACCCAACATAGGGTCTCTTATTAACGTCCTGATGAACGTTACCTAATGGCTAGTATTATGACCGTCAAATACTGTGCCGGTAAGATCGTATTCGACGTTTATGAGGATGTATAGTGAGGACCGGGCCGTTATGTGAGTAGAGCGATTACAGCGCCATCTAACAATCAAAAGAATATGTAGCTTAAAAACAAGTGTCTGTATTGGTGGCAGAATGTTACAGTAGTAGCAAATATGGCGATTAGTAAACTTGAGCAGTCGTTTTGTGGTTGCTGGGATGTAGTTTTTCCAGTTGTGCCTTGTCACGTAGTACGTAAAAAATAAATTTCTATATTTCTGTCTCATAATCAGTATTATTCGAATAAGCAATCTGCAGGCATTTCAGAATTGCTTGTCGTTGCTTTTTTGCGTTTCTTTCGACGATTGTAAATGTTGTTGCTTCTCTCCAACATCAAAGACTTTTCGTTCTGTAGTTTACACAATGTAGATACAGTCTGCAATGATGAGGGAGAGCAATGCCATTCAGGAAGGAAAGCCTTCCTGGATGAAATATAACTTTGAATTTGAATGCTTGTAACCGAAGTAGCCCTCTCTATATCCAGCTTGAATATAGCCTCCAATGGTTTATGATCTGTCACAAGTTCTTTCTGCTGCCCATACGAGTGCTCGACTTTCATTCTACGTTTGTAAACAACGTCTTTCTACATCTGACAAACTCTTACTCGCAAATGAATTCACTTTAGGGTTATCTAGGTCGTCAAACTGTAGTACTACTGCTCCTATAGCCTATACGATCTGCTGCTAGCCGTGTCCGCTTCTTTTGGGTAAAAATAGGCTAAAACTGGGAGTTAAGCTAATGATGCTTTAAGTCGATCAAACTGTTGTTGGTAATTTTCGACCCATCCAAATTTTATTAGTTTTTATTGATTGTCGTAAAGGTTTAGTTGTAGTTCCTAAGTCAGAAATAAACTTATTGGTGACTGATTAAATCACCAGGCCTAAGAAACTACGGAACTCTTCTTTATTCGCTGGTGCACGAAAATTCTTGTCAAATAACTAATGGCCGAGAAACTGCAATTACTGAACTTTGATGAGGCATTTGGTTTTATTTACGCACACATTGTTGTCTTTTAGAAGAAGCGTTTATCGACCTATAGAAGTATCCATTGATGTACATCAAGCAAGATTTTTCATTTTATGACATCTGTACCTGCCATCATTTCAAACAAAACACATCCTGAAGTCTTTCATGTGTAGTCTTAATTTCAAAAATTCTCCTTTAATCGTTCAGGACACATCCGTCTCAAACGGTCGTCCTGTGGGAAAAGGATTGAAATAATGGCGGGGCAGGGTGGAAGTATCATTAAATCTCGGATCGTCCGTCGAATGCGGCGGAGGCGACACAAAACACGATACTCGAAAACAAACGGCTCAGAGCCAGAAACAGAAACGATGAAATCCAATCTGATCAATCTGGCCGTGTATCGCCTGTCACAACACAACGCCATCAATTACTATAATGAGGGTGGATGGTGATTGTGCCCGATGGGGTGGGATGTACGATCCTACCCGACAATCTATAGAGACGTATAGGTGGTATAGGTATACTGTCAACGCTCATTTCCTATCACGTCAAGATCGGGAACGCAGAATTTCATTCGATTTTTCAATAGGGCCATTGGGTGAGCGACAGAAACTGTGTGATGCTGTGCATTTTTTTTGTGTTGTAGTTATCTTTCTTTACTTGAGAAATAATGCTAAAGCTTTTTTATGATATTATTTTTAGAAGCCAATATTTCTATTATTAATAATGAAGACTAGATTCAGAACGTCTTCTGGTGTTACCAGATGGTTCACGGCTTTCCTGATTTCCCTCTTTTAATGGGACGTTGCACCTATCCTTTGTAGACGCCCATAAAACTTGGATGTGGATACAGTCATCTTGCAGAAGTGACTAGCAGCAGTGGTTCTCCAAACTTATTGATGCTACATGACAATTTCAGCATCCTGGTAACCGACCTTGCCAGGACACATTGTGTCGCAGTTTGCACTGATGGTGCTGCATGTAGTGCATGTAACATGTAGTAATAAAGGACTAAGAGGGTTAATAATGAAAATTCTCCCCATATAGTATTCACCAATTGCATGATACATAGACAAGCTCTTGTTGCAAAAGACAATAAGAATTGCACAAGATATTACAGGATGTTGTTAATGTAATAAGTTATTTTAAAAGTTATAGCG
This sequence comes from Aphodius sticticus, assembly GCA_963966075.1. Lineage (NCBI taxonomy): Eukaryota > Metazoa > Arthropoda > Insecta > Coleoptera > Scarabaeidae > Aphodius > Aphodius sticticus. The sequence continues at coordinate 20,063,013 of OZ014512.1, forward strand.
CTCTAAACAGTCGTCTCTTTTTAATACTTAATGACATGGATTCTGTGTATGAGACATTATTGCTACTTACCGAACATAGCTTTCACTATTTTCTAGTTTGGATTTCAGAAACGAAGTTTACTCTTTTTCGAAAACAACAAAGATATATTCATAAGTTTTCTCATTGATGGTGAATGGCTTGGAAAACTCACTTACATGGTCGGTTAACGATTTGAGTTTTAGTCTACAGGGAAAGAGTACAAACATTTAAACAATGAGCAGTAAAATTATAGCTTCTAAGAATAAGCTGATACTTTGGTAAGGAGAATTGCAAAAATAAACAACAAGTCCTTTTCAGATTAACTAAAGAAAATAATAATACAGATTTCCTGTTATTTAAAAACATCGTTTCCAGTCATTTGATAAAATGAGGAGAAAACTTTTTGATAACGTACCGAAAAAATTCCAGATAAAGAATTAGGTTGGATCCGTGATCCATTTTCGTTTCGATCTGTGATATTTCTAATTCCAATATCCCTTTAAATGTAAAACAACTGTTGATATTTCAAAAACGAAACTCTGCACACTCAATTTAAGAGTCTGGCTTGCCAAAAATTTGGTTATCGATTGGAAATGAATATGGTAATTTGAAGAAAAAGGCAATCATTATCTTGATTCAGTTTACAGCGACTTACTTTTGTGTAGGTGGCTTTTCAAAATTAGTTGCCATTAAAACAAAATATCGATCTCGATTGGATCCAGAGGATCACTTATGGCTTGCTATTTCCAATACAGACCCGAATATGGACGTAACCATGAGCTCTTTGCAAGCCCATACCTCACATTAAATTCTTATGTTGTAAGGTTTTTTAAAGTATATATAATAATGCAACGCTTTGAAGTAATTGTTTATGTTAAAAGATGTTCGTCCTAAAATAAATGTTTTCGCTATTTCGTTTTTGTCTGCCCAAAAATGTAGTCAATCGAATACCCTATTTGCTTTGCGATAAATTATTTCGATTTCTACCAATTATATGAAATGGTGTGTCAGTGTGCGTACTGGGTAGTTTTATCATGAACAAATTAAATTAGCCCGAGCAGATTAAATTATATTTATCTCAATACTATTGTTGGTACCTAATTAATTGAGCGGAACTCAATGACTGCGTTTATGGTAAAACGGTCGTATCACTTACCTTTAGTAGATTTTCTTTTGTCTTGTAAGTTTTATCCATCTTTTAATCATATGCATTAGTCTCGTTGTGTGGATTAGATTATTAATAATACAACACAATGGTTGTTCCTGCTATACCTTCAAAAAGCACTCTGATTTTCACGTAGTAAACAATATTTCCTTTTGGTATGCATTCAAATCATACTTCATTCCTTATATAGTCCACAGAGTCACATAAGTCATAAATAACTATCATAAATAACAATAAATATAGAATTTGGACGTCGTCACCGGTTGGGCCCGTTGGATTTGTTGGCCTATCAGCATCAAACTTTACATGAACACTCTTCCGACTATTCTAGAGTTTTCCTGAGAATCTATCCACAATCGGTTTGGAGCTTTTGGAGTCTATAAGCTACATACACAGACAGATAAATATACAGATAGATAGAAGATACAATCCATGTCTATAGTTATCTATAATAAATAATAATACACACTATTGCTCGAAGTCGATGCACTCAGAAATCAGCTTAAATAAGTTTATAAAGCACCCAGAAATGATCTTAAATAGGTTTATAAAAACAATAATGCTAAATAATTAAAGTATGATAACTCTAAGTTAGGACAGTAGTCATTGGGATGTTGCCTATTCTAATATGATTTTATTATTTAAGCTTTTATATGTTTTGTAGTTGTTCTTGTTGGTTTTTTTGGTTTTCTTGTTGTTCTTGTGGGTCGTTTGGGACGATCTCCTACATTATGAATTATCGGCACTTCAGAACATTGTCCATTTTTACATATGCACTCAAACCCAATGTGCAAATCCTTACAAATTTCTGCAAATATTATTGAATATGCAGTAAGCAGTCGTCCATATAATGCAAAGCCAGTTTGTTTAATATTTCATTATACCCACCTGCATCTAATTTGGGGTCAGCTTTGGCACAGGCCAAGCTAAAAAGTTCGGCAAATAATACTACAGATAACAGACTGAAATATATGCTCTTCATTCTATGGAAACAAAACTTTGTGCCCAGTCAATATCAGCTGTACCGTTTATCGCCTACTTACAGACGTTTGTACTGTATTTTTTGCATCTGTTTTATTTCCGATCCTACACAATTGTTTTATGTGGGCCTAGTGTGGGATTACAATTATAATCTGCCTTTAGTACACAATATACTAGCAGAAAAAAGTTGCTACAAATACCTAATATAATAATATAGTTACCTAATAAAGTACCTACTAAGGCTTCCAATCCCACGTTCCCAGGAAATAATAAGCTTTTTCTGGATCGCGGAATTATCAGTCTAAAGCCTGGGATTATTTTATTATTTTTTCGTTAATTGATAAACTTTGGACACTGATCTACAATAAATCAATTGAACTTCCTTTCTATATAAATTAAGAATCGTGTTTGATGCATTTTTTTCATTTACGCCAACATCTTGTAATCATAGCTAGGAAGAACAAATTTTGCACGAAGGGGATATAATATGGAGGCAAAAATTTAATTACTACATATACCCCCAACAAGTCATACCCACTGCATTTAAAACAGGAACAAACCATAACCGTGTTATGACTGGTTATAACTGCCTGAAGTTAATCAAGACGTGTTCACTAAAATTTCTTTTCCGGAATTTTAGGGTGTAGGTACTACACAATATAAAATTAGTAATTAAGTAAGATAATACAGCGCAAAACTATTAAAAATATTGTGATAAGTTTAAATTAAGCAAACAAACACAAATTGTTCGCTCCAATCAAAGAATAAAAGAAAATTGCATTTCCGATTCTTTGATAGTGTTTTTTAAGTTTAAGGATTATAGCCATCGTTTCTTGTAAATAATATTTGTATATTAACCATGACGCATGGATTTCCAACTTTTAAATTTGTTTGAACATTTTGACGAACGTGTTGACGAATATATTTGAATTAATATTAAAATTAATAAATTGCAATTGGAATAAATTAAAATTAATAAATTGGAATTCAAATAAAACAAGATGTTGCAAATTCATATGGCTTTTTAACAGGGTACTTAAAAACCTGCTCAAGGTCTATACTTACTCCACAGGGTGCTTCGAACTTAGACCACCAAAACATCATGTTTGTGCTCCAGGTATAATATGTTTTGAGCATTTATTTTTTCAAAATTCCAAACTCAAGTGACTCTTTTGATAAATATACTTACAATGTGCTGTAATAATCATCAACATCGTAAAATGAACCAGTAAAAAGTAAAATCGTTAAAAGGAACCGGTAAAAAGTAAAATCGATAAGAAGAACATTAAAGTTTGTCAAAATTTTAGATGATACGGGCCTCTTGCCGGTGAGTGTACTTGTTATGTTTTCAGAATTCAATATCTATTTTCTTTTAGCGAATAATGAACTAACAGACAAAACTAACAGATTTTCACTGCTTGGAGTCAGATTTTCCAGTTTCGGTTGTATTTACTTACTGCAAAATTACTTAGTCGAAATAAATAACCAAAGTAAGATACCCTTTAAGGAGCCAAGCATTATTCTTTTCTTGTTTCAAAACGGCTTTCAAAATTCAATAAACTTGTAATGAATTGCTTTCCTAATTATTATAACGAGAGGTTTATTCAAACAATACAATTCCATATACAAATTAATTAATAGTAATTTCTACAGTAAATGGTAGAATGGGACAAGAACTTTGGTCATCTGTGAAAACAGCAATTTAATAATTTCTTTCTTAAGAATTTGTATCGTCATACTAATCGTAGGTATTTAAGTGCAGTTATATGTGGGTGTACTCGTAGTATATTTTTCCATTACCGCAATTTCTTCATATCGATGGTGATTTCTTCTTGATAATATTCTGACGTCTGCAAATTTATCGGAAATTGAATTCATTGATTCACATTTTGTAAAACAATCACCAAATTAGCGTAAATTGCAAATTCGATCACGACAAAGATTTAGACAATTTATCCATTATTTTTACTTTATACCACGCTCGTATAGAATTATATAGAATATCCTGGCAGATTGCATCCTTTTCCCTAAAAAAGGGAAAAAAATACGTTGTTTCGTAACAAATACTTTACTATAGGGCTACATTTATAGGAGTACACATTTTGGGAATTGAAATTTTATAATTACATCATATGCGGAATGCTACATATTGTTCTTATCTTCCTTGTAACGGAGTTGTCAGTAACATTTTTTAATCACCACGTGGGCTGATCAATTATAATAACAATAATACCTACATGACATGACAATACCGTACATTTTCGTTGAACATTTAAATTAAAATCATTGCCAATTCATTTTTACCTTGACTATGTAAAATTTGTGGGTAAAGTGGTTAATTGTAACGGTACCAATATGAAGGAATTATTGCGATCACTAGATTAGACTGAAATGAAAATGATCCACATTCTAGTTATAGTATCGGTCATTTGTACAGTTAAACATATAAATGCAGTATCTATCTTCAGACATCGTACACGTATGTATGAAACAGAATACATAATACATACATTGTGTTTGTTATCTTATCATTATAGAATACACCTAGTTTCTTTTCAGACCTATGCAGACCTTACCAAGAAAAAATTGATATCTGTGGAATCTGTGTTTGCACCGAAGAAAGGGTTTGGGAGTGCATTAGAAATCCGTATGCATCCGACGATGATGAATGCCCATTTGCAAAGGTAGGTACCTCTCAAATATCGATTTAAAGTGCCTTTAAGCCTTTATGAAACTTTGTACATAATTTTATTAATGATGTAATATTTCTATCCACTTTTTTGCAGCCCTTGCAACACGTACTCTTACGAGCCGCCGGTGTAAAGGATGACTGTCCCGCTCGTCCTCAAAAAGACTCCTGCAATAAGTGTAAATGTATGAATGGCAAGTGGGCTTGCAGAAGGAAAATATGTCTCCCCAGAAGGTCAAGGAGACGCAAAATTAGAAACAAATACTTTATTTAAGAGTATGTAAGACTTTATTTAGTAAATTCTGGGTAAGTAAGTAGTATAATCTGTTACTGTGGCTGGTACTTCAACATTTTAGCAGTAACAGCAAATTATACAGTTACCTTTCAGGTGCAGAATGACGAAAAATACATCCAGAGGTATTTTGCCGACATATTTAAGAATTATGAATTAATATAACCTAAAATCAAACAATGGTGTTGCTTTACTAATTTATTCTGATGTTTTGAATGACATTTTCTTGACTTATGCATATAATTTGCAAAAATATACATTATATATAACTGTACCTTATTGACTTATTTGGTTGTCCATAAGCAAACAATCCTTTGACAAATATTATTGAACATACTTTTTGGTTTTTCATTATTGCTGTTAAGAACCGTCGTCATCAATTACATTTTGACCAGACAATAGCTAAATGACATTTATCTTAATTACTAAGATCTCCAGGTTGAGTCGTCTTTAGGCTTTTCTTATGATAACACATAAAGAACATCTGTAGCGTATACGAGTCAAAGAGGTTTTTCGTTCAAGTTTTCACTCAAGCTACTTATCATTCTCGATATGCCACTATCATGTGAACCAGAAAATAATAAATCTTTCTGATGTCAATTTAAATTGTTGCTACCAATTTAGTGCATTCAGTATGGCTGTTAACGCCATACCGAAAACAAGGTAAAATACTTCACGAGAAGAAGTATGCCTGTGACACTACTTTTAAATAAATATCAAGACCATGTAGGTGGTCCATACCTACCATTTTTTATTTTATATTTAAAAAAGGTAGGATTTTCATGAACACAACGAATCAAGGAATATAATTATTATAGTTTTCCAACAAATGAATACATAATACGTTAGTTGTTTTTTAGTTAGATTTGCGCTAAATGCAAATTTGCAGTGAAGCGTTTCCTCTTACGTTAACTTCCGTTAATAGTTTTTTAAAGTGAGGTCAAAAAAGTGTTAATAAGCGTATTTTCTTTTTTCAAGTATTGAGGTTGAATCAATTGTCCGACAATATATCAATACAATAAATCAACTTGATTTGATATATTTTAGTAATAGTGGTAATTTAAGTAATATTTAAAAAGTACTAATGACGTTATGTCAAAAGCCGTTGAAGGTCGAAAAGGGAATTCTATGTAAAGATAAGATATTTTTATTTCGCTTTGACCCTGTTGAGTAGGGTAGAGCGAGTAGGGTTGAGCGGGTAAAAGGGTCCACCATAAGTATCTAAAAACTAATGATGCATTAATCTATAGGATTGTATTATCGCCCCTTAAAAACTTCAGTAAATTTGTATGAGGGTTTGCATGAAGGCTGTGCTAGAAAAACTACCACCAAATTTGGGCAAAAAAAGTTATTTAAAACTTCTTTTCCATAGATTTTGATATTTTTCTAAAATTAAAAATACCAAGTTGGCATCTTGTGATGTCACAATATCTACATATAATTAAGAAAATGTTTTTGTGACATTGTCAGGTATTACTTTGATTTTAACTCCCATTATTGTTATTAATGTCTTTGACATTAATAACAATCTCATCTATATGCGTATTCTAGCTACTATACATGATGCAATCAATATAATAGCTACCCTGAATTTCACATAAAAACTAGAATTATTTATTAACTTTATTAGAATAGAAACTTTACACCAGGGTCATACCACGAACTTTTAATTTTAGGTTAACAAAACTAACAGATCGCTGTGCTCGTAACGACCGTCACGGCTATTTAAAATGGGTTTTCATAAGACTTATCAGTTTGAATATCTATCCACAACAAATCTAAAAGATGAGTCGTCTTTTTGTTATAATGTTGCAAGAAAATAATAATAAAAGCCCCCATTGCTTATGAATAGTCGTTAAACTGGCGGGCGGGTGTGAGGGAATAATCTACAACTAGGAGTTTGGCATTTTTGAAAAATCACATTAAAAATGTGTTTCCTCTGTGTACCTCAATCCGTGGAGATATACTGTATAGTTATTTGTAAGGAATACATCTAGCTTTAAGTTTTAAAATTTTGGTAGTTTTTCATTTTTATTTGACTGTGCAATCGCCTTTTCGACTGAAATAATTGCCCTAACTATTCTATTTCTCCTGGTCCATTTACGTCATTTTTAAATTTGGAAAACTTTCTATTGCACTGAGCCCAGGCGCCACTTGTCTTTTTACCTACAACGAATTTTTATCCGTCGTTATGAAACACCTAGGCATAGCAACTACAACAGGAAAACTCAGTACAAGTCTGAATTTGAGAAAATCATTATTGTTTAATCATATTGTTTAATCATCATTCATTTTTAATATAAATACATTTCTCACTTATTTTTACGATCTCTTGGACTGGGGTTTTTAATGCCGAGTTTGAACTCAATTTATGGTTTAAACTGTCATTGAAAAATCTAGCCTTTAGCGCCCTTGATTTAGTCCTAAATAAAAATAAATCTCACAGGCAGGTATCTAGTGACTATTGAAATAAGTAAAACTTGGAAGGCTTTACAGAGCTATGGACAAATAATCCTGACAACTTAAGGTTTGGTTTTGGTGTTCTAAGACCATTCTTTAAGAAATACAGCCTTCAACGTCATACGAACCTTAGCATTGAACATCATTGAATCATCAGCGTTCAGCATCGTTCGACAATTTACCCATCTACTGCTGGTCCGCAGATGACAAAACAACTTGTTTTTTTCGCCTGAAATGGTTCAACCACTGCCTAAAGCCATAGCGCGAAAAACTGGCAATAAAAAGCATCGCAAAATGGCAATTTTGGCTGATACTACTGAAAAGGATTATCTGCGACAAGAACAAGATAACAAGAAGAAAAAAGTTACTAAGAAGGCATCTAAAAGGTAGAAAGTGAATAAAACTAAACATTTTTGGAAATAAATTTTACAAAAGGAAAATAAAGATTGCGTTCTGAGAAAGTATGGGTTTCTGTTTAGTTTTCTGTTAACAATACAGCGATAGCGTTCCTGACAAAGGCAGATTTAACTGTATTTGCAAAAACATGAATCAACAAAAATTACTGTTTGTAACTATTGTGATTCTGACTGGGAGATAGATGAGGATGATACTAATATTATAAGTTTGATAAAAGCATTACTATTTTAAAACGAATTAGTTCCTCTCTTATGTTGAGACTGATTCAAAAAATGTAGTTCAGCTAATTTAAGAGAGCAGCGAGGTCAAAACAGTATATTATGCAAGACTTTAAACTTGTACAACACCAATTTTCTGCCTGTCTACTTACAATATTGCCTGGACTATTATAACCAATATGTGTAAATTTTATTTTTAACTGTTCTAACAAGGGAGTTGGCTTCTTGTCAGCTATATGACCATATTTGACAATCTTGATCAAATATAATAAAGTGATATATCTTTAAACTTAAATACTGATGAAATGTAGCCTAATCGTTTAGATATTGGTATGTTTCACCAAAATCGGTCGTGACTTTATAACCAGCCTGTTTTGTTCGTTCAATCCCGAGGAAAAATCATTTTGAAAATCATATACACATACGTTTGCGGTTAAAATTTACACTTTAATTTCATGCAGCAGTAAATTTATATTAGTTTCGGTGCGTATAACAATGGCTCAATTAATGCTTTTGGGAATGTTCCAATCAATTGTATTTAATTCAAAAATTCGATCTATGTTTACCGACACATGTCCTACGTTGTGGCTCCTGGTGCACCGAATTAAGAAGAATGAAGATTTTATTGCTTTTAATAATTGGTTTCTTGTACTTTGCCGCTGCATATGGTAGTATGTATTTGTTAACGATTTTTTTCTAAATCTACATAATAATATATTTCAAATAATCGTAACTTATCAAATTTTAGAAAAATGCACACCAACGGACGTGAAAGTTCAAGGTTGCTCTTACTGCGTGTGCAGGTCAAGTGAGGAGTGGAAGTGCCAAAAGAACAGAAAGTGGCTGTGCCCAGTAGCCAAACGAACGTTGTCATATAAAAATAAAAAATATGCATTTTCTGCTCTTTAACAATACGTGTTAATTGTGTTAATTAAATATCTACCTAAAAAATAATTTACTAACAAGAAATGTATCAATAAATTGTTTGGTTTAATTGAATGAAGATTGTTCTAAAAATCTGATGTGGCCAGACAAATGACTATACCATGCTATAAATAAAACTATAAGTTTAGCGGCATGAGATTGAATTTGATCGATATAGTTCGTGTCTGCATTAAAATAAAACTAGTTAGCCAGGATTTGACAATGCCCAACAATACTAACAATACTCAATAAAATACAATATTCTTACACACAAAGTACGAATACAAGTAGGCATACCTTTACAATCATTTACTATTTCTTGTTGGTTTATGTTGACTTCTTCTCCATGGTCTTACTAACAGCGTTCACAAGCTCTTTTGACTCGAGGAACAGCTTCTTTGCTCTTCCATGTAGCCTTTGCCCTGTGGACAAAGGTCAAGAGTCCTATCAACTACAACCAGTTAGAGGTACAGAGAAACAGCAGACTGTTTGATATCAGGAGAGCATGTTGGATAAGAAATATGGAACAGAAACACACATTCAGAGCAGTAAATACAACCCAACCATTTTTTTACCAAACGAGATAGTTATCAAGAAATTCTAGAATACTAGATATTTCTGCCAAACGAAATATCCCAAATAAACTGAAGAAAAGAAAAAAACAGGCTCCAATCAGAGGCGCGTTATCCCATGGGCAAAATGGGCATTTGCCCATGGCCCCAAATAACAGGGGGCCCCCAAAGCAGTATTTTGGAAAGCAGTTCCGTAATAGACTACCACACCATGCCAGTCCGTAGTAACGTTGCAAGCAGATTTAGGCTTCTCTGAGCGAGGCCCCAGCTAATCTTTAACAAATTTATTACCGTCTAAAGAATAGTGAATTTTATATTTGCGCTCCTGCCAGTGGGGAACCAAAATCAGTCTTTTATAAACTATTAATTAATTAGGTAATTAATAAATTACCGTAGTGAAATTATCAAAATGAACTTTAGAGTAGTCTTGCCTATGGGGCCCCAAAGAGCGTGGAGGGAGTTTTAGCAGTTAAACTCATTTTTTTGCAATAAAGGAAACTATATCTAATACTGTACGAGACTAATGAGAAACCCTTGACTAAGTTAGAAGAGGAAAGCTGTATGAATTCTTTGAAGATTTTCAGTCGACACTTTTCCTTTTGTGAATTCTATTTTTGAATTCTATTGTGTAAAGATGAATGCTCCAAAAGAATCTGTAAAACAAAAATTCCGATCTGCAAAATGCTGTAAATCTTTCAAAGTCCTGATTATTACACAGTGTGTATAAAAAGAAGCGTAACCACTCAATATATTTCTTTCTAAAAAGTTGACAAGAAAAATACAATCAAAGTTTTAGGAAATTGCTTAAGCTACAAATATGAAATGCTACGAAATGAAATACACTTTCTATTTTAAAGTATTTCGTATTTATATCTTAAGTAATTTTCAAAAACGACGAGTATTGACACGGTAGAAATCCTTTTAACATTGTTTAATTGCTTGCTTTTAACATTTAATCGCCTTGTTACATTTACACCACTGACCTCAGTGGTGCATTTAAGAATGAACTATCGCAGTTTTTGAAATATTTAAAATATTAGAAATATATTTATTTGTGAATAATACCCTTCATTTATTAAGATAATATATTTTACTTGCTACGAATTTTGATTTTAAAATTGTTAAGGTATTTATTAGTTATTTTGTAATTCTTAAGAATAATCTGTTGTTACTTTAAATAATTATGTAGGTAAAGTAGAGCGTCGATAATCCGAACTAATTGGGACCAAGGGTGATTCGGATTATCAAATTGTTCGGATTATCAAATATTGCAGCTAAATAATATAAAAATATGAGTGTTGGATTCCGCTCTTCTTAAACTATAGGAATGTCAAAACGTCAAAATCTAAGGATATCGAAGGGATATCTAAGTACTTACAAAAATGGCTTATCCCTAGGTTACTAAGGGATTTACTTTATTATTATTTCTTTGGACGTTCGGATTAGCGAACGTTCGGATTACCGAGGTTCGGATTATCGACGCTCTACTGTACTTATATTAAATGTTGTTGCAAAAAGGTCACCTATTATTTATGATTTTTGTTAATTGTTCCGAAATGTTATATCAGTATTATTAGTATATTTTAGTATAAAAAAGTAATTCTTCTTAATTCAGCATTGTATATGGGGGCCCCCAAATTCAAAATGGCCCAGGGCCCCATGATGGCATAACGCGCCGCTGGTTCCAATATCAATTGAGGTAGTCGGAAATGCAAAAAGATAATATTAAAAAACAAGTAAATAAAGTAAGAGTGACGCAGAGAAGTGGGCGAGAATATTACCAAAAAAAATAAGAAGAGAACTGAGACGAAGAGAAGCTAACTGACAAAATCCTAAATAAGGAATTGAGGCGACAAACCAAACTTGCAGATATCGCTACGACAATAAAAAAGCTGAAATGCAATTGGACCAGGCATGTCATGAGAAGCTGCGTCAATAAATGGACAAAATTTGCTGGAAAGCAATGGATAAGACTAACGAGCAACAACCATCACCTGGAAGGAATACCGGGAGGCCTTTGTCCAACAATTTTTGTTTATATTGATATATTATTTTCTGTCATTAATATTCTAGCATGGATGTGTAATGTATGGTTACAAATAAAGAGCCATAATAATAATGGTCGAGTCATTATTAGTAGAGAGCTGACGACAGAGAATATCTCCCTCAGATATTAGGAAATACACGACCACATATAATACAAGTACCGACGTGAATCCCGCTGGAGCTTGACCGAAAAACAGTTGGAGACGCATGTACAAGAGAACTGATGAAGGCGAGGAAGTGTTAGATATTCCGTCGCCCTTGCCAAATACAAGGAAAACATGAAATACTTTTCAAGTGATGTCTGTCTCCAATATCGTCCACAAATCAGATTCAAGGAATGATATCTGAAATACTGAGTTTCAGATTGTTTTATATATATGTAGTAAGACAAAGTTTTTTTTCCAAAAAAATGCCCTACTGTTTGTTTCTGCAAAGACTGTTTGATACCTTATGTTACACTACGAAGTGAAAGAACATTATTAAGTTTATCGGTTTCCTGACAATGCATCAACTCTCCTTGACATACGGACCTGTCGATTTAGACAGAATCGCGCCAAAAACATTGAAAAGAATAGTTTAATACTATCTGATGGTGGGAAAATACGGAGAACGTTCTATCTTCAGAAATTCTACCCTAAAATAACCACTTACTAGCGTAGGGCCAACCCCGAGAATTAACCAGTGCCGGGTCTAAGAGACGGGGACGAGAAGGCAGTTCGGCGAGAAAATAGTAACCCGTACCCTCATCCTCAGACCGATCCGGAGGAAGATTGGATAAGTGTTCGCTTTTCCATCCGATAAAGCGCTTTCGAAGACATTTCCCGGACCTGACAGCTCGGTAAACACTTTTAGCGGTCTACAGACCCTATTCAACGGCTCCTTGAGGACCAGAGTTGCCTGACCGTCTTACACCGATGATGAGCTATTGTATCCCCAGGTCCGTACAAGTCACTGGCAGGCTGCGGGCTTTAATCCAATTTATTTCGTCATTGTTGCCACGGAGTGGAGATATCTGGCACCTACGGCACACATACACACTCACCTACCATCTAACCGAACGTGTGTGGCCTAGGAATAAAAGATTCTCCGTGGAAACTTTCTAATTCTGTTAAGTGTTTCGCCTCACGATCCGCAAATTTAATGGTTTACGTTGTCTGGTTTTAATATCTTTCGCATCACGCGATTTTCGCTCTCTCTGCGATGACAAGCTATTACTTAATGTTGTTATTCGAATAATAATGAATTTTGAGGGAAGTTTTATTTGCGATTAACACAAAATTTAATCATCTTTTAGGCTTTCTATCGACATTTAACAATAGAAAGCCGACAAAAGCGAATAAATGACAACGAACAATTTTGATAAAGTACGCCAATTTGAACTATCGCTTGAGCCCGGACAATTTGTCAGAGAAAAATCTCAATAGTGAAGATTGTAGAAAGTTTTCTGCACTTTCATTTTCAATTGTGGGGTTATTTACGAAAAGTTTATAGTTTCCGAGTTATAAACAAAAAAGAAATTGTTTACCTTTTGTTGTATTTTCTTCAATGTTGCGTCACGAAATTTTGTTAGCAAATCTTAGATTTAGATTCACCTCAAAAAATACCTTCTGACATAAAATGGAAGACATAAAAACTAACAACTACAACTTATCTGGTAAAATCACAATTTGACTGGATTAAATGTAAATGTACTTAAATTAATAGATTCAGAACTGCTTCGTAAACGGTACACAAATTAAACAATTTTAATGTGAAGCAGCGGAAATTTTCTGTGATATTAAGAAATAATTTCTGAGACACGTTGTATATTCTAGAATAAACTGCTCAAAATGGTAAATACCGCTCAAGGTCGTGACCTTCAAGTATGCAACACAATTGCAGTGACCAATCTATGAAAACATGATTTTTTGATTGGTCGCCGACCCTCAAACAAACGTGTACAGTACTTCAATGCCATTTGTGAGCAAACTCTAGGATTTTAAATTATAAGTACATCCTTCAAGGATTACTTTGAGACCCTTTTGAAATCTCCAGATCATTGGGTTACGTCGCGTCGCAATAAATACGCAAACTTTGCAAAAATCAAGCATTTTTACTTTATCATACGCAGTATGTAAAGTATTGTAATCGTGCCAAAAAATTTTTTTGAGATTTTGGCGTAAATATGTCTTTTTGGGTCCCCTGAACATTTTTGACCAAGGTACAAAAAAATGTCTGTGTGTGTGTGTGTGTGTGTGTGTATGTGTGTGTGTACCCGTTTTTTGTGGCGACGATTCCGGAGAAACTACTAAAGGTATCGGGACGAAACTTCTTATTTAGAAGTTTCATAACCAAACTTAGAGCTGAAAAGCTTTCTGTTGAAGAGGGTCCAAAGAAACTGGAGGTTTAGTCTTAGCATTTTTTAAGGATTTTGCAAATATACCGCCATTTCTGGAATTTCGTCAAAATAGTTAAATAATAGATTAAAGATAAGGAAATTCTGAATAATTTATCTCTATCACATTTCTTGGTACAATCAATAGTTTAGCTGCATGAGCAAATTCTATTTCTACGAGACCGGTCGTACTGCATGAAAACTAGTAGCCAGGATATGTCAGATTTTTTGATTCTAATGACAGTATGTAGTCTTGGTGCCAAACGCTAATGTTTTGATAATAACTTCTGTCAATATAAGCTGCGTTCACATATTGCATTACACTTTTTACACCCAATAACACGTAAGTGTCATTTGGACGGTGTACCCGGTGTCAACGAAGTACAATATCCGAACGCAGCTTTAATCGACATATCTGTCTAGTTCTAGTAGTTTTATTTTAATGCAGACTGGCCGATCTCGTTCAAATAGAGTCTCATGCAGCTAAACTACTAAATTTATATATAGTATGATAAAGTCATGTGCCTGGCCACATCAGATTTTTTGGGTTTGACCCCGTTTAACTAAAAAATGTGACGTGATGGAACCCTATTGCCCATGACAAATATACACACAGAAAAGTGATCTCTCGAACGAAGAAAGAATTAGTTGGCTGAAGTAGTTGGTAGGTTCGTATATACGCGAGAGATTATTGACTTCAACCAAGAAATTTTATTTCTTGGAATAATTACTAGATTTAAGAAAGTGGTTACTCTGGTGGAGTAAGTAAACAGTCTTCAATGAAGTGTATATTTTTATTACCGGTAAATATTTTTAGCTACTTAATGTAATAATTTTAAAGATTTGGCACAAATACGTTTTCTATTGCCAATTAACAAGATAGGTATGTTATATTTACTTACTCGTTCTAAACTGTCGCGTGCGTTACATCAAACTATTCCGTGTTGAAACGTTTATTGTACGCTATAAATCACAATACACATCCCCAATAAATCACAAGGCACATCCCCTACGGGTAGTTCGTTGTTGTTTTGCGTACTAGGTTAGACTGGCGCCAGCACCTCGCGCGGGCGCGCGAGCCTTGACAAAATCACGGTGCGCATATTTATTCCAGAGAAAGGGATTACTTGAAAGAAGTCAGAATCACTTCAGTTAAATAATTGGTGGGCTTTTATTCAGTAAACAATACTTACTTGTATTAAATGTATTATATTTTCTTGAATCAAGTAACTCCGCACTTGGATGGATTTACTATTACTTCGTTTGAGAAATTAACATTTTTGGGACGAAAAATTCAATTACTTCTTTCAATACAATATTGATTCTTATAAAGAAAGAATTTATTTGTTGACCGCATTTATCTGAGTAATTATTTTACTTATATTGAGTATGTGGCATTTCTTGTATATACCTAACTTTCTACATGCAAGTAAATATGCATTTGATAAATTCAAGAAATTATGTTTTCTCGTTCCAAATAATCACTTACTACTTATTACTTAATACCCTTCGAAATAAATGATAACAATTCATGTTAGAAAATCTTGTAACACAGTGTTATTAAAATTGCCTTTTAGATAAGCCGAAGCCTGATAATGTCAAAATACGAAATCGGTTTAAAAATTAAAATTAAATACCCGTTCGACGTGCTATGTTTTATTTATAATTATTGATAGTTCACGAGTATGACAGGATGGAAACTTTCGTGCACGCTAAATATCGGTTGGGACAGATTAAAAACAAGTACAATTCTTCGTTAGAAGTCAGTCAGATATAAATGACTAGAATTTTGACCATGCAATAAATTTTATTTTATCGTATTTGAACATAAATTGGGATCACACTAAATCATAATTTATTTTTGTTTCAAAATTGCAACGTTTGACTTGAAACTACAAAAGAAACATATATTGAGATGAAATAAAAACAGAAATGATGAGATAAGCTTTTCAACAGAATCTGATCAAGTTCCTAAATTGATCAACAGAGCGCCTCAAACTTAGCCCAGCAAACATCATTTGCAATCTTGCTGTACCGAACAAAAAAAAATAATATCTTCATCATAATTTTAAGGAATCTTTAACATCAAAATACACAATGTAGCGTTCGTAATTTTTTGTACATAACTGCATTCGAAATTAAAATGTTTCAAAACCTGTAAAGATATTATGGTACTATAGTGCGTTATTGTAAATATTACGATTACGTAAAAGAGTATAAAGTTCCAGTATAACGAACAAAAACAAAGGGTCTGTGGTGCAGCAACAGCAAACGTAAGCTATGCCTGCATGGGTGCACTTTTCTCGTTAAAATATTGCAATTACGGCGTGACACTCGACGGTAATGCGCACCGCAAAACAAAAGAGGCAAAAGTTCGCGCCATAAACTCACAAATTACTAGCCGAAGGATCGTACCATTCAAATCTGGAGCCTGCATTCAACTCTTTTTCGCGTTAATTGATTTGCATGACTGTTTACTGTCATTTACCTACGCCCTGAGCATAGGAATAAGTGCGCACAGTTAAGGCCTCCTTTAGCCCGCGGCTAGAGTATTCTTCCGGGCCGCAATTACGACGTCGGCCATTTTGTGGTGTATGAGTATGTGGAGGACGCATAATGGCGGCCCTCATTTAAGAAAAAGCTTAAACTAAACCCTTGAGGGTTGTTCGCGATAATGTCTTTCTTGATGAGGTCACTGCTTGTAGTGTGTGCGTCGCGTGAAGCCTGTGACACCTTCTGGTACTTCTTATACAATGCAGGAATAGTATTTTCTATCCTTTCTTTATATTTTAGTGGCAGCGTGGGGAGACCCGGCCATGCAGAAATATATACAATTGTACACATTCCATTTTAGCTATAGATTTAGGATTTTTAATTTGTAACGAGAGATGTAGTTGCTAAGTGAGTTTAAAATACAATATATCAGTGAAATTTCACCGATAACAGTGAACAAACCTTTATTAAATATTGATATTAACTCGCTTTCATTATGTGAATAAAAAATGTGATATCGTGTTTTTTATTCTTTTTGACAATAAAACTTACCTACTTCTGTAAACTGTACTTCTGTACTTCTGAAATTAAAAGGAAAATTGGTTAATCGACGGTGAGATATAGAAGGAGAAAGGTATTTGTCGAGCAATTCCGTCATACGAAGCTCGAAGAAGCAACCGTAGACACGTGTTTCGGACTATTAGTCCTCATCAGTACGGTATAGCCAAGGAGCAAGATGAACACTCTATGGAAAAAAACACTCAAATGGAGACCTAAAGGGGGTGACCAATGTCGCTAATTTGGTGCTTCAGTCCCAACATCTTCAGGATTCGAAGACAAGAAGTGACGTCGCGCCGGAGGTGACTGGTACACCCCAGGTATACCATAGCCCAAGAAAATTAAAAGGAAAACTGGTTAATCGACGGTGAGATATAGAAGGAGAAAGGTATTTGTCGGGTAATTCCGTCATACAAAGATCGAAGAAGCAACCGTAGACACGTGTTTCGGACTATTAGTCCTCATCAGTACGGTATAGCAAAGGAGCAAGAAGGACACGCTATGGAAAAAACACTCAAATGGAGACCTAAAGAGGGTGACCAATGTCGCTAATTTGGTGCTTCAGTCCCAACATCTTCAGGATTCGAAGACAAGAAGTGACGTCGCGCCGGAGGTGACTGGTACACCCCAGGTACACCATAGCCCAAGAAAATTAAAAGGAAAACTGGTTAATCGACGGTGAGATATAGAAGGAGAAAGGTATTTGTCGGGCAATTCCGTCATACGAAGATCGAAGAAGCCACCGTAGACACGTGTTTCGGACTATTAGTCCTCATCAGTACGGTATAGCCAAGGAGCAAGATGAACACTCTATGGAAAAAACACTCAAATGGAGACCTAAAGGGGGTGATCAATGTCGCTAATTTGGTGCTTTAGTCCCAACATCTTCAGGATTCGAAGACAAGAAGTGACGTCGCGCCGGAGGTGACTGGTACACCCCAGGTACACCATAGCCCAAGAAAATTAAAAGGAAAGCTGGTTAATCGACGGTGAGATATCGAAGGAGAAAGGTATTTGTCGGGCAATTCCGTCATACAAAGATCGAAGAAGCAACCGTAGACACGTGTTTCGGACTATTAGTCCTCATCAGTACGGTATAGCCAAGAAGCAAGATGGACACTATGGAAAAAAACACTCAAATGGAGACCTAAAGGTGGGTGACCAATGTCGCCAATTTGGTGCTTCATCGATCTTCGTATGACGGAATTACCCGACAAATACCTTTCTCCTGATTTATTTAATATTTTTGTTTTGTTTTGACGCTATTTAATCATAATGGATGGTCATTTTCAGAATTTTTATTACTTGTAAGGTTTAAGTAAAAAGATGGAAAAGAGAATTTAAAAACGGTAATTTTTAATTTAAAAATGTATATGTTTAACAGCTGTAACAAATCAGCCTTGGCTTTGGATTCTTAAATATTATATAAATTATTCATAAATAAAAATTCTTAAATGCTTTTCTTATTTTACAAACACAATACAAATCAGTTTTTGTTGTGAATATATTGGAATTCAATTGCGTATAGCAAATTGATATAAAAGCGTGCTATAATTTTATTTAAGAGATGTTTTAATAAGGTCTATAGGAACTGATACAGGTGCCCGCATTTTACGCAAAAACATCAAACGATTTGTTTAAAATTGGATCTGACTATTCGTCCCGCTTTTTCTCAATACAATTTTTATCACTTTCGCAAAAGGTAACTTTATGCAAACTCTAATCATTGTAGGTAGGTACTTCAATAACTGTTTTATTGTAACTTTAAAGTTTTTTTCTTGTTAAACTATAAACTTTGTTAGCTTAATCCTTTTTAATCAAACCCCTTTTTAAAGCATATTAATTGAATTAAATTTCATAAAATGTTAGAATCCTAACCTCAATTTATATCAGACTCATAATGAATACTCATTCTGTAATTCCTAGCATCTCATGACTCTTATATGGAGGTACACTTTTTATTTACTTCCCCCTAAAAATATACAAATTAGTTTTCAGTAACTTTAAGAATACTTCTCCAGAATAGCAACTGATTTTGTATTCAGCGAAAGTTTATCCTCGGAAAAAGCGTATTGAACGTACAACCTTCCACCCGCACGATACGAATAGCAAGTTCGGATAGTCACTTTGCCACTGAGTTTCCGAAAATTCGATTTCAAATCTCGATATAGAAAACTTGCGAAAATGTGATCCGATATTTTATTCATGACTCCTCGCTGGCGACAGGCAGTCACCCTTTTCCCTAATCCCATAACACCCTTAGACAAGTCCTTTGACGATTTCTAATCGGATTCGGTTGCCATGATGGACAATTAAAAACCTGTCCCGTCATCGAATTGGACCTGGCCGAAGGGGGTTGCGCAGAGAAATTAACCCCCGCAGGAATGGAAACGTCGTCCCTTGGAGCCCCTGAGGGTTCGACCGTCGCATTGGCGGAAATGTAAATAACTTAATATTTCATGCATAAATTCACTAACAAATGGGGTGGATACGAACGGGAAAAATTCATCGTAACGATGGGAATGTGCTCGAGTGTCTCTTCGCTCGCGAATATGATTTTTTTCGTCGCTTTCTCCCTAAGTGCTTTTCCATATTTCATGTGCCAACACAGATGATGAAAGCCTCCCACTCCATGCTAAATCGTCACTCACCTATTTTTTGCTTCTCTTTTTTACCAAACGACGTCTTCGGCATCTGATATATTGCTTGATGGTTGTTAAGCTTCATGTTTATGTATACGTGTGTACTTTGATAGCGATGACGTTTTCACCAAGTAATGTATGCGTACTCAGACCCTTATAAGGGGTCGCCATTAGATCTTAGATGTAGTAGTTAGTCAATATAACGGGCAATGAAACGAAATATACCAAAGGTGGTACTGTAAAACATAGACAGTCTTGTGTCAAGAAGTTGCTGCAAAATTTGATGCACTTGTGCTCTACACTGAAGTAGAAGAAGTACTTGAGATGTGTGGAGAAATAGCTTTGTTTATTGAAAATCAAACAACACAAAAGGAGACGAATCTTTACACAAAAATAAAAGACAAAGCATTTATCCATATGGTAGCGTATTTGGCTGATTTTTCAGTAAAATTAAAAGTTTAAATCTCTCACAACAAGGAAATAAGAGCAATATTTTGATAGCGCAAGCCTGGTGTCATATCAATGGTCACACAATTGTCCGAGACACTGAGTGCACCCAACGAAGAAAAATGTTACTTCACTTCACTGATTCCAAAGTTCAGTACCTGTCTTATTTGATAAATTCGTTAAATCGCTATTTTCCGTACATAAATAATCGTCAACCTTATACTTGGGTGCTAAGACCATTTCATACAGACGCCGAAATCTTTAACAACGAAGATGTTTCAGCTAAAATACAACTTTTGAAAGTACTCGAAGACCCCTCATTTAAAGTGGAACAAGTTTATGATATGGATACATTTTGGACAAAAATGCGGACTAAATATTCCGTTTGAGCCGACAGGGCTTAAGAGTTTTAGTTCTATTTGGTACTACTGATAAAATGTGAAAGTGGCTTTTTAACTTTAGTATATAAAAACAAAATCTAGGAATCGGCTCAATGTAGACGTGCTTTATCAAAAAACTAAAGAAAAAATTACAAATCTTTTTAAGGAAAAGAAACACCAATCTAATTTATGGAAACTTTATGTGTATTATGTATAGGGTATAAGACGTTATTATCGTAATGCATAGTACTTTTTTTTTATGAAGGGTTAAACCCTAATCCCAGGCACGTCATACGGGCACCAGTACCGGAAAGGTTAAGAAACACTGGTCTAGAGGTCTGAGAATAATGAGACGTGCCCCACATCCTTACACCAAACCTTTCAGCATTGTTGCATCGAAATTTTGTCAGTCACAGCCAGCGTAACGTATGTTAATTTTAAGTAAGGTGTATTTTTGCGTGTTTTGGACAACTTCTTGACAAAATCTGGCGACAATGTCATTAAGTAACAGTGCCGGGTCTGGACATGTAATCAGCGCGCATCCACATGCACATTACCCGTCATCAAAGTGTAATATCTAATAAAGCAATAATATTACAAACATGGTCGGTTGCAGACTGGCTCATCAACTCGTAATCACTGATTATCTCCTTAAAGACTAATTAAACAAGTCGGTTCTGCATTCTGATTGGTTTATAATGAGCTGTTAAGAGCCTTTCTGCAACTGGCCAATATCTGTAGAAAAAAGCAACATGGTATAATTACTGGACAAAATCCTTCGTCATTTTTTTTTTCAATATGACTCCTCTGCTGTCAACACAAATGTACGGAGTTGAATCGCTGTTAAATCCAACTCCGTATTTTTAAATGTATATTTGAAGCCGCCGGTCATCCTGCGACTTGACTTTAGGAGAAGAGCAAAACTGTGGGTTTCAATCTCTTTTTACATTGATATTATTAACCTATTGTCAGCCAAGTCCGGACATCTGTGAAATAAATTTTGTGCTACAATTAAAAGAAAATCAATAAATAGATACAGACAATAACACGCTAATAAAAAGATACTTTGTTTCCAAAAAAGCGAACGGGAAAATTAGAAGCAAAATTCAACATTTTGTGACCGAATTTAATTTAAGAAAAATAATGTAAACAAACAAAAAGATTTTATAAATAATGTCACTTACTAAATACTTTCACGACCTGGAAGTGAATTTTGTAAACGTGAATTGGATGAAAATTAACGGACGAAATATTCACTGCTCCCTTCCCCACCGTATGGTGTACGCGATAGTTCGGCCGTTAATTCACATTTATAAAAGTTACATCCAGAATAATTAAAAAAGTAAGTATCCGAGTAGCCGAGTATCCGAGTTACGCCGTCGTTCAAAGTTCAATCATTTCTGACGTATTGCTAATTGTGTGTTAGTTATCAGTAATGAGAAATTACAATTAGTTGTAGAAATCGCATATTTACTTAGAATTTTGTGGTTTATTTAATTTTTGCATCATGTTATTAATTACCATATTTAGTGTAGATTTTCAAGTTTGTATGAGCATTTTCTTATTTAACAAACTGTAAGAGAAAATACCGAAATAATCTAACTATAAATAAATAACATATAAAATTTGGGTCTAAAAATAACCGTTAATTTCCTGCTTTTTTTCAGAACGTAATTGTCATTCTGAGTAAAATGTTTCACATTGACTTATTTATGGTTCCAATGTATTAGAAAATATTACAGGCGTTTGAAATATTAGCAAAACCTTATCTTAAATTGCTCTACATTCTTAAGGAATTATAAAATCCAATAAATCCATTTAAAACTTTTTAGTCAGGTTTTATTATTGTGAAAGGAAGGAACACCTTTACAACCTGCCATCTATTTCGCATTGTTTGATATGTATTTCTTCTTCCCCCTTTTGTTAATAATAAACGGCTGTAACTTTTGAAGAAATCTAAAAACGTGATGTAAAAGTATTTGCAGTTAATTCCTGTTTTTTTCTATTGCAACGTTGATATTGAGATTTTCCTATGAAATTATCACAGTAATTTTCCTGCAGCAAAATGCCTACAACTTTTGCAAAAATTCTTGTATTAATTTCTATCATACCTCAAATTGTAGGTAATTAAAAGTTCTAGTAGCCGTCGGACCCTCAGAGTTTTGCCCCCTCGACATGAAGCCCTAAATCGCGATAATGTTCGTTCGAATAGGAAAGGTATTTCATTCCGTTCCTGCAGCAAAATGTCTATAACTTTTGCAAAAATTCTTGCATAAATTTCTATCATACCTCAAATTGTAGGCAATTAAACGTTCTAGTAGCCGTCGGACCCTCAGAGTTTTGCCCCCTCGACATGAAGCCCTAAATCGCGATAATGTCGGTTCGAATA
The DNA here is from genome assembly GCA_963966075.1 of Aphodius sticticus. Classification (NCBI taxonomy): domain Eukaryota; kingdom Metazoa; phylum Arthropoda; class Insecta; order Coleoptera; family Scarabaeidae; genus Aphodius; species Aphodius sticticus. The sequence goes on from OZ014512.1 coordinate 20,086,079, forward strand.
GGAAACGTGTTTCATTAAGTTCCTGCAGCAACATGTCTATAACTTTTGCAAAAATTCTTGCATAAATTTCTATCATACCTCAAATTGTAGGTAATTAAAAGTTCTAGTAGCCGTCAGACCCTCAGAGTTTTGCCCCCTCGACATGAAGCCATAAATCGCGATAATCTCCATTCTAATAGGAAACGTGTTTCATTCAGTTCCTGCAGTAAAATGTCTATAACTTTTGCAAAAATTCTTGCATAAATTTCTATCATACCTCAAATTGTAGGTAATTAGAAGTTCTAGTAGCCGTCAGACCCTCAGAGTTTTGCCCCCTCGACATGAAGCCATAAATCGCGATAATGTCCATTCTATTTTTGCTTTTTAACAGTACGGTAATTCAACAGTATAAGTTATTTTGGATTTCTTTATGTTGCTGGTGACTTGATACAGCGAAATTGCTGCACACATTTTTCTATGTGCATAAAATTTTTCACTCGGAATGACATTAACTTAAAAATGCGCCATACAATTAGGACATCCTGTGTAATATGTTTTTTTTTTGTTGGGGTGCCCTCTTGTTTGATCCCTACTTCAAGGGCTCTGCAGTGGTAAAAATGTTGTAAGCTGCTTTTGTCAGGCCATGTTGAAACTCATCAACGAAAACGAAGACCTTGTAACCGACCTCTGGTTGAGTGATGCGACATTCATCTCAGTGGTTATGTTAATGAACATAATTCTTTGTATTGGAGTGTGAATAGCCAGCGAGAATTCCACAAAAAACACTTCATTGTCTAAAAAATAATTAACCCTATCAATATTGAAAATGAGGAATGGGTTCATTGTCCCATCCTTTAGAATATAATCAATAATACTTTTATGCTAAAAAGGGTTTTATGATAGGTGGGTTAAAGCTTATTCGTCAAACAATTGACTAATTGTGATCATTTATATATTATAAAACTAGTTCGCAGAAGAAGATTTTTCTTTTCTTCCCGGTAATCTAAATAAAGAATTTTCGTTTGCAGATGGACGAGTGGCGTCCATACTTTGCAATTATGCTCATTTCATTTCAGATGCACTTTAGAGAAAATTATATTTATAGTAAGTTGTAGACCATAAAATTAATCAAATTTTTGGCTGACTGACGGTTTACGATTCGGTGGCTTACGTGGATAGGTCCAGTCAATACAGACAAAATAAAGCAGGACAAAAAGCGGTTCTTTTTGGGTGTCTCATAAATAACAAAAATTTCTCTGGTCAAGTACCAGGAAAATTTTAAGAAATTAATAACTTCTAAAAATCTATAAATCTGTCATCTACTTAGAGACATAGATCTGAACCACAAATCGTAAAGAAAATAGATACAGCATCAATAACCATTAGTAAATTGGATGCCGGCCCGATAGCCTCAAAAAAGAAAGAGTCGAAATGATGACTCCTTAAAATAATAAAATAATCACCCAGTTGTAATAGCAATTCCAAAAGAATTTAAACTATTGTAAAGTGATTTAGGTTCGATTGAATGATTTACGATTGTTTTGAATTGAATTGAATGATCGCTTTTCATATTGTTAACAAAATTGTTTTGACGGCATCTAAGAAATTCTAAAAATCTTATTTCAGCAGGTAGCTTATTAAATGTCTGCTCAAAGGCACTTAATTCTACAGTAACTAGAAAATAGGTACAGATCGAATGTGTTCTTAAAGTGTTGTGAAAGATTTGACATTATTCCTTTTTGCACCAAACGAACACGAAATGTTACACATTCAAATTGTGTACAGATATAAACATTGGCATGACGTATTATGAATTACGTCCGAGCACTAGATACTTTTATCGTTAATTAGAGGCAAAAATAAATTAACAAGTCGACTTATGAAATTCTGTTTGCACAGCCCCGTTTAAACCAATTAAAAACTAAATTGCGATCATGTAATCAAGCGTCGCGGACTGCTAAGCACAATCTGAATGTTCACTAATAATCTTTGAAGTAGAGCGTTTAACGAATCACACGGCCGTTGAATGTCTTATTCCGACATCAACCGCCACTCCTGAATAGATAATCGAGTCGCGCGCCTCGACCTCAACAAAAAATGAAATTACGAACTTATTACTGTACTCGTAATCGAATAACGTCTGAATCCGGCGTTCAAAATTTCTATCATGGCTCTTAACGAGGCGTGACGAATTCGCCGCCGCTCGTCGTCGCAAACCGCTAAAATTGCCGCCATTTTGCCTCCGACAAAAGGCGAACCCGTCCCCGTCGACTTTATTATATTAAGCATTATGGTAATTCGTAATTATTCCCCATTTTGACGACTGACTGAACGAGTTAGGTCGGTTTTTCGACGCCAAATGGGCGCTCAGGCTGCCGAATCAGCTGCCGCGTCACCGGTCGCCATCTTGTTCCTCGGTGAATAGCCAACAAAAGCTAACACATACGCACGTGTACGGTGCCATCAACACCTGGAATTATTTCGATTTTTATAGCCCTGTCAACGGCCCTAATGAGACCTTTCATTGTGTAATTTGTTTATTCGTTGACGCTATCGAGATCGTGTCCGATTTGTGTTCGCGATAAAGGTTTCCGATGATGAATAATAGATCGTTGGGATTCGCGTCAATTTGGTTGATACGTTTATTGTTATTGGTTGTTTGAGGAAGATTGAAAGAATCGTTATGAAACATTGCACAATACAATACAGGGTGTGTATGAATTGGCGGAAAAGTTAACCTCGTGGCGATGTTCTTTGTGAAATTCTGAGTGGACAATCTATAATCTAAAATGTTGTACCATGCTTCTTGAGTCTTCACCAGTTCTCTAAAGGCATGGTGTCCGATCTCTCGATTGGTGTTACTATTTGAATTCTATTGATGGGGAACCAATTTAGAATAAAGAAAGTTGAAGATTGTTTTGTCGTCGATGTTGTTATCTTTCTGCCTAAGAAGTTTGTTTTTAATATCTGTTTTTCGTTAACTTTGTCATAAAAATACATTATTTTGTTTATTGTTATATTTTCGTTCATTCAACATGGAATATACGTTTAATGAGTATGCCGATATGTGTAGGTATGGTATACGATTACTGTAATGGAAATGCTAACAGAGCCGAACAAGAGTATGATGTGCTTTTACAAAATCGGAGGAATCCTACAACGAACACGTTTCGAAGGTTGGACCAACATGCTAGTTAAACAATTAGCATTTAATGTCCCCAACAACAAGACTGTATATTTGGTTCTACAAGAAATCCTTGTTTATCCATATCATGTTTCCAAAGTTCTCTATGAAAATGACGGACAGTTAAATTTTTGCACCAAAATTTTAAATAGAATTTATGATGAGATGGCGCATGTAATACTCACAATATTCCCCGTTGGACTGATGAAAACCCGCGGGGCATAATAAATCACAGGGTTGTTGGGCGAATTTACCTACCAACTCGTCTTTATGGCGATGAATAGGTACCTTAATCTTTTGGAATCTATTTTGATATACGGTTAGAAATCATTGAAATTAACCACTGTTTTGGCTGTCTCCATCTTCAATGCAGGATATTCATATGTTTTGAAAATGTTATTGGTGATGGAATTATCGTTGGAACCAACGCAGAAATATATACAAACGCACGAAATCTAAACCGCATCAACCGATCGGAACTACGAGCTTCGAACGTTTCAAAGGAAGCAAGAACGGCACATAGAGGAGAAAAATCAACTGATCGAAGCTTCTTTAAACATGAAGAACGTGCTTTTTGTCATTTATGGCCCTGGGATAGCTGTTTAACAGTAAGTACACTTTCCCAAAATAATGTAACAAAATTCTCATCAAACCGACATGCTAAACTTTAAACGCGTTTTTTTTTGCGAAACCATATTTCTCAGAACTGTTGACATAAAATCTCAACATCTACTGAAACAATAGATTTTAAATTTGGCATGTACCTTCAATACATATGCATCCATAACTGGTAGAAAACCCCTATTGATAAACAAAGTTTTAAATTTTTAGGCCTTGAAAGTTAATAGAAATAGTGGAAATATTATGCAGATCGCAGCCATATTTGTTAATTTTAATACTTTATGACAATTCTACTACCTGCTATAGCCACATTCATGAGCGATATCACTTTTTTTGTTTCATTTGTTTCAGATTAATAATACAGCTTCCAGACGGGCAACACTTCTAACAATCCTCCTGCCATGGTAAACATAAAGCTTCCTTACTTTTATGTAAGTATATTTTCTTTTCTTAATAAATTGTTGTCAGCTCAAACCATAGATAAAGTCATAAAAATATAAAACAAAATAACAACTGTGGATTCTTTGTAACAACACTTCTAAAAATCGACAAACACATGCCGCCTTAGAGTAGAAGTATATCTCCGGTAACATCTTAATAATTTCAGTTTGCAGATTACTGGAGGTATCACCGCACAAAAAACAAAATGGAAAATTATAGAAACCGTCCTCGATAAAACATTCATACGCATTGTCGCTGATGTTGAGTAAGTAATGTCACTCTGTATTTTGATAGATTTTTTCTTCAGGTATTTTTGGTCTGATTAGTTTCTATATATTATTGTTTCTTGTTACGCCTACAACAATTACACTGTATTAATTTTATTTCTATTTGCAGATTGTTGGAGATATTATTTCGGAGATAAGCTAAATAAAAATAATTTAGTGTAATTGTTGTAGGTGTGAAACTAATCATACCTCGTAGCACGTAAAACTGTTGCAACCTGTCGAAAACATCTTGTTATTGTAATGATAGATCAGTGTAAGAGAGATAAAGTTAAGAGTTTGTCCATCAACATCAGGGAAATCTCTATCAACAAAGGGCCAACAATGTCACATGTCATAAATCACACAGATAGATGAGGATATCGTCAGTCTGCAAACTGCAAAACATCAAAGGTAGGGTTGCGCCTACAAAACTAGCTCAAAAAGTAACAATATTGAATATTAAAATTACATAATCTATTCTTTTTACTATTTTTTACAAAACAAATTTAAAAAAGCACCAACCGACGTATCTTATAAATATAAGATACGTCGGTTGGTGCTTTTTTAAATTTGTTTATTATTAGAAATATATCCTGGGTACTTCCTGTTTATAGACCTAGTATTAGACAAATAAATATCTTCAGGATGTCAAATTTCCATCTCGGATATTACGAATATAGTACAAATAATAATGGAGCAATGGTTACCACCACCATTTTCCACGACCGCGGCCACCATTCGCGCCACCCTCCTTACATCTCCAACCCCTCTTGCCCTCTCACCAGTAGTAAATACTGATTTTGGTTTAAATAAAGACCACACGCGTATATACCGAATGCGGACTCTTTTTACCTCACCACTACTTTGAGGGCGTCGTCTTCAACCGCCGCTGCTGCTGTTACGGAAATTAAAATCGCTTCATACTTACGCGTCACGAAATTCATGGCATCCAAAAATGCATACATCCAATAATTCATGGCATCCCACAATACATTGGGTACATTATTTGATATTCTGAATGGTTCCAATTTGAGTTTTTGTTTTAATAAAGGTTATTTTGTCCTAAAAGTATGCCACTTCAGGAGTAATTCTGATTATTGTAGTCTATTAGGTTAAAAAAGTCACTGGAAGCAATCTGTATCTGGATTAATTTCAATAGTGTATTAACAAAATGAAAATGTTGGTTGGTGGCATTGGTGTGGATTGGTAGAGTTTGGTCGTATGGCATTTGTGCCTTTCGATATGCTCGATATTCTAGACGTTCTTTTGTATGTATTTCCCACGAACAAGTCCGTTTTTTGTAGCTGGCGATCAGTGGCGGCTCGTAGCTAAGGATAGTGGGGGTGCTGCTCCAGATTTTTTGTCTTTGTTTTGAAAAATATTGTGTAAAAGGTAAAGAAACATGTATAAAAAGAAAAATTACTCAGAAACTTGATAAAATGGCAAAACAATTTAAGATAAGAAAACGAATTTCTTCTTTACTTTAACCCAAATTGTTACAGTTACATTCATTAATAAATTTATGTAAAAAATACATTTTGTAAAAATTATCCTATAAAAAATGCACAAAAATTAAAAAAATTTCCATATTTTGCAAAAATTCAGTTCGATTGGACAATGGTAAATAGGTAAAATATCGATTACAAGATTTGAACATAAGTTAAGATAAGCGTAGTAATAAATTTATGAAAAAAATACTATTAAATAATAGACGATTAACTTGCAATATGGATGGTTCTACATAATAAATCTTAAAAGTTCAATTTTTTAAAAGAAATTATGCGAATTGTGGCAAAGATTTAAATTGTTCAAAAATGTATAAAGTTTTTTATGCATTGGAAATCTGTGTTTATGAACAGAATTCCGTTATGCACTGAAAATCTGTCCACATGCAAAATTTCAACTCGATTGGACATAGGGAAGTAGGTAAAATATCGATTAGAAGATTTAAATGTAACAAACAAACAAGTGAAGTTAAGATAAGCGTATGTAAAATTAATTCCATTCTTGTTGTTTTAATTTGCGCGAAAAGATCAATAATAATATTCTCTTTGGTCTCTGGATGAAAACTGAGGATTTTTTTCTCCATTGAAAGCACTGCAATTGTTCTAAAATACGTTTTGATATGCCATCTGCAGTTTGTAAAACTACCTTCCACTTGCACGACAGGGTCGGCATGTTCGGCACTGCGGGAGCGACAGTGTTCTCTTTATTCAGTGCGCATAGCAGGCCCCGCCGGTGCCTCGCGTGCAACATCCTATGTGCGCATGCGCAGAACAGTCAAGCACCTCGCCGATTGGAACTGTGAAGATCACAGTTCCATACAACGACTTTTGTATCTTTTTCTTAAACTGGGGAATGGCTACTGACATTAAGGATTAAGGATTATATATTGTGCAAGTATAAAGAAAGAAATAAAGGAAAAAGGACTCATTATATTAAATGTTATCCATAATATTAAGTGCAAATAGTAGGGGGTGCTGTCTCATGCCACTTGTCTGGTTAGGATGTCGGCTTGTTCATTGACTTCGATCCCTGAATTTCCTTTAGTACTTACTTACTTACAGTTTTGGACTTGTAGGCCGTCGATTGCTGCGCTTTCAACTCCGCCTGCACGTCTGAGCATATGTAGATGTTTGCTCTTCGTAAGTTCCTATGGGTACATTCCTGGGCACATGTGTCAATTGCGTGAACTTCCAGCTGGCAGATAGTTGGAGTATGACCCATGGCTTTGGATAAAGAGAAATCCGGTCCTCTAATTCCCTCCACAAAAACCTTCCTCGATCTTTGATCCACCTGTGAACCACAGGGATGAACCACATGCATATGTAAAGATGTAAGGTTTAGCATTGCCTCCATTGCACCAGTGAGGTATGTTCTATTTACCTCTGTAATGCCTAAGTATATGAGCCTTAGTAGTTTTGTCAGTTTCGTTTGGTTTGTCCTTTCCGATGTGTTTTCTACCAGAAAGTCGATCCGTACGTGATGAATGGTCTGATCACCGTGGTATAGAAGCCAGTGAATCATTTTAGGGGTCAGGCCCCCACCTTCTACCGAATAGTTTGTTACTTGACCATTTCGCTCTGGTGTGTCTAGTTATGGCCTTCTCAATGTGAGCTTTCCAGCTAAGTTTATGATCCAGGAGTGGTTGGTGGTAGGGGATGTTTTGCTTTTGCTTAACCTAGTGAACGTTTGAAGTTGTCACTACTATATACTACCATAACAAAAACAGATGTTTACGACTGGTTACAGCAGCTTAAAGTGTGCTTTTAACATATTTTCTTCATAAACTTCGTAAATCTCGATTCGCTTTGTGCGAATGAGTCGTAACCATGGGATCGAATTGAAAAGCTTCCCTGTGCCATGGCGAGCTCTCAGCGCTATTTGCATAGGGGGCTGGATCCTGACTCGCGATTCCCGCTGCAATTTCCCGATGGGACAGGGTGGGAGGTGGACCCGCGGAGTGGCGGACTCGTACGCTTTCTGTCGCTTTTTCTCCCTTCTTTTTTTCGGTTCCCCGCGCACCCGCGGCCTTTATCATAGGAGCCACGGGGAGCGAGAAAGCCGTATGTAATATTCAGGGCGCGAAAACGAGACGCGATTAATAACTGTAATGGCTGAAATGAACGCGTACACTCCGCGTGAATATTTTAAAAAGTCACGGTTCCCTTCGTTGGATGCTTTCATGGGGAAGGGGTGGTCGGGTGTAACGTGTGCAGTGACCAGCAGGGTTTAAAGGTATATTGTTATGATATATGGAAATTAAGGATTGGTGTTTTTGCTGATGTTTTATGTTGACTTGAAAATAAGGAATACCGATGTTTCCTGTCAGCAAACCCAAATCGAAAAACTGGACTTGAATATGAATATTTTCGAATGTTTGTGAAAATTTAAAAGACACACTTGAATTTTGCATGAGGCTGTTTAGTATTTAAGTAATTATTATTTATTTGAATATGAACATTTTCGAATATTTGTGAAAATTTAAAAGACACGTGAATTTTGTATGAGGCTGTTTAGTATTTAAGTAATTATTATTTAGTTTATTTAACTATTGTTTAATTATTGTTTAGTTAGTTATGTAGTTATTGTCAACACGTTACAAAATTTGCTACGGTGTTAATGGGTAACAAGTAAAGAAGTTTGGAAAAAATCTTACATCTAATTATACTAACATAACCAATATAATGTGTTTGTAAAAGTTTGACACATCCTGTGGAGTAACTAAGTAGTTTGTGCAGCTTCTTATGTAGGTACTCTCAAATACAAAGCATATCAATTCTCAACGTTTTGTTTTATTTTTAAATTCATCTCAATATTAGAATGTTTGTAGAAGATAAAAATATTGATATTGTAACAGAGTGCATCAGAACTTGCCCAAGGTTCTTTCTTATTCCACAGCGTGTCTCGAAAGTAGACCAAAACCATCCCCTTGTTTTACCCGTTATTATCAGGTGTTCTATATTTCAAAATCACAAAGGTATGCGATGATCTTGATGAATTTCTTTACAATAGCCAGAAAAAGTAATGATAGTTGGTCAAATGTTACAAAAGTTATTGAACATCAAAGCATAGCAAAATAGGATCCAGGTGTTTTAATTGTAAAGGTCAGTGTAATGAGGTAGATACGTTTTTAGTCCTATCTTGGTTGCCTCAAATACTGCGTTTTGATTCTCAGACTTATAGTTCATCAGCTCCGCAATAATCCCATGAATTGATTTTTCCATAACTAGAAATACGTACCATAATAGTTTATAGTCTACGATATCACTGATTTGCTTTGACAGTAACACACCAAAAAATGATGCATTATTTAGAATCATTTGAAACAATTTTCTGCTCTTTACCACAAATTTAATGTTACTTACATTATACAAATAATATTATACACTTTAACATGATAAACCTATTCGCTCTTCATTTGTTGAAAAAAGGCAGAATTCATATCTTTGAATTACGCAAACATGATTATAGCAAAGCAGCACATGTATACACCTACATTTATTGGATAAGCACTAACCCAGAAATACATCATATTATCTACACTATTTGTCACTTTGATTTAGATATTACTTTGGCATAAAATCTTTACCATTTATACAGACAACGACCTCGACAGCACAATATATTTTGGGATATATATTCAAATACCTATGCCTTCTTTTTTTATTTTTACTCAAGTAATCAATTCCTAGAATATTTCTATCTAATGTCGATCAGTGCAAATGTTATACCAATAGACAAAACATTTTCATAACAATACTATTTTATAATATATAATATTATTTTTTGACACTTATCAACTTATTTCCAGACACAACTTATTTAGATTTTCTGTGCCAAATGCATATCAACTCTGAACCGTTCGTTTTTTGATTTATCTCAATACTTGCATTTTCTTCATAGCATTATGAAATAATGTCGAGTGCGTGCTGATATTCACCAGCAGGTGATATATACACGTTATTAAAGTATCACGCAGACGCTAAGTATCAGTTTTAAAATTTAAATTTCTATCCATAGATTTTTTATAGTTAATTTATTGCTGGTATTAACAACAATATTCGAATACCCTCTGTAAAAATAAATATATAAATAAATACTGAGTAACATTTGCCGCAAGGTTTAAGTGCATTTAAAATTGTGTATTCTACGTTTTGTTGTAAGTTTTACTTGAAACTGTATAGGTGGTACTTGTTTCCATACTTAAACTCTGTGAAATTTCAGATCGGTCAAAATATATTAATACGTCCCCAAGGGCCTTAAAACAGAGAATAAGTTCAATTTGATAACAATAAAAAAATAAAAAACTAATTAAAACTTTGTTTCACCACAATGAATTTACATACCACAGTTATTAGCTTAATCTAAAAATATTCCGTTTACTTTTGAGCATAAATATCAGCCTTTCACATATTTAATACTAATTTGTTAAAAATACAATAATATAAGCTAAGTGGCTATTCTGGCCAACAAAGAACAAAATCGGACAAGTGAAAACTGTTTCTGGTAAGCTTTTTTTTGTACACTGTGAATCTGAAACCAGAAATTCAAAATTGTGTCTAGTGTTTGAGAATGCAAAATGAATTTTTGAATTTTTTGCCTTTTTTTAGCGCTGCATTTTTGAAACTATATGAAATGCTTTGATATCTAGACTCAAAAGTGAATTGATTATTTTTTTCTATTAACGGTTTGCAAATGTAATGAAGACAAATAAAAAGATTATTTTAATTATATATTATATTATTAAATCACAATTATTCCCGATTTTAGGCCCCTTGAGGCAAGTGTATTCCTCTACCTTCAATTTCACAAGAATAAAGTATGGATATAAACGAGCAGAATAAGAAAGTTGAAAACTAAGGACCACTCCGGATATAATAAGCCGGTAAAATTTTGTTTCTCAAAATTTCAAATGTATGTGATAATATTAATGAATTTCTTTACAATGTGCTACAAAATAATGAAATTGTTCAAATTTTAAACAAGTTGTTGACCGCCATCTACTGCGAGTGTAGGTATATTTTTATTAGATATTAGTTTTTATATATGTTTTATATATTTATTAACTTCTTATGTTTATGTTACACAATTAGATATTATGGGAATTGTGTCCACTGCATACAAATTCTTTTATTCGTCTTCAGGACATAAAATAAGAGTCAAATATTAGGACAGCCTGGTACACATTTATAATAAGCATACCTATTTTAGTCTATGTAATTAATTTACATTATAGTTTATTATAGATAATCACTACAATCTTTGTGACTTTAAAATTACCTCTTCATTGAGCACAACATTTCCCTCCATATACAACCCCGTATAAATTTGTACTGCACAGAAATTTGTAATACCAATTATAATTAAAATATTTGTAAAGCACATCTTGGTGAATATCATGGTGCATAGCATCGACGAATGAAATACGAGAATGACGAAGACTTTAAATGGCTGACACCGAAGTCATGGTGTAGTCTCAAATCCGCTCAGCTTAGGGGCATTGTTCACCAAATTGCCCGTCTCAAATTTGTATTGAGTATCGGCCATATTGGAGCCTTTTGTTTCAAGTACATGCGTGCCCTATAAAAGTTCTACCATCCATTGCAAGCATTTAGTTTACTACGCACTGCTGAATAATTTTCAGCTTTCAGTTCCGTTGTTAGTTGTGCAACGTAGATTTATGTGGAAAAACCTATGTGTGAGTGAGAACTGAATTGTGTTAACAGTGTGAATAGTGGTAACTAACATATTAGTGGTGATGATTATTATTCATTATTATTTTTTGTTTGTTATTAATATTATTATATTAACGTACTCTCCGTAAGTGTAATGACCAGGGCAACCAAAAATATGCTCTATAAAACTGTTTTAAGCGCTTATAATATGCCCTATAAATATGAAAATATGCTCTAAAAAACTGAAAATATGCCCTAAAGAATGTGTAAATACATGTTAAAAAATGCAGATTTAATTTAAATTTTTATTGCAGTAAATATTAAACATATGATGCAAGTTTTGAAATAAAAAATTTTGCCGGCTTGACCTTAGTACATTTTTGTACATGGAAAACGCCCTCTCTACGTTTATCACCTCAATTTAGAGATTTAAAATTTTAATTTTACCTCTGTCTAATGCCGCACTTGTTCAATAATGTTTTAATCTAAAACCCGTAAGCCATACTCACCCATTAGTGATTCGCTGTATTTTTTAATGCTAAATAAGTTCACTAGTTTGCATCATATGTATCAGATTTTACTTTATTTCTAAGGTACGTGCGTCCACCTGTCCGCATCGAACGGAACGTAAAGTTTACTGTATTACAAAAATAAATCCGATACATATGATCCGAAGTACTGAACGGTTCCTTAAGCCGGCCCTGATACATCTACACGAGAACATGGCGCAAGGTCAACCAATCTGGTCAACATATATCAAACGTGCAGTAGATATTCTGGTTGGTTTTCTATTCTGTGCTATGGCCAGGGTTGCCAGATTGATCTCACAAGAATGCCGGAGATGATGGGGGGAGGTATAGTCGACAAGATTACAAAGATAGATAGTTTTAAAATAAATAATAAAATTTCAAAAATATATTTTTAAGCTCAAAATAATAAAAAATTGATGTAAGTCTAATGTGATTCTGTGATTAAAACATTCAGGTCTTTTCACTTCGCATGTGCCAACCCCAAACAGATCATTTTAAGTATACAACTTTATGATTTTGGCCTATGCTCTTTCCAATCACAAAATCCACGTACTCCAGAATAAAAATATTTTACGCATTTTGATTGCTTGGGCAATTTTCTTTAAAAACGGCAAAGTACAGAAGCACGAGAAAATCTGTGAGATGGTTTGATTACTAAAGGAATCCTTGAATACGTCAATTTTTAACTATCAAAATACACATTTTAATGCAACCCTATTTTTTCAGAAAAACAATTAAAAATTGCAAAATATTGATAACTCGGCAACATGGAGTTTGTAAATCGAAATTACAACTCGATTGCAGTTGTAATGGACTGTAATGGAGCGATACAGCACTTACAGCGATTCTTGTGATGTGCGGACGCTTCCATAAGAGAAACAACGAAAACGCAATGACCTGACGCGGTACGAAACTTAGCTGGGATTCATGTTCAGCGCAAAGCTAATTTTCAACTGTATTACAATTTATAATTTCTACATATCTATACAATTTCTATGCTGCCATTCAGCCGATAGGAACTTCAGTTTACGATAAATATGTGTATTTTGATAATTAAAAATCGATATGTACGAAGATTTTTTTTAAAAAATAAGCCGTTTACTTGAACAATAGGTTGATATATGACAAATCGTCAAGTTAAAAGTTAAAGTCACTAACTAACATCTGAAATAATTACAAACCTGACATTAATGACAATAAATATAATGATATTTACCAGAGAAATCTTTTTAGAGGACTTAGATAACTTTTTATTGATCTCATGCACATTTATAAGTATTTGGGTACAATTAATTCGTGTTACAATCAAATGCAACAAAGTGTTAGTTAGTGACTTTTAACCTTTAAGCTGGCGATATATTATTTACAAGAATGTAAACCTACTCTCTTCATAATTTATTTTGCCGGAGACCTGAGATTAACCTCAAATGCCGCAGACTCCGGCGCAATGCCGGAGACCTGGCAACGCTGGCCTATGGCTACCGATTTCGGCGGATTTCGGCGATTTCGGCGGAGGAGTCAAATGATATGTTTAAAAAGGCATTAAAAGCATTTAATGGCAAAATATGCAAAAATATGCCCTAACAAATAGGGCTCAAAATGAGTGATTTTCTCTGAAACTGATTTCTAAGGTTTTTTTTGTCATTCGTATGGAAAAAAATATGCAACTGCCATGGTATTTGGTTGCCCTAGTAATGACTTGCCAATCAGTGTATTATACATTTACTAATCTGCATAGTAAAAGCATTCACAACGAATAATATGCACGCTTTTACTAGTAGATGAATACATTTGCTAACCGGCTTTAGCAGAAGTGTGCACAAGTTAATACGCAAGAATCCATATGTATGCTGTATACTAGAATTGTGCACAATGAAATGATCTTGAATTCTATAGGGTGCCGCAGTCTCAACGTGGGCGACTTCTTATAACATAGCATCAACTAATTCTTAACAAAATAATACATTTATTATCAAGGTGATTTTTATTTTTTTATTTTTATATGTATTATACGATGAAAACACTTGAAATCGCGCAGTGTATGTCGTTTAGGAGACTTTAGCAAAAAATATACCAGCAAGTGTTGCCCCTCAGAACAACCATTGAACATGTTTTGCAAAATTTTAGTGCAAGATAATAATGCAGAATCAAATGTCCATAGTTTTATGTTGTTCTAAAATTGGTAGGTTATACAGAGAACCAAAATGGTGCAGAACCAATATCTGATTTATTTTTTTTACTTTGCACTTTTTTTTTGTCCATGAGTGTACAATATATATAATTATTAAATTTCTTTTTAATAATTCTTTACTTGCAGGGCAAATTCTTTATTATATAGAATTACTGGCAATTTGACATATTTCTTAAGTACATGATGGTCGAGATTATTTGTAATCATTTTGAACCCTACGCATTTTTCACAAGGCGTGACATTGGCGACATGTGACATTTTTCACAACATGTGACATTTCGTTTACGATTTGCATTGATAGACCTAATCAACACTATGCTAATTTACCCTGAGTGCGACATATCCAATTATAGCGAATTAAACAAATCTTTAAAAAAAACCGCGGCGAAACGTTCTGAATAAAAGAAAAACTGAAAATCACTTTTTTTCATCCAATATTTATTTAATTCTTTTACTCGTCTTCAAAAGAAAATCTTTGTCGAATCACCAGTAGCCCTCTATATATACAGGGTGTTCCTAAATATCATGTAAATACGAAAAGGGGTAATTCTTTGGCTTATTTAATGACTAAAAATTCATATAAACATAGGTCCGCAAACACAGCCGGTCTACAGTGTGTTGAAATTTCAAGATTTTTTAGTTTTCTCTTTATAGCTCTTGTAGTTTTTTAGATATTTAGCTTTAATTTCTAATTTAGGTTACGCTGTAGGACTTACATCATTGGGCATACCAAATGGTTTTAAGAATCTACAGGGAGACAATATTGTTATCGAGAAAAAAAATAAAAGCTTTTCTGTGTTTCGCTAGATGAAATTAAATTTTTTTAAATAATTGGTCTAGTACGCCTTGGCTTGATTTCGATAACCTTTTGTTTGTATTTATTTTGACATTTTATTCGCCACCAACTGTTAAAAATTAAAACTAGGATACAAGAGCTATAAAGTAGATCGGCAACGAAGCGTTTGCGGACCTATGTTTATATGAATTTTTAGACATTAAATAAGTCAAAGAATTACCCCTTTTCGTATTTACATGATATTTAGGAACACCCTGTATATATACTGATGTCACATTTTCGTTAAATGCAATAGTATGCGCAAATAATAATTTCAAATAAATACACTGATTAGTTACGCGTGATTGGATACAAATATAATAGTAGCTTCTAGAAATCAAAGATGACAAATTTTGCATGGAAATCGAAGATCAACCATATTATAATTATAAGTTAATATTAATTTTAGTTGATACTATGTCTGGAAAGTCTACTAGCAATAGTAAATATTGAATTCTGAGTTGATACTTTTACTAATATCGTCAGTAAACGCACTGACTAGTATGTGTTTTCTTCAGTTCTATTTACTACAGTTACCGCTTTTACTGTAAGATAAACAAAAAATAGGAATGCGACTAATATGAAACTATTAAAAGTGACCTTACATGTCATTGACGTGTTGCATTGAACAATAGAATAGAACAGGAGTATAGAAAACATTTAACAACTTTAACAAATATTTACATTGACGTGTTGCATTGAACAATAGAATAGAGCAGGAGTATAGAAAACATTTAACAACTTTAACAAATATTTACAAATTAACATTCAAAGAAAATGCCTGACGCCAGTGGCGCGTTAGGCTATGGGCAAAATGAGCATTTACTCAGAGACCGCAACAACAAGGGGATCCCAAACGAGATTAAAATAAAAGTTTGATCTGCAAAATGCAGCAAACCTCTTAAAATCCTTATCTTTACACAGTGTGTATAAAAGGAAACATAACCAGTCAATATTTAGCTTCCTGAAAAGTTGACAAGAAAAAAAATCCCAATATAGGTTTTAAAAAATTCTTAGATATGAATCACACTGTATATTCCAATGTATTTCGTATTTATAGCTTAAGTCACTATTAAAATCGCATAACTGCACCATTTCAGCCAATTCAAACCTCCCCCTGGATTTTTAGCGCATTTGCCAATCATTACGATTGAATGATTTAATATATGATACTGAATGAATATTTATTTGATGCATTAAATAATTATACTTATATGAAATTATGTTGCAAAAAAAGGTCAATACCTCACCTATTATGTATGATTTTTGTTGTTGTGAATTGTTCATATATGTTATATTAGTTACGTATTTAGTTATTAGTTAAGTACTTATCTTTTAACATTTTTGTGTAATACAAGTATTGCTTCTGAATTTAACACTAAAAACAATTCTACAAATATCGACTAGGAATTTTGGTGGTGAGATCAAAATTCAATGAACAGTTTTTCCGTTATATCTTCACTTACAAAGAAATTATACTTCCTCCATAGTATGTAGTTATAAATGTGAAAAGTCAGTTTAGTGATGAGACATCAATGCAACACATGGATGTTGACGATGGATGTTCCAACTAGAAGCTATCCCACAAACAGTCATAAAACGAGTTTTCGTTTTTTTAGCTCTTCATATTTACATTTTTATATTATTTGAAATGAGTATCTATGTTAAAACAATTAATAAGTGGATTAGTCGTTGTGAAACATAAGTAATAACTTATTTTATATAATATAACAACAACTTAATTATCTTTTTAAATTTAAAATTAAATTAATATATATAATAGTGAACTAATGATTGTCAAGTAACTGTCAAAAGTTACTTGTAATGGTATCATATTTTTGGTATATTGCAAAGTAATTTCCAAGTAACGTCAAGTAAAGAGTCTAATAATAAAAACTGTACCTATGCATATGTAAATCAGAAATGTACTAAGGAAATATCTCTAGATCAGATTCTCATTATTATAGTCGATGTTTAAAAATAAACACACCGATGGTAAAAACAACGGTAGAATCTATTCAACACCGTCTGTTAATAGTTGTTTGAAAAAGGAAATGTTGCGGGTTTAAGAAATTAAATCGAAAACTCAAAATTTCGGTCTAAAAATCATTTGTCTCTTTAAACAGGAGATATAAAATGAACTGTTAGAGGGTACCAAACTTCGGAAAGGAAATAATGATTTCTTTTTATTACCTTTGACGAAGTACGTTTTAGTGAGGAAACCAACAGCGTACTTGAATTGGAGATTACCAACTATTGTGTTTTATGGGCCGATATTGGACTATTATATGTTACTTCTTCTAATTAGACACAATGATCACACATTTTTTATTTTGCTGCATTTAGGCGAGTTTTTTGTCAATTTTTAGGCTTCCACCGCTATCAAAATGGCAAAAAGTCTTTGGTTTATATCCATACTTAGGACTACAACTCTAAGTAACTAAGTATATTACAAAATATTTTTGCTCAAAAATTGATCTGAAACGAGACATTTCTAAACATAACTGTTCGGCGGCAATAGTTGGGTTTTTTTACGATTTGAAACAATATTTTGCAAAAATTACTTAAAATAACATGGTTATTTAGGTGTAACAACATAAAGTTATTTATGATAACAGGGCACATGTTATCCGTTTGTCAAATGATGTTGTAAAACCACTACATGGCGTTTAAAAGAAATTTGAAAATAATCCCCCCTATACAAAGAAGCGCTTACATAAATATAAATTTTGGGTTGTGTCACTTTTCTAACAATGAATTGACATGAGTATTCTCAAAGCACGTAGCATTCTCCAGTGACCGCAAGTTTACTATCAAAGTACATGACACATGATACATCTCCTACACATCAAATAATCAAATTGCATAAATAGTACAACAATGAATATAAAATTCATCTGAGGACATATTAAAATGACCCTCCTAAATCCCAGGTACATACCCCCACATCAACCACATTACAATGTCCCTCTCAAGTAACCAAATCGTATCATACAATGTTTACAAGACACCCCTACAAGCCGAAAATCTCTGATATTATTCCCGGTGGCAAACATCAACACCATACCGGTTAGTGTATTGAAATTCCACCATTTACATGAACACAGAAGCAAAACTGAGACCGAGAGGGTGTCAAATATGACGAGGGCCAGCTCATTGTGGCTAGCATTTCCCAACGAAATTAGCTGCAGTTGTTTCAGGTAATGCTGCGGCATTCCTATTCGCCCTATGGCAGATGTATGCGTGTGTGTTGACAGGTAAATTCAAGCGGAACGTATTTCAGTTGTCACTCTCTTTTGCCCCGATCTTAAATGTATAAAATTACTGTATAACAAACAAACGGCTTCCTCGGTCTCCATTCTCTCTCGTCGACGCGACGTTTTTAAATTGTAGTGTAAATGTCAGAGATAAGACGTTACAGGGTTTTCATGAAGTATACAAAGGCAGCTGCCTGCTTGAGGTTTGTATTGTGGAGTCGTCAGTGGCAACCTGCACAATGCCCTTCTATGAGTTGTTACTCTTCAAAGTCTCCTATCTGATGAATCTTAAACAATACAGATTGTGGTGGTAAACGCTTGTAATATGATTTAATGAGATTAGGGATTAAAGAGTCGTTCATTCATAAAATGCTGTTCTCATTCTTGTTTAGTTGGACAGTGGTTCATGAGGTTGATTATGAATGATCTTTTAATGTTTGTGAAGGATAGGTTTTTACTATAATTGAGATGAATGTGGCATAACGTGTTAATTTGTTGAAATTGTTTGTGTGTAGAAATATGTGAGTTGTTGGGTGAAAAATAATGATGAATGCATTCCAACAACTAATCGTAATCATCTTCATGATGAATACGCTTCATCAGAAGGAAAGGCAGCCTTGCTTAGTTTTATGTTAGGACTATGTGGTGGACCATGAAATCCAGAAATTTGCAAAAGCTCACGAAGGCTTTCTGTTGCGTGAATTTGGAGGCAACCCAGCTTTATAACAAGACTGGATTGAAGAAGAAGGGTGGAGTGAAATTTAAGCATATTTCATGAGTCATGACGATGAAATAAAAGGCCAACAAGGTACCAACATTAAAAAATAAGAACAAGATTATTTGCTATTGTGAACCTAATCCAAGTATATATTTTCGTTTCGAGCTCAAAACCTAAAGAATACAGATCAGATACTAGAGTTGCCAACCCTCCCAGGGTTCCGGGAGTCCCTGAATACTGTTTCTTCAATAATCTCCTGATTCCCGGAATAGCTCAAAAAGATGCCGTATAAATATGCGGCATTTTGATGCGTGAATAAAAGAAGCTAGAAATTGGCAGCATTTCAAATGCAGAACTACATAGAATTATGACATAATTAAAAAGTACCTTGCAAAATAGAAAAGTTATGGCTTTTCAGGAAAATCTGTTCATGAACAGTTAACAGTGACAATGATGATTGTCTAAAACACAGATCATTATAACAAAAGTTGCGTTATGTTTTATTTTATTGGACAAACTGCTAGATAATAAAAACTCCGGATCTGTTTAAATAACTGTGAATGCATAGCGAATTGTTTTCAGGTTAAATTAAGAAAAATACTGCTTGCAGAGGATAAAGAATATTTTGGTTATTTATTTGAATTATTTCCATCTGTTGTGGTTTTTACCAAAATATACCCTAAAACACGAAAATGCATTTTTTTTCGCAAAAGAAATCAGAATTTCTGCTTTCAGATTCACTTGTCCGAGTTTGTTTTTTGTTATACTTACTCTATTTTCAACAAATCAAGTACTTGGAAATATGGGAAGTCTACAATTCCCATATTACCAAGTACTTGATTCAAAAGTTAATGGATTATTTTTTTTAATTAAGCTGTTAACTATGGTATTGAAATGTGTTAGGATAAAACAAAAAAAGTTGTTTGTTTCATTTTTATTTAATATTATTAAATTGAACTTATTTTCAATGTCAAGCCGGAACTTTTTGTATCGAGAAAAACTACTTCAAAATACAAACTCCAAGGAATAATCCAGATAAAACCAGAGCAATAAATAGATTATACATTTTTCTATATATTTTTCTTAGATTTGGATTTTGTATACACGGAAAATCCAATGTTAGGTATATCTAACATTGTTTTTAATCAACAGTTTTATTCCTAGTTGTAAAAATAATATGTACATTAAAATTCAAATTAAAAGTAAGCAATCCAAAAATGGACTATTAAAAAGAAAAAATACTGCATTACCCTTTTCACAGCATAGTCGGAATGATCTAGCGTACCTTTCCGACGGCAAAATATTCACTTGATACTTCATCGCAATTTAACGAAATTTTAAGTTAATAATAAACATTACGGGCATTATACGCAAGGATAATTTGAATATAGGCTGGAATATACATGAATTATTCGCCATTGTCTTAATGTCAAGGGCCTCCTCTAGGGGCCACGTGATACCTGGAAAGTCAAGCTTAAGGAACATAAAATTTAATAATATTACTTATTATGAGTGGAATCAGAGAAATATCGATTATAAAATGTATTACCAAATTTTTAGTATGTTAGACGTCGTCACATTTCTGAAGGATTTTGTCGCACAAGCTTTTTATTATCAGTTACATACTATTAAAATTTTAAGAATTTTAAATACAGTTGACAGAGTTGCGTGATACACTTCATCATTAGTTTTAGAACTATAATAAGTTGAACTAAAACGAACAAAATATATTCATCGTTAAATTAATAATAAGGAGCAGATTGTATTATAAACAATCTGTAAAAAATGTAAAATCTATAAGAAAAGAAATATTAGGCAATAACACAGTTTGCACAGAAGAATATTTCGTGTAAAACAGCGAGCAACCAACTATGCTTCATGAGTTACATCCGAATGTTCAGGTGCTTGCAATCAAACTATACGTTAGAGTGAACTTTGAACCTTTGCTAACAATAAAGTAAAATCACCGGCTCTATTCTGTTCATTTTAGGTGACGAGTTTTTTTCTAGTTAGTTTACTCTAACCCTCTAACGTATAGTTTGACTGCAAACACTTAAACATCCAGGTGTCACAGGCGACAGAAAATTATGATTTTATTTTCTTTTCAACCGCCACCTTTAAATTTTAAATGGCAGCCTAAAAGTCTCATACAGTAGTAACTTCCTAAAAAATTACAGTAAATTTTATGAAATAACTTACAGTAAAAATGCTATAAAAGAGAATTGGAATGTCTTTATATATCGGTAAACTTAGGTGGCTTTGGCTACCAACTAGCGCCGCTGTGTGTTATTGAACGCAATTTCTACGGTTACTTTTAAAACTTTTAAGGAACAACATACACCTTGTTGAAAAATATAACATATTTTAATAATTTAGTCGCAATTTTAAGGAAATATGCTGCATTGGTTGGATATTAAGATGTGCATTCTTATTTTTCAATCAATAAACAATATTTTCCCATTAATATTTTTGCTTTTGTTTATCGTTCGACTAAGTCATTAAAACTCCTAACTACACTGGATATAAGATAGGAACAATATTGTTGTTTATGAATACAATATGAGAATGTCTGTAAAAATCTAGCTTCTAGATTATGTAATGAAGTTAGTGGCTTATTAGCATCTGATTTTGAATTTTAAATTATTTTTTTCTTGTGCTACTCAGCTTAGTGATCTTGCCATCCGTGGCCGCACTTGAAACTCGTCCACAAAACCGTAGTCGTTACTGTCAACCGTCGCGTCGTCGTTTCCTTTCAAATTCTTCATTACGACCATCGCTCCTACGGGGTCTCTTTTCAATACCAACAAATATCTCCACACATACGTAGTGGCACAAGCTCGTACTAATGACATCCAGATTCAAAGCAAGCAATTAGAGCGCGAGGTGTCGTGGGAGTAGAGCGGTCCTTTTTGTAGCCATCGACAGCGAAAACTATAAAACGTTTAATGGAAATTTAGTGAAAATCGCGAACGGCGAGGAAATAATTGAGGTGGCTGGCAGTTATTATTGTTATGTACAGGGAGTCAAGTAGGCACATAGAGCAAGCGCGCGAACTGGGCGAGAACGTCTGAAAGAATGTAGAATAAGCGTCGCCCTAATAGGAGGCTTACAATTAGAGATAATTAGAACTGCAGTGGCGGCAGCCCGCCAACCCCCGCAGCCTCTTGCGCGCGAGTTGGCCCCGCTGGCGGTAGCGGTGGCGGCGGCCAGATTAACTAACGACGTTTAATTGGATTAGTTGTTCAACGACGTTTAAAATTCCATAGAATGATGATGAATTCGGAGGTTTCAGACGGCATTATGACGTTCTTTTCTCGAGGATAATACTGAATATTGAAATATGCTAAAGTGAACGATCCGTTCATTAGATAGACATGTTGTGATACAAATCCTTCAACACGGAGAATACTTCAAAAAATCATGATTCTAATGAAGTTAATACATATGAGAAGTTCTTTGGCTTTCATATGATCTATATTTTGCGATATATCCTCCATTACGAAATCAAATGACCACGAAGATCCACAGATTTGTCACCATAAGGCACTGGCTTTTGCCTACAGGCACATGCTGCAGATCTAGGAGGAGTTATATAAAAACAAATACCTATAACTTCTTAAAAATACATATCACACTCCTTGGAATTCAATGGGACCCAGTTCGCTCATATTCTGTATTTTTTTTTGCGTAACAACGAAATGATAAACTACATTATATTATTATGTTAATATTTTTTTAAAACCCAAAGAAGATATAAAGGTGCAATTTTAAAGAAAACTGTTTAACCTATAGTACAACGTAAGCGAACATACCAACATATTCCATTAGTTTCCATTTAGTCTGGTTGAATTTTTGAATTTCTGATGCATATCTTGGGGTGAAATAAAAGGTCTGGATGCTCTTCAGTTCCGTTATTTAGAAGTGTAGAATTTACAAATTACTTGCAAGTAATTTGACCTTTTATTTCACCCCAATATACAGGGTATTCCTAAATATCATGTAAATACGAAAAGGGGTAATTCTTTGGCTTATTTAATGACTAAAAATTCATATAATCATGGGTCCGCAAACGCTTCGTTGCCGATCTACATGGTGAAATTTCAAGATTTTTTTAGTTTTTTCTTTATAGCACTTGTATCCTAGTTTTAATTTTTAACAGTTGGTGGCGAATAAAATGTCAAAATAAATACAAACAAAAGGTTATAAAGCCAAGGCATACTAGACCAATTTTATTTAACAAATTTTAATTTCATCTAGCGAAACACTGAAAAGCTTTTATTTTTTTTTCTCGATAACGGTGGTAAATACGAAAAAACTACAATAGATTAAAATGTTTTAGAACAAAACAAAAAATGCATTTTGTATTTTAGAATCCACCAGCGGCGCACCGAAAAAAAGTTCAAAGGGAGAAAAGGGGCCATGACCCCTGAAAAAATATCTGCCTGTAGATTCTTAAAACCATTTGGTATGCCCAATGATGTAAGTCCTACAGCGTAACCTAAATTAGAAATTAGAACTAAATATCTCAAAAACTACAAGAGCAATAAAGAAAAACTAAAAAAATCTTGAAATTTCAACACCCTGTAGATCGGCAACGAAGCGTTTGCGGACCTGTTTATATGAATTTTTAGTCATTAAATAAGTCAAAGAATTACCCCTTTTCGTATTTACATGATATTTAGGAACACCCTGTATACATGATGACGAGTATAGAGACCTTTATCAACTTCATTCTGATGCATAGTTAAAATTTTTGAATTTTTGTGTATACCTTTATGTTCAATTGCTCACCGATATTACCGCTGCCAGAAAAAAATTATAGTGGCAAAAGGAGATAATTTCTCTGGCTTCTTGGGAAAATATACGAACGGACAGACAACTGCTTCAACGTGTAGTCGTCAGAATGTGATTACGAAAAATATATAAATATTGCGATAATCGTAAATAACGACCACCGTTTGCATTTTCATTATTCGAATTTACGTAACTTAAAATGGTATATTGTATAATATTATAATTGATGAGTTTCTATTTTTTTGTACACGGGTTATCAGTAACTCTGTTAACTCTGTACCACTATACCAAATGTGGTCAACAGCGTCGTCACACAAGAGTCGGATTTCGCCCATTTCTCAGTTCCTGTTATTTTTGTATTATTATTGTTAGGTGCCCTCCAGATTCTATTCAAATTATTAATAAAAATCACTCAAAACCTCATTTCAGGTTTTATCTGGTATCTTTACTGTAAAAAATGTTACAATCAACAAATTCTTCAGATTTCTATACTAATTCAAAAACCGACAAAATATGAAATATCTAAGATGAAAAATTGTACATTCTCTACCTTTAATTTGATGTATACCTTTTAGGATTCTGTGGATAAATTACCTGAGAGAAACTTGAAACTTTTAAAAGTGCTTATTTTTGACAAGAATTAATACTTTTCACGCAAGAAAACATATTTTTTACGAAATAAGTTTTTCTTTCTTTTTACTGGGAGTGGTCAACCTGTCCGCCACCAACGTCAATCCGTAGTCACCAGTTATAGGCGGTGTTTAAAGCTCCTGACGTCTGCTGTGTATACCGGGCAGCAGTAATATGGGCAAATAAATACATTTCTGGCAATTGCGCTTTATTAACGCAATTATAGTGTTTCGGTTACAATTGTACTTACATAAAAAAACTATTTTTGGTATCATGAGTTGGGCTAGATGTTTAAACTTTGAAAAAAGCCAAAGATTTAGAAGTAAAATTAACTATTTTCTTTCCAAAAAATTATTTTTCATCCATCCCAACTCGATATTTATCTAAGAAGCCTAGCTACACTGAAAATTTCATAAACTTTCAACAATAAATAACGTTTTATTTGAAAACGCGTTTTAGGAGATGTAGAACTGGGTCTTAATTAGAAATAATTTCAGCATTTGCTAATGTTTAGAATTCTGCTTTAAAATATGTTGATGTTGACCGTAATTGTGAATAAAAGAATTATTTTTCGGTATAGTATTGTAGTAGTTTGATTCCGATTCCTGACTCCTGAACATTTAAGATCTCTATTATTTTTTATTACGCTTTACGCTGATTCGCATTGAACTAAACCAATATCTGAGATACAAGATTCGAATTTGAAATTTGAGCATACAATTTCATTTAGAACAAGTATCCGCTAAAACATTTTTAATTTAAATCAAACTATAGTTCAGTATTGAGTATATTTAAGAATTACTTGTCTTTTCACTCCCTGTAGGTTGAATCAACATTTGCCTATAGACTGCATAGAGCATATACAGCTCTTTATAAGAAATAATTGTTTAGAAATTAAAATTTAGGACCATTATAACGTCCAACTTGGGAAAATGTACGGTAATCAACAAAAAAAACACACATTTTTTTAACTTAAAATGACAGGTATTGTGTGTGCGGTTTATTTTTACAGCAGTTATAAATCATCCCTTATGGCATTATACAAAGTATCAAAATCAACAAAAATAAATATTACTATAGAAAAGATGGATTGCAACTACGATATACAAAAAGGAACTCTATAAGGATGACAATTTATAATACAACAAACTTTCAAATAAAAAACCTTTGTGCATAAATTATTATCGAGTTTGTGTGAAAGGGAGATAAAAATATTAAAAGACTGCATAAAAGGTACAAAGTAAACACTTTGAGATCATTTTGTGGCCATTTTCAAATTTCTACCACATCAAATTTGTTGGATATAAATTTTCCTGTCAATATGGCCAATTCTGACCCCAGATTCTCGAGGTAAAATTGTCCTAACACAAAAATTCATAATTAAAAGTCATTAAGAACATCGATGTGATGTAGTATAATAACGCTTAATTGTTACGGAATAATACATGTTCTAAATGAATCCAAGTCATGAAAATCGCTGATACAGCCATGGAATGGATACACCTAAAGATTTTAAAAAGAACATTACACCGTAAATTAGCTCTGTCAAAATCAAAATGGGTAATGAAGCGAAAGTACATGATATGTTTATGTTATGTTATTACGGATATCCTGGTATATTAACTGTCTTCACACACACATACAGAACCAAATATTTACTACAATGGTATGTACTTATGTATGGATATAGGTACGTGTGCACTTTGTGTGTACACTATATATTCGCGGTTTCCCCAACAGAAGCTCGCCTTCGGAGGGTACTTGAAAATGCGACTGACGGGTTGTTTGACATGAGTTCTATTGCTGTCCACACCTCCGTGAATGCTCCTCTCGCAGGATGGACTGATTGGAACAGACATCCGCACAATACCTGCCCATTCCGAACCCATACAGACACCTATTCCTAAGCGCACACCTCGCCCCACGAAAAGGCTAGCAAATACACCGCACATATCCATCGCATAACGCATTCTCAAAGATATTAAACGCACCATCCAGAAACTTAATCCTGGAAAAATGCATCTGTAATCACTGCGCCTTTGTTCGACGATAAAATATCGAAATGGGGGACCAACACAATGCAGACGCTCCTGCAGAGTAGACTTTTGCTTTTAAATTACTAATTTTTTTCTGATTGATCTTTTACAGGCTGTTGTAATATGGTTGTACGATTAAAGTATAATATATATTAGGTAAATCACTAGACGTTATTGATAGGTTTTTATACTTCTACTGATTAATCAGAATGATATTACAATGTATGATAAGTAATATTAACCACATATTGAATGACATTTTATTACTGAACACTACAACCAATTACACCTCTGGATTTTCATTACACAGGACATTAGCGCAATTTCAATATCTGCATTTTTTTTATTCAAGACATTCGTAGATTATAGCTAACAGCGGGTACAGTTGCAGGTTATTTGTCAATTGAGGGTATTAATTTTTTGAGTATTACTCAAAAATTCCATTGCATAGTAATAGAAAAAGTACAGCATTCAATCCGTTAATAATGGCATTTAGTTACTCAAATAAACAATTTAGAGTACACTTTGTTCTTGTAATTCCTACCATTTCGTGCTTATTGAGAATATACCATAATCCACAAACTTATGCCGTTTTCTGAATTTTTTAAACTGCAAGTAACATTCAAGTTTTAATATGTATTTATTCAGTTTTCTGTCAAACATAGATACTTATTTTGATTTCCACAACTTGCCTACTTTGTAACAAGATGGGACCACACGTCATACGGCTGCTGTATATTTTCTCTGAATTTTCCGTTAAGGTGCTCTTACACGTAGCCACTTTTGTTGCGCGAGATTCTATTGCGACACTATGAAATGGCATGTTGTGTTCACACGTGAGATAAAATCAGTCAAAAGTTGCGCTACTTTCGACTAGCGCCAGCGCCAAGTGGCAGCCACACATTTTTAAGTTGCGAGGCTATTCACACAGTACACGCCACTTTTCATTGCTGCAACTTGTAAAAGTGGCACGTCGGATGTCAAGAAATGCTCACGGAACGACTGCGCTCCCTCGTGCTTGTAGTGGTTGTGTTTATATTCTGCCTCATTAAGTTTAAAGCGGCGATAGTGATACTGTGTTGTTGTTTATTCCATAAAAAATGGATTCAGATTCTGATGCCGATGAAAGGACTAGAGCAGCTGCGTGTTATGAGCTAATGTTCATGAGCTATTCAAGGCCGCTTTTGTAGGAAAAGGCTCAACTATAGCCTATCGCAGAACTTGAGGATAAAGTGAAGTAGACTTGTGGATTTTTCTACTTTAACAGCCCTACTGTACTTTGAAACTTGAAAAATCTGAAATTGAAATTGAAAATTTTAACATTGCCGCGTATTATTGCATATTTTGTCGAACCTACAGGAAAAAGTCCCCAAGAATGATTGGAGGATCTAAATGTAGAGAATTTTCATTTTAAGTTTAACCTAATATTTCCATCAATGTCAATTTTTACGACCGTAAAAAAATTATTCGAACAAAAAGTCTCGTCTTGAGTTGGGTTGGGAATTACTTTAACAAGTAGAATGAAAATTTTGCTAAATGTGCATTATGCGGAAAATATAAAATCAGTTGATTATTTACGAGGACTTTAGTTGGAATATTTATTGTAATATTTATTTATCTTTTTTTTTTAGAATGACATATTTATTCGAAATTCTTTTCAGAGAAGAAGGATTTATTTTAACTGGTTTCTGTTGTTCGTATTGTATGTTGAAATAATAAATATTTATTTATGTTCTTTTTTGTTTAGAGAATTAGTATTTATCGGTTAGCATCCTTTATTTACAAAATATCAATTTGATAAGATTTTTTACTTTGTTGATGTTCGATAACTATCGGACACGCCAACTATCGATGTTTAGCCAACACTACCGTATATACATCTACTAAATGTTGCGCCACTAAAGTGGAAGTGGACCAACACGTCGGTCCATTTCTGTGTGGCGCTAGTACCGTGTTTGTACCTGTTTACACGCAGCAACATTTTAGCTGTACGCAACTATACAAAATTGCGCCCTATACTGAAAGTGTCGCAATATTTATAGTTGCAGCGTTGTTCACACATTGCAATATAAGAACTGCGCCATTTTTTAACTTGCGCAATGCGAAAAGTGGCGTCGTGTAAGAGCACCTTTAGGCACACTGAATGAGCAAGCAGCAAGCAAGCAGCACACAGCCAGCATGCAGCGTGCATTTTACTTCCTAGAAACATTTTGCACGACGCATACCGCACACTAAGAGAGCACAGGAAGAGCACAGCACTCAAACATGACGTTTGTTTAATGTCACATTTAATTTCTAAAAATATGCATTAAAAGATGGTAATGGGCCTATAAAATTGTGGTTAACAAGATAATTTATTAAGAAATAATTACTCAATGAATATAAACTTATATATTATGTATTTTTAATGTTTCTGCATTTTATACTAATTTATAATTTAAAAGTAGTAGCCATGTCGACGTCATCCGAGGATGACGATTTTCTTATGTGGCGTTTAATTAGAAAACGTAAGAGA
The DNA here is from genome assembly GCA_963966075.1 of Aphodius sticticus. Taxonomy (NCBI): domain Eukaryota; kingdom Metazoa; phylum Arthropoda; class Insecta; order Coleoptera; family Scarabaeidae; genus Aphodius; species Aphodius sticticus. The sequence goes on from OZ014512.1 coordinate 20,115,254, forward strand.
AGGCACTGGGTTCATCTGTATAATGGTAATTTTAATTCGGTTATTGCTATAATCACACAAATTTGAATTGTATAGAACGGGATTGTCCTCAACTTCAGCAATTAATTACACTAAAAAAATCTAAATTCTTTCATTTTGATTGATTGACGGTTACATCATCCTGACATAATCTGTTGCTATATAGATCCATATTATAATATATAGTTTATCATCTGCAAATAAATTATTGAAAATTTTAGATCAAAAGTTTAATGCACAAATACGCATCAAATAATATTTTAATTTTACTAATATTTTTACTGGCGAGGCTGTAGTTCTTTTATTAAAACAATCCTATTTTTTGCGCCTTATCCAATATTTATGATAATGGGCTAATTTAAAAAGTCATTACAATAGTCACAAAAATCACAGAAATCAAGATTGACGCAGCAAAAAAACGGTTGACAGAAAACATGCATACAGCAAGCAGCGTGCATTTTGCACGTAGGAGCAAATGCTCGTTCAGTGTGCGTGGGACCGCTTTTACACCTTGATGCTTTTGCTTCCTGCTTGCTGCTTGTTTGCTGCTTGTTTGCTGCTTGTTTGCTGCTTGTTTGCTGCTTGTTTGCTGCTTGTTTGCTGCTTGTTTGCTGCTTGTTTGCTGCTTGTTTGCTGCTTGTTTGCTGCTTGTTTGCTGCTTGTTTGCTGCTTGTTTGCTGCTTGTTTGCTGCTTGTTTGCTGCTTGTTTGCTGCTTGCACGTTCAGTGTGCGGCCTACCTTAGTTTACGAATTGTATTTCATAAACTGTATTTTAGAAAACGCATCCCAAAAACGTTTCATCCCCTTCTACCTTCACTACAACTCTATAATATCTAAGATTATGAAGAAAATAGTGATATTAAAGTAATTTTACTGGACAACTGACAAAAATATGTTTTATGCAAATTTTCGTTGTGTTTAAAAGGAGGTATCAAGGTATCCAAGGTATCCTATGATACCTCTCAGATCTTAATTTCCCTATAAAGTGTATTTCAAAGGTTGGTACCAATATCACCAACTACCGGTTAAAACCGGAAGTTGATAACATCACAATCCTTCGCCCCCCTTTAACCCCCCCCTTGAAATTACTCTATAACCTGGATAGGCTAACAGCAACTCAAGACGTATACAAAAACACGCGGGAATAAAACATGAAGAAATTGATACAATTCGAAAGCATACTCTTAATATATAAAATCAAACACAATTTAATAAAAACCTACATAAAGCTACCCACGAATGATGTTGATGGAATATACCAGCACTCAACAAGAGGCCACTCACATATCGAACGGAGAGAACCAGAACAAATAAATTTGCACTCACACTATAACCACGGAAACGGGGTAACAGTACAACAATTTTCCAACAACTATGAAAGAACTTTAACGCCCCAATTAAAATCCAAACTCAAATCAATATTAACCGGAAGAATATAAACGCCGAAGATCACGAAAGTGTACAACTTATCTGCAGTTAGAAAGTCAGTATTCAAGTATTCAATTAGCTTTGAAGAAGCGAGCAACATGGTTCGCGAAACGTCAGCATTCACAAATCTTGACACACGGCATAACCCGGAAGCAGTTTATTTTCTGAATGATTCTGGCCGTGAAAGCCTACGTACTTACTTTATCTGCACTTTTTGATCATCAGTACCCGCGTGGGATGAAAAATAAATCCACCCATGGCGATCGTACAATACATGATATATTGTACTTTGTATTATCTTATAACAGCAGAAATAAAAAAAAAATAGTTTTACACCCTCAAAAAATAGTGCCTTTGGATTCACTCATGTTCAAGGTCATTTTCAAGGGTTGTCCTTAAGGATCAAAAATGCGCGTGTAGAAAATGTCCAAGCAAATTATAGAATATGATGGAACGGAATCTTTGACACGAATCATTCGCTCTTGTCCAGATCATTCATGTACGTGTTCGATTTGAGCACACTGGGTGATTCTACACTCTACAGCAACGATTCTCAACCTGGTTTGCTCTTGCGGAAGCAGAACCCTTGAATTTGGGTTGGAACCCGGGGGGACCCCAAGAAAAAAAGTACAGTGTGCTTCTCAATTTCATTCCGAGTAAAAAGTTTTATACAGAGAAAAAATTGTAAAGCAATTTTGGTGTACCAAGTACGGTGTTCATATGTTAAAAATTACGTCTACTGTAAAACTACAGTACTTTTCCTGTGCACCGTTTCCCGCAAAAATAACCTTTAAGATTTAATAATATGTTTGTGAAATGTGTCAATATTGTAATAAAATGCAGAAAAATACGCAAATGATTGCAAATTCGTCTTTTACAGCATTTTTTCTGTATTCTATTACATTGGAATTCCTTCAAAAGTTACAACCATTTCAAATATTAACAAAAGCAAGGACAAGGAAAATTATATCAATAATGCAATAACGAAGAACAGGAAATAATAAACCGCAAATAATTTAATTAAAAGTTAAAAAAATATCAATAATAGTAAATAAAATAAATGCAAAAATTAAGGAACATTCCTTCTGAGTAAAAAGTGTCATATGAACCTATTAATTTCCTTAAACAACTAATATTCATTAAGAAGTTAGAGACGTTCAAATATTTCAAACGGCTGTATTTTTTAAGCCTTAAAAAATAAATAAGTCAATGAGAATAAACTCATACATCCAGAATGTTGAAAACTGCGGTAATTTTTATTATAATTTAATTTATTTAATTTTAATTTTTTTATTTTATTAGAACTTAGAACTCGTTTATTTAATTATTTCTTTTAAATTAAATGTTCATTGACGTTTACTTAAAAATTTTCTGTCCACTTTTTCGGAAACGAAGCATTTTTTCATTATAATTTTATTATGATTAGGTACCGAATTAGTCAAATTTTGCCTATACCTTATTGTAAATTTAAAGAGTTATTACTCTGTATTGATATTCTATGATTAGGTAGAACACCATTTCTTTCACTGAAGCACAGAAATTGTCTGCAATTGATTAGGTTAGTAATCTTATCTGGAATGTTAGATCAGTTTCCACTATGAGCAGCAGATTCAAATTGTAGGTTCATATGTCTGGAAATGGGGAAATATTAATAATGTTAGATTTTGACCAATAATTCTGCCAAGTATTGTTTTTTTCTAAAGATTGTTTGTTTTTAAGTAACAGATAATTTTAAGTAATCCTTTTACATGAAGTCAATTGCCGATAACGTCAATTACCAATAACGGCAATTTAAAGTCAGAAGACGTTTATTGATAAAAAAATATCATTCTCTGGCATAATATGCTGTTATAGCACGAGAATTTAGTATTTTCGTGCTCAGCACATCTGATAACTGTGAGAAATTCATCCAACAAGACGCCAACCGCAAAAAAAGATTAAATATGTTATTATTGATGGGACGTGTCAAAAGTAACTAGGTATTATAGGTAAAAGATAGAACGTACAGGTCACCAACTTTGAATTATTCTATTTTTAAAGCTCTCTTTTAAATTCGAAAAGAACGCTGGCAATACACATTGAATTTGTTACACATCCCTGCCTGCCATTGCGCATCATTTTGACAATAAACTATCGGCAAACATTGAGTTCTGGTAACTCAATATCTATTCTTCCAACCCTTTGTATATTCTGGAAACTCAACAAGAAATCTTGTATGCATACGTCAAAATACCCTCCGAAGACGTGAGAACCATTTCACCATTCGTTAAAGCTAACCAAAACATATCAAGTTACCAATTGATTTGATTCAGCGGATATGAAAACGTCATACCTCTTTTTCTATATTTCCGCACTCGATGCACACAATATTGTTACTTATATTTATGTTTATAGTAAGCAGGTATAATACATAATTTTATTGTGTCAATGTTAATCCTTCCATAGTTCGTATATACGAGTATTGGAATGTGTGAAAATCCGCTCTTTCCATCTTTTTCGAGACTTAAGTCCTCAACTCATACATTCTCCCTCAATGCGCTCGCTAAGTGTGACAAAATGACGCCAAATTGCGTTCCCACAATTTTCTTGGGTAGTGAAGCGAGAGCAGAAATGGCGGCAGTCATCGGAAGTTACAAGTTTAGTACCGCTGATCGCCCCCTGATTCGAAAATGACTCATTTTAGAGTATGGGGAACGGCGCAGCCACAGGAATATGGCTGGCCTTTGAAAAAGCCATTTATTCTATTGATCTCCACTTTCTATAAATAAATACGTACACTGGGAAAACTGTATAGTAAAAAATGTATTAGAAAGTGTATCTTAGAAACACATATTCCATTTAATAAATGGTAAAATACACGTATTGTACAGCCCGGCCACTCAGAAGTCGTTCGGAGAAATGTTAATAGATTAATATATCAGATCAACCAAAGTTTTATATATTACCAAAGTTAATTAAATCCCTTTAGAATCGATGAAATGACAGAATGCCTGAATGTGAAAAGAAAGAACCCCGAAATTATTCAGTAAAATGGGTTGGAAAGAAACATACCATTTCAAAATTTTGAGATGGTAAATTTTGTTTAAACCAAATATATTTACGAAATTGAATACTCGACATTATTTGCATTATTAACATATCTACTTAAATTTCCAAGATATTGAAAAAGGTTTATTAAAGTAAAAAATAAATAAATATCGACTTTATTTACCACGATACATGCACAATTTATAACGAAAAGTAATTACGTACTATTCTAGATCATTAAAACGAGAAAAAAAGATCAAACAAAAATCACTACCATGCATTCCAATCAGCTCACGGCGAGGTCCAGATAGGGAAACGACTTCCCTCAACCGTGTAAAAATGTACACCCATATGAAATATATGAAATATATGCCTAACCTAACTGAACACAAATAACACTAAGAGACAGAAATAATTAACCTAAATTATATAAAGAAGATAATTTATTCCACAATTTACATTCTGCGATGCACCCACCGAACCAACAAATAGACCAATACTGCAATAGTGCATAGTGTGTAATAACCAAATACAAAACGTAGAACCATTTTCAGCACAACCGCTAGCCAAACACGCGCTTTGACATGACACGTCTAAATTTGCAATAATTCGCAACTATTTCGCAATCGTTAAATTCATTTTTGTTAATTTTATTATAAATCCTTTGTGCGAAACAAATATTGTAAATAAATAAATTTTTATCAAATTAATATATATTTATAATATGTATATTTATAAAAGAAAGATTAATTAATTAGTATTTTCTTATGGTTAATAAGATTATGTGTAAAAATACCTGAGAAACGTCCACGTAACAACGTTTTGTGCGACTAAAACGCAGTGAGTACTGATTCCAATTAAAACTTAAGTTAATACTAATTTTACATGCGTACTATCAATGCAATTTAATTGTTATTAAAGTTATTAAATTCACAATTTATGATAGGATAATACTTGTTTGTTTGTTCACAGGTACAATCAGGCATTATTCTAAGGACTTTTTCCCACTGCACAAATATCAAATAATTTTGTAACTACATATTTATATAGTCTTAATTTTATTTCTCATCTTAAGTCACCCAGAATAATTACAGATGTGAAGAAGAACTATTTATATAAATTATTTGTAACTGTATCGTATTTTTTTACTTTCTTTTAATTCTGGACATATCTCAACAAAAAAAAATATTTCTCTATTACCTTCACAGATTTTGTGAATGGACATTTATTCAACCTACCGGGTGATTCAATTTCGGGGCTCACCATGGGGATCTCGCTTACTAGTGGAGATAGAGCCTATGTTTAAATTTGGCAAAGTTTTGTATTTTTGTGCTGATCAATTATCTGAAAAGAAATTTTAGCTATCATTTTTCATTTTAAAGATGTCCGCAAAAAACTAAAATATTAAGACATCGTTTTTAATTTTTTATTCAAAACCAAACGTAGCTAGACATTTGATACAAAAGCGCGACTTTTTAACAAGGTATGCAGTGTTATTTTTTAATTTGAAATAACATCAAAGATGGCGGCGTAACCATGGCCAACTTTTGTTTTTCTTATGGGCGCCATGTTGAATTTTGGCATCTTACGATAGTCGTGTTTTTCTCTTTTCCGCAATGTATAACATGTTGGCATTATTTTTTAAAACAATGGTTAAAAATAATAAAAAACCTTTCTTCTTTTTCTCGTTGTTTGTCGTGCTTATCAGGTACCCAACTGGTGCTTGGTTACAGACCACCGGCGCCGGACTGACCAGAGTGCTTTGGATTAAAAGCATTCAGATTGTAAAAGAAGCAAGTTTATACAACAAAAAGATTATTTTTTAAGTAAATGTTCAAATAAGTCGCCATTTTCTTGAAGGCATAAAACCGAGCCAGCTTTTCTACATGTTGTTATGCTCTTCTAACTGTACTTCCCGGAATATTCGATCCCGCAGATCCTCGATATTTCTGCGAGTCCAGAGGACTTAAATCAGGGGATCTAGCAGGACATTCCACCACTCCACCATTACCAATCCAACGATTTGGAAATTGTTGATTCAAGTAATTTCTTACAACTGCAAAGTTTCACTTGTGTGGGGTTTGTACGGTTTCAATTTATTTGTTCGCAATGTTCTCCAAACACGTGTTTGCGGCCATTCCAAATTAGTAGATGAAGCATTGCAAATTATAACGATTACCATTTCCAAAATATCTCTATGATCGCTTTCAACATTTCCATGAGGATTATAAGAATTTCTGGGTTTACTAAACGACTCATGGTCCGCTAAATTTCTGTCCAATGTTAGGAATATTGTACGATGGGGCATTTCTATGAGAACAATAATAAAACCTTATCATATCACGCTTTTCGTTATTGGTAAACGGCATTTTACACCCACAATCAACCACAATTAAGGTTTATTTGGTTAAATGGCAAACCCAACGCTTAGCGCGCCGCTTGATCCAAGTGCATTTTGTTGACGGTGCTTGGCAATGAGTCCGGCGCGGCGGTCTGTAACCAAGCTCCAGGTATGTACCTAAAGGTTTTTTGATTATTACACCATTATTTTTTTAAAATAATACTAACATGTTATACATTGCTGAAATGAGAAAAGACACGACTATCGGAAAATGCCAAAATTCAACATGGCGCCCATAAGAAAAACAAAAGTTGGCTATTAAAAAATGACACTACATTCCTTATTAAAAAGTAGCTGTAGAATGAATTTGTTTCAAATGTCTAGCTACATTTGGTTTTGAATAAAAAATTAAAAACGATACCTTAACATTTCAATTTTTTTGCGGATATCTTCAAAATGAAAAATAATAGCTTAAATTTGTTTTCATATATTGACCAACATAAATATACATAAACATAAAAATACGAAACTTTGCCAAGTTTAAACAGGCTGTATCTCCACTAATAAGCGAGATCCCCATGGCGAGCCTCGAAATTGAATCACCCGGTATACAGGGTGTTAGTAAATAAGTGTATCTTACAAAACGAATCATTTGCGGACATATGTTTATATAGCAAACTGTCATTATTTTTTCATGGAGAATCACCCCCTGAAGTTTGTCGCACTTATTTACTAACACCCTGTATATTTCGGTCTTTGAAAAGATTATTTAAAAAATGTCCTATTTATGGAAATTATTGACCTTTAGAGCCTATATAATAATATGGCCATTAGTCCATTAGTAATTTGGTTAATATTTGTTGTATTTTATATAACTTATCTTGTTTTAAAAACCTGTCAATTTAACATGTAAAGATTAAAAATAGGTATAAAACTTCAGTCTCAGCAGCAGTGGCATTCGCTTTTAGGTGCAAATAGCTACAATATCATTTCATGAAATTTTAATAAATAAGTGAAATGAATGAATGTGTACTGGCAGTATAATACAGTGAAATTTCTGTTGAAAATCTATACCTTTTGCTCATGAGTATACATTTTAGCTCAATATATTTTCGTAAATATTCCAATAATAAATAATAATAAATAATAAATAATAAAAATTTGAAGCAGACACTCAATGTCAGCAATATCACTGTCAGTATATTGAGCTTAAAGTATATACTCATTTTTATTCATGCCACCCTTTGTTTTATTAATAATAAAAATTATAAATTTATAATTATTGCAGAAAACATTTACATCTCATTATTTTTAAAAAAATACTAGAAAGACATTTGATATCGAAATACCAATTGTATACCAAATTTATTTATTTAATTTTTATTGATGTTATGTCAAAAAATACCACGTTGAATAAATAATTGTTAAATAAAAAATGTAAAAAACTAGAAAACATGGATTTTATTTTTGTGTTGGTCAGTTTACAAAGCTTGAGAAATATAAGATTGCCATTGAACCTTTTGGGACACTGGGTTCCTCTGCTATAAATTGTTTAGATTTATTTTTCTTCTCAGAAATGTGACGTCGTAACTGCGCGTTAAAAAAATAAGCTTGCGTTGTTTATAGACCAAGAAATAAATAGTTATTAAAATCGAACAATTAATTACTGCACAAATTTGAGATTCCACTGCACAATTTAAAATTCCCATTGCACATTTTGTGTCCAAAAGCACGTCCAAAAATTGAAAAAAAGTCTTTTTAATAATAAATTACTATAGTATTAGAATTATTTTTTTCTAATTGGACTTTATGGAATTTAAATAAAACCAATGGAGATGATGTGACGTCTGGCTTTCAACCAACCTGTCTCCACGTACAAATGACAGTAGGATCTGCTTGGTAGTCATTCGCTGCGAGTCTTGTCGTTGACAAATTAATCAATATTAAGTTTATAATTATTGTGGTATGTAAGTTACCTAAAATAAGTAATTCAAATATTTATTGTAGACAGAAATAAGCAATTTTGAAAAACGGTACTGACGACCAAATGTTGTTTACAAATGATAAATATATGCTGTTACTGCCTTATATCGACCAATTTAAAAAAACAATGCTGCACCAAATAATAATACCTCTAGATGTATAAATCATTATTTGTTTAGTAGTTCTCTGTAATAGTAATTATCTGTAAAACAATTGAAATTTCTTAAATAGCAGGGAATTTTTAATCTCCTTGGCATGCGGACAAACTGTAAAAAACAAAACTGTGCCACCAAAAGCGAGACGTCTGACCATCCTGTATAATGAGTAAATTCAACGAAATCGATTGCTCCAAAAAAAAAAACATATCAACAAACCAATATCATATTTCTTATCATTTTTTTAATATTATCTATGGAGGAAATTATTTCATCTAGTAGGTATGGGACCAAACAAAAATCGGACGATCAGGTTGAGATTCAGAAGTTTTATTGTTGAAAGAGGCCATAGCACAGTTATTTAATTTAAATTATAATTTCAAACTAATTGTCTTTTCGCCTTCATTTTGCCTACAACACGTTTCCAAGAAGTTCCACAACAAAACAGTAAGGTATTTCATAAAACACGTTGTCCTCTCATATAGCGATCACTCGAAATCAAGTCTAGCTTTGAAAGCATGCTATTGATTTTTATCGAAATAAATATTAAAATATGTTGGTAGTAGTAGTAGTAATATTTGGGATCAAAATATTTGCATTCCTGGAAATATCAGTTTGTTGAATTACTCATGGCAACGCACGGTTACTCCTTCAAATTTTCATAAAATATCTAGATTGTAGACTGCCGACAATGATAAATTGATTTCCGAGAAGATCTTCATCTTCTAAGGTTTCATACTTAGTCCTGAAGATGCCTCTTGTAACAGAGTGCGAAACGTCGACTACTTTTAAGTAATCAACGCGGTTTCCACCCGGAAACCAATTTATCGTTCATAAAATATTTTATAGCTGCTAGTGTATTAGTAGCATTTATGATTAGACCGGAATTTATTAATTTATGAGGAGGTCAGAAATCGAATTCGTAAAATCCCACTCTTCCAGATTTAACCATTTGCACCATCTACCAACTAAAAGCCGATCCTCCTGGCTACCGATAGTATCGATTGTGCAAGATTTTCTCATGTTTACTGCTTGATCATCAATATTACAGTTTCCATTCGAAAGTAGCTTTTCAAATTACTGTATTATCATGTTCGCAATTCGCAATAAATTTACGAAACAACAAATAATTTTCAAATTATCTGTGTACGAATATTTACGTAAATTCTGTTTACGATGTCCACCTAACGGTAAAAAGGTGAAGCGGTAATTCCTAACCTTCAACCGCTTGACCAAACCGCTAGATGGCGCTGCTTGTGATAAATTTCCAGATAACCTAAAAACGTACCCACATCTGATTGAATTAGAAAAATGATTTTGCAACGCAAAATTGTAAGTACCCTTCTGTATAGCGCAAGAAATATACATTTAACCAGCTGCCGCAACGAGGTTCAATTATTGACAAGATTAAGAGTAGTGGACAACAGCGAAATTGGTAAGCGAGCTATGGCTGAGGGCAAACCTCCTAGAATAATTCACGTTTACAACAAAACAGGAATTGGTAAAATAGGTAACATTAATAATGATAAATATAATAATTAAATGTATTACACGAGTAAGTTTGTAGGTGATAAAGTTTTGGTTGCGATTAAGGGTGAAAAGAAGAAGGGACTTCTGGTTGGGTTGAAGCAGAATCAAAAGACAAGGGTACCTAAATTTGACAGCAATAATGTGGTGTTAATCGATGATAGTGGAACCCCTCTAGGAACCAGAATACATGTTCCAATACCGACTATCTTAAGAACGATATTGAAAGAAAAAACTCAAGCGAAAGGTGCAGATTATACAAAATTATTGGCAATTGCATCAAATTATGTATAAAATATTGTTTTAGTCATTATATAGTATTTATAAATGTAAAAAGTTTTTTTACTGCATTTTCCTTTTCAATAATAATATGTAATGACATGGTAATGCCATACTTGAAGGCACCCCACTATTTATTTTATGTAGTGATTTTAATTTTGGTACAGGTTTAGTTTATGAGGTGCATTTATGAGTACATTGATGTACGGCTAATCCGAACAGAAAGTTGGCAGACACCGTTTATACCCATATCGTATAAAATGTATCTATAATTCGAACGGCGTTCGGTGTATGGAAACCTTTTATTACTTTATCATACGTAGTATGTAAAGTATTGTAATCGCGCCAAAAAAAAATTTGAGATTTTAGCGGAAATATGTCTTTTTGGGTCCCCTGAAAATTTTTTCCCAAGGTACAAAAAAATGTGTGTGCGTGTATGGATGTGTGTACCCGTTTTTTGTGGCGACGATTCCGGAAAAACTACTAAACGTATCGGGACAAAACTTCATATATAGAAGTTTCATGACCAAACTTAGAGCTGAAAAGCTTTCTGTTGAAAAGGGTCCAAAGGAACTGGAGGTTTTTTGAAAGATTTTGCAAATAAGCCGCCATTTCTGGAATTTCGTCGAAATGGTTAAATAATAAATTAAAGATGAGGAAATTCTGGATAGTTTATGACTATGACATTTTTTTGGTACACTCAATAGTTTAGCTGTATGAGCAAATTCTATTTCATCGAGATCGGTCGTATTGCATTAAAATTAGTAGCAGGAAATGTCAGATATTTTGATTCTAATGACAGTAGGTAGTGTCAAACGCTAATGTTTTGACGATACCTACTGTCAATATAAGCTGCGTTCGGATATTGTACACCGTTACACGTTTTACACCCAATAACACGTGTCATTTGGACGGTGTACCCGGTGTCAACGGGGTACAATATCCGAACGAAGCTTTAATCGACATCTGTCTAGTTCTACTAGTTTTATTTTTATGCAGACATAGCCGATCTCGATCGAATAGAATCTCATGCAGCTAAACTATTAATTTTATATATAATATGATAAAGTCATGTGCCTGGCCACATCAGATTTTTTTTTATTATTATACACATTTTAAAATGGTATCTATAAACCAAACTAAGTTCGGATTATAGATACGTTCACGCTGTTGCAAAAACCATGTAAACAACTCTTGGTCTTCATCAGGGCACTCGGCTGTACAAACAGTTTTGAGATTGATTTTATACTTTACTAACACACAGAGAAAGTTGATAATTAAAAAAAAACAACGAATATGTATGGTTGATTTATTGATTATTTCTTTATGATACAAGCGACACAACAAAGGTTTTTGTTTCAAGCACATAACAGTAAGTTAATATGTGCAGTGATTGTAAGAACAACCTAAGAGAGAGGATGTTTCCGCAAGCCCAATGTTTTTGTTCTCGTCGTAAGGCTTGCAGGAACATCAACATTTACTTAGAAAATACCCAATAGCAGGTACATGTTCGATCTCCGTATCACACCTCATATAATACTGCAACGGGCGTTCGAACGTGCAGCGGCTATTGCCCAAAACATACATAAAGTGCTATATAAAAAGCAACAGTATCAGATCTAGTTCTTGTCTAGACATATGCAGTGTACAGCAAATTCCTTTTTATCATCCATCATCATAATTCAACTGTTTGTAATCGTCATTAATAATACTCAAATTAGTCGTCTTTCAGGTGAGTGCATTCGCAATATTCACAAATAAAGATGCTACAAGTTTTCGAGCAGTGGTCCTTTTGCGACCTTTTTGAAGCTAGACGGCTGCTCCAAAACTTGCTTACAATAGAAAAAGAAAAGACAAGTCTGGTTGGTATAAAACTAACTAACACATAATAAAGGATTTCCAAACTCAAATAATACAACGAAAGATAAGAGTAGTAAGTAGTAACGAGCAGTTATACTGCAGACCACGTGTGTCAAGAACTTTACATATTATCGTGTTCAAGAGCAAAACCCATAACGCTCCACCGTCAACCGAATTATAGTAATGTTAGCACTATACGATTAATTTCACCATACAAATACAATCACAGTAATAAACTGGAACCAATTGGGGTAGTGTCAAATAAAAATTTTTCACTTTACAATAGATTTCATTAGCCAACCGATCAATCCAACCCTTGTAGTTAGGCTATTAATTAACTAACTATAAATACACCCAGTCTTTACCATGCGTGGCTGCTAGAAGAAACAAGCTGTGTGCCAAGAAATATACAAAAAAAAAACCTTTATATCATTATTTTCGACAGGAACTTTTAATTTATAGGTGGCGGGCTTCATCGGTGCTATATACACAACTTTATAGAGTTTCTTTCACGACAAGTGGCAGTAAGCCGCTGACATAATAAGCAAACGTTCCTACGCATTGACATGTGTTAGAATGAAATAAAGAGGATTGCTATTTCATTCTAACACACGTCAATGCGTATAGGAACGTTTGCGCGTCATGTCGCGGCTTACTGCCACTTGTCGTGAAAAATACCATAGCAAAATACTATCGGCAAAACTTTAGAATGTTAAAAATTAAAAAATTTTGGCGATTTACTTTGACTTTTGTAATCTAAATTCAAAGCTATTCCCTAAATGTACCAGAATATATAATAACATGCGTAATGAATTATGAACATTTTAGGGGATAGCTCCAAGTGAAAGAAATCATTCAATATGCAGATATAATAAAAACTGAAAAATCTTGTTCTCCCCTCTGTTCGTCGCAAACTCCGTCATAATACGTCGGGTAACAGGACCGCAGTATTCTGGCGGAGTTTACGAAAATCTGCTTCTCGAAGCAGCGCACCCAATTCTTCAGTACTGTCCCAACGGAACTTATTCACCTAGTATATCCATCCCTCCGATACCTCAGTTTTTTTTAGAAAATAGCACTCACTTGTTCGCGCTGACACACATATTCAAGCTACAAACTAGTTTCACAGATACTTGCCGATTATACCAAACGTCCCACAATCATCGTCAGTCACTCAAAAGATCATGTTGCTACGATTTTTTATTACTCGAATGTGTATTGGCCTAATTAACTTGATCGTAATAGATTACCAAATTGCCGAGGAACACCCTTTTGATTAGGAAATGTGCACGGTATGAAATTTTATTAAAAAATCAGCCTTTGAGAGAGTCTATTGTTTTATTATTAGGTACAGTCTCTATTAATTAAAAATGCAAAAAACCTCTCTTACATAAGAGATTTATTAATAGTATCATACAAGATACTATATCATGTTGCCTTTTTTCTTTATACGGTATGTACAAAAAGTAACGTAATGAGTAAATGTCCTATTTAAGAAACCATGACTGATGCGCTCCTTATGAATGTATGATCGTTTATTTAAATTTATAGAGAGAATTCTACCTAACACTTGTATTTGAATTTTTCTCTTGTTTATTTACATTACAGTACTTTTTGTATACACTATATGCTCAGAAAACATGACTAATTATTATATTTCGAGTGTTTTATTATTTTAATTAGAGAGACTATAATTGGGGTAGACATCGGCAGTGATGGGCATTACGATAACCAAAAATTGTGCTAAGTTTGATTTATGAGCTAAAAATTTGAAAAGCCCATCGCTCACTCGATGCCTAAAGGTTGAGCGCAATTCCTCGGGCAATACGGCGTACAGTAGTAACTTGATCTAAACTATGTATTTATGCATAACGAAAACAATAATATTTCAAACTTCATCATACGTATACGAAACTTTTGTGTTATTTACACAGTTAAAAATAATCTTAAAAATAAAAATAATAATAAAAACAACAAACAAATACGAAATTAGAACTGAAGCCCAGACTCTCTTGCTATACTAAACCTACGTACACATATAATTATATAATAATGTTTTATGTATAATATGTACAAAAAGAGGAACAAAACGTTGCATTAATAATAAACTCACGATAGATAAATATGTTTTTGGTGTTTCAAAATAGAACGAAACATTTAAGGTTTTAAGTAACAAAATAATAATTAAAAAATGTTAAATTCTTACACGTAAGTCTGACCCAGACAGAGGTCCCGCCGAGAAATAGCGTTTTTCATAGGAGATTCGAATCACGACCGCTCTGAAAGCCGTCATATACTTTTTGTTTCTTTAAACACTACTAACGTTGCCTACATTTTACTACAGAGGACATTCTACAATATCTACGGGAGTGGGTCTCTCCTAATAATGTGCGATCACGACGCCTGCTTAACAACTATAACTCCCGGTCGAGACTGTTGCTGGTGCTGAACGGAGGAAGGAAGAAATTCATAATAGTGGGTGGTCACGTCCTTAATAACGTGCTCCGTTGATCTTGTGGTCAACGCCAAAGGAGCTTCTTGCGTTTGGGTTTCATCGCCATCTCCAAACATGTGGTCACCCTCCAGGTGTCGAATAGCCTCCACAATAGTCTCCAAATTCTGCCGTGATGTATTCGTAGCATATAGCCTTGCGGGGGTGCTCTCCTCGTGTGATGTGTTTGGGGATGGTAGCCGTTCCACTTCTACCTTTGGTTCAGCTTTGATTGCTGCCTCAAGGACAGAAGGCAGCCGTTGTTCAGGGGCTGGTGAGGGACTGGGACTTCTTGAGGGTGTCGGTGAGCATACGACTGTCTGTGTGTGTCCAACTGGTAAACTTTCAGATGCAACCAGCTGCATGTTCAATTCTTCTTGTTCCTCGACTTGGTACATCTGCGGCTGTTGCTGTTGGTAGATGATGTGCTGGCTATCAAACTGTCTCAACTGGTCTTCGTACAGGATCCTCAAACTCCGTTCTTGCTCAAGCTGCCTTTTCAGTTCGGCCGTTGTCTCGCTCTTGATGGCCGGAAATGGTTCTGGGGACATGGAGCCAACACCTTCGTCGGAAGATTCGGACACTGGGAGGATCACCTCTGCTTTGCGCTTCTTTGGTGGCAGTTCACCTCCCTCGTGCTGATTCACCAATCGTTTTAGCTGGCAGTTTTGCGACAGCAGCCTTGTCTTTTCTTGCTCGAGCTGGTAGATGTATTCCGCAGTTTGTTGGAGTATAGCAGCCTGCAACAAATAAATAAATATTTATATCATCAAATTCTAAAAGCGCAAAAGAGAATAAATTTATGAAGTTTTTCTGGATTTTCATAATTTTATGTCTATGTTATGAAGTCTGATTCGGAGACAGTTTATTTTCAAAAACAACAAAATTTAATTTTAATTATGTATGAATTTTAAAATCTTTATTTCAACAATAAAGAACATCTTTTCTTTTTATGACATTGGTTTTAGAACCAAGTCACCGAGATTTAATCTAACTGATTCAAACAGAATGGCGCTGGCCAATAAGATTCGTGTGTAGGCCACATGGCAAGAGCAGGTAAACAAAATTTAAAATACAGGTAGGGTTGCCAAAAAAAGTCGAGCAGATGCTGGTGATGTTCTTTGTTCTACCGGACCCGAGTCAATAACAGCTGCTTGAGGCACAGCAAAAGGTAAAAACATGTGACGACGCATCTCCTTGGTGACATGCAAAGTTGCAGGAGGAGCGAAAATAGTGCGCTCGCTGAAAAACAGCGCCGGCAGAATTATGTTGTGGTGTAATTGGGGGTTCTCGGAAAAACAAAACGAGCGATGCCGCCACTATAAATAGAACGCCGGCCGCACGCAGTTATGCACAAATAGGTGCTGCCACCAAGCACGCCGTATCGGAATTCGGAACCATCGCCGGCGCGCGGTGTAAAATAGAAACTACTTCTACCCGTACAGCCGCGCCGCGCCGCTGCAACGCTGCCAATACGGATACAGTTGCACACTCTATCGAGGATGATCTCAATTGCAGTTTTTACATCAAGAAATTTTCGAAATCATATTATTCATCCTTAAGTTTTTCGCCACATTTTCTTTTTACAAATTTTCTTATTTAACAAATTCAATCAAATACATAAATATAATTAATATTGGTCACCTCATGTCGAGATTATTACTACCATGACGCGATTCCTCACAGTCTCCAGAGCTTTGGTGCCCTCAATAAGTTTAGCTTTAACTTGTTTAGCACCAGAGTAGTGGTAAATAAGATTTCATTTATTGGAGTTTCTTCATCTAGGGAAGAGACTACCCCTAAAGTTCTTAAAGGGGGAGCCTGCGGGTCTGTCTTGGGCAGTCTCTCCAGTAATCTTCTTGCCACTGGCGTAGCAGGAGTTTGTATTCACTCCTGTTTTACTCCATGGAACAGGCCGAACAATTTTAATCGGACGTTCTTTCACAGGCGCTCTATGAGATGCTGTTGCGGTGCGATTAATGCGCCAAGACACAAAATGCTCAGGGTTTCTTTGCTACTTTCCTGTCATAGTCTCAGTCTATGGATTGTTATGGAAGGACCTCGAGTGGTTCTGTCCTGGAAAGTCCTTCCACTAATTTTCTTGCCATTGGCGTAGCCGGCGTTTGATCTCACTCTTGCCTGCAGTCGCGGATAAACCGACAAATGAACAAGGTCCAATAAGAGACCAATGCACACAGGCACATCCAATGCTTTCATCAATAAATGTTAAATACGTATACCCAAAATGTGTACTACTTAACATTAAACTTGCGCGAGAAATAAAGATGAAAGAGCCGATCATCAACAACTATACATATGCTTAGCAAAGCCTTGCAGCATTATCAACAAAGATATTTTGTTTTCTTTGAACTACTGAATGAATGAATGTATTTTCAACAGTTGCTACGGTTACAAAGTTGTTATCCATGAGAGTATGCAAATGTACAGTGCTCAGAAAGCGCTTAGACCGTTTTAAAGGGAGCAACTTGTTCATCAACTCATCGCATTACCCATTACTTCTTCGCGCTTAATCACCAGATATTGGTCATGAATGAATCCCATGGTGGTTTTAAAAATAGCGTCATTTCCCGGAAAGGCGAGAAAGCAAACCGGTGCGGTTTCGCGATTGGACCATGACAGAACGGATGATGATGACCAGCTTGTGCGAACTAGCAAACACGCGTCCGCTCGCAAATACTGCGAACAATGGAAAATAAAAGTCGGGCCGAAACAGCTGACGTGCTAGGAGAATAGCGCCGATGAGGCGCCTGTTCGCGGCCAAGGTTAGCCCGCGCTCTGTCACGTGATCGCATGAAAAAGCGTTCTTAAAATAGAACAACCGCCGTTTGTTCGGCATCGCGCGGCAGTTGAGCAGTTTATGTAACTATACAGCCACGGCTGAGCGGAGCAACGATGCCCTCTTGCGTCGCCCTCCTCCCCCGAGTCAAACACGGCAAACTTCTCACAAGTCTATCCCGCTCGCTTGCATTCCACAACGGACGGAATTTAAAAAACCGCTTCCCGAGCCTTCGTACAACTCTGAACCTCTTGTCTGTCCGCGACCGTAATTACTTCCGCTGTACTTTTTATTTGCCAATGAACGTTACACATTCAGTACAAAGTACGTACTGAACACATGTGTAGCTGGTCAACAACAACGATTGCTACACATCATTCAAATTTCTTTCAATGTTACAACAATTCCGTTCCTCTACTGGAACTCTGGATCCCCACATGTTTAAATAATTCCGTACACATGCTTATTTCAATATCCTCTATTTGGCTGAAAGAACCAAGACCCATATCTAAATACCAAGGACAAGAAAAAATTTCCTGCCAAATAGTCGCTTTGGTCAAACTGTAGCAGTCGCCAACGGTAAAAGTTGACTAAATAATGATTTTGGCCACTGGATAGACTCAGTTCACCAACTAAGCTTGTATGGGAAGTCTTCATTTAGTAGATAACAGAACGCATGTATAGCTTCACAGATGAGAATCCAAGAATTATTTACAAGTAGTTTAAATTGCATTCCTCGGCGGCATCCACGCTCCTAAGCCTGATTTGACGTGAGGCATTTTGCCATAAACGGTGAAGATGGTTACGTCACCGAGGACGAGGTGAGGCGTCGGTTCTGTTGCCATGTGTAGATGACGCGAACGACGACGGGTCCGCACCAGGAATTCAGCAAAAATGGACATATCGGAATGCAGTCTCAAGGTCATGACCGCGAATTCCTGAAAGCCGACTCTGCTTGCCTATTCCACAAGTCCGTTCACTATACTACGGTCACTCGTTCGTTCCTCCGCGACCAACCACGTTGCTCGCGATGGTATGCAATAGAACGCCTTCGCAGGAAATGCCTGTCTGATAAATCATATTCTATATTGCTTTTACGTGTGATGCATAATTTGGATACGCGTCAGCTGGTTGTACATAGTTTGTTTAATTATAGCACATGATGCCGATTAAGTCGCGAATAACGAATTCCAGTGACTAAATAAAAAAATGCTTCATGCGACTTAAAAATTTCTATTTGAAGTATTCCCACACGATTCGGCAGCGTATTGGGAAATCATGTGGGCTAGTGTGTTTATTTTAAACATCAGCTGTGCGTCAGGCGATATTGGTAGCAGCTGTTTTGGTGTGCAGGTGAAGGACCTGGCAAAGTACGGAGCCGCTCAACTGCGCACAATTTAAATGCCTCCGAGAAGATCCCACATCAACAGAAACACATCAATCAACGCTAAAAAATCGTCTGCCACTAAACTGCCATTATGCATCCGGGAGAGGTAGGAAACTATAAAATCGGTCTGGAAGCCGGGTATTCACCCCGTGACGTAAAACACCTAGTGCAAGAGTATCGAGCGCCGGGACGCCTCGTGACGTCACTGCGACATCAGCTGGGCGTGGCGGTAACGCGACGGACTCCTACCGCCGCTGAGGGCGCTACTCTTCCGATATACGAGACCACCGCCCCAGAGAAGGTGTCAGATAGATATATACATAGTATTTACCTCTAAATCAGCTATTCATATTTATCAATCAATACCAACCACAGCGTAGTATTCGTTCTCAGTCACTGGATCAATCGCGTGATTTATCAGAAAACGATGAACTTGTGACCTTTTAGCAGCAATGCCAGCAGTTCGGTTATCCTATGGATATGAGCTATCAGTTCTTGCACACCAGATCCATTTTATGTAGTCCATCCCATCTCCAAGAAGATAATTGAGGAGGATGTGCCCTCAAATCCGGTACGAATCCAATCGGAGGTAATTTTAAAACGAGCGTCTAATGTTGGCCTTCCTTGCAGACAAAAGTCAGCCGGATGTCTCATTTAAAGACGTCGTCGAGCGTGTGAGCAGGGACGTGACGAGCGAAAGATGCTGCTAATAGGATGATGGTGCAGTACATGGGGACAGACGGGGGGGGGGGGGGGGGCTAGCATTAGGCGGGCAGCATTTTCTCTTGTATTGCAAACGAATTCAAACCAGCCTAAATTCGCGTAGCGGGAATACCGGGCCCGAGGGGGTCATCGGAACGACGACCACGTTTCGAGAGCAAAATGTCAGCTGATTTCGAAATTTCGACGAACCGCTGCAAAACGAAGGAGGGACGAGGAGGCGGAGGCACGGAGGCAATAACCTCAATCTGTCGCGCGGGTACGTTTTGAGTAAGCAGCGACAGAACGACCCCAATATGGGCACGCATTTCGTGGAATTAGCCGTTTCGACTTAACGCATTCCGAGCATACATTATTAAAATTAGATTTTTAACCTTACCATAAAAATGCTTAAATCAACCAAGTGGTAATAGGATTTGCCCAGACCAAATCCAATTTGTTAATAAATCTAGATAATCCTCTAAATTAGATGAATTTATAAAATCATGCAGGCAAAGTCAGGAAACTAATGATGATTTTCTGTCATAACTATGGAAGCATTTGTGGTATGTTCGTACATTTGGTGCAAAATGCAGGCACCTCCTTTTAGAGAAGTGGACTGCCAATGCTAATATGTATCATCATTTCATTCTATTACATACTTATCCTGTAATGGTACGTGTCAATATTATGTATGTATGTATAACTTTATGTATGTACATTGTAGATATCTACATATTACAACATTTAAAATCCCCATTAACGTTAATTACAGCTCAGCGAATTGCAATACCAAGTAAACAAACAACTCCGAATAGCAACAACAACAAAAAAAGTGCGCGGAATATTATCTAAATGCGAGGTTATTTTTGGATTGTATAGCCAGGCTCGGTGCACGCGCACCGAATACCGTGTATTCTCAGGCAAAGCCTAAACACTGTGACCATTCTGCGAACAGGCGTAAAAGTGAGATCATCCGTTCACCTAAAAGGGGGCCCAGCTGATTGTCTGCTGTTCGCCGCCACTGCACCGGACCTACGCCGCGCTGCGATCCTCGTGACATAACGGGCCGAAAATCGGTCGAGTACGACAACTTTTCCATTCTATTCCTCTCTTCGTCAATCGATTGCGAAAGCCACAAACTTCTCTCGTCAATTTCTAATACTAATAATGATCTATCCCGATAGTGGAATGCTCACTTGAAATCTTATCTGATGCCATAGGTTCCACTGGTAATATTCCTGACGTATCACTGATTCCGAGATAGCGTGTTATTTATATCCAAAAGTACATATTATGTAGGTAGACTTGTTGTATATTGATGATTTCAGAAAACCATATAATAAACCACCCCTTCATGGAAAACGGAGGACACATAGTACCAATAGTACTAATAGCTTCTTTAGAAACTGAAAACTACCAAACTGCGTTTACCTAGCACTGCTACATCTCGAGCTACCGTTCCCATGTGATTTCCACTTTGTCAGGATTGATATCCAAATCATACTGATGTCAGAGCCGATTGGCTTAGGTAAAAGATCCTTGACTTTAGCCACATTTATCTCTTGATAACACATCACTTCTTCTGTGTGTCTTCATATGGCAGACTTTCCGTCTCGTATAACGGCACATCCAACAATGGCAGGTTTGGTCTCTTCCAATTCCATCATGAATTTGAAGAACTCGTTCAGATTAGTGAACTTTTCGAGAAGTTTATCTCTACCATAGAATCACACCATAAAGGTATCATGATCCATGCTTTAAGGAGTATTTAGCCACCATTTGATGGCAGGATATCAAGCAGACTTAGTCCTTTCGCACTTCGAAATACAATTCTTTCTGGATGGAAACGTACCTAAACATGTTATAAAACAGGTTCTCAATCATCCACAACCAACCATCTCCAGTCGTAAACCATCGAAGTACTGGTAATGCCTATTATCACCTTCGAATTCAATGGGAGTCGCGCCGAAGATGCAAACGTTTATGGCCAGTACAAATAAAGGCACAATGGCCAGACGGACACAATGCGTCGAAGAAGGCATTATGCAACACTTCCTCAGGAGACAATGTAGGCAAGCGCAAGTGGCTAATGTGAGAGACAGGATGTGTTCGCCATTCCGCAAAGATTTGCATACGTAATAATGCGACGGAGTCGTCACGTGGTCTCCGGTCGGAGTATGGACGACTCTCACGTTACTGGTAATGGTGCCGAGCAGTGGGGCGGCGAACCCTTTTAGGCAATTGGGATTGAGAACTTCCCGCCCAACACGTATCGAACGAAAATAGATGCGTGACCTTGTTCTGATATCAGCTGTGCGAGAGTTTTGTGTCGTGCCGAAGATATCCGTTCCAGTTTATCTATACTATGCTCAGCGTACAGAAATAGATCTCGACCTCCGATGTGTGCATGTACTGAAATTGTGCAGCGCAAACAACCAAAACAACGGTTGAATCACTACCCAGCAATAACGTGCAATGATGCAATGCACTATTCTTGGCATAAGAAAGCGGATTCGGGATTACCAGCATTTGGATGCCATTGCAAATGCCCGCCACGACGGCATCGCCACTACGAAAACACTCCAGATAAAATTAAATAACGAGAACCTACTCGTCAGCGTTTCGTGGCAGTGATAATCTTCAGATGCTCGTATACACTTAAAAGATAAGACACAATGTAAACAAATGATAAGATTCGTAGAAACCCAGTTATTTGAACTGAAAAAGACTCATGTTTACGTTAAACTTACTGACTTGTGTTCAGGAGTCTTATTTCAGTTTGGTTGGTATGCATATTACAAAAGAATAACAGATGAAGGCAATATCAATGAAGTAATTTGAGGATTATCTAAAGTTAGAAATTAAAACCAAACTCAATCAATGAAGTTGAAGAGTTATAGATTATCCTTAGGATGACACAATGGAAGATTGTTTTGTAATAGAAAGTCGTGAGCATGTTTTTTCTTTTTTCCACTGTTAAAGCCATATTTATCACCCACGAAGCTGGAATTGCCGTTACGACTGGATTAAAATCGCATCCGATAAGAATTTATAGCCGTAATTTCTGTTCAGCCTCGGCACCAATCAATCTCTTTGCCAAAATAGGCTTACAGTAATTGGCGCCAATTAAAGTGCGAACCTTGTGCAAATCAGTCGATTGGCCAACTTGGGAGACAATTTCGCGCGGGTGTTCTTTCGCGGAAGTAGCTTTCACCAACTTGATGCACCAAGCTTTCTAAAGCATTCTTTTTCCCCTCCCCACACCGAGATGCTGCGAGGTTGTCCTAAAATTAGTCCATTCATGAAAACAGACCACAATTCCTATGGTTTTGGCTCGAACATCAGCGGCATAATTAATTTCGATATCTCATGTTTATTTGGCGTGCGGATAATGGCTGGCGGATATGGCAAACTAGCATTACTAGCAATAATATTATTGTATGGAGCAGCGTACAAGCGACGAACGGAGCCCGACTCATTCATTCAGCACTGCAATCGGTGGCTGCCGGCCGGTTTCAGCGGACTGGGCGGGCAAAGGGAGCGCCTTTGGAATGCGTGACGTCAGCCGCGTGCACCGAGTGACCGAATGCAATGGAAGAAATACGTGGGAAAGGCGGATTACAACACAGCCCATGAGACTCATTACCACACATACAGTTTTGAAGTGTGTGAATTCAAGAAATTGGTCTCGCTTCTCGTCTACACCATGGGTCGAATCTAACCAGATAGCAAATCTGCAACTGGACTGAGTCTGCAACTCCATGAAGCATAACCATAAACGTACAGCTGTTTCCTACAGCATCGAGGAAACATAAGTCCTAACATAAATATTGCGGCAATATTGAAGACTGGAATCCTCTTGTTACGTAAAGTAAAGTAAAGTAATCTTTATTCAGAAGAAAATAAATATACATACTCGTATTTCCTATGCAACGTAGGGTATATATGGATAATAATAATAGTAAAAACAACAATAACAATGGCAGTGATAATAACCAGAAAATAAAGAAATGAGTAATAAGTCACTTAATTGAAAACTCAATTGAACGTGGCAATCGAATAAAAACACAAATTATTAAGCGCACACAAACTCGCACTGGCAAAATGAAAGCAAAATAACATGCCGCATTGAGTATTTAGTTGAATGAAATAGTTGAACAAAAAAAAGGAGAACAAACTCAAGAAAAAAAAAGAAATTAAAAGGTTGTTACACTAGGTCATTAAGCAGACTCAGGGAGTGAGCAAAGTAGCGGACCTGCAACTTGACCAAACGAAACTGAAACTGCAGGTTACTGGCACAAACACACTGCTCATATAAATATTCCATAAACTTAGTGGTAAGCTTAGGTGCCACCTCAAAGGAGGATCTCTTTACTGTAGCCTTTGTTGCCCTATAAAGGACACACCTGCACTTATTCCTGGTATAGTGATCGTGGGATGCAATGCTAATCAATTCAGGGTTTTTGTACGTTCAATGTAAAATGGACACAAAGTAGATATGCTTCACGGGCAAAAGACCAGAAGAAGAAACTATTTTCTGTTTCTTGACATTTAGTGTTTGGACTCTTTTGGAATTTCACACTTCAATATTACTATCATCTAGGTGAAGTTGAACCTTGGCATACACACAACTTCTACCATGACATAGCAAATAAAAATGCCATCGATTTTAACGCAGAGTTCTCAAAATGTCACGAAGGCTGGTCGATATACGAGGTCTCGAGTTAGAGATAAGTTATTCATAGGATGGTAGTACATTCTCAGCTTCAAGCGTAATTTGTAGGAGCATAAGCCACGTTTCAGTCATGTAGGTGCATAATTATATTGCTGAACATGTTTTGCGGAACCACGCAAAACACTCTATATGTCGCCCAGGCCTATTAGTAAAAACTAGAGCATTATTAGATTAGGTGATGCAACGCTAGATGCAGATTGACACGAGTCATGCATGTTGCATACATAGGTAGGATAAAGCTCGCTATTGGCTGATTGGCAGCACATATCGAGCAAACCCAATGCGCAAAATTAAACGTATGCCTTTCTCTCACGAATCGCACAGTTTTCTGGTCTGCATTCCTCTGAATCTATATACGACCAACATACGGCGGCGGCACCTTTTTACCCAACAAAATATGAAATTGGCTCGACCGTACTTGGAGGAAAGGGGTTATCTGCCGGTTTCGTACATTCTAGATAGAACCCACGCGCGACTTAGCAGAGAGGATAGGCGAGTTGAATCCCACGGCCGGTCAACCCACGCCGACTTCTCCCCGAGAGATCTGCAAAGTTCACTTTTCGCGAATAGCACACGTTAACATGCCGCGTATGCGTCCGTTATCGTCAAACCTCACCCCGCAACCGATGCGCGGCCAAGGTCACATCTCACGGTTCGTGATATTGGTTGCCATGGAGACGCTTAGCCTCCTCTTCCAACATTTTTACGCTATCGCTCCGTGCAGTAAACCCAGGTGTAAAGGATGCTAAGCCTAACCAGAGAAATTCCGCAACGACATTCCTAAGGCGGTACGCTAAAATCTTCTCAGAAATAGAGAATATTTACTATGAGTGTGGAGGAAATCACAGAAGCAATGGTGGATGAGATGGATATACTACTAAATAAGAGGAATTCCATTGAAAGGCTTGAATTGTAGAGGAGAAATCTGAACGGTGAAATAGGACTCGAGCTAAAACCAAAATCAATTCGCAACCGGCGCGGCGCTGTGAGGACAAAGGCGTCGAGAATACATCATCGCGATTCGCGGCCCACATGCAGATGCGTCCCACGCTAACACACTATTCACGGTTGCGCCGCGGCGCCCGCTTCCGCTGACCGAGTGAACTCTGACCTTTACGCGAATTCGCCGTTTGGCAATCGGATCGCTCCAGATGAAACCGGCCAAGCAGAATCAAAACAACCAGATTTACCTGCGCGTACTATAAATAAATATCTATTTACCTGTATAACACCACATAGTCTTGCTTACGTACCTACATGTGGTCAAACACGCTTTTTCATATATGTACTCTCTCTATGAATTTGTTGTACCTACTATATTACTTTTATATTATATAAACAATAATCCTGTACCAATGATTCATAGTACAGTCATTAGGTACTTTATTAAAAAATGTTAAACCTTTCGCACCAAACACATGTATGTCTCTAATTAGGTACTGGAATTCATTACCTTTTTTGCAATGTAATTCTGTTTTCAGGGAAAAATGGAAATAATTTTAGTTTTAAATTAAACACTATTTTCTTTAGCAAAGTACTGAAATATTTATTGATTTATAATGTAGACATTCGGGAATTATGTATGGAACAACACATCCAGTAAATGGCCGCCCGGCGTTGGTGAAAATGAGCCTCACCTTATTTTGTGACAGACGTACGTCTACTTTTGTTTATCAAGAAAACCGTCTTATTTCTTCTTCAAAAAATTTACAAGATTATTGAAGATAATATAAATAAATTATATTAAGATTATTGACTCTGGTAATTTTCTTACGGAATGTGTCCTAGGCGTTTTCTATAGATTTGTTTGCGTTGAACACAAATCCGAAGTTTGTTAACACGTAAGGTTTTCGAAAAAGTTGGGGTCAAAGTGTCACAAAACAACTGCGATGCTGGCTGGAAATTTTTAAGAATTTCTTAAAGCAATGCAAAAAGTGTAAAGTTTCATGTTTTTTTAGATCCTTTTGAAGAATTGAATTGCAGAAAGGATGTGAACAAGAAGCACATTAGAGCGAGATATGAAAAATGACGAAAATAATGACTTGTCTCGGTTGATTTGCTGGCAGACTAATACTAATGTTGATCAGTATCGTTAAGCTTAGGGGTCGTAATTGCGAATAATTTCGACCGTTTCTCCAAGACTTCAAATAGGAGAAGGTAATTTGTGACTATTTACCGAATTCAATGAGTTAATTTTCAACAAAATTCTATTTTGACGTAACGAGTAAAAAACTATGCCAAACCGATTTATCTCATTGTAGTGGGTTGTGGATCCACTAGCTAAGCGTACCCTTACGTCCAATCTAGTAAATGGGGCATAATTAATAGTACGGGGCCCAGCTGTCCGATTGACAGTGTCGTAGTTGTGGGATGAGTGCGCTACAGAGCTACGGGCGGGCGACCCTGCCGCTTCTGGCCTTGAACGGGGGCGACAGGGCGACGCCGGAATTGCGGCGGGGCTGCGCGGTCGGCCTTGGACGCCGCCCCGACGCCTCTATCGATCGCGGGCCGGGGTAAGGCGCGCAAAGGTCATGAGACGCCCCCCTCGGACCGGGTCCGAAACTCGAAAAATCCACCCTCTCCAAAGGGAAAAACTCGCATCGGGTGGAGCGGAAGCCGCCTAACGGGAGAGACGCAGGTCGGCGTAGTACGAGGCGTCGCCATGGCGACCTGTGTGGCGGGAACGCCAGACCCCGTGGAGCCAACCACGCCCGAAAAGCATGAATGCGGACGGCGGTGGCGGCAAGGCTTAGGTGGTACAATATAGTATTACTACGACCGCGCTCTACCTGTCCGTTATCTGTTTGTACGCAAAACTTTGCGTACTACAGGGTAAACACTGATGGGCTGCTATAACTATGTAAAACTCGTTCTTTGGCTGAGCACGAGAAAACTTGCGCGCGGTGATAACGATTTATACACACACTGGCTCATGACACGTCCAAACTAACGGGTTGTAGGTAATATAATTAAGCACAGTGAAACGGACTTGGACCAGCGGTTAAAATATTTGGGGCGCGACAGAAATAGCGAAAAATAACCTGGATCCGTTCTTTCAAAATCAAAACCAATGTTTGACCATTATCGTTTTTAGTTGGTAGGTATATCATTAAGATACGAACGAAACGACCATAAAAATGTTTCCGAATTCTGGTATTCTCCAAACATGTATGTCACGGACTGACACCTTCAAAATGTGTATAGTTAATTAATATACTGTGGATGGACAAAAGTCGCTGCTCGCCGAAGCAATGTTTAATTAGGCTAATTAGTAAGGTGACCAACCGCACTTCGTTAAGGAGGGCGGTCCTTAAATGGACGTTAAAAGTTTTGAGTTTACGTATTAAAAATAATAGATGTTTTGTATCTTGCTGGAATTATCACAGCAATCCTCTTAAATGTCCTCATTTTTAACGATATAATAAAGCTCACCTTATAAATTAGTGACTAAAATTACGTATAGCAGTACCCTCATCTCAATTATAAAAGATACCTTGATAATTTCCAAATTACTTCATCTGCATATCTCCATTGCAGTGCTTTACAGACCACCTTGAAAGAGATAGTAAGATATTCAAGCATGTACGGTACATTACCAAAGGTAAGTTACCGCGGCGGTAATATTACCGATACCTACTTTTGGTAATATTACGGTAAGTTATCATTGTTAAGTTACTACGGCGGTAGTACTACCGGTACTTTTGGTAATATTACGGGAAGTTACTTGATTGAAAATATTGTTGTATTTTTTTGTTGTTGTCTTCTAGTTTTAAAACAGGATTCAATTGTTGCCGTTAGATTCAGATTCTACGAAAAAAAAAAACAAATAAAAATCAAAATGAGTTTATTTTTTGATCCGGAGAAACATGAAAACTTATTTAAATTGTAATTTATTTTTGTTACTTTGGCTAGTTTTGAATACGAAAAGTGTCATTGCAAAAATAAGTAAAACAAACCAACAGAAAAACAAAATTCCAAAACAAACTATACACAGATTATTATTATGCGTTATTACCACCAATATATACAAGTCATTCCTCAAAGCATAAAATATATCAAATAATTCCAAATTCCAAATTTCAATACTACTGCCTACGTAGGTGTGTGAATAAAATGTCTTTATTTAACTGAACGTGGAAAGTAACTGAACATAAACATGTAAGACCTTCGAACGGTGTAGCTTTAATTCGGAAATAGAAACGCCAGCGTACGAAATAATATAATTTCGTCGAACTTTACTCTGGAGAATTGTGGTACAACAAAATGCACGCGTGCAATATTATCGAAGGCAGTCCAGATCGACGATGCAAGATATACGGCGACCTCGGCACTGGATAATTGCTAATTTTAAACGTAAAGTGCATTTTCGGAGCGGGTAGGCCTCAGCGGTCCGGGCACGTCCGGTTGTAACCTTGGTGCATATTTATAAAATCGAATGTAACTCGACCCGTTCGACTTGTTAAATTACGGAAACAATGGGGCATCGCTCAATTTTTACGACCGGCACTAAAAAAAAACTGCAGCAAAGTGGACGATAATTTTTACGCGCTTAAATTGCACACTTCGCGGAACAAAAACCGACAATTAACCTCGATTACTTCTCGTACACAAACGGAAAAAAACAAACTTAGCAAAGTAAGTAACAGGGGAAACGCTTGTACAACCAGAATGGATGGGTCTATTAACCGGGTGCACAACGACAGCGCCTCATAGCGGCTGCGATTTTGATAGCGCGCTCAGCGTTATCGCGTAGTATTTGTCTGGCGTTACCTACATGGAAGTTGTATAACGTATCAAGTTGTTATTATTTACTACACAGTATTGGGACCCAACGATTTGTTTGCAAAGCTGAATGAACATATTAATTTGCAAAATAGAGAGGTGTTTTTACAGAGGGTGTGGTAACTATCAGTATAAACAATAGAGTACTGCTGCGTTTTTAAAAGTATGTTATTTGAAGAACGTCGTAGTAGTCTATTGCTTATACCACACTCTCTGTAGAAACACCTCACTATTTTGCAAATTAATATGTTCATTACCACATGTTTTACAAATAAAATGTCAAACTTTACTTTAATTGAAGAGAAAACGCCGTTTGAAACTTGAATGACAAAGTGCTTCCAATGACGTCACGGGGAGCAAATATAATGTTATTGGGCAACGTTGCTTCATTTCAAACGTAGTTATGTTCCGTTATGGCGTTAACAGCTCAGGCTGATAACCGCATTGTTATTGAGGTTAGACTATACGTGAGATCGGTGCGATGTATAAAGAAACGTATAAGGCATGTTGTGTGCCGGAGTATGGTAGCAAATCGGCAAAAACGCCGTATAGGATATTTTTTGAACTGCCAACAAACGAAATGAGAGTTTGTCTGTTGTTTGTTTGACAGCGACATGCATTTAAATAGCTTTCAAACAAGTAAACAACAGGGATGGCAACCTTACCGAAAGAAAATATCTTAAAGGAGACAGAGTTGCCAAGCCACAGTTGGTTGTTATACTTTGGAAATTTCCGACGATGGTCTAGGCATTTTTAAATTTCTAACTAGGACATTATCTTCAGCCGAGCTGAAGTTAAAATGCCCCCCACCGTAAAATATTAAAAGAAAATGAGGGAACCGATTTTGCCCATTCACGAACTTGTCCTTACTTTTTAAGAGATATACTTGTATACCAAATTTCAAATCAATTACTTCAAAATCAAGCAGTTATCGTGTACACAGACGGACAGACAGACGGGCCTAGCTAAATCGATTCAGTTTTGAATGCTGATAAAAAAAAGTCTATACCTGCCACGCTTCCTTAAGGGTGTTACAAATGTGGTGACAAACTCAATATACCCTACCACAGTAAACGTGGGGGTATAACAAGCCAACGCACAGAGATAAAAGCTTCTCAAGATGTCATTTTTAGCAGAAAAGCGCCTTAGATTCTATTTATATTTAGAAATCATATTAGATTACAAAACGTTTTTTTCAGGTAGGTATACCTCAATACTTACCACGAATGGGAATTTGCATTATAGCAACCTAAGTAGGAACGCTAAAATACTATAAATCTTTGAATTACATTAAAAATAATAGTTTCTATGCTATTTGTAAAGGTATGCACAGGGTATCGCAGTGATTTAAAGTAGTAACTAATTTCATTAAACAGGTTGTCTTGAAAAGGTTGTAGGTCTGGCTGTACATACAAACAGGTTAAGTAACACTTAAATCTTGTAAAATTGATATTTTTACCTTCAAACTAGAACCAACTAGCTAGATACTTTATAATCCAATTCGTGTCATGCCAATCGTTATTATTTTTCTATACAAAAAAAAAACTCAAAATTGATAAATTTTCGTTGATTTATAGTCTTTTCCGTCGATCGTTTATTTATGAGTCAGTTTAGTGAATAGGAAATCGTTTATTAAACAACTCTATTAATGCACGATTTCTATTAATGCATGATTTGTTATAGCCAATCACACGACGTAAAGACGTCGTGTGATTGGCCAATCTAACATATGTGAAATGAAACCTTCCAATCAAAACTTACCGCCTCTAGAACTGTCAGTGTCAAATTACATAAGTTATCATATAACCTAAAAAGACATCGGCGAAGATAAATCTATGTAGACGACGCTAGAAGAATACGATCGACGAAAAAATTTTGTAACCAACTCGAATATTAAACGGCGATTAATGATCTCGACAATTAACGTTCTCACTGCGCTCGAGCGTTAAACAGTCTCGATCATTAATCGCTCTTTTTAATATACTTGTTGGTTAAATGACTATTAATTTTCTTCCTCAACAACGAATATCCTGACGAATCTAAACTGCAAGTCTTTAAATTACAGACACCATGGAAGAACAAGAGACGTCTCCGAGAAGATGAAGCCCACCGTCTGCAAAGTATTGCACAACGTGGTTGCATCGTTACGTGACGCCAATCGACGCCTTGCCCACTCAGCAAGAAGCCGAAGACTTCACGTTGCAGGGACCGTGCCCAGTGCGCGAGGAGGTGCCACGATTGTGTAACAGGATCGCATTCGCCGTGGAGGGTATTGGGCCAGGTGGACGCTGCGGCTGCTGCAACCGGCCGTCC
Organism: Aphodius sticticus; assembly: GCA_963966075.1. Taxonomy (NCBI): domain Eukaryota; kingdom Metazoa; phylum Arthropoda; class Insecta; order Coleoptera; family Scarabaeidae; genus Aphodius; species Aphodius sticticus. Next base: position 20,147,079 of record OZ014512.1, read on the forward strand.
TCGTGACAAACAGGTCCGCAGGATTCGCGCGGTCACCCTCCCCCTTCCGGCCGGCCGCCCCGCGACCTCCTCGCGAAGAGGAGAACTGCTCCCGTCGGCAGAATCAATATGGACCGGTTGCTAGGGTTACCGCCTCTACGACGTCACCGATCGATGGACGCGGGACCCTCGCAGGAAGCGGGGACTCATCTGCGGCGAAGACACCCCACGAATTACTGCTTGCTGCGACCACTCATCTTCACGCGCCACCGATATTGCATTCCGCATTCCAAGGGGAGGCTTGTTGTCGGCTTGCTTTTCAATACGTCGAAGGATTGTGAATTCTTAGAATTTATATAACACAAATAAACAGTGCCACATGCATTTCTGTATATGCCATTTTATTTAGTTATTTTACTTTTGAGTGGCATTTTCCTCAATTCGACTTTTCTATATCCTACCAGAGAATGTTAACAGCTTATTCCTCTCCACCTCTTAAATTATTGGCTGTTTCTGGATTGTAGATTGTTTCCTTTAGAGAAAACCCGACTGAATCAACCGCAAAATACCTGACCAATGGTCAACTCATGCTTCATTCTTTGTTTTCAATATCCTAACTTTTCTCTAACGGCCAAAGCCAGATGGGGAAGGTGTATCCTACTGCTTATATTCTTTGAACCAAAGATCTTTTGGATCATGGAAAAAAGCTGACATGGACATCTTAAAAAAAAAGCCTCAAAAATGCCCTTACGAACAACATGGTGGTGCCGTAAGCAAAGAGGAAGAGGTTCTAAACACTTTCTCGGTGTAGCGTTCAGCTGTTATATTGTCTCGTGGGATGCCAAAGACCTACTCCAATGAAGACGAGAAGCCACAATGGGACAAGGAATGGTGTTCAGTGATCAATCCCGATGCTGTTTGGAGATATGTACAGAATTCTGGTACGAATAGTACTTCCATACACCTCCAAGTAAGAGAATTTTTATTTCCACTTATTATCATTATGTGGGCTTTGAGACCAATTTTCTAAGGAGAATTTTCCAGTTTAGGATGCGGCGATTGCCCTACCTATCTTTCATTGCCTCGGTGGGGTAATTGCTATCACACGTCTCAAATGAGCTCCTGATTCAAATACAAGTCGGGGTATTTTTTAATAAGTAGGTATTTAGAACCGTAGATAAAGTACTGGGATGAAGTGAGATCATTTTGCGCTCTTGAAGTCCAAGATTGGGAGTTCGAAATGACATCCATCCAAGATACACTCAATCCACTTTGGTGTAAACATTACTAAATCTCGCTGTATATCACCCAGCACAGGAAACTGAGTATTTGATCTTGTTAAAGCCATAAGTTAAAATTTGACCAATATCATATTTTCAGCGGTAAAGCTACAATGCATGTCTTTGGTCATGACAAATAAGACTTCACGTGTTCATCAAAATGGAGAGAGGCTGGTAGTTAGAAGACATCTTTAAATTCCTTCCCAGGATACGTCGCCATGCAAGTTTCTCCCACATCCTTCCCGTCTTCCCCAAGACCTCATCATCACCTACAGAATTTAGGCAACATTGGCATATATTGCACAGTTTTACTTCCACATGATTCGCAAATAGGAAACGGAATGAACGTTAGACATACTGACACGTCGTCTCCGAGACGTCTCCTCACCGACCAGGAATGAGATTGAACTTTTGAAATTTGCGAATCTCGGGCGTCGAATTGGCGTCGCCGGGTCGGGACGTCGCCCGCTCCCGTTTTGGCGGTAGGCCAGGCAGACGGGGTGACGTCACCGGCTGGGCGCGGCGCGGCTTCCCCGTCTCCGCCGCGCGATTGCCGCCCGCAAACCCGTGTGTAGAGTAAATTGCAGCGTACTACTGCATACATAAAATGCAGCGGGTCAGTCAATAAGCGTTGCATTGCGCAAGGTGTTGGGCGCAGCGAGTACAGCCCGTATTACTACTACTATGTCGCCTCCAACCCGCCTCTCCCATTGCACCGAGCTCTGCAGTTGTGCTGGTGCTGCAGCAGCATTTCCAATTGCTTGCATGGTGTTTGCTATGATGAGTGTAGCTTCGAGGAGTTTTTGCAATAAACCCTTCATGGCTCCACTCCCCCTGTCCACAATAGTTTGACAATTAGGCATTGTGCCAGCCGTTACCCTTAGAGAGGTTATTATAATACTACTATATAATTAGATATTGTTATCTGACCAGTGGTCGGTTGCTCGACATATTATTGTAGCCCCATCGACAACCTGATGCGATGTGGGTGTTTATAATGGAAATCGAATGGGAATAATCGGAGAAAGATTAGCGTAGGTGTTGGAAACTCCCGGCAGTCCGGAGTCCTATAAATAACCCATTCAGGCGTAACACTGATAATGTCCCAGGCCTAATTGTAAATCCATAATAAAATTTAAACCGCCAATAAAATCTAAATCGGGCATCATCGATAAACGTGAAGTAAGCCGACGATAACAAAAATTGAATATTGATAACCAGGACGGAAATAATACTATAAACTAACGACCGATTAAACTCGCAGCAAACCAATTTTATAAATGCCGACAGACACACAGACAGTAAGCCTGCGGTGCTCGAAGACAAAAGTAACCTTCGGGGGGTCCATAAAAGGATCCCGACTGCCGATAATCGTGCGGATTTCGCGCCAAAATTAATCCAAGGTTTTCGCGACGTCGTTGTTCCTCATTTTTTTTGCACGCGTCAGCCTTGAGCCGGTCCACGGCTTCGGGCTGATCTGCGGTATAGTATAACAGTCTTCATTCGATATGCGTCGTGCGTTTCGCCAAGACGCTATCGTCGCATCTCCGAGCGTACGGTGGGAAGCATGGCGGGAACGCGAGCGATTAATCGGTCCGGGTTCACACACCGGCCTGTTTTGAATAAATTAGAAATTTAAATGACTAGAGAGATCCAACGCGCTCCCAAGGTCTTCAGTTTATCAAACTTACCTTTGTTTTTTTTTTAATATTCCACTTCTCCACACCACGACAACGTAAACAACGACGCACAGGCTTCAGAGATTTCCATTAAAAATGATGATTGAAAATCCATAATATATATGAGGTAACGGGTTGTATCTTCAAATGTTCTGCATAGGTGATCCTCATCATTAACGAGCAGCGTTATTTATTATTATACTTCATGGTTTATAGTTCATAATGAATATGAGCTACAGTGAGCAAACGCCCATCGATGTCGTCCAGAATTTTGCTAATGAGGTACACCAGAGGGCATCGGAGTCGAGGTGTATAGCGTCGTAGTAAAACACCTGTTCTTCAGACTAAACAAAGGCCGATGTTCAGGTGAGTGTGCTACGCGGGGCCCAATTAGATCAGACTCTCTTGTTTAGAGCAACCAGCCGAGACCTTCACGGTCTGAGGCCCCTCGCTGGTTTATTCTAGGAGTTATTTTCAAGGTCCCGGACAAACGAGTTCATCAGCCTGGTTTATACGTTCCTCCGCATGTCACCAATTTAATCAAATCGACGGATCTGTTATGTAACGCCGAGATTTTACACCTCCATTCAAGCCCGATGAATCTTCATGTTGGCAAAATTGCAATCTGAAGCTCCAACCCTCGCTGTTCAAAACTGCACGTGTATCCATCACCCCGAGTGCATTATTGTCAAAATTAACCTTATAGCATTATGGTGCTATCGTAATCTATTCCACACAATTCCTATTATCATTTTCTACCTGGCGAAACCTCAGGTACAACGTGAAATATAGTTTAAATGTGTGAGAATTGAAAATCGGATGAATTCTCACGTACCTACTAGTACACCCACAAAAATAGGTCATGCTTGTAAGGCAACACTAGCTCGCAAAGGCTTTTTCTCGTGCAACCACGTGGCCGTCTCAACCACTAATTGAATTACTACGGGCTTTCTAATTTTGTCAGATACTCCAGTTACGATACATGCCTAATTATCACCCAAGGAAAAAAGCAAGAAGGAAGAGGAAAAACGTGGCCACAATGAAAATTTAAAGAGCCCGCTGCGTGCTGTTGCGTGTTACGTAACTTCCAGGCGTAGAATTCCGCCAGCATCGAGTACGCGTGTACTCTGGAGAACAATGGATCAATGACCAGGGAGAAACGTACCGTGGACTGTTGTATGGAGAGACGGTAGTGGCGTAGTAAGCAATAAGCAGAAGGATTGCAACCGCTAGGCTCACGCTACTACGTCGTCGTTTCTTCTGGCATTTAGGTCACATCGCCTAGAGAGCGACATATGCTACAGATTTATTATGTTCAGTGTTCAGCTATGCTCCGATAGGTACTGTTTATTATCGACCTCTAGGAAGAATGTCATCATCAGTTTACACCAGACCGATAAACCTAAATCGACTTCCTTCAACACCATCAAAGACGCTTGACGGACGATGCCAGACCAGATAAATGAGGCTGGTTTTGCAAATGCAGAAATACGTGAGAACTGCTGAGGACATGTTGACCCCAATTTTTAATGGGTTGTAAATGAAAATTATTATCTCGACATGCTATGTAGAGACCTTTGCGAAAAGACATGCGAGTCATACACCATTACGAAAACCCATTACAAATCGGTCTTTAACGACTCATTTAACTAAAAAAAAAACACTGATTGCGTTTCAACAATTTACAACAGCAGGACATCGTTGTAAGATTTTAGTAGCGTTACTTAGTCATAAAATTTCTGAATAATGAATAGGACGATATCCATTCAATGAAGATTCCATTAGAAGATGCTTATTTTGAGAATATCACTCTAGGTACAGTTCTACAGTAGAACTTCTACGGTACCAACTGCTGTAAAACTACTGTAACAAGTCCTCATGTTGGCAGCCCTCAGATTTGTAGGTAAATTCTGTATTTTCTTACTGTTCAGGCACTTGTGGTAGTTGCCCAAGAAATGTGATTGATCGTTCACAAAAAGTTGGACGATTATGCGCGTCCTCATTGCAAATTGGGTCCAACAAATTGCAACGCACCTTTGGTACGTAATAAGCATTTTTAGCGCCTTGCGACGCAAATGATTCACGTTATAAATAACTTCCTATTAATGAGGATAATTGGCATAATTGATAGGGAAAAGTGGCGCGAGCAGTCGAGAAAAGCGAAAAACGGAGTTATTAGCGTAACAACCTTGCCCGCAACCAAACCAATTATGCACTCGCGATACACCACATGAATGGAAGCGTTTTCAGGGTTTCGGCGGCGGCCCAATTCCCAGGGAGGTGTCGCGTTTCCCCATCGACCTTCGGCGATCCCGCGGGAACTCATGATCGTCTAGACCAGCGGTGGCCCCCCTACGGTTTAAGGTCAGGTCATGGACGATTTAATTTCGGCGATGTTCGCGCGTCCATCCGAAAGAAGCCATGGCCAGTTTAGGATTCAGACGCGCGCTCCCGTGAGTCACCAGACAGCCTTGTCGAGGACCTAAGACCTTGCCTTGTTAGGTCGCACGCCCACCGAGCTATTGAGGTAATTCTCAGCGCCACGTCTCGCCGTTTTCAGAAATGTTCAATGGGTCCGCGATTTCCAATGCGTGCGTGCATGATCGCCAGTCCATTCACCCATCATCGCATTATTATATTCGGTGAGTATTATACTACAAAACCACAACATCCTTTTCAACATGCTCGAGGATATAAGCACGTTAGACAAACAAGATATGCCTTTCAGCAACTTAACCTAAAATAAAGATTCTTTTTTACATCATGAAGGCAAAAGTGCTGTAACAGGAAGCAAGTATACTATTTGTTCCTGAAGGATTAAACACAATCAATATTCAAATGAAGAAATTCTCCCTACAGGATAAACGAATATTAATCATATATTATAATTCGACATGCCTATGCCAAACCAATAAATTTTACACAAGACAACAAGTGAATCAAAGTCTTACATAGCTTAAACGAGTGTCGGTCCTACTATAAATCGGTTGAATAGGGAAAAAACGAGCAATAATGTCACCACGCCATAGTAATATTTCATATTTATAAATTCCGACTCAACACGAACAAAACCTTTCTACAGGAAGGAAAGTAGCGCTGCTGGTTTGAATATTAAGTATTCGCAAGAAAAAAAAGCAATCTCAATCATTTATTAATATGCAGACAGGTATAGGAGGTGGTGGCGAGACTAGATGGATGTCTTTGTTTCCATGAGACAGCCTCCGATATCAGCAGGCTTGATGAAGCGGCATTGTTGGCAAGATAAGAGAGCGGCGTTCATTGCCCTGATAACATGGATATCTGGTGACCGATTTCCAGTTTCCGTGTGGTGGAGTGATGCTGGCCCAAGTCCCACCGAACATTGATCACGTTCATGACTTTCCCGTCGGTGTGTATGTGTCGTGCTCTCCCGATAGGCAATCGGCGGACAGCCAGACTGCTGCTATCTGGGTCAGGGCATTTTATGTCCGGAGTTTAGCCTAGCTGGTGGTTGGAACACCAGCCAGACGGCCAGGCTCAACGCAACGCGAATTCAACTGGGTCCATTCCGTCTTTGCGACGACATTGACCCACTTCCACTCGCAAAAAATAGGAGTAGGCATTACTCGAGTTGCAAAAATTACTGTTATTACATTATAACCTTGATCAATTTCGTATTTTTCGTTCGCAGAATTACTCCAAGGATACATTACTAAATCTAAACTGCCGAATTGTGAATGATGGATGAAAAGACGAGCATGATCCAGGCCAAGGTTATATTATTCCTTTGATCATTTTCGACTTTGTATAGTCCGTCTCCTATTAACTAATGAAGTCAATGGGAAACTAGTAAATAAATTATCTTCAGCCATGCTGTTAAAATACCCCCACCGTAAAATATTAAAGCAAAAGTGAACCGATTTTGCCCATTCACGAACTTTAAGAGTTAAGCTTGTATACCAAATTTCCGATCAATTACGTAAAAATTACGGCAGTTCTCGTGTACACAGACGGACAGACAGACGGACATTGTGGCAAACTCAATATACCATCACCACAGTAAATTGCGGGGGGGAAGATGTGAGGAAATCGATGTAGGTCTCTCTTCACCGAAGAGACGATTTCCAGCTGCGAGCAATCGAAAAATGATAGATAGATCCATGAGAGACCAATGGAACTCTCGCCTCCACACTTCTTCAAAACAAACAATCTTCAAAAAACAATTGTAGTTTCAGCAGGTTTTGGCCATCTACCAAATTGCTCGAGAAACTAATACGTAAAGAGTGCCTACCTACCTCAAGAACGAATCTAGGCCTATAGAAAAGACTAATAAATCATAAAATCCTCAAGTCATAAAAAATACGGAAGCATACAGGAAGAAAGTAGCTCCAGACACCAAAGACAGTTTTACATAAGCCACAACTGCAAGGAGCGATAAAAAACCCGAGAGAACGGCGAGAGGAATTTCTCTTCCTCCTTTGTGAGAGCGATGTTGGCGAGGTGAAGGTCTATGGCCTCGCGGACCACACAAACCGTCGCGCTTCCAGACTGTCGAAGACGCGTCGGTTGTCCGGGGCCCCGCGCTCCCACAGCTGATCTCGCGGTGCCCACGAGAACGCGGAGGAGATAGCGAGTGCCGGCGACCGGCTGCTGGCCGGCCTCTCGCCTATGCTCTAGGATTTAAATGACGCGGCATTTAAATTTCCCGTCTCTCACGTGCGCTTCCCATAAGCGGGCGGTTCGCGCCGCGAGCTTGACTGATGTATGCCGGAATCCATCTATTTATAGAACCAAACAGTTGCTTCGCTCCGCCTCTGCCCGGCCGTGTTTATATTGTAAGTATAACGCCGCGTTTGTATTTGCTGCTTTCACGCCGACGGAATACGGCGATTGTAAGAGCGGATTCGAGTCTCGGGAACGTTGAAAGTGCAACTATTTTTCCAAAGGTTATTCACCGATTGTAGAAATGGAATTATGAACGGTTCCATAGCTTATCTTAACATGCTCCATGATTCTTCTGGTATAGGATGGCTGACATTTAAACCTTCATCAGAGAACACTAGAACTCTGATAATTAACGATAATCTATGGCCACCAAAAACCAAATAAGAAACTTTGGCCAAAACGTTGCTAGAAAATATGAGGTTGTCAGTCTATTTCTGCCTCGGCGTGAGAGGCATAGTGATCAGCGGCTCCAAACAAAAGTAATGAGTAGGTAAAGAAGACTGAGAATATAAGATAATGAGAAGAAATCAGGTAGCAGAAGGAAATCAGGAAGATTAGTAAAAGTAGCTGATTGGGATGAGCACATTAAAAATACCACGAAATACCATGAAAGTAGGAAGTCAGGAAAAAACCCAGTTTACATTGTAGATAAATCGGTGAATGAAGAAGCATATCCGGGGGAAACAAAGAAAGCAAAAAGTTGGCGTATCAACGTAAACAACGACGCGTACGCCATATCGCGGCAAATGATCTAAATGTTCAGGAAAGCATCGACGGGAACGAACAGCGGCGACAATTCCAGGCCGATCGAGAGACAGCGGAGTTTTTTTTTGCTGCGCCGCTATGAGCTGATTGCGGTGAGTCACGGGCCGGGGCCCGTATGTTGCCCGCGGCCCGCTCAGCTGATCACTGCTGGTTTAAAAATAGTAATTGGCGCCCGCGCTCACTCAACTCTGAAACCGTCTAGACTCATTTATTTTTGGATTAGTACGAATTTAGTTTACATTTGGCGGGATGGCTGACCTATTTTGCAATATCAAAAGCTGGACTGCTCAGATCCTATCATCCGGTCTCCATCAAAAGCGTCTGGTTCATTGAATGAATGGACCTTGTTTATATATAGTATTTATTCTAAGTATACCAAAGGCACCAAAGTGTCTTCATAATATTATCCAACGCTGAAATATATACCAAAATAACACTTTAGCTAATTGATGAAGCTCTAACCAAAATGTGGGTTGCCTGCAAAAAAATCAGGATAGGGGATGATATCACCTTTTATGTTAGGGGTCGATCGTTATCGCCATTAATAAAACTTTCCCTTCTCCTTTATTTAAAAAATGTTGATGGCCATCGGGCTAATGGACAAATTTTCGCACAGTCACGTCGATCGTTAGTAGGCCACGCCAGAGCCCCGATTATTCACCGCAAAAACAGCTCTGTTTTGATGTACGGGGTGGCACAACCACTCTCCCCACTGCACGCCCTAAAACCCCCCAAGCCGAAATATTTTTGGCTCCGCACTCTCCCCCAGCCTATTTCATAATTCCAACGTTAAATTTGACCAGTTACGTAAAAGTTTTTGGGTCGACGATTTGGAGAATCATTCTGTCTTTAAGTATTGAAATGAAAAGGGGACACGGAAGTAAGGCGAAAGGATCAATTTGCAATAAACCCTCAAATCAACATCTTAAGTGGCCGTCGAATGGAATTTCAAATAAACGTTTCTCCCCACAAAAGTGGCGAATGGGCTTAAGAGCTTAAGGACCTACCTTACTGAGTTTCTCCCCTTCGTGGTGTGGCAGTAAAGACCGAAGAGATTGGAACCCGTTGTTGATGCTCTGCATCCGTCTCCTCTCATTGCTATTTGCGATCTCTCGCCGCATCCTCTTCTCCTGCTCCATGGTCGCTGTCGGCGGTTCGCCGTCGTCAAGGTGACTGCAAACGAAACTCGAAATGAGTTAAGAAATAAATGATTTGGGACTGGAGTGTCGTCCTCGGTATGATTGTTAACCAGCAATAACCATCTTGGAACAGGACATGCTCTAAACTCCGTGCTAAGTTTTGAAATGATTATTTTGGTATAAGACACTAAGACCCTTCGTGAAACTTTGACTTGGGCCAATTGAAATATTAATGGGGGAGAAATTGGACGGTTGGAAAACAAGAGTTTGACCTCGCATGCTAACAAGTTCAAAAGGACGGGCGGACTAATAAACAAAATAACAGCTGAATATATTAAATTATGCAAACGCTGGTAATAAAAATAACATTGGAATCGATAATTAATGATGCCGACATTTCTTCCGAAGGGTGAATTAAAACACGGTGTAAACGAGAGAAAATACGCCGTTAGCCCGGACATACACGGGGATCGATAATTGTTTTTATTGGCAGACCTGAAGGCGCCCAAAACGTGACGGCTTATTATGGTAAAATGGACTACGCAGTACCCTGGCATTAATAAAATAGGTACAACAACGGGTCGATAGTTTAGAGTTTACCGTCCAGCTAAATGGGATCGACTATAAAAAAAAGGTTACGATCAATACATAATGTATGTACACTATACATTACATACATATTTATGTATAACTAACCGGATACTTTACCGCGACATTAATAATAATCACCGTTAGAACTATTATTTCACACGTGTCACGCATAACTCTTCGGAGTATGTTAAGTAATTTTATTTAGTTCAAGGCATCCGTGTACAAGTAAACGTAACTCAACGGAAATGCACACAAAATCTACTATATCAAACATATCATTGAATCTACTGTATTATTTCTCGATTATGAATTTATTTATTAATACTATTATTAGGAGTTACATTCGGTTTTTACTTTATCATACGCAGTATGTAAAGTATTGTAACCGTGCCAAAACATTTTTTTGAGATTTTACCGAAATGTCTTTTTGGGTCCCCTGAACATTTTTGACCAAGGTACAAAAAAATGTCTGTGTGTGTGTGTGTGTGTGTGTGTGTGTGTGTGTGTGTGTGTGTGTGTGTGTATGTACCCGTTTTTTGTGGCGACGATTCCGGAGAAACTACTAAAGGTATCGGGCCGAAACTTCATATTTAGAAGTTTCATAACCAAACTTAAGAGCTGAAAAGCTTTCTGTTGAAAAGGGTCCAAAGGAACTGGAGCATTTTTGAAAGATTTTGCAAATAAGCCGCCATTTCTGGAATTTCATCGAAATAGTTAAATAATAAATTAAAGATGAGAAAATTCTGAATAATTTATGAATATGAAATTTTTTGGTACAATCAATAGTTTAGCTGCACGAGCAAATTCTATTTCGTCGAGATCGGTCGTAGTGCATTAAAACTAGTAGCCAGGATATGTCAGAAATTTTGATTCTAATGACAGTAATGACACTAATGACAACGCTAATGTTTTGACAATAACTTCTGTCAATATATGCTGCGTTCGGATATTGTATTACCCTTTTTACACCCAATAACACGTAAGTGTCATTTGGACTGTGTACCCGGTATCAACGGAGTACAATATCCGAACGCAGCTTTAATCGACAATCTGTCTAGTTCTAATAGTTTTATTTTAATGCAGACATGCCCGATCTCGATCAAATAGAATCTCATGCAGCTAAACTATTAATTTTATATATAGTATGATAAAGTCATGTGCCTGGCCACATCAGATTTTTTTTTTCGTTTTGTAACTGTATTTTATTATCCATATTCTAAGGAGTATTTAAAAAAAGAGAGAGCAGTTCGATTTTGAGAAATTGAGGGATATATGATTGTTCACAAAACAAACTAAGATTAGTCGTCAGATTGGGATACTGCATACACATACCCTTTTCGAGAATAACTTTATTTCCAACTATCACTGTCAATCGAATTCATTGTAGAAATAGTGTTCAGAATAGTATTTTTACAGTATCGAGGAAGAACCATAAAAGGCCAACCATTTTAAAGTTGACAAATGACGTCACTCAACAGGAAATCAGACAACACACACATTTCCGTTGACCGATTACATATACCTGCTTATACACAACTTTTTTTAATAGTCCGTTCAAGAGGTAGTATTGAGCTTGCAAAAGCTCAAAATACTTGTCAATTATATGTAAATTTTAAGCCCCTATAAATATTTTTGCTAAATATTTATTCATTTTATCAAATTCTTCAAATCATTGTAAAAAATCTTAGGCTGTCAATATTCTGGATATACCAGTCAACCATCGAAATACAAAACATAGAAACTACATAAAATTATACCTTCTGATGGCTCGCCATAAAAAAATAAATATAACAAAGCTGGTAACTTTTCAAATCTCATTGAATAAAACTAGTACAATTGTCATAAGTAACGTTGTCAAGCAATGTTGAAGTAAATTTTTAGCGAAAACAAAAAGCGTCTTACGGAATTTTAAGAATATTCTCTAGAAAAATAAATACTTGTCCACAATCAAAGTTGTACTGTGCTTCCCCCAATAGCGATAATAAAGTACTACTCACCCCAAACTAGGCAAACACAACTAACTGCGATCACACCACGACTAAGCGAAAAGGGTGCCGTCGTTCTAGATATTTCCCGCCCTATCCAGAACACAGGTGTTCCCTTCAATAGTTCTACTGTTGCAAAATTGTACAACAAAAATGAATCATGAAAAACTAGTTTACAACGAAAATATCGGAACAACAAACCAGAATTAGTTCAAATTATGTAGTTCCGGTGTTTAGGTATTACATTTGCTACACCCAGTCAATATTGCCATTTCTTAAAACTAATTTTTCTATAAAAGTGTTAACTGATCTTTGGTGTTTATAGAATATCCATCAATAATCTACCATATCATACAAACAAATGCATTTATTCCTGTAGCAAAAAAATAAAGGGTCGCATTTCAAACTAAACAAATTAAAAATAGATCAGACGAGGCGTATTTTTTCATGAATTAAAGTTCTGCACGCATCAACATTAGTAAAATTACGTGTATCGGCGTAGCAAATGACAGCAATTCCGTCGATATACGACAAGCCGCATGCATATCCAGGTCAAACCATCTATTACTACGGCGTACCAGAAAGCATTCGATATAACATAAAAATACACCGACAGTGTATCGACTTGTTTACATTTTATCGGCGACGCTGTCATTCCGTTTATTCCTGAGAACTGCGAACTCGACGACGACCTTGTCCTTCGAAAAAATTACCAACGCCGTGTGCCCATACACAACGTGGTATCGCCCACATCCTTACCAAAATAAATATATTTTTAATAGAGCTCTGACTTCGAAGGTACCTACATTATATGGCTACCTGGAGTCGCGAGATATGATTGACGGGTCTACAAACACCCCATAAGGCAAGACTACAATGTAGATTCTTTTCAACCACCAAGAAAACACACCTGCCCCAAGGGTTAGCTAATAAAGATGACCTAACGAGCAACAGGCTCGACAAGTTCCAGTCTCTCATATTTCCTGTTTTTTTTTCACCCTAATGGCAATTTGATTGCGCTGCCTCACATCCGGGTGCGTTATGGCATAATTCGGCTGCGTTTTGTTATTCGTAGAACTTCAAACGGCCAAACCACAGTCGGCTGTTATACCTCTTCCAGACTCTCGCGAGAGACCGCGAATCGGGAGAGTGTGGATGCCACACTCGCCTAAATTCGCTAACATTCGAATGCCAGAAGTCTCTACGGATGCAGATAGTCGGATAACAATCACGCGTTCGCCGAGCGACTCGGTTCAGTTGTGCGCTCTCGTATCGACCCATTCAAACTGGATTGTTGACGAGGCGCATAGCAGTTTTTGTGTGTACCCGAAGGTATTATTTGCGACAGGGGTCTGATTTATGAGCTTTATGAGATTTACGAGCATCAATGCAACCCGAAATGTAGGTAACGAATCGAATAAATTATTTAGTATTGAAATAAAAAGATTTCAAAATATTGAACACGATAAATTTATATGCAAAATAGTTTACATTGATATTAAATTAAATATCTGATAGTATATTTTTCTCTATTTGTGACGTCCCCATTACTATATATTGTCATTTAAAATGGAAAATATACCAGATAATGATATTTATTTCGGTATTATTGAAGAAATGCAAATGCATATCAATAAATTAACCATCAGTATTATAAGACTACTAATGAAAATTAATATTAATAGCAATATTAAATCAATAATTATTAAAACTAAAGAATATATTATTTATCTCTTTCAAATAAATCTTATCAGTTCCAAGTTATTCCAGTCTTATTTTTCTATGATGTCTGAATCTATTTTATCGTTTTGGTACAATTCTTTGATGCAAATTACAACTGCGATCTACATAGGGCAATTACTAAGTTATTGATTGATAATATCGTTGTTACATACCAGTATACAGGGTTGGTCAAAATATCCGGAGCACCTAAATAATTGACCAACCGTAAACATCTTCAAAAAATCATACATAAGTTGTTTGATTTTAAACAAGCTATCGTCTAAATATATTTTTAATATACACAGTGCTTATTTTATTATGGAAACTGGCAACCTTTCCTTTTTCTAATAGAACACGTACATTTACATTTTATAATTAAGATTAATTCCATGAATTTTTTGTAAGAATCAGTTTTTATACAATGCATCATTTTTTAGTTATAAGCAATTAATCAAAACTCATAAACTTTTGTTTTAACTAAACGGATAAAAAATAGCTGAACAACAAAATAGAAAAATAAAATTAAATGTTCAAACAGCAAATTAAAATAAACGTGTGTATGTATGTGGAAAAAGAAATCAGTTTCAAAGTTCAGCAGTTTTAATTAATTGCTGATAACTAAAAATGATACTAAAAATAATATGATTAAAAAATTTAAAAACATACAGTATTGTTCTATTTGAAAAAGGAAATGTCAAGCAAATTTCGATAGCTAGTTTAAAACAAAAAAAAATGTTTTTTTCTTTATTTTTTTTTACGGTTGGAGAATTATTTAGTTGTAATTTTAACTAACTATGTATAGATATGCACTATAATATTTGATTTATAACGCAATACATTATACAAAATAATAATTATGCAATTATTTAATTTTGTTTTATGGAAAATCGTATTACTATGTCTTATATTAGTATATGGTATTTAATATAAATGATTAGAATAAGAAATCAATAGCATTTAAGAAATTTTCCAAATATTTATTGTATTTTATATTAAATTTTTAATTACGTTATTCAATTAATTATTAATTAATAATAACCACAATTTCAATGAACGTATGCACACACACTATACGTTGAGGCAGCGGCTACTTCAGCGACGTCCATTCTAAGTCACCAGCAGATGAACAGAGAATGCACGAGCCGAGCGCCGAGAATGTGGATGTGGGCTGAGTCAGGAGGTAGCATTATACTTTGGATATATCCGACGGTGGTCGACGAATTTTTAAATTCACCACTTTTTGCAGTAAGAGATAAAAAAAACTTCTCAGGATGACATCTTACATGGTGGTAATACCATAATATTAAGGCTTCACAGCACCTCAGTAAAGTATGCCATTTTTTCATTGACCATATTTTCGCCGTCGCAGTGGTGTGTACAAAGGCAGCGTGAAAAAAGAAAATGAGGAAAGCAGCCGGCAGCTAGTACGGAGTACCGAGAGGTCTGCAATTAATGAATGGAGAACCGCTCGACACACTGGTTGTGACTCCCGCTGATGCCCCATTCACAAAGTGACGTGTTATGTCAGCTGAGTCTCAAACGTTGCACGAAGTGATATCGGTCGCGCTGTGCCCGATGCCCGTGCATACTACAGTAGATTTTGCACGCAAGAATAAACAAGCAAATTGGAATCGAACGCAAACGTGTAGCCAAGTGTTGTAGCCTTGCGCCAGCCAATATGCGGACATATCACCTTCTACAGTTGTTGGAACTACAGCATGATTTGCAGGGTGCCAGCTGCTTAGCAGATAGTGGGCAGTAGCTGTCAACTCAAAAATGCCGTTTCGACAATGACAGTAGCGCGCACCGTCCAAATAACGCTTTAAACAACTAAATATTCCTCAAGAAATCCCCGATTTTTAACACTCGATGATATGTCTAGATTCTTGGATTATCAGAGCTTTTTATCGAGTTAATACTGAAAAATTTGATCGAGCTGAAACAAACATAATTCATCTGGTCGAGTATTCACATGAGTTGACAATCATGGAGATGTATGCACACAAAACTAATTAGCGTTTGCTTCATCAGTGCAGAGTGACTCATTAATGACTGTAAACAAACTTTCTAGGACACTATCTATTAATATACATCACAAATAAAATGTTTACTCTTGACTCGACAGTGAACTTTAAAATAAATATAAAAATTCTAATAAACGTTGAAAATAAAATACATAGGTAACTAAAATAAGTATATTTTAATGAACATTTTTTCTTAACTTTTGTCGTCGAATTTGAAATTACTGGCCCTAAAAATAATATTCACTCTATACGCAACGCCGACTATTGTAAAAATAATAATAAATAAAATAAAAATAACGTAAATAAATAAAGTAAAACTTCTTTTTTAATTCAATGTTTATTTCTTGCCATGTTTGTGATATTTCTTGCAGACGTACTCCTGTTAATTTTTAGCAAAACAAACATTGAACTGTAATTTTGTTTTTAAATTTGTGTTTATTTGAACTTTTTTCATGTTTTATATGTAGAACCAGTCATCAATTTAATGATTTTTAGCACCCTGTATGCAACTTTACACCAACAGTCCAACATTGTCAAAACATCATGGTGAACACGTGCTAGCTTTCAACACTTTAAGGAACCGGAAACATATTATGTGGAAACCCATTTATTTTAGTACCCAATCGTGTATAGAAAATTAAGTAACGACTCATATCTTATCCGTCAAGTAGATAATATAAAACAGTATGTGAACCTGGACATTTTTAATCGATAACTAAGTTTATATTTGAAACTATGTTATCGATAAGTTGACTGTGCCTTGGTTGCGTAATAACTTAAACCCGCCGCCGGGCACATGAATTTTAAAGAACGTATTGTCAATCTCAGATAATGAATGCATTTTGATAATTAAGAAGATACGTCATGGCCTCACCGTTCAAAGAGATGACTTCACGCATTCCCACGGAACTGCAGTCTGCACACGGATTCCTGGCCGACACAATGGCAGAACGAAACGGCAATAGCTTAATAAAGACCTCGGCTAGGCAAAAAATTAATCCAAGGTAATATTACGTGTGCTCGTTCGCCTTAACCCTTTTGTATAAGTCAACTCGGCATCATAATTATCACCATCCGATAGACACGAGTACTTTTGTATTCATTTTCATTGCATCGATATGACAATAAATAAAAACAGCTACTTATACTCCACCAGGTGCATGATGAAGAATGATTGACACCCGCAGAACAGGACCGAACCGAAGCTTGTTTTCTTTATTATTTTTCCATCATCATATTTAACCTAGATCATATAATATACCCGAGGAGATCTACAAAAATCGCTGTATGATGACCAAGCAGTGAACCATCGAAAAAATCAGTTAACCTTACAATAAAATCGTTCCCATAAACCAATCCGTCCAACATAAGCTAATTATTTTCCGTATAACGGTGCCTCCTATGCTAACAAAACAGCATCGAGCGGGAACCGCCTCCGCCCAATTCGCCCACAACACTCCATTTACATAAAACCATTCATATTGTGTTATATTTATGGACCATGTAGGCAAGTCGTCACTACATCGTAATGCCACCACGTCAACTCAATCAAATATGATCAAAGAATACTAACGGATGGTCTTATTTACAGCATTGACAAAAATACACCCCTCCAAATGACTAGGTCAAAAGGGCATAGCAGGATAAGCATGTGAATGTTGCCCCGCCCAAATCAGTCCGATATTTTTACTGTGGGTTTGTACTTATGTATGATTGTCTCCCAAAAAATCAGACCTGTAAAAAAAATTTGGGGAAGTTCCGGGGGTTAGAAAAAAAATTGAAAAAGATTTTTTTCTCCGGAAAGTCGTGACCAATTTTGATGGGAAAAAATATGTTATGGGTTTCGATTGGGGGGGGGGGGTTTGAAAAATTATCAATTTTTCTTTCTTTACGAGAAAGTTCTAAAAAAGATTTTGAAATTTTCAAATTTTTTTTTTGTGGAAGCTTTAATAGCTTTAATAATTAGGGTGTACTCATGAAGTACACGGGAAAAAATGACTCCCTGGCAAAATGGAAGCTTTAATAGCTTTAATAATTAGGGTGTACTCATGAAGTACACGGGAAAAAATGACTCCCTGGCAAAAACCAATCAATTCACGCTAGGGGGCGCCATTAATACAATATCGGCCAACATCGAATAAGTTACTGTTTATTTGATAATTTTCGATTATTTTCACCAATTCATAGCCACCTAGATTATTAAACAGTTAGAAAAGGTTAGAAAATAAACTGCTTCCGGGTTATGCCGTGTGTCAAGATTTGTAAATGCTGACGTTTCGCGCACCATGTTGCTCACTTCTTCAAGGCTAATTGAATATGAGTATTCAAAATTTTCTAAATGATTATGGCCGTGAAAGCCTACGTACTTACTATAAAAAGTTATTTTTTTTCTGCCTTGGTAATACAAATTAATATGGTTTTATGTTCAGAATGTCACCCCGATTGAAAATATCACACAAATAATATAGGGTGCCATTTAAAATGTTAATGATAACGTCATTTCCGGAGAAAATGATTTCCGGAAATCATACTAGCCTCAGAAGTATGCCAAAACTGTAATTGTTTTGTCTATCAGCATTTTTCAAAAAATATCAATTTTTCTAAAACATCCCCCCATCGAAACCCATAACATATTCTTTTCCCATCAAAATTGGTCACGGGTATTTCGAGAAAAAAATGTTTTTCGATTTTCTCTAACCGCCAGAAGCTCCCCCAAAAAAATTTTTCAGGTCTGATTTTTTGGAAATCATAATCAACCATAAGTGCAAACTCACAGTAAAACTCTCAGACAGATTCGTGCGGGGGCAACTTTCACATGCTTATCCTGCTATGCCCTTTGCAGCTGGTTGCAATTTACCTTACCAGACAAGCAAAACCATGACTTGTATGGAAATAAAACCAGCAATTAAATTACCATAATTATCGTTGATTATCTCATGATACCGTTTGCTTAACGTAAGCAATCTGTAATTCTCTGCAGAAGATATTTAGTTTACAACTACGTGTTAATTGAGCAGAGGACACAATAACTTTACATAACGTGGGTATTTCCTGTGACTAAATAAAATTATTTGCTCGTATCCATTCATAAAACGGTTGGAGGTATTTGCTGGGTAAACATGGTCCAAATTGAGGGGATATTTTTACCCAACGGCCCAACGAAAAAAATAGTGGGTCGTCAAACTAGAAAAGATGGGACACAATTTCCGATCAGCTGACGTGCGGCGCCGGTCAAAAATAGACCGGGTCTACCGAAACACGGGTCTGCCGAGCGGACTCTACGTCAACGCACTAATTGTGGCTCTATCGAACCAGCTTTATATTTAAAATATGTGCCGCACAGGTGCCGATGCCGACGACCATGAGGTAAAAAAAACGGTGCACGGAACCAACGACATATAGGCCAACAGAGGCGGCGCATACGGCGCCAGACTATAGCGTCGTGACCCCATTTTTGTATAGGCGGTTTTAATCGTCTTCGACATGGTTGGTAATTTCAAATAATTACTTATTAATACATATTGGTATCATCAATCATCAATTTATTATGGTAAAGAAGAAAATATCCAAACTGAAAGAAGTTAAAAAATCAAAGAAAAAGAAAACACTATCGAACGGTGTTGATTCTTTGCCCAAGAGTTTTGGCGCTTTTTAAGAGAATATGGCGTTTGAAATTTAAATGAGAATTACTTCACAAGAAGCAAATATGGTGAGTTATTTGGCAACGTTGCTTCATTTCGAACGTAGTTATGTTCCGTTATTGCACTGGCATTTCAGGCTGACAGCCGCATTGTTATTGAGGTTAGACTACCGTGAGATCGGTGCGATGTATAAACAATATTAGCGTGTTGTGTGCCGGAGTGTGGTAGCGAATCGGCAGAAAGGCCAGAGAAGATATTTTTAAAGTGCTAAGAAACTAACTGAGAGATGTTTGATGTTTGTTTGACAGCGACATAATGGCGACTTGTGTTTAAATGGCTTCCAAACAAGTAAACAACATTGACGGCAACTTTACCTTATAGAAAGAAATTACCATAAGAAAATAATATAAATAATAATAAGGAGACATGCATGTACATCTATGACGTATATACAAGGGGACATCATTGCCAAGTCACAGTTGGCTGTTATACATCGGGTATTTGCGAAGGTGGTCGACGATTTTTTTACGTTTTTTGCAAATGCCTACTTGCCTACTATTAATACAAGTGACTCTACTCTACCATGTTCGGTAGAGTAACCGTTCACACAACAAAAAACAATAATTGGTAGAGTAGAGTAAATGATTGTAGTCTAAGTAGGCCATGCCCATGTTACTACATTTCTGCCGTTTTACAGAAACAAGAATCAAACTTGCATTAGGTTATGCTACCAATTTAACAGTTGCCTATAGAACAGTAGTATCATAGTAGTATTCAGTTCGAATGAAGCGGCAAACACAAATTTTTACATTGGATTCCAGCGCCTACTTTGACTACAATCATTTATAATAGGCCTATATGTCAGACAGCAATGGAGAACGCGTAAAAACGATGACTTGACAGCGACATTAGGTTATGATGTCAAACAATTTCACGTGACTTCTTCATAAACAATCCTGGGAGTCTATTCTCGTCATCTTTTTGAAGCGAATGCGAGACTTTTCGATTTGTTAGGAGTGGGGATATCGGCGGGTGCCCTGTGTTGGCACGTATGGGCGTGGCGCGTGCGTTATTGTTCTTAGCGACGAGCAAACTTGCTCATAGATACGGGTTCGTATGGGCGTGGCGCGTGCGTTATTGTACTTACCGACAAGTAAATTTGCTCATAGATACGTTCCAGAGGGGAACCGCTGATATCCCCACTGCGTTCACCTAACTATCCGAGAAGTCTCGCATTCGCTTCAAAAAGATGACGAGAATAGACTCCCTGAACGAAACATAAACGGTCGACATCGTTCGGTGGCGAACGGCGATCTAGCATTCAACTGTCATTGAAAAATACCCAAGATCGTTGAGGTGGGTGAAGATTTTCAACATGGAGGCCAACTTCACGCTAGCCCCCCATTATTGGAATTTTTAAGACTTTATTACGCCATCGTTTGATCATTTGTTTGATCATGTTTGACCATATTTTTTTTCGTTTGACCACGCTCCGTTTTGGAGATATAGGCATTTTTAACATAGGGACTACCGTGAAGCTGGCCCCCCATCGTTGGAATTTTGAAGTTTTTATTACACCATCGTTTGAGCATTTGTTTGACCATGTTTGACCATATATTTTTTATTTCGTTTGACCACCCTCCGTTTTTTGAGATATTGACACTCAAAGTCTCCGCCCATGCTTAGATTTTCCGCAATTTTTACGTTTGACCATTTTCAGTAAAATAATAGCCATGATTAGCAATATTAGGCATTTTTTAAATCGCTACTAATTTTGAATTACAGCCGACAAAGTAATTTTTCGGATTACTTTATTAAAATATGTTCGCAATTGCCATTTATAACAGTAAATAATTGAATATTCGCAATTTTAACGTTTGACCATTTTCTGTAATCGAATGACCTCGACTGACCATATTTTGGAATTTTCAAAACCGCTACTAATTTTGAATTACGACCGCAAACTGATTTTGACGGTTACCATTGAAACACGGCGATATTATGCAAAATTGGTAGCAATTTCAAAAATTCAAAAACATTGTCAATCATGGTCATTGATTGCGGAAAATGGCCAAAAGGCATTGCAAATATTTAACTTTTTCCTATGATAACTCGCAATTACGCGTATTCAAAGGTAACGTTGAAAATCACTTTGGCGGTCGTACTTCAAAATTGGGAAGGATTTTGAAAATTCCAGATTGTGACCAATCGAGTCATTTAATTGCGGAAAATGGTCATATGTCCAAATTACGAATATAGAACGTTTTCGTATGATAAATCGCAATTGCGTACATATTTTAACAGAAACTAAAGATCAAAATCACTTTGGCGGTCGTAATTCAAAATTGGTAGTGATTTGAAAAATCCAAAATATGGTCAATTATAGTCATTCGATTGCGGTAAACGGCCAAGAGTCAAAATTACGAATATTCAACCTATTACTATGGTAACCGTCAAAATCACTTTGGCGGTCGTAATTCAAAATTAGTAGGGGTTTTGAAAATTCCAAAATATGGTCAGTCAAGATCATTCGATTACAGAAAATGGTCAAACGTTTAAATTGCGAATATTCAACTATTTACTATTATAAATCGAAATTGCCAACATATTTCAATTAAAGTCATCGGAAAAATTACTTTGTCGGCTGTAATTCAAAATTGGTAGCGATTTAAAAAATTCTAAAATCTGGCCAATCATAGCTATTAGATTACGGAAAATGGTCAAACGTAAAAATTGCGGAAAATCAAGTAATACAAGCACGAATGAGATATTAAAACCAAGCATGGGCGGAGACTTGGAGTGTCAATATCTCAAAAACGGAGGGTGGTCAAGCGAAATAAAAATATGGTCAAACATGGTCAAACAAATGGTCAAACGATGGTGTAATGAAAACTTCAAAATTCCAACGATGGGGGGGGGGGCAGCTTCACGGCAGTCACTATTTTAAAAATGCTATATCTCCAAAACGGATGATGGTCAAACGAACAAAAAAATACGGTCAAACATGGTCGGTCAAACAAATGGTCAAACGATGGCGTAATAAAGTCTTAAAAATGCCAATAATAGGGGGCTACCGTGAAGTTGACTAACTCTTCAACGGTGGGTGGTCAAACAAAAGAAAAAGATGGTCAAACATGGGCAAACAAATGGTCAAACTAAGATGTAATAAAAAGTTGAAAATTCCAATAATGGGGGGGCCAGCTTCACGCACCTAGATCCTTGAACTGAGAATGAATGCCGTTCAATAGTGTTCCGTAGTTTAAACTGTTATGGGAAAACCTGCCCTAAATAGTTTCAAAAATAATGCCGTTTCATCGTCATGTTTTGAGATATAGATAGATTTAGTATATCAAAGGAGTGAAAATTTCGGTTCGCGCAACTGCGCAACAACCTACCCCACTTGGGGGCCCTATCAGGACCCGTTCTTGTGCATCGCTTTTGTACGCCGTTTCATACTGCGTAGTAGGCTAGAGTACGACATTATCGATTTTACGTTCGGTTGTACCAGGCGAGGGAGAGATATGCCTATGCACATTCGAATTCTGCTGCCGCAAAATTGCCACCGACTAATAAGAATGAAGTCGGCCACAACAATCCACAATATTGCACGCACGATAACGTCGCGCGCCACCGCCCCCGTTCTCGTAAGCGTATTGTTCCGGCGCCACCATAGAAATCTGGAACATCATTTCACCAGACCGCCAACTCTACTCATTCCTTGATTTCTCTTGTATTGCTTTGCATTTTCTTTCTGTATCCTAGGCACGATTTGTATGTATGTTGTCCAATTATTGTACAATGTACATACATATTCCTAATTCCTGCTTCCGGTGCACATCCCTTTGAGATCGGAGATCTTAGCAAGCAGACCGCGCTTTATCCAGAGAGTACCGGGGAGACTAACCAAACGCAGTCTACTGGTATTAAGTACTGCCACACAGAGTCCCTAATAGCAAAGCAAATATGTAAACCTGGACCAGAGAGTTGTTCAATTATGACAAAACGAACAAGAAAAGATTTTACAAGCCATCTTGGAAAAAAATTTCACAATAATGTTTGAAGAAAATAATAACAAATAATAACATTACGACGTAGTTCTGGAACCTCCAACACTTTCTAACACCAATCGCTGGTAGCTGTCGTTTATGTACGAACAAAAACAATTGGCACAGATTTTGCAGGGAAGGTCGATGAAAAAGCCGTACAACAGGTAACTGTTCAAGTACTATCCACAGTGTGTGTAGACGTGTTTTTTTTTTTGTACTAAAGTGCAAGGTTCTGAAATCCGCCTATCGCCGGAGCCGACATTGCAAGGCCGCCTGGCGCTGCAGCGTTGTTTCTATTATTATTATTTGAGCGCGCGAAGCGCCGGCCTAGCAAGAATGTGCAACGTGATTCATTCTGAATGCACCGCAGGAATTCGTTTCCTGCGACCGCAAATGGCAAGCAAAAAAAGTTGGCGTCGTTAGGTAACCATCAGACGTGGAGGAAGACGTTGATTTAAATAAATATTGTGTTACTATCAAGTTAAAGCAAAAAATATGCCAGGAGCTGGTGGGGAACTACAAACTCTCTCCAGCCGCCACTGGTAGGGTCTTTTATACACACTCACACAACTTCTTATGCCTATTGGTTGGATCGGTTATGATAAGCTCTGAGCACAAGAAGAAACTTCAAATTCCATATACATCTTTCTTAGAAATAAAAAAAAGATTATTTTATTTTCAATTCTTTGGATATCTCATATTTATAGTACATATTATAATTTCCAGCGCACTCCCATTGCTAGCTGGTTTGATGATAGTATGTATTTACATTTTGGTATTCACTTTATCATTATCGAAGCAACAAATAACGCTGACACACCACAAATGCACTAAATACCTGCATGTAATCTAAGTACATAATAGTATAAACAAAACCAACTAGTACAATTTGGAATGTATGCGATAAAAGTGCAATTACATCGAATCACCTATGAGCGATATCAACTAAAAAAAAAACAAAAGATCATTACCGCAACATTTCATCGCGCGCTAATGTAACATTATACAACGTTATCTATGTTATCGTTGGCTTGTGTATGTGCAATCGGGAGCTGTTCATGGTATTATTATTAACAGCTGTTAGGCGCCAAACAAAAATAAGTGATTGCTAATCTAGGCGACGCCAACGTTTCGATCTCCGGCGTCAAAACACCGCCGAACACCTCAGGCCAAGTTGGCCAACAAATGCTCCCAATAGTGCACGAAGGGACTTCTTCCCAGATGGTACGCTTGGTACAAACGTACCTAAACGGAGTGACAATAGAAGAGCACTTCCCTTCGACCGTGAATGGTCCCAAAGGCTATTGTGCAAAAATTCTAAGAAGAGACCCATAGAAATTTACCTGCTTTCAAGGAGCAACAATAGAAGAAGCATGTGTTCACATATTTACTAGTCTATTGAACTTAAAATGCTTTAAATCTTTACGCAACGAATTCAACTGAAAATTGTGGTTATACCTTATCTTTATACAGGAAATCGTATTTTATGCTATTTCCCAACCATAACAACTAAAATTCCAGAAATTAATTTAAAGTTAATAAACTATTAAACCTTTGGTTACAAATCTATGATTTACTTGAATGGAAAAATGTAAACACCAACACTAACGGCAAATTAAAATAAACGCATGCATAACTGATCAGAGTTCGGCCCACATTTCGAAATTTACAATACCGCTATGAGTATGAATGAAGTCGATGTTTGCGTATACCGCCAATTAGGGAACAAGACGCCCACGTGCAAAAAGTAAACCTACATCTCCTAACGAATTTGAGAGAACACTGAAAATGCATATATAACAAGTAAATATGTGAAAGTAAGGGCGTAGGCTGGGGTGTGGTACGTCCAAAGCATCAAGTCCAAATCTAATAAATAGCTATCATAAGCCGCTGAATCATCCCCCTGTATTTATATAGTCAGCTGTCTTATTACATCACGAATCACATGTTGTTTACAGGGAATGCATATTTAAATGACGTTCTATATCAACACAACACGAACACCGGCAAAGCGATTCCTTTTTTTAGAGAAACGCGCAGCGCGTTATCGGATACAAGTGATAAAAGCTGGATATAAAATATCTAACATTTCATTTCAAACTCTTCAAAATACTAGTGTTGGGTCAAATGTGAAAGATATACAACGCTACAACATGGCGCGACAACAGCTGTGAAAGCCGGTTCGTTTTAAATGTAGTTGCGACAGGACGCCAGGCAAGCATAGCATAGTGCGCGGGATGAGCATTTTCCATACTACCACATACTACAAACATACGTATATACATGCTGGTGTATCTCTCAAACGTCAAAGTGTAAGTGTTTTTAAGTCATGCCGCGAAAATGTGAAAATTCCATAGTAAATTTTCTTACCTGTTATTACTGCCGGTGATGTCGCCGTTCAAATCGTCCACACCTCTGTCTTCACCATAAATAGACATAATCTTGCGAACGGACAATGTTCAACTTTCCGTACAACGAAAATTCAAAAACTGCAATTAATGCCAAAATTCCACTAAAATATTACGCTAAGCGCGCGGAACACGAACATACGCTACGCCTCCCAGCGGTTTTCTGGTAGCGGCGTTTGGCGGGAAACAGCTGAGACCGCGTAGCAGTCAGTGATATTCATCCGCCCAGGCGGGTAAACGCGTATATTGTAATTTCGGCAAAACTACTCGCAGTTTGGCACAATATCGCCTTAAAGACGTATTTCTAATGCATAATGACTCATTCGGCAAGTCAATGTCCGCTCAAACAGCGATAAACAATAATAATGCTCGGTACTATTTATGACGCGGATTAAATTTGTGCTTGGTACTTATCAACGTCTGCCAGCTGGCGCTGTTGCCCCGCCTATCGATACAAAAGGAAGCCATGCTTTCGTCCTTCCCGCCATACCCGCGCGCCGCTCTTAGCTCTCTCCCTTCCCTCCAAAACCCAGAGCCCGATACACACGATACAAATTGTAATATCCTCCGAAGCGAAATGAAGCAAAGTAGAAAATGCGTATTGGTACTTTATTTCTTAAGCTAGTACTTAATCTAATGCGATAAAACTTATATTTATATATTATGTATAGTGAATCAAGAAAAAAATATACACTGCATATTAAAAAGGCCTCGATATTATAAAAAAATTAATCCATTTTCCATGAATCATCGTAATTCATGTTTATATAAGTAATAAAAAATCGCCATTGTATGCAGAACATTTGAATTAAAACTAAAAACTATTAGGAGATACAAGAACTAAAAAAATATTTTTCAAAAAATTGCAAATTCTCAATAATTTTTGGTTTATATTATTCATATAATTAATATGAAGGCAAAGAAAAACTAAAAAGAAATTCACAATGAAACAATTTCAATCGTAAACACATTCTATTCGTATAGATAAATATATTTGTGGTCTTTTTTGTAGATATAACTAAAAAAAACTTATGTGGCTGCCCTAGGGCTGGTTGGTTTCGACAATAAAGTTAAATAAAGTTAATCGAAAGGATACAGTTAAAAAAATCAATCAATTTATGAAATTTTATCACTAATTTTTTGACCTGCCCTACTATCACGTTACTATCGGATATAGTGTTTGAAACAAAGATTTACCAAAACATTCTAAGGATTCATTTAGCAAATCTGGTATAAAAGTTCAAAAATAAAGGAGTTTATAGTCATACTGCTACT
Source organism: Aphodius sticticus (assembly GCA_963966075.1). NCBI lineage: Eukaryota > Metazoa > Arthropoda > Insecta > Coleoptera > Scarabaeidae > Aphodius > Aphodius sticticus. Next base: position 20,174,317 of record OZ014512.1, read on the forward strand.
TTTTTATACAACATGATTACTTTCCCTGCTGTCAATAATAATTTTCAACCACTTTTGATGATCATCAATGAACAAATGCAATTGTCATCCATTTCTTACATGTTGTAGCTTCAGTTTTCTTACATTTTTCACTGCCCAGCACGCACCTCACAGGTTTTGTAATTGATCCTAAAAAATTCCTTCCTTTTTACTGAATGCACTGTATAATTCTTTCTGATCACTGTAAGGTAATTACAAAAAAACCTAAAATGTACAATAAATACTTTCCATCTGTAAAAATGCTATATTCACACAAAAGATCAAAATTCTACGTCAAAATAAGAAGTATTTAAACGATTGTTGGCTGTGATCAATTAGGCACTATAAGAATTTTTTGATATTTGCTACTTTTAGGTGTCGTGACTGTGATGGATTTATCTTCACTTTCAGCTGCTGTATGAGGTCGAAAATCTTGAGCGATGGTCCAACCTTACCACCCGTATAGTCCAATATATCTTCTTTACTTAAATTTAACAACATTTTCCCATCAACCTTCTGCAACAAAACAGTTAGGATTAAGATTATTCAAAATATACAATATACGTCTACCTGTTTACTAAAACTATCGCAGTAATTCGCGCAGTCATTCACACGCAAGAATTGGGCTACATCGAAAAGATTCCACTCTGTAGGACAAAGGTCACTTGATTCGCAAGTGCCACCACTACTATCTATTAATCGAGGTATAATTTTTGTACTTGTAGTATTGGACGCCTGAAAAATAAATAAAAATAACGTACATATAAAATTGGGAAGTCCGGTTGTCGTAATTACCGTTATGTACGAAGTTGCTTTTCTCTCCGGTGGAGGATTTGGCTCTGAGGCAATCGGCAACGTTTGATCGGCCACAACGGGTTCCAGTCCCGTTTCGGGCTCTTCGCCTCTGATTTCTAGCTCCACTTCCATCCGGCTATCACGATCTGTTTCGATTTCCATGGAGTCTTCCGATTTAGTACTCCTATGGGATGGAGCTTTTGGTGACGTCTCTTTCGTCTTCTTCTTTCTGCCACGTTTCTTCATACCTTAGATAGAATTATATATATTAGAATTCAATACATTGTTCAATCACCTATTATCTGGCATCATCATGTTTGAAACACCAGCGTCATATCGGCAAATTTAAATATATTGACTAGCCTCAATTACAGGTGAGCAAGACAAGCAAAAATTAATTGATCAATCTTTATTTGTGAAGCCTTATCTGAAGTAGCAACAGTCTAATACTGATGATCAACCATTTGTTTTTTGCTTTGTTTGTTTATATTTGTAAACCTTTTAGCTGTTGTATTATTCTTTATTAAGATGTACTGCGAGAAATATAGCTATATGTGACGGTGTTTGATAAAAGGGATCAATGTGAAGACCACTTTGACTCTACTATTTTGACTACGTTGACTACTACTTTTGGTCAAATTTGCAGAGACTATTGCAAAAAAACCAAAAGGAGAAACCAACCGAACTGTACGAACACACGGAGTGGGCTTTGGCGGAAAGGTATACAACCTCATTTTGAGTGTCTGGATGCAGAAAAAGCAATGGGAAAACTAAGTTCCTGATTATCGGGATCCGTAAGCTGGATGAAAACTAAGACCTCAATTTTAAGGGTATAAAAAGTCAAAAACATCTTAGCACAGGATTTACCACGATTCATGAAATGCAATTTTTAAAGTCCTGCTTTACTCTAGTGCAGCGGTCGCCAAGCTGCTCCTGCTGTCCTTCTCCTGCTCATGTCAGTCCCATAGGTTCGCACCGCTCCTAGGGGTCCGCGGACCCCTAGGTTGGCGACCGCTGCTCTAGTGTAAAGTAGACTCTGACAATGGAAGAAGAAGTGAGGCTAGATGTATGAGAGCAAGAGATTCTAAGGATGGTTGTTGGAGGTGTAAAGAAGAACAACAATGTGGAGGTGACAATCAAATGCCGAAATATATGAGCTCTGGAAGGAGAAAGAAAAGTATCGCCAAAATAAGTGCAAGAAAACACACTACCATGGTTTGGATATGTATCCAGAATGACAAATGAAAACCTCACAAGGAAAATCTTTACTCTGGAACTGGGTGGAAAAACCAAACGAGGAAAACCCATCGAGTTTAATATATAGTATCTGGAGGTCGCACGCTATAGTCCCCACTACGGCGAAAACGGGTCAAAAGCCGACTAGTTATCAGGGGCGATTACAGAGGGCCAACGCGCGGAAAATTCGAAAACAATAATAACAGAACACTTACTTTACATATTTTCTAAGGATTTTTTGTTTATAATCAATATGTAACGTTGAATTATTAACGTAAATAAATAAATTACGGATTTGCAATTGAAATCTATCAAAAACGTATTCAATTGCCATTTACAAATTCATATACTTTAGAGTAATAAATATTTTAAGAGAAAATGTCTTTTCTCGAAAATTTTCTTGGTTTTATCTGGTCTGAAAAAAATGCAAACACTTTTATAAAAATCTTACCGTATTCATCTGGTTTCAAGGCTTTTAATGTTTAGTTGCACGTTGCACTCAACTAATATCGGAATAGTATTGTTTATAAAAGAGATTACTAAGTCAGAGGCAAGGAAATCGATTGATTATGATAGCAAATACAAATGTTGCCCGAATGAATACCCAAGAAAAACTGATTATTATTCACATTAGTATTTATTTCAACAGTAGTAAATATATGAAATATATAAAAGATTATTTATTAAAAATCAAAAAAGAAATATTTTTATTGATTACAATCAATTCAATTTTCGTCTGATATTTGTTTTTGTTGTGTGAATATTACTCATTCTACAAATATAATGTAATCGGCATACTAAATACATTTTTGCCACTTATTTGGTTAGTAAAATAATATGGTTATTACCAATCTCAAAATTTAAAATGTGGTCTTTAAGGCAATTAAAGGACGTTTGTGTAAACAGCAAAAAAATCGAATTGCTACCACAATTTCTAATACAGCACTTGTTTACCATTGCTGGCACAGGTGACAGGCCAACTGCTAAAATATTTCGTCCAAATATTAGAATAAGAGCGATATCAAACACGAACCGAGCGCAATAAAAATACAATTGACATTACCAACTAAAGTTAGTTACTTAAAAATCCCTAGAACGCCTAACTTCAGGAGCCTGCGAGGCTATTATGATTTTCGGCCGCCCCCACTCCTGTACCATGCGACCTCCAGATTACTATATATTAAACTCGATGGGAAAACCACAAACAACATGGAGGAAAGCGATCCAAGACATCATGAAGTCCTCTCAGGAAAAACACCATATCTGAAAAATGCATTTATTATGTCTGAAATTGGTTGCGAGATCTGCTCTGCTATGTCCATGATGAGGATCATATTTAGGTCATAGCAGTCCGCTGACTATTTTGGTTTTAATTCTATGATCTTTTCCACTTCCACAGACATATCAAATAACTATTAAGAAATTAATGCCCAATGGTGCATTAATTTCCACTACCTTGTCTGATGAAATACAAGTCATACTTTTCACAGATTTTATCATTTTAATTAAGTTATTTAGTTACAATTTTAATTTCCTCAATGGATGTTATTGCACTTCTCTTATAGCATTACGTTTCATTACATTTTTTACCATTTTCTATGGTAAAGTTTAAGAAAGCAAAAGTAGGTATAGGTTTAACAAGCGCAAGAAATAATCATTTCTTTGTACTTTTATTTACACAATGATATTGTAGCATGTGTTAAATCTATTTTTTTACCTTTTGGTGGGGTTGCAACCTTCACGTCAAGTTTTGGTACGACTCTTGGCCCCTCCAGTTTGTGCCCGACACTCTGGCACCAACCGACGGGGTAAACATCCGGACTCTCGCAGTCCAACCACTGGTCGTACTCGTCCTCCCAGCCGTCAAAATGCACCTTCAGAAGCCGCCCGACAACCTTTGCAACAGTGGCGACGCACACGAGCCGAGGATCCATAAGATCGGCAGCTTCGATCTTCATTCCCTCCCGGAAGCCGTGAACGGGAACGTGATGGTTAATGAGACTCGATGTCACGGGCACAGTGTTGGTCCTCTGCAAGTAAGTGCTCCAATTGAAGGTGTACGAATCGTAGCCCTTCGGAGGAGTCAACGGAATGTTATTCTTCTCGCAGAAGCCGACGGGAAAGATGCACGGCGAGCTCGCGTGATAGCAGAACCAATCCGCGCCCGTGACGTCCGATTCGTAAGTGTCAATGCGAATCATTATGTAGCCGTAGTGGAGGACGTCCATTACGGTCGCTACACATATCGAGCTCAGGTTCAACGGATCGATGGCTTCCAGTTTCATCCCGGTGCAGAAACTGGAAAAGCCGGTACTGTCCGCAAAACCCACCTGGAACGGATTGAATAGCTCGTCGGTGGCGTCTTCTTCGTCGTAAATTCCTTCGTGAACCTTCTCTAAGTAGTTCAGAGGAGCCACAAGGTGATGGCCAACCTATGCAAAAAAATTTATTTATAATTTGGTATACAACACAGAAAAGCAATATACAATTGAATCGGTTGGTTCGAAAACACTACAAGTCCAAAAAGTGAGTTCTGGGAAAATTAACAAAATTATTTTGTCAGTGCAATATCTAGAAAAGTATAGCAGTTAGCTATTTTGTGCCAACAGACAAAATATAAAGTAGTTCACAGAGAATTAAATGTATTACATATTTTATTTATATTTGCATTAAAAGCAGAGCTATGATTAAAACAATCATCATGGACATGTACTGTTTTTGAACTCGACGGAAAAACAGCGTACATTTTTAACAGTATTTGTTTATTTAAAGCATTTAAATAATATTTTTATTGTGATGTAGGTATATAGTGTTTTTGGCGTCAACAATAAATTCCTTATTCATTTCATATTATTATATTTTAATGCAGCAAAAACAAACATGTGCATACTTCGTACAAGGATATTAATTCCTATATATAAAAAGACATCTCGTACTATGCCTCGAAAACAATTTCTTTCGACAAGAAAAATGTATTTTTCTGTGGAGCATTGACGGTATGAGTATGTTTTCGTCAAATATTCTAGCAACATTCGGCGTAGTTATTTTACAGCCATAATAGAACACGTTTTTGTCCAGCCGGCCGGTCCGCTTCGAGAATTTGAAACGTGTTTTGTAAGTGCACATATGCGATGTTTCGAATCGAAATAACATTTTTATACTCTAGGAATTTTTAAGCGTTGACTTATTTATAAAATATAAATCTCAGTTTAATTTGCTTAGACGAATAATATACTGGCCAGTATTAAAACAACTTAACATTTTTTTCTTATTTCTGTAACGAATTAAATTGAAAATTTTAATACTTCTAGTACTGTTGTTGGACTAAAATTCTTTGTTTTTTTTTTAATTGAGGATTATATTATCTAAATAGACACCAGATCTAACGATGCTATTAACTTAACAAAACCGGGTACCCAAAGAATTTTTAAATGAAGATTTGCAAACAAAAACTTATTTGTTGATATATCAAATGAATCGGTCGGTTCATTCATTCTGAGAAAATTAACAAAATAATTTTGTTGGTGCAATATCTTGAAAAGTATAGCAGTTAGCTATTTTGTGCCAATAGACAAAATATAAGTAGTTCACAGAGAATTAAATGTACGACATATTTATATTTGATTAAAAGCAGAGCTATGATTAAAACAATCATCATGGACATGTACTGTCTTTGAACTTGACGGAAAAACAGCTTATATTTTTAACAATGCTTGTTTATTTAAAGCATTTAAATAATATTTTTCTTGTGATGTAGGTATATATGATGTAGTGTTTGCATGAAACTTATTTCCTGTAATATTTGAAGATTGATAGTTAAAAATGTCGTCAGATTTTTAAAATAAATTCAAAATGGCTGATTATACATGATTAGTCAAAATTACCGGAACACCTGAGTAACTCTTTAACCGTAAAGAATTTCAAAGAAAAATTCAAACAAAAGTTTTTTGGTTTTAAACAAGCTATATATTTTCAATATACGGATGTTCATTTTATTCTGAATATTTTTAACTTTTCTTTTTCTAATAGAATACCCTGTATATTTAAAAAATTTTAGTTCTAAGCGGGTGTAAGAATCATTTTTTTATAAAATGCTATAAAATTCTAAATTTTCACCAGTTACATACTTTTGGACTTTTTTAATATTATTTATCTTGATTTATTTATCTTGATATTGGTATTCATATTGATTAGGTACTTCGGCGTACCTTAACAACGATTTGAATGCAAATTACGAAGTTGGCAAATGTTTACAACTGATATCAGTAGAAACTGAGTAGAAACGCGTTGCATGAGCGAGCAAAAAAGCACTGTTCTCGACTTGTTTATTTCGCGCAAGCATTCTCTTTAGGTCTATTCGATAGAATAAATCATAGTGAACATTTTGGCTATTTCAGTTCAAAATGGCCAATTTTGGACTTGTACTGTTTTCGAACTCGCCGATTCAATTAATATGCTGAAATTATTATAAATGAATTTCTCAGCAATAATATGCTGTGGTGCTAAACTATAACATTCATAGGTTATATTATTTCTATAAAAAATTATATAAATAAGGAATATATAAAATAATAATATATTCGTACAGATAATGTTTAGCCCATATTGGTAAAGAATGTTGTATGGCGATAAAAAGACTATGACAACAATACGAAAAACAAGTATAATCACCACAACAATGCCAGCATGGAAGCTGGAGTAGGAAGTTAAGGTTAGTCACAGACATAGTTAAATTACCAGAAAATAGCCAGAAATACCAGAAAAGCAGATTCCAACTCTTACAAAGGATTAACAAAGAACTACAAATAAAACACACTTATAAATACAACAGAAAAATATTATACTGTCTTATAACATTAAAGATAAGAAATCTCGACAAACATAACATTTTTCGTACCTTGGTCAAAAATGTTTAGGGGAACCAAAAGGACATTTTTCCGCTAAAATCTCAAAATTCTTTTGCAACACGATTACAATAGTTTATCATACTATGTACGATAAAGTAACACTATCAGGTACAGTATTGGCTGCACCGAGAAACACGGGCTGCTGAGACGGATCAATGACGGACACACTGACGAAGGCGCACACAACTTCATAAGAAACTACTAAAAATTCTATACAAAAACCGCGGAACAACAACACAAACTGGAAAACATAACTGCCATCCTCCACTCCCAAAACAAACCAAACTTTATATGGTAAACTATAAATCGAAAAACTGGAAAACGAACCCAGGAGGCCCATCCAGAAACACCAACTAGTAAAGACTTTAACAACTACTATACGCGCCAGCCAAGCATGTTAAAAAATGCAACATACACAATTCAGCAAGAAATACGTCAACAAAATTCTTCAACTAAGGAAACCCAAACAAACTGAAGATGTGTCTGGAATAAGTACTCAAACACTCAAACTGGCAAAAATGTAAATATCGCACCCCCTGACAGACTTTTTCAACAAGAGCATGATACAAGGCATCTTACCAGACAAATTGAAGGTTGCAAAGATAGTCCCAATATATAAAAAGGGAAACACTCAACAATGCGAAAACTATAGACCGATCTCAATCCTACCCGCCATTTCAAAAATTCTTGAAGAGATTATACTAAGGCGAATACATCCCTTTTAAAAACATGGCTTACTAACGCAACAGCAATGTGCTTACCAATCAGGAAGGGGAACAATCGACGCCATGAAACACCTTGTCGCTACTGTGTGCGACGCTCTATAGAACATCGGAAGAAATGCGGAGCACAGCTTTGTGACTTAAAAAAATTCAGTTTTTAAATTACACCAAACTTATTTTATGGCATTTTCTCGGAATTTTAGTCGATACCTGTATCGGGAATTCGTAAAAAAAAATATTTTCAGAGATTTGGATGATTTACGATTATTTGCCAAACCTTGCCATATTCAAAATTCAATATCTTTGGCTCTAGAAATCCTATCGGACTCATTTTTGCTTTATTTTAAAGGTTGAAATATTTGCTAGCTAACTGCGTACAATTATTATTTTAATTTATATATTTAAAAAAAATTAAAAACAATTGAATTCTTTAAATACTTATTTCATAGTCGCCTCCACAATGGATATAATCGAAAAAATATATATAATATCCACGACACTTTAACCTACAAAATCCATTTTTTTCTAGGATGGAGTGAGTCTCGCCATTTTTACTTTTGCGTGTATTTGCAAGCAAAGCACTGAAGAAAATACAATACACAAACTGATTCGCTGCTAGCATCGCACACGATGGTTAGCTGCGCACACACGATTTGTACATGAAAATCGAGAGGTGTTTGAACATTTAAAATAATAAATACTAAAATGCTCAATAATTAAGATTTTCTAATGATATTCATATAACTATAGGAATAAAAATAAATGCATGTTTTAAACTCCTTTTGTGATTTTATTTTCATTGGCAAATATAATGAGGATTCAATTACAATTCGGAACCGATGTAAGAAAAAACATATAAATCGTGGATTTATAGAGCTTTTTAATAAATGATTTTCTATTCACTAAAACTCATAAATAAACGATCGACGAAAAATATATATTTCCGTCAATCGTTTATTTATGAGTATGTTTACTCAATAGAAACTCATTTATTAAAAAGTTCAAATGTAAGATTTCTATTAATGCATGATTTGTTATAGCCAATCAAACGACTTACATAAATGGTCATATAATTTCAAACGACATCGACGAATAAAATCTATGTAGACGCCGCCAGAAGAAAACGATCGACGAAAAAAATGTGTAACCAACTCGAATATTAAACGGCGATTAATGATCTCGACAACTAACGCACTCGCTAATCGCTCGTGCGTTAAACAGTCTCGATCAATAATCGCTCTTTTTAATATACTTGTTGGCTAAATAACTAGGTATATACAAACCTCATTCAATTGGATATCTATTTTATCTTTCTTGTTTTAGATAATTTAAACCGGCATGAATTACAAATTCTTTGTTGAAGTGACCAAGATGTTAAAGTGTTATGCCTATATTTAATGCCAATAATTGGTATTTTATTACTTTTCTGAGAGCCTCATTCTTTTTATATTTGGATGTGGAGACAAATTGAATGGATTGAAACATCTGTCCAGGGCCGGATCTAGGGATTCACGGGCCCTAGGCACACATGGAATTTCGGGCCCCTCAACCTATGTTATCGTATATGATATAAGAAAAATAAAAATATTTTTTAAAGAAATAAAATAGCAAGTTTTAAGGTGTTATATTTTATTAAAATATGAAATGAAAATATGTTATTTTACAAACCTAAAGTGTTCTTTTTTCTTATGGCTTCAATAAATCTTTTGATGGTATCATCATAATTTATGGCTTTTAGAAAATCTTCTTCTATGTATAGAATTGCAACGGCGTTGAGTTTTTGCTCCGCGCAAATACTTTTTTACTGGATTTAAAATAGAAAATGAACGGCATTTTGACATTACGAGAGGTGTATTTAATTTTGTATTTTTGTTGTCTAAAATAAAATTTAACTTTTAGCATTTAACTCTGAAACAAATCCTGTTCTCTGACATTTTGAATAAATAAAACTGTTCCATTTGTATTTTTTGTTCATCGACATTTAAATATTGTTATCAGTTTGAAAATTTGGGTATTTCAATAAATATATTTTGTTATTTCTATAATTATGTGGAACAATACCTTACTAAAACTATAAACAGTCGCTTTATAATCGAGTACATATAGGTCGACTAAAATGTTCGGAAAGCTTTACACTTCTAAAAGCAACAAATTAATATTTAATTTTAATTTACCGATAGAAGGGTTGCTAACACTGTTATTTTGGCCGGAGACTCGGGGTTTCGGGTTTACCACAAAAATCTCCGGGTTACAGTAAGGGTTACGGTAAATGTTACGGGTTCTGCAGTTCATATTATAGTTTTCCTATTTATTCTCAATGACATTGGCATTAGTGCTATCTTAGAAATATTCTAGATAAAAAAAATTTTACGTAGATCTTAAACACAGGATGATCGCATTTAGAATAATTTTTCTTAATTCTTTACATACATGAGTTTTCTTGAATGTACTTTTGTCTACAAATGTATGAAAAGCGACCAGTTCCCAAAATTGGGTTTTTCATTTTATGTTACCTATCTTATTTATGCAGGTTTTGAGAATTCATTTCATTCACATCATGCAAAAACCATGCTGTTTCTTACATTAGAATATAAAGCGTTTTTGTATATTTCGGTGCGGTTGAGAATACTCAACATTGTTCGAGCATTTTTGTGTCTCACTAAGAAACAACAGATCATTTCAATAGTTTCTTTTAGATTTTAACCAACAATCTCTACTTAATACTTATGGCGTCACATTTTTTTTTCAGAGAAGTTATCAACCAATCTCGTCTTTTGCACTGCATTCTTTAGATATGCTAAAATTTAATCTTGAATCTTGGAACTTGGAATGCAAAGAAGAGTGGAATCAGTGACTAAGTGAAGTGTTATTTCATTACTGTTAAGGGTCGGTGCGAAACGAAAAAAACGCGTTTTTAAGAAGTTGGTAATATATTACCAATTGCACTATCCACGGCGACCTTGAAACGATTATCATCCCTTTCTACCGTTCATTGTAATTGTTTATTCCCAAATCTTTTGCATTCACGTAATGAAACAAAACCGAACAAGATCACAAGAGACAGAACCTATCTAAACTGTAAATACAGAACCAATTTGTAGTGACCATTTGCACGACGAGATGGCGCCAAGTGTCAACAAGCACGATTACAGTACATTATTTATGTGATTTATGTACAAGATGCGTTAATTACAATTTATTTTAGTATGGTTGTATATACCATTCGGTTTAGGAGAGCATGGGTGTTAAAATCTCTATTTTATCTCCATTGTATCTATTTTATGCGGTTATTTGATTCTTAAAAATCATAAATAAATAGAGATAATTGAAATGAGATATTCATTAACAATCTTGCCAATATATGTGTTTACTGCTCCAGTAAAGTGTCAAAATGCGTTACCTGCGAATGCGGGGCAACCCTTCACCCTTCCTGCATGGTGAGACATGCCAGGAACTGTGGGAAGGAGTTAAACAGCGAAGAAGCTCAGGAAAGTGAGGTTAAGAATTCTGAAATCGAAAACAGTAAACTGATTCAAATGGAAAACAACTACTTAAAGAAACTGCTAACTCAAATGGAAGAGAAAAACCGATTACTTCAAGAAAATAATACAATCTTGGTAGAATATAATGCCTACCTGAAGAGTAGCATAATCAGTAACCGTAATACACAACCAGAACGTACAGAACAAGGTAAGTTAGCCGAACCGACACTAACTTACAAAGACGTACTAACAAGGGCCAAAAGTGTAAAAAAGAGCGATCCTACTCTATCTGAAATACGAAACAGGAAAAACATAACCCAAAAAGAAAAAGAACCCGAAAAGAACACCGATAAACCACTCGAATTGGAAAAGTTACAAAGAACGAAGATGCAGGAAGTGATCGAGTTAAACTCCGACATCAACAGTGACGGATGGCTACTGAAAAAGGGCAGAGCATTCTCAAAAAAGACAAAGCAGCAAACAATAACTGGTACCTCGGATGCAACGCAGATCAGAGGCGCATCTAGGAGGGCCTGGTTCTTTGTCAAACGGGTACACCCAGAAGTAAAAGAGGAAGAACTCAAACGTTACGTTGAAAAATTTGCCGAAACAAGCGATGTGGAATGCACAAGGATTGAAACACAATCAAAATCTAGCTGCTTTAGGCTAGGAGTTGAATTTGCCAAAAAGGATACAATTTTAAATGCTAGTAACTGGCCAAACAATATACAAGTCTCACCATATATTTTTCGATGGGCAAAATCCAACAGAATCAAACTTAGACAGGATTATAACGCCACCTCGAGCAAAGCACACCAAAGCAACTAATCCCTCTACTACTCCGACCCACGGTCCACAAAGTAAGGTGCGGTCATTCCAAACGTTCACCATCGTAGCAAAAAATGCCCAAGGACTCTCCAACAAACTTCCAGCACTCGCTTGGCTGGTAAGTGACCTGAAAGCTGATGTGATATGCATTTCTGAACACTGGCTTAAATCAGAAAATGTGAGCCTGCACCATCTAGGAGGATACAACCTAGCCACAAGCTTCTGCCGAACCACACGCCAACGTGGAGGCGTCTGCATATACTTAAAAGAAAACTACAAGTTCAAAAAAATAGAAGTAGTGGACAAATGGAACAGTGAGATGAACTACGAAGGATCTGCGATCTATATAACTGACATAAATGCTGCTATACTAGCCATATATAGATCCCCAGACGGGAACGTACAGCAATTCCTCGAAAGGCTGGATAATGCATTGCACGAACTGCAAGGAGAAATTCCTATCAAAGCAAAAATAATAGTGGCAGGCGATACAAACATTGATCTAATCCACAACGACGACTACAATATGTTAACAAACGTACTTGACTCCTACGACCTAGTGCCTACCATTAGGAAATATACAAGAATTGCAAGACAATCTAGATCATGCATCGACAACATATTTGTGAATGTTCTAAATTTTTTTGACGAAAAGGCGATAGATGATGGTATAGGCGATCACAGAGCGGTCGCGGTGTCATTGCATGTTGGACTTACCTCAGACAACAAACCGCTCTATAAGAGAATCTACTCGAAAGCAAATATAAGCAAGTTTAAAAGCACAATGCAAGCTGAAAACTGGGATGCGCTTGCAGGTGCCCGTAATCCGCAAAACCTTTGCGACATATTCCTACATACCTTCCTCAAATACTACAACAATGCCTTTCCCACCACCAAAACACAAAAGAAAATAAAAAAAACCAACCCTGACCCTGAACTAGTGCAAATTAAAGAGACACTAAACCTTATGTACCGATTCCATGAAGACAGAGGTGATGATGAGACCTACGAAAACCTCCAACGTTACAGAAAGTTCTTCATCTCAAAGACAGAGATACAGCATAAACTCATGAACGAAAGACGAATAAGGCAGGCTGACAACAAGTCAAAAGAGGTTTGGCGCATCATTGATGAGGAAACAGGGAGAAGGAAACGTAGCGAAGTTGATAACCGTCCGAGCTGCCATGAGTTCAACCGATTCCTAACGGAGACCCCACCTACCAACATGAACGCTACAAACGACCTGCTAGTGCCCACAAATGGAAGCTCAATATTCTTCGCACCTACAACCGCAGAAGAAGTCTACAAGATCATATCATCCATAAAAGGCAAAAATACTGAAGACATACTCGGGATCTCAACCAGGATCATGAAGGTCGTGGCACAAGAGATAGCGGCACCCCTAACTCTGCTGTTCAACGAATGTCTTCAGGAGGGCACCTTCCCAGACAGTCTCAAAATAGCCAAAGTAGCTTTAATCTACAAAAAAAAGGGAGATCCGTCGGAATGCAAGAACTACAGGCCAATATCGGTACTTCCAGCATTCTCCAAAATACTTGAGAAAATCATACTGGTGAGAACTAATAAATTCTTCAAGGACAATGGATACTACTGCCAGCAGCAGTTTGCCTATAGAGACGGCCGAAGTACCGAGGATGCCATGCGATATCTTCTAAAACATGTAGGTCAATGTCTAGAGGCAAAGCAAAAATGTACCTCCCAGCTATGCGACCTGAGCAACGCCTTCTCAACAATGCCGTTCAGTCTATTCCTAACGAAGCTGGAACATTACGGCTTCCGGGGCACAGCACTGGGTCTAATGAGATCATACCTGACCAATCGGAAGCAACTGGTACGAGAGGAAGGTGAGAGCAGTGAACTGCGTGATGTCTCCCGAGGCGTTCCACAGGGAAGTTTGCTCGGAGGTATGTACTTCACGATCTTCATGAACGACCTCCCAAGGAACTTAACATGCCACACAACACTATACAGCGACGACACGACCCTCACCACTCAAGCCAGTACTACACCGACGATGAAGATTCTGGCCGAGGAGAATATGGAGATAGCAAAGTGGTGGTTTAAAAACAATCAACTTACTCTAAATGAACAAAAAACAGAGAGTATAGTGTACAACATGGACAGGTGGATCCCGTCGGAGGGCAGCGTGCGCTTTCTGGGACTGCAGTTAGATCCAAGGCTTTCCTGGGAAGCACACATTGAGCAAGCTTGTAAAAAAATGGCCAAAACAACGTACGCCATCAAGAAGACACTACGGGCAGCGGGGAGAGAAGCCGCTATTGTGACATATCACTCCCTATTCCACTCAACCATCACATATGGAATCGAGTTATGGGGAAACTCGCCACATGTGTACAAGGCATTCATGCAGCAGAAAAGGGCTGTCAGGAGCATAGCTGGAACCACCACACAGACCAGCTGTAGACCACTATTCAGGGAGCTCGGGATTCTGACAGTCTTTGCTGTATATGCCTTGAAAGCCGTAGTAACTGTCCATAAACAACAAAAATACATGCCCCACACAGGAGACGGTCACACACACAACACTAGGTCGAGGAACGACGTACAGCGGGATTTCAACAGGCTGAAAGCAACTGAATTCCTCACGCTGCCAATAGCCCTCTACAATCTATGCCAGGAAGAAATCAAGCAACTTCCAACGCCATTATTCAAGAATCACCTGAAAAAAATCCTACTCCGGACTTGTCCTTACAATATGGAGGAAACACGGCAAGCCCTCAAAGAAACGAATCTACCTATATGAAGCTACTGATGTATTGTAGATGTATATATATATATTTATACGTATTGTGACTTGTTTCTGTACAGAAGGCCAATAAACATTATTATTATTATTATTATTAATTCAGATATTAATTTAATTGTCTCTTACGACCGCCTTGTACTTTTTATTTTACATGATTTCTGTGTGGTCAGCTTAATCGGTTGCTGACCGTTAAACGAGCGGTCAAAATTGCCATGTGTCATATTACAAAATTCACGTAGTCACATGATTTCTACAAAGCTTCAATTTTCATGGTTCAAGTTCAACGTTCCAAGAAAGCTAAAGTTATGCAAAACTAAATTTTTTAAACATCTTATTTTTCCCAAAAATTTGATGTTATGGAGGCTCGTCCACAAAAAAAATTGGAAAAAATATTGCACAAAAAAGCTATCGAAATCACCGAAATCATGCATAAAGGGCTGCCGACATCTGGACCTATTTCTGATAGCAGCCCCGAGATATGGATATGGGCAATATGTAATTGAATTTGAGTTGCAATAAATGTTATTATTATTGGTATAAAGTATTTTTGTTATATAATTTTAGAATTCTAAGTTGAATTATTTATCTTGTTATCTAGCAAATATTACAATCTTTAAAATAAAACATAAATGGGTCCGGTACGATTACTAAAACCAAAGATATTGAATTTTGAATATGAATATCGTAAATAATCCAAACTTAAAACTTTCATATCTCTGAAAACAAATTTTTTTCGACTAAATCCTGATACAGGTATAACCTTATTTAGTGCATACAACTTATAAAAAAAGTTTAAGCCAAATCTAAAATGTGACGTCATAAAAGGGGTACGATTTGTAAAAGAACGACCCAAATGTGTAAAGGAGAGAGATACAACAAGTGATCTTACCTTCTTAGCCCAACCGACAGGATGCAACAGTGGGGAATCCTCATGACACCAGAATCCGGCATCATCCGGAGGCATATCGTAATATTTAACATTAAGCCGTTTTCCGACAATTTTATGTATCATCGCTACTTTAACCTGAGATATCCTATTCTTATCGACAACTTCGAGATTAAGACCACATTGAAACCGCGACCTCATCGAGTCAACAATTTTATTGCTATAAGTAGATGGCAGTGTTCTCGCTCCTGTCAGTCGCTTCCTCAAGAAGTCCTTCCAGTCGCTGTACTTATCCTCTATCGTCTTCGGGGGTATAAGAGGTTTCCCCCTCGTTGCACACCACCCTACTGGATGCACCTGGTTCGAACACAACGACACCCAAAAATCCTTGGCCGCGTTCGTACCGAAACCCTCATATCGCAGCAATGCTTTGTAACCTATAATTTTCATGACAGTCGCTACCCAAAATGAATCGGGAAACGTGTCAGATATGTTATCGCAGTCCGTGTTTTCCACTTCCACTTTCATTCCGGGCAGAATGCTGCCCCAAATATCGGCCATGGGAACGTGCTTGAAACACGATACTGGGGCGGAGATGAAGTTTTCCGTTTCAAGTTGAGGATCCCAGTCGAAAGTGTTGGCTAGCTCGGCAAGTTTCCGCCTGGTCAGTGGTAGATTGTCATCTAAGGGCTGAATTTCGGGAGGTTGTGCTATCTGGGGTAAAGGCTGATCGGAAATTAAACCGTGCAAATCGTCGTGAGGCTCTAGCTTAAACCTATGATCCGAGTATGGTTTGTGTTCCGGGGTTGTTTGCGGGGATTGAGGTAATGGTTCTGGTATTAGTCCACTGTAGCCTCGTGCGCATGCCATGCTACAAAACCGACGCTCTCTGGTGTAGAATGCGTGTTTGACGCCCATAGCACCGCACTTCTCGCATATAGCTGGAAAACATTCAATCAAAGATTAACATCAGTAAGTTTCAAAATTCCACTTTACAGGGCAAACTTGAATTATCTAAAAATAAATTTATCTTTATTAGTTCAGCCATTTTTATATGAGAAATATGATACTGTAATTGGATTTAAGATAAGTTTTAAAATGGCTGAGGCATAATAGTTTTAAGCTATTCATATAAACACTATTTATTAAACTATTTTATATATTTTTTCTACTTTGCGTTCCTTATAATCTCATAACGAAACTGCTTTCGGTGTCGTTATGAAAACACTAGATCACAAACTTTTAGTAACTTTTTGTTTTCCCAGATTGATGACATTGACGTCAAGTGCCAAACAAGGCTGACATCTCAATCGCCATTGGCTCGCCTCAATCGTATTTATGAATTTTACTACAAATACCAACTGTTGAATATAAAACTACGCTAGATTGTAAGATGACAACCACAATTTTCGAAATTTATGTAAAATTAATGTCGCAAAGTAGAAAAAATAGTATATAACACTCGTTTTATAAGACGTATTGGCGCACTCGTTCCAATACGTCCCAAAACAACTCGTTCGCAAATTTTTGTCTTATAAACTTGTATTATAATATACTATTTTATTTTTCTAAAGAGTTCTTTGCGCCTGGAATCAACATTCGAGTTTGAAGCAGAATTATTTACAATTTACTTTCAATTGTTTGCCATGCAGATCTTGGGTATCTATTGTTCAAATAAGCAACAGTGAGATAATTTTGATATACTTAATACCATAATTTACAAATGTATAACGAAAGTATCTCTTTATTCTAAGCTGTCTTAGAATCGTAGCTGTTTTATAAAAACAGTGTTTTTCCCCCAGTTGGTGGTACTGAAATTAAGATACATAATCCAAAGCAGTGATGTCAAACCCACGGCCCGCATGATAGTCATAACAGTCTCAGGTAATTAGTGTTGAATTTGTTTTTTAATTGCAGTATAATAATAACCAAAAGAAATTATTCATACTATTCATAAAAAAATAGCAAAGCCATCTGTGTATTTGCATTCAAATAATAAACCACTGGGAAATGTTTATAGTATATTATTTGACGAGCACATAACTAAGGATATAAATCGCGAGTATGAAGTTGATACGCAAGCCGTAGGCGAGCGTGTAAACATGCGAGCGATTTATATCCGTTGTGTGCGAGTCGAATAAGACGTTTTATGTACGACTCATATATTCCATTTTATATCAAATATTTTAAAGGTATTTGTCAATGATGGCGAGAGACGAACTGCCACATAACCGTCATCTACGTAGGTTTTGACAGACTTTGACACTACCGTCATATAATGATGACAGTTCGTTCAAATAATGAAGTCATTATTTGAATGAACTGTCGTTATTATACAACTCCAGTATCATTATAATCATTGGCGTGGAATAATGATAGGGATTATATAGTCATAGATTCGTATGCAATGAACTTATTATATGTGAGTCGTAGAGACGAACCTTTAACACAAGAGTAAACACACAGAGACTGCCAGATACAATTTTTTTAATTCTACGTGTTTTGGATTCCTAATTAACTTTGTCCTGAATGAAATTCAGCATTTTTACTTGATTGTTATCTAGGAAATTTACGACTTGAGTGTCGCACTCTAAATTTTAAAATTGTCAATTGAAAATCCTAGTAGCACCTTTTTATTATATTACAATACAAACAATACAACAGAATGTTGTTGTTTTTATCTATAAAAGAAGTACTAATTACAATACATGATGTGTTTTGTGTCATTTTATAGATGACCCGTTCAAAAAGTGTGGAACCTTACAAAACAAAACGTACCTATGCCATCTTTCTGAATTGGTATAACTGATGGATCAGTGTTACTTTGGTAAGCGATAGGAGTCTTAAGGACTAGTCCTGGATGTTTGACAGGTTTAATTTTCCTTGTGGGACAGGGTATTGTCTGCGTTGCTGTATTTATCATGTATACTGGTTGTGAATTATCATCGTCTAGGTAACTTCCATTACTGTCTTGCTTAATATCAACCATTGGCATCATATCCAGTCCTTCCATAATCTGAAATGCGAAAATAATGTCACTCTAGCAAACGTAAACAGTATGACACTCACCATTGGAGAACTATGCATGTGATGGATATCATCGAGCGATTGATTCGAGGTGCTGTGATGGGATGGTGTGTAGTACGGGCTATCATGTTCTAACATTAAATCACTAGTTTCACTGGGCATCAAGCCTAAGGACATGTCCGGAGTGGCTTGCCCAGAGCCCATCCATACCATGCCCATGTCAGCTACACCAGGCATCGTGTACACTAAAAAACCATGTTTCACGCAATAAGAAACCTTAAATTACATGCTGATAGGTATACAAAATAACAAATTAAATTTAGAGCACGGATAAAATGATTTTGGTAATTCGCAAAGTACACAAAGAATTAACGAACTTCGTCAACCATGCATTATGATATGCAATTGTGCACACCACCTAAATCGACTTAAAATGTTACACTACCATTCATCTTGCTTCTTATTCCTATTTCGGCAATTTGCAGTATTCATTAATGCTCATATTCGCTCAGAAATTGATTGGGAAATTTCCCAAATCAAACGACTTTTTTACAGAACCTCAGAAGCGACAGCATTCTAGTGCTTTTCGTGCTTTTGTTGTAGATGTTTTGCCAACATGCGAAACGACCGACGCAAAAATCCCTGCAATCGCACATGTCCTAAACCAAAATAGCACTAAACTATTGTTTTACCGCTTTATTTTAATTTGAAATAGTATGAGATACAAATTATACTTATTGGGCTGATGTAAAACAACGCAAATACTATAGAAAAATACAGGAGCTTGCATTTAAATATTGCATGTTCTTAAAATCGCAAATATGAATAGGTATATTTTGGGAGAAAGTTCTTTTTTACATATATATTAAATAATTTATAATTGGTCTGATTTTTTGTCAACATTCTTTAATTCATTCTATTCTTTTTCTTAACATTGATGCACTTCTAATTATAAAATCACAGATCTTTTATAGACAGACATTGAAGAACCTTTTTATTTATTCTTATATGAATATAAAACAAAAACTATATGTATTTACAGTATTTACTTAAACATTATACAGGGTGTAAATAAATTTATTTACTGATGTAGATACATAATTCTTGAAATTTTATCCAAATTCTCCAAAATCTGTGAATTTTATTTTTGTTTTAATTTGATCTGTAAACGTTTGACAAGTTTTTCTATGTATTTAAATACATTTTACTCTTTCTGCAAATCAAGCTCAGAGTTGGTTAATTTTTTAGAATGTTTTAGAAAGTTGTGTACAACAATTTAAAAGAATTACAAATAAGTATGTACTAATTTAATAAAATAAGTTTATTAATATACATAATAAAAAAAAATTAATTATTAATTAGTCTATATTATTTCATCACATATGTCAGAAGGAGCATTGTACATGTAATAAGCCTCCAAGTTGATGAACTATCACTTTTGCAATGTTGTTTTGGGGAACAATTTCGTTGCCATTGCTTACAATGAAACAGGCGCTGTTGTAGAATGTGCTACAGAATGTATCAATGTCGATATTGTCCGCATAAACTAGTTTGAACCAATACAGCACACCATGCGGTATTCCACTTCGTGTTATGTCAATTTCGTGTTCCCATACTTTTGCCGCTTGACCCCTCGACAATTCCAAACATGTTGTATTCGTCAGCGCAATATATTCCACTTCTTTATCAATTATCCACTGCTCATTAATCTAGAAAAAACAATAAACGTTAACAAAAATAAAATAAAATTGACGTCCTACTTACTGCAAGTGCGTTCATCTGGCTGGCAATTTGAAATCCAAATGTGGTATCATCGTTGACTCTACTGCAATAATGTAAATAATCGCATGTCACAATCTCAAAATTGAGTTGAACTTTTTTGGGCAACAATGCTCCGCCTGGTTTCAAGCATCTCTCGTAATGTTCCAATTCTCGGAACATGTCCTCATGGAGTGTCCCATGTTCCGAAATGACCTCAATTAAGATAACATCAAAGTCGTTTGTTTTGGAGGGAATAACATCAAGCTCATCGTCTGTCAGTATTTGCACCATTTCTATTTTAATTTTGTGATAGGTCATAAAATAAAGGATCAGTTTCACATAGGAATCATCCTTTCGCTTGCAAATGCACATACTTCCTTTCTTTGCCATAAAAAGACCAAACAACGGAAATGTAGATAAATCCATTAGTTTGATCGTGTTAACATATAACTCTGATAACTTTTTCATTTCACTAAATATATCTTTATCGTTTAGATATGAGACAATATCTTGGGATACTTGAAAGTTTGGTGCAACTTTTGGTATAGTAAACGGAATATTGAAGTGAATCTCCACGCAACTATTATGACAGGAAAAGTTTAATTTTAATCTATCACCTGAGTTACAGGTATGGCAAGTATTAACATGAAAAATTGCTTGTTCCCAGCACCTAGCGTTACTGTCATGGGGATTTGTCGTTATTATAGTATTTTCATCTAAATGCAGATCAAACCAAACAGCAAAGGCGTTAATTGTCCCACCTTCCGTACATTTCAATTCAAACTGAATCTTCTCCTCCGAATTAAACAATTCCCGCATTTGGTCAACATCGTGAAAGTTAACAGTTAAAATCTTTTGTATATTTGTAACCTGCTTCCACTCCAAATATTTCAGGTCTATCGCATCATATGGTTCAGTAAACTTTGCGTCTATTCGAATTTTGGTATTCGGAAAGATATCTTCTAGATTTAACATAACCGACTGCTTTATTAAAATATCAGGGCACCAAATACCAGTAACATACAAACTGGCTGATGCCGGAATTACTGTTGCGTCGGGGACAAGTAAATGCTCCCTGGCATATATCATTGTCTCTAGGAAATGTTCCCCGAACAAGGCAACATCAAATATTTCCGTAATAAGTAAATCAGCTTTGCCATTTATATCATGACTAGTAAGATCAGATGAATGTTTATTAATCAAATCAATATTATTTTTTTGATTATCTTTAAATACCTTTTTTGCTATAATTGCCAATGATTCGTTACTTTCAATGGCTATGACGTTATCAACGTTAGAATTATAGGAAGCAAAAAGGCTTAATAACCCGCAACCTGTGCCAATATCGAGAGCTTTGACGTTGGGTTTATCGCTGTTATAGTCTAATATAGCTTTATAGTATGCCATGTTTCTTTGGTAGTCGTTTACCATACGGAAATGCCACCGAGGTAACAGCATTAGAGCTATATCACGTACAGTTTTTTCCGATTCCAAAAAGTTTTGTTTAGTAGTTTCTTTAAGTACATTAACTCTGTAGTCCCTTTCGTGCACAGGAAGTCTGGAAGAGTAAAAAATTTATATTTGAACTTTTACGACTAGTTCGCCACATTCTAACCTGTAAGTATGTATCGAATAATTATATAGTATCTCTTTATCATCCGGAAAGTACTTTAAAGCTTGCTTGTAGCAGAACACAAGGTCGTCGTGCCTGTTCTGTTGTTGTAACTTGGAGCCCCATTCTTGAAGAGTTTTTATAAATTGATTTCTATATTCCAGAATATTTGGCACTAATTCAAAGTATAATAGAAAATGAGCAAATGCTCTACCGTAGTTACGTCCATTGTAGTAAAATTGAGCATTTTCAAGTGATTTCTGTGCTACATTTAAAGCAGCAGATTGCATTTTGAAAACAGCTTATGTTTATAATGCAACAGGAAGACCCAGCGACATCTTTAGAGAGAACAAGGAACTTCTTGTTTTAATTGCAACCACAACAATTTTTAATTTAATAATATACCATTATCTTTATACAAGCTTATGATTATGTTTTAAACTTGTATTATATAAAAATAATAAATTAAATATTTATTACAAACAAAATATTTCCACAATGTCGGTAACATTTGGTATTATTTGATTATCGACACGTTCGTATGTATATCACCCAATATCACCAAAGTGTCAAATATGTAAAGTGAGGTTATGATACGATTTCAGTGGTCATATTTTCAAAAATCTGTGCCAACGATGTTATTTAGATTATGATAACATGTGCTGACGCTAACAGTTTTATATCGCTTTACGTTTATGTGTTGAAAGGAACATAGTCAGTCATGGAAGAGTCGTTAAGAATTAACTCTATGAATATGTGGGGCCCTATTTTATGTAATGGTGTTATATCAGTGATTGCTTACATCATTACTGTTCAGTTAATACCGAAACTGAGAGAAATGTTTATAAAAGCAAATCTGTTTGGAATAGACATGAGCAAAAGAACAGGTGATAAAGTGTAAGTTACAAAAATAAAAGTTTTATAAAATCTATATTACGTGATATTTTAGACCTGAAGCATTAGGAGTAGTCTCAGGCTGTATGTTCCTCATAGCCTTATTTTTATTTATTCCCATTCCATTCAGTGGATCTCTATTTAGTGGACAATTTCCACATGATGAGGTATTTTAGATGAAGACAATTTTTTAAATGTTATTACAATAATATTTTAGTTTGTAGAGTTGATAGCAGCTATGTTGTCAATATGCTGCATGCTACTCCTCGGATTTGCTGATGACGTTCTCGATTTACGTTGGAGACATAAACTGTTGCTGCCCACGATTGCTTCATTACCATTGCTTATGGTATATCACGTGAATGTTAATTCTACTAGTATTGTAGTACCTAAACCTTTGCGGGAGATTTTTGGTACCATTGTGGATTTGGGGTTGTTATATTATGTTTATATGGGGATGCTGGCAGTCTTCTGTACCAACGCGATTAATATCCTAGCAGGAATTAATGGTTTAGAAGTAGGGCAGAGTATTGTTATTGCAGCATCTATTACAATCTTCAACTTCCTGGAACTAATGGGGGATGTTTGGAAACCACATCAATTCAGTTTATTTTTCATGATGCCGTATTTAGCGACATCATTGGCTCTTTTGAAACATAACTGGTAAGTTTAATTTTATTATTATTTAAAACAAGAGATGAAAAGGAGTACGTAATATGAAAAAACAACATGATTATGAATAAACTAACAAGGCAAAGTGGCTAAAATATTTCAACACTAAAAAAATAACTTTTAGAATGTTCACAATTCGCAATAATTATTTAATATAAACCTATAGTGCTCTATCTATGTATGATCTATTAGCTCATTGACTAATGGTGACAGATCAAAGGTGGTGCAAATTTAAGAAGAAAATGTGGTTTGAACGTACTGTGTGATTTATAACTAGTGACGGAGAAATACCCGTAATATATTTTGTTATATAAAACGTGGTATAAAATAGATATGTACCCGGGCATATCTATTTACGTGGCATATCTATTTTATACCACGTTTATCCTCCGGAGACCCGAACTCAGAAGTGATTTAAAACAGCTGTTGCGTAAATTGTTTTTTTTTTTTCGTAAACATATATGACATTAAATATCAAGTGTTCAACAAAATGTACGGTGGGTCTCAGAAGGCTATACTCGACATACAAGTATCGTAATGCGAAATAAAAAAGACACTTAGATTATACATACTAATACTGGAAAAAAACCATAATAAAATAAGATTGCTAATGCTAATACTCACAAAAATAATAAATAAATAAATAAATACATTTGGCTCAAACTTCACCCACTATACATAAATACTTATCGGTACGTTAAACCCTACGCACTAATGGAATCGTTAATTTCATTCGCACAAAAGGGTTATCCAACCAATATCTATTCATCTCTTGTTGGTTAAATCGGACCTTAGTGAACGAAAATAGACTTGCTAGTAGATAAACATTGACTTAAAAAATACAAATAAATAGTTATTTAACCAACATTAATAAGAGCAATTCATGATCAAGAATTTTTTAAATTAAATAAATACTTGGGAAAGTAAATAAAATTTCGTTAATTATCTACCTAGTGGGTAAATATTTTTGCCAATCAAGATTTATAACTAGTGTTAAAAATTGAAACTCCACAAGCAGTCATTTTTAGAATTTTAAAGATCACTTATGCTTTTTTTTATTGTCGTTTACTGTTTTTATTCTCTGCAATTTCCTTTTTATAGACAAAATTATTATATAGTTTTCGTTGAGTTCATTTTTCTTTTTTCCACTTTTGATGAGTGTTTGTTAATAATTTAATAGGTCAACCTGGATAATAATTCATATAGCACCTCACATAAAACAGTAAGTAATAAATAAACTCATATGGCAGCTGGAATCTACTAAAATTACAATACAAGAATAAGCAATAGAAGAGTGTCTTATAAAAAAAGGTTATTGCAAATACTATTATAAAACAAATTGGAATTTTAGAAAATAATAATTTAATAAAGTAATATGTGGATCTTATAATCAAAAGGCAATTCTTATATAAACAAACTTTATTTATAATCATATAACATAAGGACAAAACAATTGTTTACATGTACAATATCATCAAACATATCACAGATGTAGAAATGTCATTCTATTTTGCGCGAATAATAAAAGTGTGTGGTTAAAAGAGACTGTTATAAAAAACTGTTGTAAAACCGTGTATAACTGCAGTCTTTTTCTAATTAAACAAATATCTGTTCATCACAAAATTATCTCTCGTATCTATGCTGTCTAGATTACATGATTGTATATATATATAAATATTACTTCTTTTAGTATACTTCAAAATGTTATACAGTGCAAGGCGTTCTTTTATGTTTGCATTACCATACGATTCTAAGCAAAGAACCAGAAAAATCACTCATAATAGTCCATTTTGGAAAACATATTGCTTAACAAAAAATCAAACTTCCACGTATTATCACTAGCATAAGTTGGTGCGAAGTAATTCTCTCGATATCTATGTGCGCGAATTAAATTAGTCTTACCGTCTATATACACTCCGTTTTCAATCAAATTCTCTATATAGTTGTTATCTATAACGTTCACGTTATCCCACAAGATTGATCTGGTTCTGTTCCGCAGATGATTGATTATGATCAGCGGATCCGAACAAAATTCACAGAACCAGCCCCCATAGTGATTCAAATCGCCGATGATAAAATTCTTACTACTTAAATTTGACAGAGTTTTATTGCTGCTAAGGTACATCAGGTCACCGTTCAGGACCTCATTCAAAAATTGAACGGTCGCCGCACCACCAGTTACGATGGTCTTGGACGGATGCGCCCAAAAGAAGCCATAAACCGAATACTTCAGCCGGAAATTAATTGGTTCCGGCCAATCGTTGTAAAATTTAAAAAAAGTCACGCCTAGTTTGTTTGGAATTTCGTTAATGCCGCTAGCGAGGACAATATCGTCCGGGTTAATGTTAATGACGACTCTTCTAACGGTATTCCATAAATTATTTCTATCGTTAACGGTCAAATATAATATTTTATAATGCAATTTCTTAAGAAATTTAGTGTTTAATTTGTTTTTTAGATAGTTAGAATGAATTTCGTATAACACAAAAAGGTCAACTACAGCTTCCAGTTCGTTTACCCGGATGTCTGTGAGGACTTCTCCATAGTCGTTGGCCTCGATTGCGTAGATGATTCTGCGTTGGTACTTCCGGGGGCCCTTTATTTGTATTGGTTTCCGATATGCCAGGAGAGCCCTCCATATCACTTCTGGTTGGCTGCAGTCTGTTCCATGCCAGCCTGGAAGACACACGCACTTCCAGTTAGGGTTTGCCGTTCGATTCATTGCTTTCAGATCAGTGCCATTTGTGAAGCACAAACTCGTGTTGAAATCTGTGAAGCTGTCTCTGGTGGGAACATCCTTCAACTTGATCAAAGATTGCTTCGTATGATATGTTAATCTGGTTGCCGTGGTGTTGCTTTTGTTATATTTAACAAACGTGACGACAGAGCTAGCCGGTACCTGAACATCGCTTGTTTTGTAGGAGTAGTAATAAGATGTTATCACGATAAGTTGTATTATCACGAGTATCCATAAGGATAATTTCCTCAAATGGAACCGGTAGCTATACATTGATCAAATTTTCACATTGCAGATCGCTACATAACCTCACATTTTATTTTAACTAGGTCGAAACGTCTTGACAGTCGGAAGAAGTAGGGCGGATCCGTTGGTCTGGGGTAGTTTTGATGTTTTCTTCCATCGTTTTTTTTAATACCAACGAAATTCTTTGTCGGCCACCGCCCTATCTATTTTTAAATCGCCATGTGTGGCATGAGATTTGCTGCAAAACTGAGATGATTCATGGTCGCAGTAGGTCAGGGCCCAGAGGTTCCAAAACAATTTATTCGGTGAACATAAAACAAAAACTTATTCAAGCAGAAGCTGCAGCTAGGTTGGTCGAATTTGATCGAGCCAACTTTGGAGCTACAGTGCTTCTAGCGATTTCCATATGGTATCCAAAAGGAGGACATCCTCTTTTCCCACGTCTTGCATTTAACTGTCTTCCATTCACGTCTAAAATACCTTCTTTGTAATAACCAATTACTTGATCAGATTAGGTGGTTTTTAGTATGATTTGATTGCAGTGGCGGCTCGTAGCTAAAATTAGTGGAGGTGCTGCTCCAGAAACAATTAGCCTTGTTTTAAATAATATTGTGTAAAAGGAAAATAAATTATTCAGAAACTTGATAAAATCGTAAACGAATTTAGGAAAAGAAAGGAAAGAATATGGGTTTCTCATTTGCTTTAAGGCTCCCGTATCCTACGTCGAAAACGCGCCGATACACCACACAATAATTATTGTTTAAATTGTGAAACTATAGCAACTATTCGATTGAATAGGTCCTTACGCAACTGCGTCCACAAAGAATTTCAATATTTATGCAAATTATACTTGCTAATTTTAGTGTTAAAAAAAACTAAACTACAAATATAGAATTGCTTTTTGGTCTTACTGGCGTATGATTATTGTGTACTGTAATATATTATAAAAATACATTAAATGTTACTTATAACGATGGGGTGTAGCTTTTAGTGAACGTAACTAGAATACCGTTCTGGGAGAGTTTTAGTCTGTTGGCATTGCAAAATAGTTCAACGGTCTGTGGATAGATGGCGCTGTTTCAAATTGAAAATGTAAATACAACATAAATAATTTATTTAGATATGACCTAAAGTACACTAAAAATCGGTAATACTGAAAACAATACGTAACATAAAGAATGCCACTTTGGATTTTTTGTCTTCGTGTTAAATAATATAAATCGTAGCTGTCGTCCTATTTGCATTTGAAGGTCGTTTAAAGTTGTTTTTTTTTTAATATAAGCTGTAGGAATAATAACTTAAAATCTATTATTGTAATCAGCGCAAAATGTCACAAAAAAATCTTTAACTTCGAATCAAACTAACTTCAGATAAACGACCTTCAAACTCAGTTAAGTGTCTACGGGTTTTTCAAAATCACAGATGAACTGTAAAATAGTTTCCAATCAAAATGTGTTCAAAACAAAAACCTCGTTGATAGTTTAGTCACAAATTCCCTTTCTTCGGAGCAAAGCTGATACTATATAGTTATACCGTCATTGTAAAGTACAGGCTATACGACAGCTAAATAATCAGACGTTAAAAGAAAAATCAGTCAGTATTTTATTAGTATTTTTCTCCATTTCATTTTTGACATTCTTTTTTGCTGCTGAATTTGACGTAAATAGTAAACAACACAATTTTTTATTTATTTCTATATTTATGTAGATAATTATTAATCATATCGACCCATGCAACAAAGACTATCGTAACAAACTAAACGTAGTTACTATAGTCTTCGTTGCATGAGTCGATATACCTTCCTACCTCAAGGTGGCAGATTTTATTACATTTAAATTGCACAAAGAATTCTCTTTTCTATATGAAAAGGTTCTACGGTAAGAATCATTTAAAACATAAATTGCCCCTCAAGACTGCGTAATAAAATATTGAAATCTTCCAGTTGTGTCGAGCAACAAAAAACGACGAATGATACGATCTCCATTGTATGGCGTTATTTCGGAATGGGCTGCTGCGTTGAAGGTATGATTAGACGAGTCATTTTACGGAGAGCAAAGGTTATGTAATACAACACAATTTGAGTTACCGTCTAATCGTACTTAAGGATATTTAACACAGACCATCTCTGATCTAAACCAGCCGCTAATGACATATCGTGTATTCAGACTAAAGTATACAGAGCTGCTGTCCTTGGATGGTATCGTAAAGTTCTATATGGAAATGGAGCACCTTAAACAATATTTAATTAGAAAATATGAAAACCAGTGAAATTGTGTACGTACCTATCAATAAATCCCTAATAAACAGATAATCGATCAATATTCATTTAGAGAGACACACTCATAAATAAATCGCTCTTGAAAAAACTGCTTACAAATTACAATAACGAACATAACCCTATATTGAGAAGTAGATAACCTCTTATTGAATTGGTATATTCCGTGGTTGTCATGGTTACGAGAAATTGTATACGGTTCGATATTTGTGGTGGGGTGGATTCTTGCCGCAAATTAAAATATACGGGATAATTCCAGATTTGGTAGTTGTGTCGCCATCTACATCTAGTAAAATATTGGTCGGAAGCTCTGGAGAAAAGAGCGGCAACTGAACGTTTTGAATGGGGGATACGGGAGCCTTAACCTAAATTGTCGCACAAATATTCGTTTGAATAAAACCGTCCGTATTACTTTTCTTTATTAAGAGCTTTTCTTTATTTGTTAGTTATAAGCTATGATCTATTGATTTAATAAATGTATGTAACACAATTTTTGATAAACTATGTTTTATAAAAAAATCATTAAAAATAAAAAGTCAATGGTGAAATTAAAAACCTCTTTGATCCTTTGAATAATTTTATTTCCTTAGGAACCGGTTTCGATCGTTAGATCATCATCAGCCTAAATGGTCAGATATGAAGTAAAACAATTATATTCTTCGTATATTAAATAGACGTGCATGGCTTTGCAGAGTTGCAACGGAAATGATCATTTCCTCAACTGAAACATACGAAGTGGGTATAGATTATGCATTTTTTGTTTCAGGTATCCATCAAAGGTGTTTGTGGGAGACACATTTTGTTATGTCTCTGGAATGACATTCGCCGTCGTGGGAATTTTGGGTCATTTCAGCAAGACTACATTGTTGTTTTTCATTCCACAGGTCTTTAATTTCCTGTACTCTGTGCCGCAATTATTTCATTTAGTTCCTTGCCCCCGGCATAGATTACCAAAGTTTAACTCTAGAACTGACAAATTAGAGATAAGTACAACTGTGTTCAGATACTCCGAATTGAATCTACTAGCCAAGTTCGTTGTAAGATTTTTCCGATTGTTCAAGTTGATCGACTGGCAAGAGAAAGACGGCTGTGTTGTTACGAATAATTTTACGTTAATTAATCTTATTCTATTAGTGTTTGGGCCATTACACGAGGAGGTATTGACAAAGATATTGATAGGGGTGCAAATTGGCTGTTCTGTGGTCGCGTTTATTATTAGATATCCGCTAGCACATCTATTCTATGACAATTAATGGGGTTAAAAAAGCTAGTCTGTACATTTAGGGCGCCTATAGATGTAGTACGCCGTAAAGTGATTTATTACTGCAATATTTTTATAAATGTCATAGTATATTCTCTGAAATATAAACTAGAAAATATGTGGAGTTTTATTTATGACACCAAATTCTTTCAATTTTAACAATGATAATGACTCATATTTCCTAGTTATCAAAGTGTCATACAGTGGCATATTTGAAACTTTGAGTAAGCTTGTCAACAACATCAGATAATTAGCTATGGGAGAAGGAGGTGAAGGAGCAGAGGGTGTCGAGAAGTATCCATATGGAGTACCGATACTGAAATCATGTTTTGAATATTATTCACCAAACATGTTGTAGGAATACGAAGGCCTTAGAGATGAGAATTTGGACAGGCATGGATGGGGTAGTGCACTCTTGCCCATTGGAGATATTTACGAAGGCTACTACGTCCACGGTAAACGACACGGTAAAGGGATGTACTGCTTTAGGAACGGCTCACGATATGAAGGTATGTGGCGCAAAGGGATGAAGCATGGATATGGAGAATTTTTATATCCCGATGGTACTCGGTATATTGGCGAATGGAAGAAAGACTTCAAACATGGCCAAGGAATATACTATTTCATGAATGGAGATACTTATGACGGGCCATGGTATAAAGGACTTCGCCATGGCCTCGGGACGTACACCTATAAAAAAGTCAACATCATTCATTACGGTTGGTAATATGTAGTAATCTTCTTAATAGGCCGAAACATAAGTTTCATGTAGGGATATGGAAAGAGGGGAGGATGGATGGTCCTGGGATAATCACGTATCCCAATTACCAGTATCATGGTAGCTTCGAAAAGAATCTACCTAAGGGCCCTGGTTGCTTTACGTTTGAGCTAAAGTGGATGCAACATGGCTTCTACATAAACATTCGTGATCCAGCTTTTGATTATGTTGGTGCTGAGGAGATGGCTTTAGATGAAACTAAAGAGCCAGGTAAGATAGAAAGTTATAAAAAATGCGCGTGGTGTATTTACATTACATGTCATGTGACATAAAAATAGCGAAAATGCTAATTTGTTTTGTTCACTAATATGCAGTGCAAAAATGGTTATGTAGGCACATCAAACGTTATTTATGTTAATTATGTGATATAAAGAAGAAGCATCAGGTTTTTATATGCTCGGGAATCAATTTTAGACTTTCGCTTTCACAAAACGGAACGACAAAATTCCACTAAAAAGCCAGCTACAAACCACAGAATTGAATACAAACTAGAATGTGCAAAGGGCTGCGCGGCTGGATGAGGTATGGGCGCAGCCATGTTGGTACATTGTTGTGTTTACGGCTACAACTCAGTAGCGGCGCGTTCGTGCCATGGGCGTATCACATGTAGGGGCATAACAAAATTAAAGAAATAAATAGGAAGTGAGGAAGTAAAACATTATATTATTGTACTAACGCATTAAATGTTAGTTGATTGACTTCATTATTTTAGTTTTCATTCGTATTGGAGCAAGTAATGCAACGCATGATGTACCTAAATTAGGACACCGTACTTTCCGAGGATTTCGTTTCTATTCTACAAATATGCCAACTGACCATGACAGAACCCCGGATCTATTGGACTTTTTTTTTTAAGAAAAGTTGTACCAAAGTTTATTGACGTTACGGAGAAGTTTGCTTTTGATTCTGACCACTCCGCAATAATCATCACTCTAAGCAAAAGCATAATAAAACATGAATATAACCCGACGTTTACCAACAAAACCTGAAACCGAAAAAGCTTTCACAAAATCAACCTGATAGCAGCAATTTAATATAACAAAATTTATAGATACATAGTTTGTTGATTATTTCTTTCCTATCTAATGACTTATTTCCGATTTCATATTCAGGGCATGTTTATGTGCCTATTAAAACATACGTGTCTTAAAGATACAACTGAATTGTACTGTTCCACTTATAAATCGTAGTATGACTTATAACGGACTCCACCACGTATACAGTGGCGGCGTAAAGGGGGGGCAGTCCGCCCCGGGTGCCAAGCACCTAGGGGTGACAACGACAACTCACTCGCACAGCCAAAGAATACTTACAGAAGAATCACTCCGCAAAGACATACAATTAAATAGATAGCTACATACTCTAGCTAGAGTCTAAGATCTATCTGCATGCTAATATTATGTTATATCTCAATATGTATCGCAACTTTATTTTCATTTACTTTCGAATATAATTTCCTAAAAGAATGAGTTCACATAATAAGGTCAATCAAAATACAGACTATGGCTACAGATTTTTTTAAAAGTAACTAAAGCTATTTATAATGCATTTATTTCCCCCGATATATGAAAACTTAGGTCTATTGTATTTCTAGGTATTATTATGTACGGAGACACACTGTATACATTTTTTTACATTTACCTTTCATGAATGTATGCGAATATTGCTTATTAGACAATGTACAAAATAGGCTAAGATTGGGCAAAGTAATTGAATTATGAATACATTTTGATTAATTTAAATTGTCGAAAATAACTATCTCTTTGATTTTCAAACGTTTACAGTTTACACTTTAATGCACCATTAGTGGAACAAATACATAATTAAATTAATTTAACTAAATGATTTAATTAAAAAAAAATACAATTGATGTTCGTAGTCGCACTATGCAACGCTAAATTTGCTTTTAGAAGTCAATAGATTTAACAAAGTTTTGATTTGACTTTGATACATCTTAATTATAATTTTTCTACTTTGCGTTATTATTTGACACATA
The DNA here is from genome assembly GCA_963966075.1 of Aphodius sticticus. NCBI lineage: Eukaryota > Metazoa > Arthropoda > Insecta > Coleoptera > Scarabaeidae > Aphodius > Aphodius sticticus. Next base: position 20,207,238 of record OZ014512.1, read on the forward strand.
GTACTTTTTAGCTGTTCCTATGCAACAAATTTTTATTACTCACAATCTTTAGTAACTATTAGATTTCTAGAATTGGTGGCATCGATATCAAATGAGGGGTGTATATGCAAATGCGACACGTCCTTTGAAATGAAATCCGAGAAAACCGCAAAAATTTACCAGACATTTATTTTCAATGATATTGACTTCATATTTTCTAGGTTAATAGACGAGTTTATTTTATATTAGTAACAAAATGCTGATTAAATTTATCTTAACACAGAAGGGCAATATTTAAGAAATATTAATGGTCATATTGGATACGGCTGAGTTTGTCCATCTAACAAGAGACAGGTGGTGTTGATAGTTATATGTGATTCATTAAACAAAAGCAAACACTATCACTAATAGTCAATATATTATTATAAATTATGAACATAAGGTCTACAATGAGCCAACCGCGACTAATCAATCTTTCAATTTTATCTATTGAAAAGGACAGGAAAGTTAATTTTGATAATATAATAGAACACTTTAGTAAAATAGAGTCCCGTAAGCACGTTTAGTATTTCTTGTTTTATTTTGGGGGTGCTCATTAGAAAACCGCCCTGGGTGCCAACCCACGCTACGCCGCCACTGCACGTATATAATTGACTTGGCCTCAATAAAACCCAAATCCTCTTAAATATTAGGTATAAATGCACAGGTCACCGAACGAGAAGTTGTTATGCGCCGCCTGTGCAACTTCTTGTTGGTTAAGCTGCTTGTTACCGTAATCCAGAAAAATAATTGGCATATCAACTTCATCATAGAACCTGATGAAATTACAACCTGTAATTTCGATTGCAGAGCAAGAAGATCGAGGGAACCCAAGAGGGATAGTGCCTATATGGCGAGCAAGGTTGGTTACTAGGTACAAGCCGGAGTTATTACCACCGGAACCACGACCTCTGCTAATCAAGGACTCTCTGGACTCCCTCATCGACATTATCGATTATTTGCAGCAGCAATATGGGGTGGATCATGTGGTCGAGGAAGAAGGTACAGGCGGACCTGCTGTATCACCAGTTGGCCCTCGCGATCCAGTTGGTCCTCCCGATCTAGTCCCTCCCGACCCACTAAGTGCTATCCCGGAGACGCCCTTATAGAAAATATCTAATTTTTTCTGCCGGTTTATGTTTATCAATCATGACATGTTCAAAATGTTTCACATGTTTGTTTCAACATGTTGCTTGTTTTTCATGATCTTTAGCATTTGCTTGAAAAATCCGCAACATCTACAATATGTTTGTAGATAACAATCAAAATAAAATTTATGAAAAGATACCGTTTACACGTTAAAAATTCTCTATGAATACGATGATGCCCCGATAACACAATTGACATGATATTATAAATAGATGGATAGTGCAACTGGATTTCAAGATAGTTTTAAATATGTAATATTCTTGTGTAGTCATTAGCGAAGCAATTCTCATTCAAATTCCAAACGCCCATTCTCTTAAATTAAAGTAAAGTTTAACTTTGACATTTTATTTGTAAAACGAGTACCAGTAACGCATATTCTTTCTAAAAATATGTTATTTGAAAAACGCTGTTATACCCTATACCTGGGGTGGCCAACTTTTGTCGACTTAAGATCTACCTTTTATCTTTAAAATATGCTGCGATCGACATGTTGTCATAGGCGTAGCCCTTCCGCGAGCTATGGGTTGTAGATACGCAAAATATATGCTAAAAACAATTTTTTTTTATTTTTTATATCACCTATTAAGTTTTCGATATAAAGGCGTAAAGAAAATAAATTTGCTGACTCAACTTTTCATATTTGCAGAGTTCATTATAAAAATGAACAGTATGGCTGAAAGTTTGATTTTTAGATTTCGCGACACTTTTTTTTGCCAGGAAAATTAAGATAGAAGATTTTTAGGCTTATTTTCTAAAAATTTTAGACTTTTGTTAATCTATCAATAGATCGTGGGAGTTCATCTCGTACTGAAAAAATTTGCTTATCTACCTACATTGTTTATCTACGAGTAATATTAACATATATGGGTTTGAGCTGAAGGGATCGCCCTAACATATTGGGTTTGAGCTGAAGGGATAGCTCGTTGCTAATATTTTTATCTTGTCGAGCTGAAGGTCAGATCTTTACTTAAATGTTAATTTATTTTGTTTGGCTGAAAGGTTAGCCCTTTTCTAAAATTTATTGATTATGTTGAGCTGAGCTCTTTGCGAATACATATTTGTGTCAGCCCTTTACTGGCGTGGTAGGCAATTTATTTTGTTGAGCTGAAAGGCTAGCCCTTTGCTAATATCTGAATGGTTTTGAGCTGAAAGGTTAGCCCTTTGCTAATATTTGTTTATCTTCTTGAGATGAATAGTTGTTCCTTTGATAATATTTGTTTAATTTCTGAGATGAAAGATGAGCCCTTTGCTAATATTTGTTTTTCGTGTTGAGATGAAAAGTTACCAATTTGATAATATTTGTTTATATTGTTGGAGATGAAAGGTCTGCCCTTTGCTAATATTTGTTTATCTTGTTAATCTGAATGATTAGTCCTTTGCTTATTTGTTTATGTTCATGAGCTGAAAGGATGACCCCTTGCGAATATCTGTTTATTTTGTTGGGCTGAAAGGTTATAGCTTAACATGTTAATATATGTAGCTGAGCTGAAAGGTGGTTTGCTTTTTGCAATTATTTGACTGTTTTGAGTTGAAGATCTTAGCGTTTTGAATGCAAAAGGAAAAAAATACATGTTGGCATCTTTATTATTGTTGAATGAGTAACACCTTTGAATTTTGGTAAATTATGAATTGTCGACTGGAAGTTTGAATGAGTTACTAAGACCAAGTTTATCATTGAGGGCAATAGTTCTGGAGACTGGCTTTCAGCGCAAAGCTATAGTCAGGATTGGCCGTGTTAGGAATTATTTTATTTTTTGGATTAATTCAGATATTGTACCAGTGATAGAAGATTATAAACACGCGTATTTGTAAATACATGAGTAACTAAACTCGATAAGCAAAAAACTGCTATCGGTAAACGGATAGTCCTGTGAGATCAAAACTTGATTCTTGATTCGAAACTATCTTTCATCTTCCACATTCGCTAACAATGGGGGTATATACTTAGGGAGAAAATCAAAGGTTCTTCACTGTTGAAGTAGTGTATTGGGCAGTTAGTTAACAACCTTTTTTTTTTTAATAGAGTTATGGTCAGGCTTTTTTGCTACTATGTAAAGGTGACTAAACCCATTAAGTCAAGACATCGCGAGCGATCGCGATCGACTTGTTGGCCACCCCTGCCCTATACTATATGCTTACTATTTATGGGGATATATGTTCTTATTAGGCAACCGACTCGTAATTAAATTTTAGACAACCGTTTGATGAATCTTTGAGCTAATTTGTGCGTAAAATTAATATTTTTTTTGCTGAATATGTAAGTACATGAATATTATCATATTTGTGCATCCAAATTTCAAGGCAAATTTGTTGATCTGTTTTAAAATTAAAAATTTTTAAATGATTGTTTGTTCTTCTTGGAGCGCCATAATAAATGATAGTAAATTGGTATCGGCTATTTTTAAAACGGTATGGATACAAAGTATCGTTGTTTATAAAAATACGTATTATCATTTATAGTATGTAACGCTATATTTAACGTGAACAGACACCAAAGGTTATAATGTAAATTGTACTTTGGTAACCCCATAGAAAGAACTTTGAACAATACTTAGATTGTGACTTATATAGATACAGATTTATTTTGGTTATGGTTTCATGATTATATCTGTAAACTCTACCATACATACTAAGAAAAAAAATTGTTATTGTGACAACAATTACAACAATTTTTGTATGTGACACTTTTTAGTATAACTAGAAATGCTGCAGGATGTTCAATGAAATTTGTCATAAATTGTATGGCTATGACGCACTTAAAAACTTTGTTTTAACATAGTTTTTAATTGTATCTATAGAACATTGTTAATAATCCTTAGTCCTTATGTACCGATTTGTGTTTGTAATAGTGAGTAAGTGCACTATAAATAATTTCTAGAACAATAAAATTTTGTTGGACACGTTCTCCGAATGTGTTTTGATTTGATTTTGATCCCATAACAAGACGAAGAGCGTTTTATAGTAGCCTTGGCATTAGATGAGACATTTTAATTTGCCAATCAATCATTCGATCAATAAATTTTAGTGAAATTGTGCAACGGAACTACATCTGCCTGGAAGTATAAAATTATGTTTTGTCTATGAGAACAGTTCCTGTATTTTCCGAGCGGGCAATTTCAACCTAACTATAAACATGACATTTCCGCGTAGAATACAGAAAATCGATTATGTCTCGTACAATGCTCCGAAACTGTGCAGTTTCAATAATATTCAAGAGGGAGTTGTTGTAGACACAAACTCCCGCAATAGGATATCCTCTATTGCGCATTGGCTATTTTATTTCTTTTCCGAAATGAACTTAGGAAATGGAAATGTCTTACGTTATAAAAATCAATTTCTTATTGAGGGATAATTTCTGGATAGAACTTGTATATGACGGGAAATGGTGCTAAAACATGAAATTACTTTCTTATGTGCATTACTATACAAAGTAGATTTCAGAATCTGACATTGAATTTATCGATTTTGCTAATTTTTCATCTGTTTTTTTTTACATTATTGTGTATTTACACCGTGATTTTACAAGAATATTACCGTATATTGCCGGAATATTACACAAATTTTAGAGATGATCCATTCATTGTAACAATAATGATAATTTCGTCTGAGTTTACATGCATAATAGAAAGTGCACATTAGTTGTGACATGTTCAGTTTGATGACGTAGTCAACGATGTCCTCCTAGGATAATCTTGCCATCAGAAATTGGATAAACATTACAAAACATCCCAAAAATTTCTATATTTTCGCGTACAGAAAGAAGGAAAGTACATATATCAATATTAAACAAGGCAAAAAATCAGCTAAACATGAATCTGCTCTTGAGGACTATATTCTTGTACAATTAATTTTTTAATGCCACATACTAAAGTATGTGTGTTTAAAAAAAAACGACGTTAAACTAACATGTCTACAAGCAATCCCAGAAAACCAATTGCACCTCAAAGGAACGTGCATTTCAAGAGGTTTTATGTTTCAAATTTGAACGTTCAAATGAATTACTTGTAAGCTAGGTCCTTAGATTTTGGATTTGGTGGTTTAAGCTACAAAATAGGTTCTTACAAAATGCTTGGGAAGCTTCAGCTCATTTCAACGTGGATTACTGCCACAGTAGTATGGCGCTCCATAATGTTATATAAATTTGTTATAGGTATCATATCACTGGCATCTGTAGTTACAAGTAGTACTAGTTGTTTTATTTACTCCTGAATTTAGCTTAGATTGCAGTGTGTCATTACAAGTTCAACGTTCTAGCAAATATTTTGCCGAATCTTTATTTTCTGTAATCTAACATCAATCCTTATTATGTGAGCAAACTAAACCTTAAAATCGTCAAAACATATTTTTATCTCTCTGTCTTTGATGATTGTTAAATCGACATCTTGCGCTGTTGTATTTTGTTCGACTTGCAGTCACGAAGTGTTATTTGGATTATAATCATGATTCTAGTATGATTTATGAGAATTATAATTAGAAGAAACGGATTCTCGCACAGTTCGCGTTGTGTGTGTGTCGAGACATGTTTTTGGATTAGCATGAGGACTGAGAGGGTAGATCCTGGAACAGCGGGAAGGATAAGGTCATTTGTAATTACGACGTCGTGTTGCGTTAGAGACGCCACCGTCGTTTGTAGGAGATGGTGGAGGTAATCCCACATAAAACCACTGAAATATTGCTCTTCCATTAACGCAGTCGTCTACTTTCATAGCGCGAAGTAGCAAGCAACCTATCACCAGGTAAGCACCATCCAATTTTGTACTTCATCTTTTTTGACTACTCAAATTATGGAACATAGTAACTAAACTGAAGATAATCAGAACAGACACATTTTGATTTTGTTCATTTACATATTTTTTTCTTTTTATATAGATAGGTAATTACTAATTATAATAATAATAAAGAAATTTAGTTATACATATGTTTATGTGCGATGCTGTAAATCTGGATTTTAACTATAGCAACATGTCATTTTTTTATATGAGTATAACTAAAGTGCGTCGTTTTTCGTTCTTTGGTCATTATTTGTTTGTTTTCGGCAAATTAATTTTACAATGAAGTTAGTTCGGACGTTGTCTGCGATATCTTGAGTATGAGATAAAAAAAAACTTTTTCTTACCCTCTCTCTAGTAGGGTTGCCACCCGGTCGGTTTTGGGCCCTTTTTTTGGTTGTTTGCCGGGCAAAGAACTCTAAACGCAGGTTTTTGGAAAATTGATTTTTTGTAGTGATGTGAAAACAGCAAGGTTCGCTCACTATAAATACTCCAAAAATTGCTAAATGAATATTTTGTTTATTTCGACCTGATGTTTTCTCAATGTTTGTATTGAATATTTGAACCCGGATTCGCATTCACCGCAAGAGATTGTATTGCAAACTCCACTCACAATATGACAATCTTTTATGGTTTTATACGGCAATAGAAAGTGGAAACTTTAGCTTTTCAAGTCGATACTTCAAAACTTTTCATAACTTTTTCATATCGAGATTTTGGTAGTGCAGTTGATTGGGGCATTTGAACATGTTTTCTGTCATAAGAACTTTTTTCAGTAATTAACAAAAGTTTTTCTGTAAACTAACATTGGCGGCAACCCAACCTAAATGGCTGGTTTTATCATTTTCGAAAATGGAAACCCTACTTCCTAGTCCAGGCGCCAGGGAACTAATAACGGAGTTACACAATGAATATGAGTACAATGAGTATTTTGGCATTGTTTGGCATCCTGAAAAATATCATGGCCATCATGTAAGAGGCGCCCTCCAGTAATTTTTATGTTCAGTTTTAGTAACTCATAGACAACCAAATCCTTAGAAATAAATTGTAGGACACTAAATCCTCTACTTTTTTGTGAAATAAATATTTTTTAAATAATTTTTATAAAAATAATAGAAACCGTAGGTGTCTAAGCAGTATTTAACGCTGTATTTTTCCTCATTTTTTAGATAACCATTAAACCTTTTTTAAACGCTCTTGCAGCGCAAATAATTTCACAAAACTATTGACGTTAAAGTCTGACGTCACAAATGTGTTGGCTAACCTATCTGTAAACGTTGATGCAAATAATGATTGTGTTATTTTTCCATTTATAGATTTTTCATAATATTTTTTGCGGACATATGTTTGCTACTGAAATGCATATTTCCCTGCATCTTTGTTGTCTAGTGTCTACTATAAATGATAATCAGTACTGACCCCAGCCACAAGTCTCAAAAAAAATTTGAACTCCTATACAAAGTTTCAATAACATTTAATAATAATAAACACTTAATTACTTTCTTGTGTTTGTTCTAATTAACTTTTCTGTAACATCTGTTAGATCGATAGACTTTGGTCAAATCCTGTACAACTACATATCAATATTATTCAGTTTGTGTTGATTAATTAGTTTATTTATCTGATCACTTCGGTGACTTCTAGTTTCTAATTAGTTTCACGTTTATCATTTGTTTTTATAATAAATATTTAACTCATGTTATTTGCTTACTAGTTTGAGCTTATAACTTATTATTATAATATAAAAGTTGATCGTCAAATTTTGTCACCGTGCATTATCAATTATCATTACAGTTACGAAACGAAACTAGTGGCCTACGCTACGCACGTCATTATCTGGAAAGAACTGAGACAAAATATTTGTATATGTACTAATTTTATCACGCATTAAATGATACTTGCGGTAAAAATAGCACGAATTATTGCAGAAATGTACGATGGATGCTAAAAATAGCACTGCTCATCGTGTATAACAAATTATGTTTTCACAATTAATTATCCATTGACCTTTGTCCCAGTTTATCCCATGCACTAAGCATAAGCTTGCACCTCAAAACAGTTAATAATCTGTGAAAATTTAACATACATATAATTAGGTGTAATGTATTAGACTTGTTTTTGATTTCAGCCAAAACATGAATCCAGCATATCTTCTTATCGGGTGGTTTCTGATTTGCTATGCAATGGGATCACCGGCTGGTATTGGAGATAACACAAGGTTTGGTAGAAGTATGAAGTTTAAAAGCTGCGTTTCTCCGTTCAGTATTTTATGTCTCAAGTCATATCAAAGACATAAGCTTCATAATGTCGCTAAACCACCAAGTGTCAAAGAGGAAACAGCTCGGAAGCAGACACCAAACTCACATCGCCGTAGAATGATGGTGCCTTTAATGTTTTACAAGAAGATATAACAGTGTTTAATGTCAGTTATACACGGGGATGTAAAAGCGTAAATTACCGAATTAATTACCGTAATTAATGGTAATTTACCGATTTTTAATTACCGTAATTTACGGCGTAAATTACCGATGGTAATTTACCGTCATTTTAAATTACCGTTGGTAATTTACCGACAATTTTAATTACCGTTGGTAATTTACCGGAATTTATAAATTAATTTCAAAGACCTTCCATCAGTAGACATGAATGCGCCCCACCCCTCCTAAGCAGTCGACAAGTGCACTGTTGTTTGCGTTTGCCTGGGAAGTGCCTAACAATCCGGGTGGTGCAAGGTCGCACTCGTGCGTGACAATGTTATTCAAGGTGTCATTTAGCCAATGGAAATTGGTCTATGGATAAAGTTAACACATCCAATGACAGTCCCATTGCCCGTAAACGTTATATTTTTACTATCCCAAATCATCCGACATTACTTTAGAAAATATAGAACTAATAGTTTGTATTTAATGAATAGAGAAGCGGAAAGCCCTTTCGCCAATGGCGACCAATCCAACAAATCCGATAATGCAGCTTTGAAATCAGAAGCCATTTATTATCAGAATTCACTTTTTAATAAATATGCCAGCGTTAGAAAAATGACAAAAAACCCTCTGTGAACCAGAGCGTTATTTCTGAATGTGGACAGAATTAAATTGTTTATTTTCTACTATTATTATTCTGTTTGATTTTCCTGTTTTTGTAGTAGTGCTATAAATAGTATTTCTATGTAGTCTTTGCTTTGGTTTTAGTACTATCAAATCAGGCAAAAGATCAGAGATAGCTAGTTATCCACAAAATGATGATTTAAGGTTTTACCAAACATTTTTATTAACATTAGTAGTAATCATAACTTACAGTGATCTGTTTAATTTATCATTATGAACTTTTAATTACCCGGTAATTTAAATCAACGTAATTTAACATTTTGAATTTTTAATTACCCGGTAATTTAAACAGGCGTAATTTACCATTTTGAATTTTTAATTACCCGGTAATTTAAACAGGCGTGTTTCACCATTTTGAATTTTTAATTACCCGGTAATTTAAACCAGCGTAATTTACCATTTTGAATTACCCGGTAATTTATGCTATCGTAATTTACCATTTTTAATTACGTGGTAATTTAATATTTGAAATTAATAATTTTAATTTCAACGGTAATTTACGAAAAAAAATTAATTACCGTAATTTAACATCCCTGGTTATACATGTTCGCCGTTTATTTATTTATTGCCACATTATTGCATTATCATGTCACACGTTGTTAGCTATAATTAAGTAGGTATTTAATAAAGTTAAGTTTGTATTTATTTGTAATATATTGTTTATTTAAATTCTTAAGTTTTGTTTATATTTATTGCATTTATGTTTTTATCATTTATATTATCAGTTTCATTAGATTAAATGGGCTCTATTGTTGGAGATTATGCTTCCTCTCAGAAATCTTAAAAGCAACAAATGAACCTTCTCTTAAACTCTGTTAAGTAATATAAGACTACTGGCTCTTGATCTCTATATTGTGTTTATTGGTTGTATATTATATAGTCTGAAGCATAGGTTAGTGTCCATGTAAACTTTGCATTATGCTACTGAATAAACAATTTCGAAAGTGGGTCGTTTTTCTCTCCGAAAATGAAGGGCGTCGGCTTTTTTGTGGTCTGGAGATCCTTATTCCGTCTCTCGTTCGGAATTAATTCACATCTTAAACAAACTTAACAGGCAGTCTGTGATGTTATAAAAAAAAACAAAAATTTTGGGAGATGTGTTCATTTAAAAACTAGAAAATTTTGTTTGTTCAAATCCTTTTTAATGGTATACCAATCGAATTAAAAACCTACTTGGCCCTTTCAAATATACTGGTGTACCAGTGGTGCAAGTCCTATGGGCAAAATGTACATTTGCCCAGGACCTCCAACGACAGGGGAGCCTCTCGGCAAGACCCCAAACAATTCTGTTACCAACTCGTTTATTTCCATATAGCACAAATGTCGCTGTTTTAATTTTTATGTGCTTTGTGCTGCTCATTGCCTACATTTTGTTGGTAAATCAGCTGCAGAATTTAGCCCACAAGCCAGTGGCGTACCTAGCCCTGAGGGGGCCCGTCTCAAAATTTCTTGGAGGAGCCTTTTTCGGAAAATATACAAAAATCCTCCCGTAGAGAAAATATATTTGAAACTAACAAAAACGACAATACATATTAACACGTATATTTATATATACACAGTGGCGGACTGGCCATAATGCCAGGTTGCCCGATGGCAAGTGGGCCCCCCCTTAAGTGGGCCCCCCTTAATAATACATTTATTTATACTGAAATTATCACTGGACCGCCGCACGAAAAGATATCAGGCAATAAGAGGGCCCCACCTATTTGCAATAAATTCGGTAAGAATTTATATTTATGTTTGGCAATAAATATGAACCCCATAAGAAAACTGCATGGTGAGTTTTAAGAAACCCACTTTGGGAAACAATGAAAATTCTCCAAAAGGCCCTTGTTAAGAGAACTTAATATCTATTACTAATCGTACTTGATATTTTTTTAATAGACGTTTAAATTTCATAAAAACAAGTTTTTTTTAAAATTTTATTGACCAGTTTCTGGCAAAAATATTATTCATCCGAAATTGAAATACCAATACGTCACAGAGTACAGAATTATTATGGCATGATGTGGTAGTTTTTACCAAGAAACATTAAAAATAGAAAAATCAATGCTATGATGAACAAAATTAAAACTTAATCGGATAATTGATATAGGAAAACATTATGGAATATTGGCTGAACATATGAAAGGGACCAAAATAAATCAAATAAATAAAATTTTACTTGGGTATAAAAATGAATCACTTGTACAGAATGTTCTTTTATACATGCAATAAAAATAAAATAAAATTTATTTATAAAATACAATATGTAATTTAAAACAAAATAAATTAAAAAAAAAAACATGAATATAGAAAAAAATATTAGAAACAAAGTTGCGCATTTTTTTGTTGATCAATGATATAAAAAGTAATATATCTTTTTCACTTTCGAAGATATCATAAAATTGATGTACAGGGTGTTATAAAAGTTATAGATAATCATTCGCCCTACAGCCAGAAAATATTGGCATGCTTACAGGGTGTCCCACAATAACGTACCAACAAACTTATGTTTGTTTAAATGAACACTAGGTATATTATTGCAATTTTTGATGAACATTTTTAGACTAATTGTTATGACATCAATTTGTATTAGGCTATTATCAACTGTTTCTGAGATATTGAGAAATGTTTGTCAAAAGTGAGCATTTTCAAAAAATCATTCTAAGGTAACTAACAAGAATAAAGAAATAAAAGAACTCATTTTGCATAGTAAAAGTATCGCATTTTTTTACAGTTATTATTCATTTGCGATTCAAATATGACTTATCCTGAATAACTGGAGATTTGCTAAATGTCAAATAACTTAAGAATTTTAAATGGAACAGCCCTGTATATCTTGACATCGAAAGATCGATAAATCAACTTTCCTAAAATGTCTAACTCGGTAAGTCTATCGTCAACAGCTAAAAGTTATTAAGCATCTAATATAACATTTATACGCATGCAAAATATTTCATAAATTAATATAAAATATCTAGTTGCCACGACGAAATTCAGCAATCGCACAAATGTCAAGATTCTTCTGCAGCAACATTTAGTCATTGAAAACTGCTACTATGAGTTACACAAACGAACAATTTATGATCATCCAAGAATTAGTTTTATTAGTACCAGTCGAAACTTATTTAAAATTTTTATTATTTATTTACGTAATATTCTAAATTATTTAAAGAATTTTAATGGATCCTTGGGTTGGTTGTAGTGGTCTAACGCCTTAGCCAGCTAAATCGCCTGTTCAATTTATTTATTTCGGGACATGTTAAGGAATAAGTTTATAGGGATGTTCCAGTTACTACTGATAACAAAAACAAGGAGTGCTTTGGTAGCAATGTGGTGTTCTTCAGACATCCAAACATTTCGGTACTCTCATAAGAATAAATAACTAAATAAATGGATAATTGTAAACTGAATAAATAATTATTATTTCAGTACGATTGTCAATAGTGCACATATCAACCCTCTCAGGTCAATGCGTTTCAGTCTTGCTTCAAATTCTCGGTGGAAATCCTTGGTGGAAATATTACATTTTCCATGGTTTCCACAAAAACATTTTGACGCCTCCTTATTTCTATTCTTCATGTTTGCTATCGTAGGTAGTTGTAATATTCCCATAAATGTTTTCTTCAATATGTCTTCAGAGTCACAAATCAAACCCGATTAAATCAGGCGTCTAGTTTTCCAATGCGTTGGACCACCATGAACAATTTAATGTCTTTGATAAGTATTATTTAAACAATTTTAGATTGATACATAAATTACTAATTCTTAATCTTTAAAGAAAATAAATATCAAAAATTATATGTTTGTATAAATCAAACTTGCAAAATGCTATTACTAAAAGCTGCTGCACGAAAAGAAGAATTATTATAATTGAGAGATTGTTGGATTTCATCGAACATTTGTGCATAAGTTACAAATGTAACATTAGATGCTTAATATATTTTTAGCTGTTGACGATAGACCACCGAGTTAGACATTTTAGGAAAGCTGAAAGATATATAGGATCGATAAATATACATTTATGATATATATTATATATATATATATATATATATATATATATATATATATATATATATATATATATATATATATATATATATATATATATTATATTAAAACTATTGTACACCAAACACAGTTTTACTTTACCTCCATAATATTTAGTTGAACATTTTATTTCATAATATTTTTGTAAGTTTTTTCTTTGTAACTCTTTCATTTTTCACTTTTTTCTCCTGTATAGTAAATGAGATACTGTGTAAAACGTTTCATATCGACTTATTATTTTTTCAATTTATAACAAAGTTACAACCGTTTGAGTTATTAACAAAACCGTATTTTAACCGGCTCTAACTTCTTAAGCAAAACCAATAAGAAAACCAATAAGTCCATATGATACTTTTTACTCAAAATGACATTTGTTTTCTAGAAAAAAAAATAATAGACAGCTTCATATGAATTTTTTGGTTCATTTTTATTCAATTTATGTCGATTTTCTTTTAAACATTTTTATTTAAATTTATTTACTTTCTATCGTTGTAAGGTGTAGTGGGTGTGTTCAAATGGCTGAAACTTTTCAAGGAATTGAGAAAACAAATAAGTCCTTATAAAAAATTTATTCAGAATGACATTTGCTTTCTAAAAATAATTTTGCGGGGAAAAAAGTGGGACATCTGTATATGTATATACCGGCAGCATGAACAAAAAAAATGTGGGCCCCCTCCTGGCTTCCTGGCAACCAATATTTTTGGATCCAGTCCGCCACTGATTGTACCTCGTTCTCAAAACTAAAATTACATGGGCAAAATGGCCAAGGTCGATAGCTCGTTGTACACCAAATGGAACGTAATCAAAATTATACTTACTTCAATAAAAATAATAATAATAAATCAACAAAAAAATGGTTCATTTTGATCGTTTGTTAGTACGCCACACGATAAAGAACAAAACGCATGCAAAACGCACGCCAGACAGCCTGACTTTTGAGAGTGATTGGGCTACCATAAAATACCTTGTTTACAACCTTTACCATATAACAACTTAAAAAAAAACAGAGGTAAATGTATAAACAAGCTTCTAAATTTTCTCCGAATAAAATTTTAAATGTTTTTGGTAATCGGTTTACGAGAAATAAAATCGAAAAGATTTTTCGTTCAATCATTTCCGAGTTATGATCTTTCAAATATAAGCTTTACTGCTATTCAAACCTATAGTTAACTCCGTGACAAGACACCACTGACGTCACGCCAGCGCCTCGTCCCCGCCCCGCAAAACGCTGTCAGCACAACCTCTGTCAAATATGGCTCGACCAGTCTTGGGGTACACCGTCCAAACTACACTCACGTGTTATTGGGTGTCAAAAGTATAACGCAATATGCGAACGCAGCTTATATTGACAGAAGTTATTGTCAAAACATTAGCGTTTGACACCAAGACTACCTACTGTCATTAGAATCAAAAAATCTGACAAATCCTGGCTACTAGTTTTCATGCAGTACGACCGATCTCGTAGAAATAGAATTTGCTCATGCAGCTAAACTATTGATTGTACCAAAAAGTGTCATAGTGATAAGAATTTCATTTCAGAATTTCAGAATTTCCTCATCTTTAATTTATTATTTAACTATTTCGACGAAATTCCAGAAATGGCGGCTTATTTGAAAAATCTTTCAAAAATGCTAAGACTAAACCTCCAGTTCCTTCGGACCCTCTTCAACAGAAAGCTTTTCAGCTCTAAGTTTGGTTATGAAACTTCTAAATATTAAGTTTCGTCCCGACCTTTAGTAGTTTCTCCGGAATCGTCGCCACAAAAAACGGGTACACACACACACATACACAGACATTTTTTTGTACCTTGGTCAAAAATGTCCAGGGGACCCAAAGAGACATATTTCCGCTAAAATCTCAAAAAAATTCTTTGGCACGATTACAATACTTTACATACTGCGTATGATAAAGTAAAAATCTGATGTGGCCAGGCACATGACTTTATCATACTATATATAAAATGAATAGTTTAGGTGCATGATACTCTATTTGATCGAGATCGGCCATGTCTGCATTAAAATAAAACTACTAGAACTAGACAGATATGTCGATTAAAGCTGCGTTCGGATATTGTACTCCGTTGACACCGGGTACACTGTCCAAATGACACTTTACGTGTTATTGGGTGTAAAAAGTGTAATACAATATGCGAACGCAGCTTATATTGACAGAAGTTATTGTCAAAACATTAGCGTTTGACACCAAGACTACCTACTGTCATTAGAATCAAAAAGTCTGACAAATCATGGCTACTAGTTTTCATGCAGTACGACCGATCTCGTAGAAATAGAATTTGCTCATGCAGCTAAACTATTGATTGTACCAAAATATGTCATAGTGATAAATTATTCAGAATTTCCTCATCTTTAATTTATTATTTAATTATTTCGACAAAATTCCAGAAATGGCGGCTTATTTGCAAAATCTTTCAAAAATGCTAAGACTAAACCTCCAGTTCCTTTCGACCCTCTTTAACAGAAAGCTTTTCAGCTCTAAGTTTGGTTATGAAACTTCTAAATATGAAGTTTCGTCCCGATACCGATTTCTCCGGAATCGTCGCCACAAAAAACGGGTACACACACACACAGACACACATACATAAAGTAAAAAGTGTCAGAAAAAGTGTTTTTTTGAAAAACTTTTTTTTGGCACGGTTACAATACTTTACATACTGCGTATGATAAAGTAAAAATATTTGGACTTAATACGAATTCCGTTAATTTGTGCATGCCAGATTTTTTAATAGGACACGTGGCAATTTCGCTTAACAGTAATGAAATAACACTTCACATAGTCAGTGATGATATACTCTTCTTTGCATTGAAGTTCCAAGATTCAAGATTACATTTCAGGCTACCTAAAGAATGCATTGCCAAAAAAACGAGATTGTTGGTATTTTGATACCATTTTTGAGATTTTTTGTTAAAATCTGAAAAAACCCTTCTGTTTCTTCTTTGCGAGACACAAAAATGCTCGAACAATGTCGAGTATTCAAAACCGATACCGCAATATACCAAACGCCTTATTTTCTAATGTGACAAACAGCATGGCTTTTATGTTTTGGGGAATTCACATGATATCAATAATGAATATAATTCTCAAAACTTGCGTAAATAAGATAAAATTATATATAAAACCCATTTTTGGAAACTGGTCGCTCTTCATACATTTATAGACAAAAGTACATTCCATAATATTCATGTATGTACAAAATTAATAACGAAAATTGAAAATGTTATTTCTTGTTGATATCTGGGAATTGCTTTGATCAGCTAAAAATACGTTTGCAAAAATTTAACTCTTGTATCTCTTCAAATAAACGAGAAAAAAGTGACCATCCTATTGTTAAGATTTACGTTCATTCTTTTTATCTAGATTATTTTTAAGATAGCACGAATGCTAATGCTAAGGAGAAATAATTAAGGAAAACTGTAACGTAAACTGCAGAACCCACAACACTATTAAGCGAATTAAAAAAAAGACTCAAAAAATGACAAAAAAAATAAATTTGTTGCTTTTAGAAGTGCCAAACTTTCTGGTCGACCTACACTCGATTATAAAGCCATATTTATAGTTTTAATAACGTAATTTTAGTTATTCTACCACATAATTATAGAAATAACGAAACATATTTTATTGCAGTTCCTGCTTGACTAAGTTAGAAGAGAAAAGCGAGAAAGAGAAAAAGTTAGAAGAATACTCAACAAATCTGATGTATATATTGATAAAGGCGTATTTAAGAATGAACTATCGCGGCTTTTGAAATATTTAAAATATTAAAAACATTTATTTGTAAGAATACCCTTTATTTATTAAGAAAATATATTTTACTTCCTACGAATTTTGATTTTTATATTGTTAACCTATTTATTGGTTATGTTGTTCCGAAATATTATATCAGTATTATTAGTATATAGGTACTATTTTTGTATAAAAAATGTAATTCAACATTGTATATGGGGGCCCCCAAATTCAAAATTGCCCAGGGCCCCATGATGGCATAACGCGCCGCTGATTATAACAGATGTTGGCTAATATAATTATAATTACCCTATCGAAAGACAGATGGCCCCCATAGACGTCTCGTCACTGTAAGCCACAATTCGAACCTATATAAGCAGCGCAAAATTATTGTTAGGACTAACGCGAAGTCTTAACTCCTACCACCTTGGACGAAATCCGCTCTCTCATCGGCGCCCTAAAGCGTCGAAAGGCTCCTGGCATCGAGGGCATTTCAAACGTCATGGCCCAGTGCCTCCCGGAGTCAGTTCTGGTCGCTCTGGTCGAGATAGTTAATGAGATTCTCTCCACACGCCACTTCCCCGACGCTTGGAAAAAGGCTAAAATTATCCTTATTCACAAGCAGGGCAAGCCCAAAGACGACCCGTGCAATTACCGGCCTATCAGCCTCTTGCCGACGCTCGGGAAAATCGCCGAGAAGGTTATTCTGTCCCGCCTCACAGAACAAAGCGACGATCTAGGCTGCATTCCCCAGGAGCAGTTCGGTTTCCGTGCCTCCCACGGCACCGAGCTGCAACTCCTGCGTCTTACTGAGACCGTTCACGAGGCCATCGATCACAGGGACGTCGCCGTCGGGGCCTTTCTCGACATAAAAAGGGCTTTTGACACAGTCTGGCACGAGGGACTCGTCGCCAAACTCTACAGGCTCAATATCAACACTACCATGGTAGAATTGATAGAAAGCTTCCTCAAAGACCGCAGCTTCGTGGTCTCGGTTGGGGATGCCATCTCCAACCCCAGGAACATCAGGGCCGGAGTCCCACAGGGTTCCGTCCTCTCTCCGACCCTGTACAACCTCTTCACGGCTGATTTCCCGAAACCCGAAGCTGCATCTGTATACTCGTATGCCGACGACATTGCCATTCTGGGTACCTGTAGGGCCGAAAATATGGCGCACCGTCGAGTGCAGTCTGCACTAAACCAGGCGTCCGTATTCTTTCGAGAATGGAAGCTCCACCCGCATCCAGGCAAGAGCCAATCAATTCTTTTTTCAAACCGCCTCCATCTGGCCCGTGAGCGGCTCTTCCTTGATGGGGAGGTCATTCCGCAGGTCAGGGTAGTCAAGTACCTAGGCGTCACGTTAGACGAAAAACTGACGTGGCGCCCGCACATCGACCTTGCCTCCCAAAAGGGTGCTAGAGCCATTGGGATGCTCTACCCGCTGATCGCTCGATGCAGCAAGTTAACGACGGCTAACAAACTGCTTCTTTTGAAACAGATTTTCCGGCCGATTGTGACCTACGGTAGTCTGGTTTGGGGCACTGCAGCCCCATCACACATCCAGAGACTCCAGGTTCAGCAGAACAAGTTCCTGCGAATATCACTTAATGCGCCCTGGCACACAAGCACGGCACTTCTCCACCAGGAATCCGGAGTCGAGACCATAGCGGAATTCATTTCCAGGCTGGCAATAAAAAGGCTTGAGACCGCCGAAGTCCATCCGAACCCACTGGTCACGCAGGCACTGGACTATCCTCCAGCCGCAAGGGCTCGCAGGAACCGCCCCAAAACGGTCCTTCTGCACCGCGACGTCCCTTAACACGGGAGATAGTCCGAGGCTTGTCCCCAACCATGCCTATTCTCAATATTCATGTCTATGTTTCAGTCTGGTGCCGTTCTATTTATTACCACTGTGATATATATTATTTATTTATTTATTTATTCACACTCCAAGTCAATTTTCTAGTCACTCCCGCAGTCCTATTGCTGCCGCGCTGTCTTCGTACATTGTTGTCTATTGTCCTTTACACTATCTAGTCAAGTATTCGTTGGTTCTGTCCACTGTTCTCCGTCGTTCTGTCCACTCGTGATTAGCCCGCCGCTTCGGTACCGTTTCGGGCTGCTGCCGGTGCGTGTACCACAGCAATCACCGTCGGTGACGGGCTAAGGATATAAGCTCTCCCACCAGAAACTCTGTCGTACAGACCTGATAGCGCAGTGGGCGGCGTTCTCGCCTCGTACGCTTGCCGTCAGGGGTTCAATCCCGGCCCGGCTAAGACCGCCGTTTTTTAAATTTGTTCTCGTCCGTTTTTAATCTAATTACGGTAGCAGCGACCAAAGAAAACAAACATTTTTTCGTAATTTTGTCATGTTTTTTATCGTTGTCCAGTCTAAAAAATCCCAGACCTCTAGGAAGCTATTCTCATAGCTAAACCGACGAGGTCAGTGCCCGGATATTTTTAGAAGTTGACTTTTAAAAATATCAACCAAGTCCGAACATTTAACTATCCACAGCGCGATAGAGAAAGCGCTTTCATTGCATCACTTCGAGGCATATAGGGCTAAGCCCTTGCCTCTAATCATATGTGTCAAGTTTGAGGTTAGGACTAAGCTTATCGACGTTACGCCAAATTTAGAATAAATAAGAACGTTAGAAAACCACATATTCTAGTACCCATTTGATCTACATTGGACCCTGGGATATGTAGAATGTAGATACTGCTACGCGGACATTTAGTCATTTAATAAAAGCTGCAAAGCAGGATTTTTCTTCAGTGGTGTATTTACTGTTCAGCAGAACAGTGTTGCACAGAATATGGCAGAGTGAGCCACACAATATGTGTGGGTCACATAAAAAAATAAAAAATAAATCGTTTCCGTTATACAGCGTGTCCAGGAAAGTCCCCATCATATGGAAAATTTTTTTATTATCCATTTCTCAGAATTAATTAATTTATAATTTTTCTTTTTTTGTTAATATTTGAAAGAGCTCTACAGAAGTTTTATTGTAATATAGTTCCAGTTCAATAAGCACACATTTTTCATTTACTATATATTAGCTGGAACATTATTGGAAATTTTATTTCTAAATTTGTTTTCTAAATAAATTAAGAGGCGTGCATTAACAACGATAATAAGTTAAAAATAACATTTTGACTTATGAATTGTGTACTGTAAGGTTAGCTAAAATGCATATACATCTAAAATGAAGGTCTTTTTAATTTCCAAACAATATAAACTATAACTAAAAATGTTTAACGACATACTTTGTCAAAGTAATATTATAAGTTAATAATATGGTAACATACAGGCGGGATGTAAATTTTAAATATATCAAAAATTGCAGCCACAACCTGGATTTTAACCAAGGCCCTTTGCGTCGCTAGCACAATGTCAATAGCTCAGATGGGAGAGCATTGTGCTAGCGACGCAAAGGTCAAATCCCTGCTTCAAGTTGTTGGTTTCTCTTACGTATAGCTTTTATTGCATATGATTGTGAGTAATTAATATGCAATAAAAGCTATACGTAAGAGAAACCAACAACTTTTCTTTCTGAAGCGTCTCCTTTTGGGAAATTATATACCCGTTACCAACATAATTTATACTCATCCCAGGTCAAATTTGATGAAATAATTTTTATGTTGTATAAATGTTATTTTAGATGGTCGTATATTTTGGTGTATTTTATTTTTTAATAATGATTATAACATATTTACATTCTATCAAAATGCGTCAAAAATTTAGAACTTGCTTCCAAAAAATTTTGTAAATTAGTGATATACATAATTGTCATTATTTTCAGTTGTCAGATATTTGAAACATATTGCTGTAAAGTAAATACAAAATAATAATATAAAAAAATAGTAATGATACATTCATGCTATACAAAATACATACTCCTTTCTGTTTATTAAGTTAAACACTGCAAAATATCGTTGAAGCTAAATATCTCGAAAACACCAGTAAATCACAATTAACAAATTACCATAAAGACAAATTTAAAGCAATTTAATTTTAAGTTATTTCTATTTTGTGAATAAATGTTAATACATATGTCAGTTCTGAAATAACCTGAAAAGTAAAAATATTGACAACAACAAATTGATTTTTGTATTTATAACACAAAAAAGCTATTAGATGCAATAAGGTTGTAAGTATAATTTGTTGTGTTGTATGCAATATCTTGAAGTGAGATTTTCATTTCATGTAATCGAAAACTTTTATGTTTATTAATATAAAATTAACGTCATATTTAATAAAAACACAATTACATTGCAATGTAGGAACTACATTAATTAATTACACATTAAGCTAATAAATAGAAACATATAAATCATTATAAACCATTCAAAGCATTCGAACAAGGTTTCGCAAATAATAAATTTCCGATATACGAGTTGAAGCGTAAACGGACAATTTTTTGCACTTAGCGGCCGAGCGGTCGACCAGAATAACAAAAAACTTGTACTTGGATGTATCATCGACACACTGCTAAAATATTTATAGAACTTACTTAATTCCATGAGTGTACATTGGTCTTAAAATGGCACTGATATCCGCATTCTATCGTAAAATTCGGGTTTTCTTGTGTCCACCAACGGTTATTTTGTGAAGAAACATTGCCATTTGACGTAAATGTTGCCTCGTCTGTGCATAGAATATTAACAAAAAAATTATGTCCTCTTCCATTTCCCCCTCAACCCAAATGGCGAAGTCATACCTATGGCATCAGGTCTGATGTCATAGTGTCTTTCCTTTAGTGTATTCAGTTTTAGTATGTTATCTGCTGTTGATTTACTGCATTGGGTGTGAGAAGCAATTTGTCGAACCAATCCTTATTCTCGGAAATATATTTTTTTGAGGTTTTTCTTAAAGAGATTTTCAACAGACCCAGTCTACTTGAATTTTCTGATTATCCTAGAAATGGTCGAATGGTCAATTTGGTTGTCCGGGTGACTTGAAAATATCACCAACATCGAGATAATCGCTTACTGTAGATGGATAACTACTATGATAAACATATCCAAAGTCAATAATATTAATTGAATTAAAGGTAAGTCACGCTCATGTATTAGTTATTGTAGTTATTGTATTGTTATTATTATCTACAGGGTGAAATATCAACGTCGCATCAAGAAAATGAGTAATTTTGCGCTAGTTCTAAATAAATATTAGTTATCATACCAAAATAATAACAATTGTCAAAAACGTATTCAAATTTCTAAAAAATAGATTGAAATGGACCTTTTAGGATCACTGGCATTGTCTAATATTTGTAAGTGTATAAAAGTTAAAATTAAAAAAAAAAAAAAAAAATTTCAAGGTAGTGACTTCATATTTGAATATAGTTTGCACCTCTAAACAAGATTTCCAAATAAAGTTTATCGATAATAATGAAAATAAAGATACTTTACTCTTATCACAAATTCATATATTCTAAATCGCTCGGTATAGGGCAGCAAAATTTACATATTTGACTGTTGCCGTTTTGGTTTCATTCAAGCCGCCAACTTTTATAAAGAATAAAATTTTCTGAGAAATGGATAATAAAACATTTTTCCATGTGATGCGGACTTTCCTGGACACACTGAATTTTATTTAATTTCAAAGGTACTTTTATAAAAACATTCATAGTATGCAGTATGTGTGATACACAACTCGAATAAGTTTCAAAACAAAGAACAATGAATTTATTTACTATTTATTACGTTCACTATGAGACGGCCCATAAATACAAACGGAACACAAGCCAAATGGACAGAACAGTACTTGACTTGTTAGTTGTTAGACGTTTTGCAGATTATCGGTTTTTGTTTTGAAATTCGTCGCACGCGCCACGAAACGAAACGTCTTCGCATTAGATAGACCTGTCAAATGAATTTAAAAAATTGATTTGAGATCATTTGAAGCACCTCTCTAATGTTCAAATTCGATAAACTTTTAACAAATTACTAAGTATTTTTTTTTAATTTAAAGGAGGTTAGTTTTGGGGTCAACAACATACAGGGAGCGCTAAGTACAAGAGTTTGAAGATTGGAATTGTATGGATCCCTGCCGAGCGACAAATTTAATAATTGTCTATTTTTATTACGGAAATTAGTTTTTTAAATAGTGTTTTGGGCCCACTGCGAACAATTGTGGCGTCGTCGGGGGCCCTGAGCAAGTACCCAACTTGCAGGATCTTCGTAAAATCCTTGCCAATAATCAATCCCCTACCTGAAGACAACGAGGGGATTCAAACAAACCGAACAAAACCAAATCCACAAACAGGCAATAATAAATAATAATAAGATTGCCAATAAGGAATAAAATATTATATAGTTCGAATTGTGGCATACGGTGAGGAGACAGCTAGGCCGCCATCTATGTTTCGATAGGTTAATAGAACTGTTATTATCATATATCTAACTGATGAATGTTTAAATAAATATAAGAATATATCCATGAAAATTAGGATAAAAAACATGAAAATTAACAGTAAAATGGAACCTAACAAAATAAAATTTGTATAAATATGCATTTCTTTTTTTTACTGGAGTTCTCTGGAAATAAGATGATAATATAAAATATCAATTTAAGACGCATACTTTGGACACATTACTGGTTGCTTTATTTGCATTTTGTTACTTTGTTTTTAATTTATATGAAGTTGGTAATGAAAGCATGGTACATTTAAGTAGCTACATTACCATATTCGACAATAAAATATATCAGTGTTGCCGATTTAGCCGTTTTGCCGCTAAAACTGGCGGTTTGAAATTGCTAATTGTGAGAAAAATTCTCATCTATTTATCCCATGTTTCGAATTAGCAACGTTGTATAACCGATTTTGCTTGTCTCTGTCACATTAAAATGCCGATATGGAACGTCTCGTTAGTCAAATGAATTAAATAAAGACAAAAGCCAGAAACAGGATTAAAATTTCTATGTTGAGTAATAAATATACTGAGAATTAGGGCAGGGTTAAAAGCAGAAGGAAAAAGCTGCTATAATTATGATGTATCTTGCATGTTTTAATGAAAATTAAGACAAATTAAGTCCTATAAAACTTTTACCGATGAAGAAGAACCATTCGATATAATTATATAACATGTTTGATTAAAATTGTATGCAAGAATGTATTTTTGTTATTCGTTCAATTTACAGAATGAATATATGTTTATTTATAAGAATTATTTTTTATTTATTTCTATACTTTCACATTGATCTCGATATGTTAAAAGGACGTTATATTTTTGTAAATATATACGTTTTATACAAATTTAATACGATATTATTATTTTGTTATTCCTTCCATTTACAGAATATTAAAAAATAAATAAATTAAATTATTTTTGTCTTTTTCAGAAGAATTATTTATTTTTATGTTTTCACGATAGTCTCAATATGTTAAAAAGATATTCCAAATATTGTTGCTTTTTTATGAACATTTAATACGAGGATGTTTCTTGTGTTATTCGTTTTTTAACAGAAAAAAAATCTATTTTCTTAGAAGAATTATTTTTTATTTACTTTCAAATTTTCACGTTGGTCTCTATAATATGTTAAATGCATATTGCTTTTTAGTTTTTTTTTTATTATTACTGCAATAATGAGATCTAGCGGGTTTCTGGCGATTTTTCAGGGCATTTCTGGCGGGGCACTAGTTACAACTGTTGGCAACACTAGAATATATAGAAACTGGAGTTTCATTTAAATTATTGAGTTCAGTGGTGTGACACTGCAAAATATTATAGTTCCAAGGATTAGCTTCACTCAGACTTTAGCGGAACGTACCCTAAAATTTTCTTCGTACCAAAACACTTACATACCATGGAAGGTGGAATTATACAAATTACCCGCTATATAACAGATGTTGGCTAATATAATTCTATCGAACGATAGATGGCCCATAGCGGCTCATCACTGTATGCAGCAATTCGAACCTACATAAGCTCCGCAAAACAGTACTACAGTAACCTAAAACGTTAATGGCAGTTTTCCAACGCTCGAAACTATATTACAGTAGTATAAAAACGCTTATGGAGCATGGAAAACCATCTGACATGTTTGTGGACAATTTTTCCATCGAGCAATACTTAGCCATTCTATTGTCAACCAATGGAAGGGATGATATAATAATAATAGTAATAATAATTCTTTTATTGTCATTGATCAAAAGATGATACAGACATTGTCATTTTGAACATGTAAAATGCTATAAAGTATAAAGTAAGACATATCAATACGTTTTAAAATACGAACAAAATGCCACAAATCAGTTGGAGCAAGCGATGTAATAATAATAATAATAATATTTTTTAACAACTCATGATATAAATACATAGCTTTTTATACAATTTCAGAAATAGTTAAGTGGAAACGTCATAGAACTCTTTCTCCAACAGATATTCACGTACTGCCTTTCCGAATCGCGATAAATTCGCTATACTGATTAAGTCGTTCGGCATCGCGTTATATACTTTAATCACCAATTTTGAACAACTAATTACTTTAATAATTAATTAGTTTGTCCAACGCAAATAAATTGTTTAAGAAATGTTTTTTTTTACAATTATTATTAGTACTTCTAGTCTTCAGCAAAATTCAACCTAACAAAATAAAATTTGTATAAATATGATTTTTTTCTTTTACTGGAATTCTCTGAAAATAAAATGAGAATATAAAATAGCAATTTAAGATACTTTGGACGCATTACTGTTGGCCACAATAGAATATATGGAACTGGAGTTTCATTTAAATTATTGAGTTCAGTGGTTTGACACTGCAAAATATTTTAGTTCCCAGGATTGGCTTCACTCAGGCTTTAGCGGAACGTACCCTCAAATTTCCTTCGCACCAAACCACTTAGTTTAATTTTGCTCTTAAATTTGTGATTTTTGGTACATAGTTGTGGTGACAATCATACTCTATCTCTATAGCAGTGGTTCTTAACCTATTCAGAACTCTTACCCATATGACCTGCTTGAGATTATGGTTTTACCCCTTCATAAAAAATAATATGCAGTACGGTAATAACGTCTTATATTTTTAACATAATTACTATAAAGTTTACATAATTAATGTGAACATTGGTGTTGCTTTGTCATAAAAATATTTTTAATGTTTACTATAGATTCTGATAATGCACATCGAAAGTCGTGCTTTACATTGAGCCGATTCCTAGATTTTGTTTTTATAGACACTAAAGTTATAAACCCGCTTTCACATTTATAACTATTACCAAATCGAACAAAAATTCATAAAGCTCTGTCGGCTAAAATGGAATGAATATTAAGTCCACATTTTTGTCCAAAATGTAGTTATATCATGATCTTGTAATTCCACATTTAATGAGGGCCTTCGCGTAGTTCCAGAAATTGATCTAAAAGCTAAAAGAAGCTAAAAGTTTAAGCTTCGTCTTTGAACATTCAGACGTCAGTAGAAAATGGTCTTAACACCCAGGAATAAGCTTGACGATTATTATTTATGCCCGGGAAATAGCAATTCAACGAATCTATGAAAAAATACAGTAGGTGAATGATGGAATTGGTGAAGCAATAATAAATAAAATTTTACTTGGGTGCAAAAATGAATCACTTATACAGAACGTTCTTTTTATACATGCAATAAAAATAAAATGAAATTTATTTATAGAATACAATATGTAAATTAAAAGAAAATGCAAAAAAAATAGAAACAAAGTTGCGCATTTTTGTGTTGCTCAATAATATAAAAAGTAATATACCTTTTTCAGTTTCGAAGATATCATAAAACTGATGTACAGGGTGTTATAAAAGTTATAGATAATCATTCGCCGTACAGCCAGAAAATATTTTCATGTTTACATGGTGTCCCACAACAACGTACCAACAAACTTATGTTATTTTAAATGGAACACTAGGTATATTATTGCAATTTTTGATGAAGATTATTAGCCTAATTGTTTTGACTTCAACTTGTATTAGGCTATTATCAACTGTTTCTGAGATATTGTGAAAGGATTGTAAAAAATGAGCATTTTAAAAGAATTATTCTAAGGTAACTAACAAGAATAAAGAAATAAAAGAACTCATTTTGGATAGTAAAATTATCGCATTTTTTACAGTTAAATAAATTGCTAAATAAATTAAATTTTATATGGCTTATCCGGAATAACTGGAGATTTGCTAAATGTCAAATAACAAAAATTTTAAATGGAACAGCCTGTATATCTTGGCATACTTCGAAAGATTGATAAATCAACTTTCCTAAAATGTCTAAGTCGGTAGGTTTATCGTCAACAGCTAAAAAGTTATTAAGCATCTAATTTAACATGTACACGCATACACAAAATATTTAATAAATTAATATAACATATCTAGTCGCCACGACGAAATTCAGCAATCGCACTAATGTAATGATTCTTCTGCAGCAACATTTAGTAATTGCAAACTGCTACTATGAGTTACACAAACGAGCAATTTATGATCATCCAAGAATTAATTTTATTAGTACCAGTCCAAATTTTTATTTATTTACGTAATGTTCTAAACTATTTAAAGAATTTTAATGGATCATTGGGTTGGTTGTAGTGGTCTAACGCCTTAGCCAGCGAAATCGCCAGTTTAATTTATTTATTTCGGGATATGTTACGGAATAAGTTTATGGGGATGTTCCAGTTACTACTGATAACAAAAACAAGGAGTGCTTTGGTAGCAATGTGGTGTTCATCAGAAATCCTAACATTTCTGTACTCTCATAAGAATAAATAATTAAATAAATGGATAATTGTAATTATTATTTCAGTACGATTGTCAAGAGAGCATATATCAACCCTGTCAGGTCAATGCGTTTCAGTCTTGGTTCACATTCTCGGTGGAAATATTACATTTTCCATGCTTTCCACAAAAATATTTTGACGCCTCTTTATTACTATTCCTCATGTTCGCTATAGTAGTTGTAATATTCCCCATACATTTTTTCCTCAATATGTCTACAGAGTAATAAATCAAACTCGATTAAATCAGGCGATCTAGTTTTTCAAAGCATTGAACCACCATGAACAATTTAATGTCATTTATAAATATTGTTTAAACAATTTTAGATTGATATATAAATTACTAATTCTTTGAAGAAAATAAATATCACAAATTATACGTTTGTATAAATCAAAATTGCAGAATGCTATTACTAAAAGCTGCTGCATGAAAAGAAGAATTATTCTAATTGAGAGATTGTTGAATTTCGTCGAACAATGTGGATATTTAATATTAATTTATGAATATTGTGTATACGTTACAAATGACACATTAGATGCTTAATAACTTTTTAGCTGTTGACGATAGACCACCGAGTTAAACATTTTAGGAAAGCTGATTTATCGATCTTATATATTGTATTTATTCGTTCTATTTCTTATTTTTAACATTCTATTTCATAATATTTTTCTTTGTAACTCTCTCATTTTTAATTTTTTTCCCGCAATTTTTTTTCCATATAGTAAAAATTAATGAGATACTGAGTAAAACGTTTCATATGGACTATTTTTTCAATTTATGACAAAGTTACAACCGTTTGAGTTATTAACAAAACCGTATTTTAACAGGCGCCAACTTCTTAAGCAATTGAGAAAACCAATAACTCCATATGATACTTTTTACTCAAAATGATATGTTTTATAGAAAAAAATTTAAAAAAAGCTTCATATAAATTTTTTGTTCATTTACTTATTCAATTTGTGTTGATTTTGTTCTAAATATTTTTATTTAAATTTATTTACTTTCTATGGTTGTAATGTGTAGTGGGTGTGTTCAAACGGCTGAATTTTTCAAGGAATTGAGAAAACAAAGAAGTCCTTATAAAAAATATACTCAGAATGACATTTGCTTTCTAAAAATAATTTTCGGGGAAAAAAGTGGGACACCAAACAAAAAAATTGTGGGCCCCCC
The DNA here is from genome assembly GCA_963966075.1 of Aphodius sticticus. Lineage (NCBI taxonomy): Eukaryota > Metazoa > Arthropoda > Insecta > Coleoptera > Scarabaeidae > Aphodius > Aphodius sticticus. The sequence continues at coordinate 20,235,963 of OZ014512.1, forward strand.
TTAGCTTCCTGGCAACCAATATTTTTGGACCCAGTCCGCCACTGTATATACATATTAGTGATGAGCAGAATCGTATTATTTCAAGAATCGATTTTCAGTATTCGAGTGATTCGCATAACCGTATGATTTGGTTCTCGAGTGTTCTCGATTAATAATCGATTATGGATAGGGAGAGTCAATGATGTAAAAGCATATTTTGGGTTGGGTTGAGCGACGAAGTTAGTGACGGGGGGGGGTATAAAACTGATGTAAATGTATAATACTATTAATAATCGATTATTAAAATCGATTATTAAGAATCGATTATTAAAAATAATAATCGAGATATCTCGATTATTTCAAGAATCGATTATAATCGATTTTGTAATCCGAATGCGCCCATCACTAATACATATAAAAAACATATAAAACAACCCTACCCTAAACAAATATTCCAGTGGTTAAGCTGGTATACATTACCAACGCACCATCATCCATAGCTGAATAAGATTTCAGTTTCTCAAGTTCTTCCGTTTCTATGGACAGTTATGGACAGTATAGATAGGCCCGATAGGTGTTCTTGTTCCATAGAAGTTATAAGATATTTTTTAATAATAATACCTAATAAGTTTTAATTTATAAAAACGTTCTATGTTACCGTTGTAACCGGAAGAGCCACAAAAAGTAAGCTTACTGAAATTACCTTTGGGAAATTTGGGGCGAGGCTATTGAAATTTATTAATATTAATTCTGTGAGTATGAATTTTCTCTATTTCCGATTTCGAACAGCTTTTCAAAGCAATTAATTGATCATAAAGATCAACTGTCACGTCCATAAAGGAAATTTCGAACATATTACTCAGGTCACAGAAGCTCTAAAATCGCTTAAATATTGAAATAATCTTTGTTTTTTTTTATTTTTGAAAAGAGGTGTTATATCCCAGTCTCTTGCTAGATCTCTGGACTCATTTATCAACTGTTGACTGAGTTATGATTCCTGATTTCTTTCAGGCTTTTATAATTTTTTATGGCGAATAAACACCATTTCTTGGAGAGCATCTAGTCTAGTAGGGCTAAAGGTGCGTTTTCATTAGTGCTAATGGCAGTGGCAATAGACGCCATTATAGTATTTCTAATAGATATTGCTAGTGACTCATGTTTATGTACATGCAAACTAATGTGTCACTATCACGACATGTTAGAAATACTATAGTTTCGTCTGCTACCGCCGCATTACCTACCATTACCACCAATTGGAACGCACTTGAACTCTTTTCAGAGTAATTTTATATTTTTCAGATGAATTATTACGTAACATTGCCCAGCGTCTATTGCTACTTGCGACACTTCGGAAATGTGTTAATTTAGTGTAGTTGGCTGCAGTGGTACATTTTGCACCGAATTTGTTAATGCTCCTATACAAATGAACTACCCAAGCCACATAAATAACAAAAACAATCTGTTTGTGACATGTTTATTAAACATTAGATTAAATAATATCTTACATCTATTTTTCTATAACTGTCATGTATAGCTATACAATTTACATAGGGTGGTGAGCGTGAATTAACAAGAAGAGTACAATTACAATTATCATGTGTTCATTTGTTTCCTGAAGTGAGCATGTTGATCAGAGCCACTTTTTCTTTTTCCTTCTTCCTAACAACATCAACACACCTGTTCTTCCAACAGCTCTTCCTCAGCTTAATTGGACGGCTGCCAACGTACCTCCCTTAAACAAATAATATAAATTTATTAATGTAAAGAAAATGTTTCTTCATTTAATTACTTATTCTTGGTGACACTCAATGGCGCCCGCAGAAATATTTCCAGGGGGGTGCAAAATAACAGCCGGCCATGCGTTGGGTTGAGAGATGCCAACTCAAAAAAATAGGGAAAATAGCGGAAACCGGAGCTACCGTTCCGCTTTTGGTATAAAAAGCCAATTGTTTGGAACTTTTGCAAAAATTATTACATAAATTTCTATCATACTCCAAATTGTAGGTAATTAAAAGACGTAGAGCTTTGCCCCATGGAAAACTAGCCCTAAATGGCGATAATGTCCGTTCGAATAGCAAACGTATTTCAAACATTTGCTGCAGAAAAATGTTTATAACATATGGAAAAACTACGGCATAAATTTCTATCATACCCCAAATTGTAGGTAATTAAAAGACCTAGTAGTCCTTCAACGCACGGAGCTTTGCCCCATGGACAACAACCACAAAATGGCGATAATCTCCCTTCGAATAGCAAACGTACTTGAACCAGTCAACTTTAGCAAAAATTGATAACATAATCAGTCGTCACTTGTTTGTTCTGTGTTTTTTTTGTAGTAGAACATCGATGAATTATAACTGTAAATTCAGAAGATTATTAATTATTTTATTATTAAGTTCCATTAATTTATTTTTTTTCAACTAAATGTTAAATGTTTTAACATTAGTTATAATTCAGCATGTATTTCATGACTTATTTCTTGTTGATCTTTACTCAGTTATATCAAAAGCCAGGGGGTGCAAGTGCACCCCTTGCCCCTCTCCGCGGGCGCCCATGGTGACACTATATGTTATATTTACATGATTTTTACTAAGAACTTGATTTGACGTTTAAAATAAAAATAAACCAACTTACCATTCATTTCTTTCATTGCTTTTGTAAAGTCCGTAGGGTCCTTGAAACTAATAAACCCATACCCCTTGCTTTTATTGGTTCTCTTATCGCGCACAACCCTCGCTTTCAAAAACGACGGGAACTTATTGAAAGTTCTAGTCAATAACTCGTCAGTAACATCATTTCCAAGATCGCCACAGAATATTCTAAAATCATCATCGACCCAATCCGAGAGACTATGGTCCTCCCAGACTTGCCCACCAGCAGTACGCATCAGCTTTTTATTTTTTCCGCGCCTACGATAATCATCTGGTCCAAATGATTGCAAAGCACTGCTGGCTTTTCCTTGCGATATAGCTAGCTCGGCGCTAACTTTTTCATTTTTCAACTTCTTCAATTTCTTTTCTACCTCAGACTGCAACGACAAGAAATCTACGGCTGACGACTGAACAGGGGGCTGCACAACAGTTTTAGGAACTGATGTATATAATGTAGGCTTGGCCGATACAACTGCTGGTTTTGCTATAACAGGATGTGAGTAAGATTCGTAACTTGAATGAGCAGGCCTTTTGGACGGACGGCTTACTTGATGGGGCACCAGTACGGGTGGCATCGGCGGCGGAGGGATATTACCAAAGCCTGGCAAGTTGAAGGTGTTGAACGAGGGAACTCCTAACACTGTTCCAGAAATTTCTGCTTCAAACCTGCAAGGTTAAATTTGTCAATATTCCCATACTGTCAACTGGCAATCGAACGAATACAATTTTGCAGATAGATAGATATTATAGGTATGCCATAACTATATATGTATTTAAGGTGTACTCACCTGCTCATTTCATCTTCCATTTGCCTCGTTTTATCCATTTTTAGGCCTTATTTGTTAATTTATTGAACTGATAATTAACAAGTTCCACTATGCAAAGCAACTCTTACCACAATCCAATACAAGTGTAAACGTTAGAAGTTACAAAATTTCGTTAGGTGAGAGTTTGTACGCAAAACACACAAAACCAAAGGAATTATAGTGTTGAAAAGTAAAAACAAGCCAATCCATCAACCCAACACTAACGACAACTAACGACCTCTAGTGGTCAAACCTAGAATGAGATAACTAACTTGCGTGTGCTTTCTAAAATTTTACTAATTACCAGTATACGTATTATTTTCAGTTAATAGTTTGAGTGATTATATCTTAAATGTATAATTTAACCGAATTATTCTATTGATATTGATCCTAATTATTATAGCTTTGCGAAACAGCGACATCTACAAACTATGACGGATCCAGAGATTCAGTCGGCAATATCGCTTACTATATATCACCGAATAATTTATTGACAGACACCTAATCATCCTAACCTAAATTAATTACGACGTCGCATGAAAAACATCTTACAACATGACTTTATATCATTTCGGTAACTGCATTGCCTTGATATACGTACCTTACTACCTCACATATAAATATTCCGGACTGTAAGTATACCCTCAATTTAATTAAATCCAAATTTTCAACATTTATGTGCTTCAGATCTGAGTACGGGGCGTTCTGGAAATGTATTCAAGCAGGCTTCATTTATATGGCGACCCAATTAGTTAAGATGTTAATATTAGCTACGTTTTTCCCTGATAACGATGCAGATTTAGGTAGCGATACATTAGGGGTAAGTTAACGATTCGTAAATAGTAATACGATAATGGCAGGTTGAATTTTTAGGAATTTTTAAAAACGACAGTCGATTTAATTGATTTGGGTGGTTTGTATGTTGTTCTCAGCAGTATTCCAGGAAAAGGACATAGCAAAGTATTAACTGCAGGTATAGGTTGGGCAACGGCTGATGTTATCCTTTCTCGAGCTTTATTACTATGGGTTGGAGCACGTGGTGCAGAATTTGATTGGAAATATATTCAGAAGTGCCTGGAATCAAACATATCTCTTGTCCATTACATAGCGACTGTCACCTTGGTGTGGATGTGGTCTCGTCATGACTTGAAAAGCAATTTGAAACCAATTGTCACTGCTTTATTATTATTTTCTGCGTACAAGAACTTAATATTGGATTTATTGCTACAGGTGCTTCTTACAGGACCTTGGATTGCTTTGCTGATCAAAGCTGTCGTTACAGTAACCTTAAGTGGGGTTACTTTGGTGATATATACTGGCCTAGCCCAGCACATCGGTATATTTTAAATTGCATTATAGTTAATTTATATTCATTGTATTTCATATAATTTGTGCATTAAACGGTTTTTGTTACAATTTTGTTCTTTTATCGGTTAGTTGAGGGTGGCCAGAAATAAATTTGTATGATAAAAAAAGTTTTAAATTATTAACTGAAAAAGTTAGTGAGTTAGATATAATAATGATCAGTAAATCTGTTAGAGAGCAGACTACAAAAAAGGGAAATGAAATTTATCAAAATTCATCTAAATATTAGTAAAACTTCTAGCTGAAACTATGCAATCGTATATGATGAAAATATCATCAATACCTTATATCGCAAGATTACAGAAGTAATCGTAGACTTGTTTCAAACTAAGAAGAGGGTACCCTTACACTACCTCTGCTCTAGAATACAATGGCCGTACACCATGTGATGGACTCTTCTTCATTTGAAACAAAACATCTCTACTGATCAGATGATATGTTGTTGGTTTTCATTTTTTTAGTAACAGGACTGGAACACAAATGTATCGTATCCTATCAAACACTTTATTTCAGTAGAATTAATAACAGGTATACATTCTAAATAATACATTTCACGATAAATAAAATATAATTTTGTTACATTATTAATAACATAACTGAATACAAGTAACATAAATTTTAACAGACGCCTCTAAAAGAAAAATGTACAAAATCGTTGTGTTTAAGATGTAGTACATCCGCTCTGGCTCTCGTACTCTGAGGCATTATCAGAGTCACTCTCTCCGTTATTCGAACTGCTCGTCGAGTTGTCCGAGCTCAAATCAGTCCAACTTCGCACCCCAAAATCCCTCTAAAAACAAAACAGATAGCACACATCATTAACCAACTCATAGGCAATAGTCAGAATGTCTTAGTCAAATGTTATACTAACATGTATCAAAAATTCCTAGATATTTACTGTACTGAGTGATTAAAAATGATTAACGTACCTATCATACGTTGTGTGGAATCTGGAGGAAGTTTTAAGAATTGTAAATGTCACATATTCATTAGAGCAACAGAATAATAAGTGTCAAAGAATAATAAATGGAATATATTAACAACTAACACTGCGTAGCTAGCGAGTTCTTGTGTTTTGCCTGTTATTGCTATAATGAATATGTACTATGAGGATGTTTAATACTTACAAAACTATCAATATAATATGGTTACAATATAACTACTGCAGTAACTACTACTTAATGATTTTCTACTGGCCAAAAAGAGAATTATGAATCTAGAATGAAAAACAAAAACATTAAGCCTTACGTTCCCAAAAAATGACCATATCATTTTAATAAATGGATTTTTATGTAACCCTAATAAATCATAATGTATTTAATCCAGTCCATCTCACAAAATCTATCAATGTATAAATATTGAAAAAGACTACTTTAGTGGACTCCTATGTATGCATTTAAGGTGATCTGACTAACCAGTATGACTGATAAAACTCAGTACTGAGTTTAAAACATAAGCGTTGGCTTAAGGCGCCGTATAGACAGAGCAAGTTTAGTGGCAGACAGCACTTTCTGCCTCCGCAGCCTAAAATCATGCAGCCTTCGATGCGCACAAAATTGCAATTTTGGAACCTTTTTCTAATCTCCTTACATACCTACAACTTTCAATATTTTAAGTTAATCTTTTTCGTACCCTTCTGCCTAAAATGGTTTATATTATTTGATATGCGAAGCCGAGTAGTTTTGAATACAGTAGAACGTCCAAAATCAGAATGTAAAAATCCAAAACGTCAAAAATCCGAACGCGTTTTAAAAAGAGTTTAAATACATAATTATGTAATAGTTTGTTTAATATATTTATATTTAATCGATTAAAGTGCATTTTTTAGGCACTTTTAGACATTTCCTAAGCCTAAGTGTCAATTTCTAGGGTATTTTCGAAAATCTGAACAATTTGATAAATCGAACGACCTTTGGTCCCAATTAGTTCGGATTATCGGCGCTCTACAGTATATTGATAAAAGCATGAGTGGATGGGATTCAAAGTTCGGGAAAGTTGTCTACACGTCTAAAATTTAAAACGTTTTTCTCGAAACTTTGTCTTGATGCAACAAAAAAATTTGGCTTTACTAAAAACTAAATCTGTTATCCAACTTTTTTGAGGAAAACTAATTTCTTTGCATCATTTTCTAAAAAAACATGTCAATGCAGCATTTTTCATTATTTTTCAATAATTCTGGTTTGAGCCATAGCCACACAAATAAACTTTAAGAAAAACACTTGGTTTCTTTTTATTTTGGGCTATTGGTCAACGCTAATTTCTTGGAAATTTAAGAATAAAAGTGTGCTATACATTTTTTATTATATTACGATAAATGTGTGAAAAAAATTAGATTATTAGTTTTTTCATTCCATGTAGGCGTTTGTTTGCAGGGTTTCAGTTCGGGGATATCCAACCAAACATCCCGTCAGAAAGATCTGTCACTATCAAACCTGTAATTATTGTCATACAACCTAAATGTTATAAGCATAAAAATTTCTTGCAAATCAACCAATACAAGTCACCAGTTCAGAACATACCACAAACTAACGTTTACTTTTTACTTTATCATACGTAATATTATAAAGTATTGTAAACGTGCCGGAAAAAATTGAGATTTTAGCGGAAATATGTCTTTTTGGGTCCCCTGAACATTTTTGACCAAGATACAAAAAAGTCTGTGTGTGTCTGTATAACCGTTTTTTTGTGGCGACGATTCCGGAGAAACTACTAAAGGTATTAGGACGAAACTTCATATTTAGAAGTTTCATGACCAAACTTACAGCTGAAAAGGTTTTAGATCAAAAAGGAACTGGATGTTTCCTCTTAGCATTTTTCAACGATTTTGCAAATGACCCGCCATTTCTGTAATTTCGTCAAAATAGTTAAATAATATATTAAAGTAGAGGAAATTCTGAATAATATATGTCTATGACATTTTTTGGTAAAAATAATAGTTTAGCTGCATGAGCAAAAACTATTTCATAGAGTCGCTTGTACTGCATTAAAACTAGTTCGCCAGTATTTGACAGATATTTTGATTCTATTGACAATATTGTCAGAACATCAGCGTTTGCGTTGAACGTGAATTTGACACGCAGATGTGTCGAGATTTAATCATCAATACAAACGTTTTATCCGTATGATAAGAGAAGTCTGTTACGTCAGTAACTTTTCTCAATATTTCGAATCAAATCAGTACTCAGAAGTCAAATAATACTGTCAGAAGTGTTAAATATTTGTTTCGATACGCACTATGTATACCTTGTAATGGTAGATTTGGTAGCCTAGCTTATAGGCAAAGTTCTCATTATCGATAAAATATAAACGACACAAATGCCCTTTGACCACTGTGTCAGGTAACAGGTCCATTATTTTCAAATATCCTGCATATTGTGCATCTGTCTTTGGTGATAAAGGGATAAGGGTTTCTATTTTAAATTAAACTGTAAGGAATGTAAGGAATAGCTTGTTGCAGACAGTATGTAAAAAATTTTTGTTTTCACATGTGGATCACTGATACGAAAACTGAAATGCAGCTCTGAGATAATTCCATAATTGGGGGATTAATTCTTTCAGAGTATGGACTAGATAACAAAATATTGTGTGACGTGTATCGGCTGATTTGCCGGCAGATGTATAACCAATTCGTTAGTTACAATTCATTTATAACATATATTTTGGTATGCATTGCATTGAATAATAATTTTCAAAAGAAATATAAAAATACTCAAGTGTTTCAAGAAACTAAAACTTGAACAGTATCTCATCAGTATTTGTAGTTGCAATTTTTATTATTCTCGAATGTAGTTATGATTTATTAAGGTTCACAAACCAAAGGAGTTTATATAAATTAAGCAATGTAATATTTTAACAAGAACAAATAGAGAAGAGGATATATCTATGTCAGGCAAGGTATCACATTATTACTTACTGCACACTACTCAACACCAACCAACACTAACGTAATAAAATGAGATCTACTAGGACAGGTGTATTAATAATCGTCACGCCAGATAGGTTAGTATCGACATGAGCATAGCTGCATATAGTGTCTGCAAGCTGCAAGAGTGTCGTTTATATTATATATTGACTATACTAACCCGCCTTCGCTCGCGACTATTGAGGTGCCTCCATAGCATCCAAAGCATTTGACTGTCATTCATATCTGAGGTATACGTCCATTGCGATCGGGCACTTACATTTTCCTTCACAGTGTCAGCCAGACCCTTCATCTCTGGGTCCAGCTCGTACGAAGGCACCCATATTTTGACGTCCCAGTCCAGCCCGCTGGTACACAAATACGGCACTTGTGGGTGTGGTTCTAAACAATTTACCTGAAATAACGATCATTATTTATATATAAAGTTAAATGTAGATTACTAAACAAATTAAAGAATTAGATAGTATCAATCATCATTTCATATCAACGAAATTGATAGAACATTCTCTGGTATGCAAGGTGATTTACAACGAGCGGAAAATATATAAAGCACAAAGAGGTAATAGACAAAAGTCAGCAGAGAGAGAGAGAGAGAGTGGTTGTGTGAGGTATCATAGGATAGTTATTCTAAAACCACACTTTTTCTGACCCTTTTTTTTTATTTAACAAGAGTAGCTTTTGGGTCAATCCATCTGAAATGGTCCAGAAAAAGATAAGTTGGTCGCTTGACCATTTTAGAAAAAATTAATTTTCTTTTCTTGCATTTGCCCATCTTCTGGGAGTGCAAAACCATTTTTTTTTATTATTACATATTTTATTTAGAAATGTTGACCAGTTTTGTGTCAGCGGATCCGACATTTTTGACATTGGTATGTGTTTGCGTTAAACGAAATAACTTTGTTTGAAATTGTCATAGAGAGTTCAAATAAAAACCACTCGATTAAGCACATTCCAAGCTATCTGTTAGGTATATAATGCATAGAGTTTACACATATTTTCTGTTTAGAAAAATATCTTAAACTTTACTTACGATAATCCATTAGGAGGCGTTTTCATGATTTCTTTTTAGACATGAAGGGGTACTAAATTTGTCCATTCAATATTTTTTATAATAGCTTTCTTACTCCATCTCCCTATTGATGACAACCTATTGAAATTCCAAATTTCTTATTTTTACGATGTTTAATGTCAAGTAGTATCTCTGATGGGACCAGGACAAAAAATCTGAAACTTTCAAAATTAATTCATCTTTTCACAAGGTTTAATAATAAATAAAAACATTTTTGTCTATTGCACTGTGTTTGGAAAACAGCCCTTTAAAATGAGAGAAAATTCACTTGACGGTAAAACAAATTTAATTAAAAATTCTCTGTAAATACAAAACAAAGCATACTATTCATAACAATTATGTCATATTTTACAAAAGAGACTTATAAAACTAAGTGATCTTCATACGTTTTTGAAGTTAATGTGATGTAACATCTTATTACACCTGTTGGTTGAGGAGAGAAATTGTGGTGCAATACACAAGAATGTTTTTATTTATTATTAAACCTTATAAAAAAGTGAATTAATTATGAAAGTTTCAGATTTTTTGTCCTGGTTTCATCAGAGATATTTGACATTAAATATCGCAAAAATGAGAAATTTCCAAATTTCAATAGATTGTTATCAATAGGGGGAAGGAGTAAGAAAGCTAATTTTTTTTTATTACAAGCCCTTTGCATACAAGGTTATAGCTAAAAAATATTGAATAGACAAATGAAGTACCCCTTCATGTCAAAAAAAAATCATAAGAACACTTCCTTATAAGCTATTGTAAGTAAACTTTAGGATATTTTTTAAAAATAGAAAAAATAAACGTAAACTACTCGTATTATATACTTAGCAGGTAGCTTGAAATCTGCTTAATAGAGTGGTTTTTATTACAACTCTCTAGGACCATCCCAAAAAAAAATATTTCGTTTAACGCAAACACATACCAATGTCAAAAATGTCGGATTCGCTGACACAAAACTGGGCGCCATTTCTGAACGGAGTAAAATAATTTAAAAAAGAATGGTTTTGTACTCCCGGAACATAGGCAAATCCATTAAAAAAAATGATTTTTTTTCCTGAAATGGTCAAGCAACCGCCTCTGGATCACTTCAGATGGATTGACCCTTTTGCGTGTTGCCTTGTTATTATATTGGTAAAGGAAAAAACGACAAGGATCTAAAGGCAAAACTATATGGTTCAATTTGGCAGAATCAGAAATATCCACTAGTCAAACAGACATACAACTACACTTGCGTGCAACAAAATCGGTCCACCTAAAATGTCAGTTGACTCTAAAGATCAGAATCTTTTGTACCAATTATTTAATTTTTATGATTGTTTTGTTTAATTGAAGGCTATTTCCTCAACAATACCATTGGGTTAGTATTTTTTTATTGAAATGTTAGTTTTGAGCAGACACAGGAGTTAAGTCTTTTTATCTAACTTTGCAGCGCTTTGTGGAGTATATCTGATACAACCATATGCATCAATTAGACTGAAACAGTAGCCTGATCTTTGCTGAAAGTTTGATTTTAATGATTCACTTTATTTTCTCTTTTAATAAAGAAGCTATAAGAAGAACCGCAATGACATGACGCAAATGGGTTAAAAATGTAGGAAATGAAATACGTCAATTATTGAGATTTTCTTGCATTACTCAACTAATGGGAAACAAAATATTTTCAAAAAAACACTATTTTATTGTAAAAGAAGTGGAGATGTTAGCGATACATTTTAAGCAATGTAGTTTGCAAATGTTTTTTAATAACTTGTGTTCCCTCCTTTTGCTCTAACAACCAGAATGCTACAAACTACAATAAAACGACCTTAATTCTTACGCTCAAACCTGATATTCCATTAAAAAATACTATTCAAATGGTGTTGTTGGAGAAATAGCTTTCAATTAAACAAAACAATCATAAAAATTAAAGAATTGGTTCAAAAGATACTGAACTATGAAGTTGACTTACATTTTACCTGGGCCGATTTCATCGCATACAATGCGTAGTTAAACAACATCAAAGAATGGTAACATACACGATAAAAATCTCTAATTCTCTAATAATAAAAATAAATAAATATGCAGATAGTGATATGTATAAGACAAATCTGAAGATAAACTATTATTTCCTCGATATTGACATTTGTCAAAACCTCCAATATTATTGTGTAAGATTGACTTCTTTATAGTGTTGTGTGCTAATTTTGTTTTGTATTCATAAACAAGTACATTTGGCAAAATATAAAATCATGAAGTATGTTTGTAGGTTGATCAGGTCATCAGATGAACAGAATGGAGTCGCTCAGTAAAACTTATTGGTATACTACAAATATCACTTATTTGAATTATTACTAGAATGCCAATAGCTAGAGATGTGCAGTAAATAAATGCCCAGAACTGAATGTTGGTAGATGAGATGCGCATGCACAGAGCATTAATCCCTGTGTGCCATCTAACGCACATAACAAAAAAATAAATACTTGTAATAATATCACATTTATTACACTCCTGATACAAAAAATCTAGTGATATTAAGATAATACTGTTCTCTGGCATCTACATAACATGTTTGTCAACGAACTGATTAAAATAGTCCTAGTACCAAGAATGAACTCTAATCAGATCAATACAACATTGATTGGTATATCTATATCTATCTAACCTTTGTTAGTGCACTACAACCTGAAGATAGTTAAAGAGAACTTGAACTACTAGAAGTTGGTGACACCGAACTTGAGAAAAAAACAGGGAAATATGTGAGGCATGATTACTTTTTGAAACAGTATAGGAAAAGAATATCTTGTTGATGTATCATAAGCTTGTTCTATGCTTTTTCAAAAGGTACCAATTTTGAGTACAACAAAATATTGCTAGTAGTAACATTTAGTAACATTTTTCTTAGTGCAGCCATACTATAAATGCTATTGATAAATGATATCATAAAATAAAATAAAAACCACACAATAATTGAATAGTTTAGCACCACAGCATATTATTGCTGAGAAATTCATTTATAATAATTTCAGCACATTAATTGAATCGGCGAGTTCGAAAACAGTACAAGTCCAAAATTGGGCATTATGAACTGAAATAGCCAAAATGTTCACTATGATTTATTCTATCAAATAGACCTGAAGAGGATACTTGGGCAAAATAAGAAAGTCCAGAACAGTGCTTTTTGGTCCCTCATGCAACGCGTTTCTACTCAGTTTCTACTGATATAACAGTCGTCAACATTCGCCAACTTCACAATTTGCATTAAAATCGTTGTCGAGGTACGCCGAATTTAAACAAAATGAATAGCAATATCAAAAAGATAGAAAATATTAAAAAAAGTCCTTAAGCATGTAACTGGGGAAAATTTATAATTTTACTACCACGTTACTTCCAGACCGAGTACCATCGTAGAAGAGGAAATTTAATACTATCATGTATATAATCATCAAACTCTATAATATCATACTCTATCATATCACCATCTACAAGATTAGTCAAAATTACAGGAACACCTAAATAATTTTCTAACCGTAAACAATTTTTAAAAAAATTTCAAGTAAAAGTTGTTTTGCTTTAAACAATCTATCATTGAAATATATTTTTAATATACAGGATGTTCATTTTATTCTGGATATTTGGTCCTGGGAATCTTTTGCATTGTTTTTTTATAAAATGCATTATTTTTTAGTTGAGCAATTAATCAAAAATAAACGAAATTACCGAAATACCTAAATAATTCCTCCTTCTGCGTCTAAACAAACTATTGTTTATTCTGGAAATTTTGTAACTGATAGCACACCCTGTATATTTATACATTTTTTTAATTCTAGGATTAATTATTTTGTAGAAATGAGTTTTTTAATACAATACTATCATTTTTTAGTTATAAGCAATTAATCAAAACTTCTGGACTTCAAATTAAGAATATTTTCCTTTTTCTTGATTTTTTTATTTTTTATTCGTTAATGATCGATTAATTGCTCATAACTCAAAGAGATGCATTTTATAAAAAAAAAAATTATCCACAAAACCTTTTAGAATTAAACTTAGAATTAAAATTTTTTATAAAAGCGTGGATTTCCGTTATTTACACGTGAAATTGTAATAAATACTGAATAGACACTGTTTTTCGTGTAAGGTTTTTATTTAAACTTAAGAGTGACTAGTTTTGCCTATGCATCATCAGACTCTCCTGTCTAAAAGATAAAATAAAACTGTAGGTACACTCACAGATATGTTAACACCTGACAAACACTATAAAATTGGTGTAAATATAAAATAATAATTTAGTAATAAATAGTTAAAATTGTATAAGGGACAATCACTAAGAACTTACTGACAAATAAACAACTTTAGAAATTGTTTATTTGTCAGTACGTTTCCAGAATAAAATGAACATCCTGTATATTGAAAATATATTTAGACGATAGCTTGTTTAAAACCAAAAAACTTTTGTTTGAAGATTTCTTTAAAATTCTTTACGGTTGAAGAATTACTAAGGTGTCCCGGTAACTTTTACTAACCAAGTATAATCCGCCATTTTGAATTTATTTTAAAAATCTGACAATTATCAGATTATCAATCAATCTTCAAATATTACGGGAAATAAGTTTCATGCAAAACCAAGATTTTTTACATCTTTGGCCGCTATTTCGAATTTTGAAAATTGGACATTGGATTTGGAGTGTAGGATCCTCAAATATGACAGCAAAATAGTTACATAAGCACCCGACATCTTTCTAAATTTTCTAGTCACCATATTGAATCCGCCATTTTGAATTTAAAAAATATGACAACGGGATTGGAATTAGAACGCAAAAAACACTATCATAATAAAAATATTATTTAAATGCTGTAAATAAACAAATATTGTTAAAAATGTACGCTGTTTTTCCGTAGAGTTCGAAACCAGTACATGTCCACGATAATTGTTTTAATCGTAGCTCTGCTTTTAATGTAAATATAAATAAAATATGTAATAGATTTAATTCTCTGTGAACAACTTTATATTTTGTCTGTTGGCACAAAATAGCTAACTGCTATACTTTTCAAGATATTGCACCGACAAAACTATTTTGTTAATTTTCTCAGAACTCACTTTTTGGACTTGTAGTGTTTTCGAACCGACCGATTCAATTATATTCATAACAGCAATATTACAGAAGTTACAATGTTTAAAAAAGTCACATGATTACTCACAACACCATTATCGTCAGCGTAAAACCACTGTACGATTGCTTCGGTATTCTTGTCCCAGAAGAACACATTGCCACAGTCAGACCCACTGACTATGAACTCGGACTTGGGCCCAAAGAAATTGACACCTTTTATGGTAGCACCGTTCCGGTGGCCCATATACCGATGCGTGTAAGTCTCCGTGCCTGCGTTCACGTCAAACAGGTAGATGTCCTCGTCGTTGTACGAGGCCAAGATCTCGGATCCATCATGGTTATATACAGCGCAAGTAACGTGATATGGCAAACAGTGGTCGTTACTCTGAAATTCAACGAGTCAGTATAAGCAGGAACTGGTATCTTAGCCAAATTTTAGGTCACCTTAAAGGGGTAATAAGTTTTTAGAGGCTCTATGGCAGGACCGCACTTTCTCTGATCATACGTCCGCACCATGTAATCCCTACCTCCGACGCAGAATTCGTTTGTGTTAAGCGGGTGTGAGTTTATGCTGTAAAGGGCTACTTCCTTTTCTTGTATCTTTACGCTGGTAACTCTGAAAATTATAGACATATAACATATAGAAATTATATATAATTATAAAGGCTGATTTATAATTTCAATGTTCCATAAGTTCATAAGTTTTCCATACTTATGTTATGATACGAATTCGTACGAAATTAATTTATGAGTCAATCTTCCTGTTAAAACAATACAATTATGACAGTGAGTGTCTACTGTCTTCTCAACAAAGCACTAAGATATATACATGCAAATATTTACCAATCAAACTTTTGTTTATAACTCAAAAATAGAAGACTAATTTTTATTTTTATCAGTTTCATAATTTTAAAAAAAAAGCTATCAAATTTATCGTTATTTTGGTGGTGTCCTTAAAACGCCCCTGAATTGATCACTGGAGCTGAGAATGTAGTAAAGCTATCTGTCAGAAAAAAGTTAATAAACTAACAAAATCAAGCAAAAAGGTTGTCGATATAATAATGTCAAATAAAGACAACAGTTGTCCAGCCATATATTATGTAAATTATTTTACGTTAGGTACTTTTTAATGTTAGTTGTGATAATAAAACTGCACCCGCTAGACGTTGACAGTAGTTAACTAAATTGGGGGCCCTAAGCGCAACACGATTTCGGGGCACCTATTAATTATAGAATGTATAAAGATACATTGTGATGAAGGAGAAACAAATTAAAAATGTAGTACCAAACTGCAAATATAATATAAGAAATTTTTTTTTAAATAAGTTTGTGGCCACGATTAATAGTTATTTATGTACCATAGGCATTAGACGGATGTTTATGCCCCGAGGGTGACAGTTTAAAAAGCGCGAGGGTCGATAGGCCCTTTTAAGTTGCCCGAGGGTATAAACTTCAAGTGATGCCCAGGGTACATACAAAATTTTATGTCCTACAATGGCTTTTTCCTCCGTTTGAATAATATTAATAAATATTTTGACGTTATCAAGTGACAGCGTATCTACGGAGTTGAATAACCATACAAACATTAGGAGTTGACTGACAACAAGAATGATCGAAACAGAGATTACGCCCATCGGCGTACCAAAATCGTTTCATTCTGCGCATCTACGTCACACCAGAATTGCTGTCAAAACTAAGTGTCAAAGTGGCATATATTTTGTCAACGAACATATGACGGAGATGTCAACATTGATGTGAAATATTAGGCGATTTCGCGTGGCTAAACGGTTCGATTTGGTTCCGGTTGGCGGTTGGATGTGGTTGACAGAACGGTTCTAAATCGTCATCATATTTGAAACGTCAGTAACCGCTCGACGGAAAATGATCCGGTTCGATTCATAGGTTAGGTGCCCCACTTACTGTTAAATATGACAGTAATGACATACGCAGTGGTCTACCGCGCATTCCGCCAACGACATACCTATCCATTTTACCAGCATTTTACAACTTATAACCTAAAAATGACAACCCAAACGAACCGATATTTCGAACCGTCTTGCCAGGCAGGTTCAAGATTTTGACGGACCGAATCGAACCAACTGCAACCGTTACGTCATCAATCGCCATGTGAAAATGGTTGGTTCAAATCGGTAGTCGAACCGCAACCGAACCGTTCCACGTGAAATCGCCTATTAAACAGTGTTTAGTTCGGTTGTGGTTAGGTTATATGACAAAAAATCGGTGAAAGCAATTGCGGAACTAAATTGTAATAATATCATCGTCAACAGGATGATGATTTATAGGCCAAGTGCGGATAAAATGATTATTAATCTTTACTTGCGATCTAATTTACCATTTGGCCGCACTTGTAAAATGTTCCATGCAAATGACCCTGGTTTTGTAATTGAAATTATTTCTTCGCCGGTAGAAACTTATCAATTTTTTTAAAACGTCCGTATCGGACGAGAATGAAAAAAAAACTGCGTTTTAATGCTTTGTTTTCATTTCTCTTTGAGCAACTCACTACCACACATTTCATTTTCGATATTTTTAATTGTTTTTTTTAAGTGGAAATGTATTTGGTTATGTTGCAAGGTGTTGTCAAAGTAATTTGTATTTTGTTATGATGCGTATGTAGTCAAGGTGTTATCAACATTTGGTCTAGTGTGACATCACAGCAATCAACTGATTGTCAAACTCGCTCAAAATTGAATGACAACCTGCGCAATGCGTAATCTTGTATTCTATCATTCTTGGACTGACAATACAGACAATTAATAGTCAAACTTATAACCTTAATCGCCAATAATTGACATTGATGAGTGACAATACAGACAATTAATTGTCAAACAGAATAACCTTAATCGCCAATAATTGACATTGACCATTTAAAATTTACAATTTGAATGACAAATATTTGATATATTTGACATATAACCATGGCAATCCTTGATGCCCTAGGGCGCATAAAGAATCTTTATCGCCCTAGGGCGCAAAAAGTAGCTGTTTTCGTCCCGGTAACTAAGATGTAAAATGTCACTTTATGATCATGTAGGACATAAAATAATAAACGCAAAAGAAGAGGACACCAAAAAATAGTTTATTGCCAAAAATGATTGTTATTCGTATTAAAGCAAATGGTCAAAATATCCTGTCTACGTGCTTGACAAAATAACATTGAAAATTCAATTATTAATCAAGGTTTCACCTGTAATGGTAGATTCAGCACTAAATTCTAAAATAATCTAACTAATTTTGAAGCATTATTATAATTTGAAATATGTTGAACTTGTCCTAATTAATTTTACAGCTAATTATTATTATTATGCGCTCGTAATGCGTATAATATAATTATATAATACATAATATAATTATTTTTGGTAAGGATATTTTGTTTTGGTAAATAACCTAGGCCTGGGTTTGAACCAGGGACCTCCGTAATTTCCGTCTGGAGCTCTAATCAATTGAGCTACCATGGTCGGAATCTATTTATAGGCGAATTTGTCACTTCAAAGAAAGAATGTGGATATTCCAAATTTGTTAGTTTGGTTAACAAATCTTTTGGAGTTTGGTTAACAAATCTTTTGGAGATATTGATAAAAATAAAGGTGGACAATTAAGAGTTTGGGAAAGTCGTTACGTGTGTCAAAACGTTCTTTTTAGATTGAATAGGATACGGTAGTTTAACCTATCGATTTTAAAAATTCTGCAGCATTGTATTCATAGATTGACTCGCTATCCCGTACACTTTATTATACTGTAATGTCAGCTGCATTCTTTTCATATTGTTTGATATGCTAATTTGTCAATTGATTTTTTACTCTAAATATCACAATAAATAATAATGACGCAAATTTTTTAGGCTTTACATTTACTTCTAAAGCAACATGATAAGATAAGTGATACATAATTATTGAAATAACAACACATCATCATACCATTATTATATTCAATATTCACATGTACTATGTGCGCCAAAAAAAAGTCGTACACCACATATGCAACCACATATACGGAAAATATTTTTTTAGCTTTGTAAATGATTCTTTCATAACCTATACGCTGTCATTCTGACATTAATCACAAGTATGAAACAACCACCAACTGTCAAATTGACACATAAGAACATGCCAGTATTACACGACGGAATAATTTGCCATACGACTTTTTTTTGGTACGCATAATACATTATAAATAAACAAATGTAATAAACCAACCAACCTTTCCTGTTTTGTGTTACGTAAATCGTGCCTGAATATCAAGCCATCTTCTCCGGCACTGAGAACGACTTGCGGTTGGTCCTTGAGAACAGCCAACTTGTGACAGGGGCCCCGATGGGATCCCAATTTTTTACTGCTCCTCAGGCCTTCCTGCTTCGAAACCTGCGCTAATCTAACCTGACCGTCTCTCGAGCAGGTCACAATATGTAAATCACCATCAAGCGGCAAAAATTTGCTTTGAAAAACGTTCCCCCTATGCTTGGTCTCGAAAGATAGCAAAGCCTTCCCGCACTTCCAATCCCAGACCACAACTTTGAGGTCGTCAGACCCACTGGCTAGAAGCGAACCGTCCGCGTTAAAATTCAAACTGTTGACGCAGCCCTCGTGTTCTGACAATTTGTACATCAATTCGAGACGCTGGACGCAATGCAGAGAACCGTAGCAGCGATTGTAGAATAGCTCCGGTTTGAATTTGTTTGGTCTACCTATTTGCCTACTGAGCACTTCTTTGACTATGAACCAGTTATGTTTCGGTTTCTCTTTGCGTAAGACTGCCGGCTCTTCTGAATCCTCTGTGGTGCAGGTATCGTTTATGAACGATCCCGGCAGGGATCCCTCTGAATTGTGGGACGAGACAGAAACGTCAGACGCGATGTCCGCCCGGTCCGTGTCGTTTCTGGTGGCGTCATCTTGCAACGAACTGAACATGATAAAAATTATTATTGGGTCAAGTACAAGTTAAACATTACAGTGATTAGTATGTCAGGACAGATTTATTTAAAGGGTTCATGTAAATCCAAAATTCCTACAGTTGTATTAAACACTTTTTTATTTTTTTTTATAAAACATAGTTTCTTGGGTCTGGCGATTCTATAACTATTATGAGTATTGATTATTCTAGTTTTATTGATCTTCTAATTTTCTCTGTATTTATTCTGTGCAAGCTCTTTCTCGATAATTGTGTAAATAATAATAATAAGTGCGATGCTCTCTTCTTCATGTTTACTTTAGTTGTATTGACGTATTTCTTGAATTTTGAATTTTTGAGTCAAATACTATTTACTATTTTAATTATAAGTGATACTGACTATTGGCAGATGCCAAACAAATCGGCAAAAACCATATTTGAATTGCTGTATGTATCTTGCAATAGAGACATATTTAACTATACAAGTTTACCTCTGACTCAAAGGTTTTATTAGTTGGTCAATTTTAGCTAGAAAATAGTTAAATAATTCCTATGATAAACGAAATCTTTTAACAAATTTAAAATCAAAACGCCTTTCTGCATGATTAATTCTAGGTCTAAGATCTTTTCACAACGTATAGGAAAAAGAATTTTTATTTCTTCCATAACCATTTCTTTATCACATGTTGAAAAATAATAAACAATTTTTATAATACTGTTTTTTATCAAAAACTAACAAAAATCACTTTAAATGACCAATACAGTATTATCACTTTCTGTACAACTGACAGTAAAATTGACACTGACAGCAAATTACCAGCAGGTTTTGTACTTAACAGCAACTTTTTCCTGCGGTCGCTGTTATCCTCACAACTGCCAAGGGAATAGCCTTAGCGACAGGATAACTTTGTTGGTAGGAGCGAATTTTAGAGATGCCAGGAGGTTAAAATTGCCAAGGAGATGCTAGCAGGTCGTAGTAGCGGGCCTAAGTGAGTGAGAATCGAGGAATAAAATCCGACAGGAACAATTTTTAAAAAGTTTTTTGTTAAAAAAAAATTTCCCTAGTAACTATGATCATAAACATTTTACTGTGTTACTGTAGGAACCATAAGCTATAGATTGATATCAGTTTAGACTATGCATAGTCTAGATCCTAGTCTAGAATGACTGGACTACAAGATCAAATAACGTTATGAGTAAAAAATATGTGACAACACTGTAGTATTCCCAACATTAAACACGGCAGCAAAATATTACATAATTCTATCACCTCTATCTTCTTTGAAAGATACATACTTGAGTAATTTTTTTGTTAAATGTGATGTAATAGAATTCTCTATGTAGGATCAAATAAAAAAAACCCATGTGACAAACCGTAAATGAATTCTCACTGTTCTAAATCTGCTTTTTGCTCCTATTATTGTAGTTCAAAGTTGGTTCGAAGCACAAGCTTTCATTTCAGCTAGTGCATTCAATCCCGGGATCCAGGGATTCCCGGACTATTCTGGTACCGTAATCCCGGTGCCGAGATTACAGTGCTGGTAGATTTTTAATAGAAAATTATAACATTATTTTCACAAATAAATTAAGAGAAAAGAATACTGAATATATGGCAAATGCCATTAAAAAGGGCATACACTATCTAGTGTTAGGGTGCTCTACGGTAACAGTGCTTTGGCTATAGAATTCAAAAAGTTGTTGAATTGAATATAGATTCACTATTAAAATTTGTGCGATTAAACAAA
The DNA here is from genome assembly GCA_963966075.1 of Aphodius sticticus. NCBI lineage: Eukaryota > Metazoa > Arthropoda > Insecta > Coleoptera > Scarabaeidae > Aphodius > Aphodius sticticus. The sequence continues at coordinate 20,257,486 of OZ014512.1, forward strand.
TCGAAAATGCATCTTCTGAATCAGAAATAGAGACTAGAAGAACCAGCCTTGATAAGGCTATCTACGACGAATGCATTCTAAAATCACATAAAAAAAAAACAAACAACTAATTGAAATTGAGAGTACCTAAGTGTTGGAGTAAACCTAGAGAGGTGATCCCACTTGCCAGTGTTGAACCTCAGCGTGTTTTTTTCAGGATGTGTTAAGATAGTTACGAAAATTATATCTTCGCTCAAAGACAAACCTTTGAATATTTTAAGCTTTCAAGGACTCATTTTAACACAGAAAATAATAATTGAATTGATAATATTTTGATGCATATTTTTTACTGTTTGTTTTCAAATTCTCTGTTTATGCTTTAAAAATAAAATCCGTGTTTAAAATATTTATTTTCTTTCATGCATTCACATTTACGGTGCTGGCACCGTGATCCAGAGTTTGAAAATTTCCAGTACCGTAATCCAGATTCTAAAAAAACATTACTGGATTGGAAGCACTAGTTTCAGCTGACTGACACAATTGTTTTCTATCTTTTTAAACTGACCTTGTCATATTGGTGTAGATGCCAAAGAAATAGAGTAATGAAAGAACATGTACTGTCTAAATAAGTGTAATTATTACAAATAAAATGCTATACATATAACCTATACATATTTACATACATACAGTCATTACTACTTATCTTGTATCTCACAATAATATTGAGCTATTTGTTGAACATGCACATAGAAAAGTAAAAAAGTAAACATTTGTCTTTAGGTGTTAAAATAAAGCATTTGCAGTAAACATTTGTCCTTAATAGGTGTTAAAATAAGGCATGTATCAGTCATATTGATATAACTTAGCTAGCAATATTTCTGTAATATTGAATGTTTTATATAATGCAATCCTTGAGAGATTTTCTTTCTTTTCTCAGATCCATTGACCATTTAAGCTGAGGATGATTCAAGTTTGAGTCAAAACTGGCTCTTAATAAAGCGCACTAACTCGATCAGCTGGTTCACCCCTTCTCCAATCTATCAGATCCGAGCTTCAACTCCGATCAGTTGATGGATCCACTAACACCAAACTGGTGAAGAAAACTACGCTTAACGGATGTTAGCGACTGATGGCACCAAGTTTAGAATAATCCTTTTGATGCCATCCGTTCCCATCACTGATGTCCACCGGTGAAGAAACGGACTCGCGAAACTTAAGACGTGCCACAGACGCCATAATAAATATGAGACTCATTAAATGTTTGAGAACTGGCAACCCGACTATATAAAATATGTACAGAAAACACTATTCTAATTGGAGTCTTCTTCTTTTTTCTAAAACTAATAACTGCTGTTCTTCAACTTGCAACTTTAATAACTCTAGCTTTAAATTTTCTTGTTCTTTCTTCTCTTTTAATTCTTGTTCTTTTAAAGCCATATCGGCTTCTAAATATTTAATTTTTAAATTATAATATCTTTCTTTGGTTTCTAAAAATTTTTCTGCTCGACTTTGCGACGTGGAAGCGACAAATTCACTCTCTACTTCTGTACCAATTTTTTGTTGTTCTGGTAGAGTTTTATACGGAATTTGATCAGTTGGACCCATCGAGTCAGCCAATTCATCTTTTACAATTGTTGGTATTTCATCCACTAGAGGTAATGTAATATCTTCACTATTATTTTCGTCATACACTAGATGTAAATTTGAATTCTGCACCGTTATGTTGTCTCGATCATAGTCACATTTTACACCATCCACTTTTAAATTTATAATGTCCAATATTTTTTCGGATATGACGCTTTCTTCTAGTAGACCGGCTCCTCCATCAATACTAACTTCGGCTTTCCTCCGTTCAGCTGCGTATTTCTTTGCTTGTCGTTTCATGTTATCATATTTTGTTATTAAATTATCTGCTGTACGAGTATTTAATGGAAACATTGTATTAAATTGTTCCTGTATTAATTGCCATGTTGCTGTCTGCTTGAAAGTACATAATAAGTTCATGAATACAAGAAAAGCCAGTAACAAACCTTTTGTTCATTGGAGGCACCATCAGTTTTTTTATTTTCAATTATTCTTTTATGTCTCTCAACCAAATTAAGTAAATACATAACTTCTTCGTCAACAAAATTTTTTCCTCGGTTTCTTTTACCATTTATTGTTGTTGATGAGTACATTTTATCTTAAGAACACAACTCTGTCAACTGTCAGATTATTAACTCTCATTGCTGCCAACCGCACAACAAATTACTTAAAACAAGCTCTGTTTATAAAACAAACTAATGGCCTTAAGTTTAACGTATGGGTAACTAATCTATCCTTTAAACATACCTGATAATATCGTTTACTATACTTTTATTTATTATATGAAAAATCTGAAATATGCAAAATTTTCTCTAAGTGGGTATAAAGTTTAGGTTTGAGATGATTGGAAAAGTACATGACCACACAACATGTTTTTTAGATGATTTGTAGAATGTTTTGAAACAACAGCATGGTATCAACAAGTAGAATCTGTTACCATATGAGAATTTTGTCATCTAGTAACTCATGACAGTTGTAATGCATGATGTATTCGTTTCTTATGTATTGCACGTTATCCTCACCTTTCATCTTCTTTACTTTCTATAGTATTGTTTTGACTGCTGGAGCTCGTACTGGCACAGTCTGACGGTGGCAAACCTATCCTCAATATATCGATTCCGTAATCAGTCTTCAATCGTTTAGCATTCTCGTTTGGCTCTATGTCGACATTTTCATCGTCCTTTCCTTTATTTCCACTGTCATCATCTGACATGTTTGTATCATCCATATTTAATCTAAAAATAAATAAAGACGTAATTGCAATTTCCTTTCTTATACGTTGACGATTTGTGTCTTAATTAGCTAGAAGGTGCTGTCAATAGTATATGGAATTACTTACACCTAGAAAACATACAAAAATAAACTGTTTTGCTGGTACTACACGTTAGCTGTCAAAAAATCCATTTGGAACTTGGTCGTAGCATTTGCCAACTGCAAAGAAATGTTGTTGCTCTGGTTTGAGTAGATGGAGCCGAGAGCAGAGCCCTCACGTAAATAACGGCCAATGGCGCAGATAAGCCCTCTTGTGAATCCCGGTGTCCCTGATTCCTCAGATAGATTCACGTGTTTATGCGCTTCTTCCGCTATCTTTTCTATGAAAGGAACAAGCACATTCTGCAGAATTAGTCGTCATTTTGAGGAAATGTATTTATATGATTTATCTACACGAGACACAAAACCAACATCTATCAATGATGTGCACCGCGAACGACGGATTGAAATTTAACTTATTTGAAATATTTGTCATGACAATTACATAATTTTTTACGAGAGTGCGTGCAGAACATTTGCACAGCTAGTGGTATTTCTTTAAATTGTACTTTCTTCGACCAATTTTATCAAATTAATTATAAAAAGATATTTGAAATGAGCAGTGAGGAAAGATAGGGAATGCAGAATCTCATGCAGCTATGTAGATGTGAACTTTGGATATTGAAAACGAGATGGCGCCACGTAGGTCGAGGAGAGGAACTTCAAACGCAATCTACAGCACAATAATTATAATAATAACTAAGAGACAAACAACAATAAACATTATTTCTCAACGAAATTCCGACAAATGTTTAAATATCACTTTCTGCTTCTGTTGTATAAGCTAAAGAAAATTTCTTTACAAAAATTATATCATATACCTTAAAGTCCTTTATTAACACGCTGTTTCGAAATACACATCGAATAAACCGTAACGTCAATGGTGTCTTAAAAAATATATATTTTTTCTGATTTGTAGCTTTCAAGTTTCAATTCACGTAAAACGCATGAATTTTACCAGGAAAGTTTTATTACTTTTATATACTTCTGGGGTGCAAAAATACCTCAAAAAACAACTTCACATAGACTACATCGTTAAAGGTCTGTATTTGAATTAACTAAAAATGTATAATTTAAGTCTTTTTATATTCTTAAAATACGGGTTGATCACCTTCGATAATTCATAATAGCAAATTAATAAAACAACAGACAGACGACAATATTGTTGGAATTCACTCAGTTATGTCATTGAGTAAAAAATTTACGTTGCCTTGGTGATCAAAATTGACGATCGATATGTTTTTGTGTTCAGAATGTCATCCTAATTGAAAATATCACAGAAGAATATAGAGTGCCATTTAAAATTTTAATAATGACGTCTTTTCCGGAAAACCAGGAAGTCATATTAACCTCAAGAGTTCAAGAGTATCCCAAAGAATGGCATTTTCCCAAATTTCATTCGTCAAACTTTATAACAAAAAAAAAATAAACGGGTGTACCTAGGCCGTGGGTCACCCGGGATAGTATGATAAAGTCATGTGACTGGCGACATCAGATTCTTTGAAATGTAAAATTTTTCACAATCAGTACCTATGTATTTATATTTGGGTATTTTTTAATTTAATTAATTTTTTAATTGTGCTATATCGATATCATAGAAAATAAATCTTTTTCGTTGGTGATTTTACGCGACGTATGTGTCTAATTCTAAGATAATTAGTTTCTCACAGACAGAAAATACATACACTCAGAAAGTACGCAAAAACACGATACGCCACTGATTTTTTCAATTATTTTAATAACCCTTTGGATATTCTACGCCACTGCCTACTAGATATTTGAGAAAACCAAAATTAATTAAGAATATTTAACATAACCGAGGTTTTTGTATCACAATAATAATAATTACAAATAAACATAATCTTAATCACAGCAATAAAATTATCTAGGTGTAAAGATTCTTTGTAAATTTGACTTATAAAGTGCCAACTTGATTAACGCAGTCAAAATTATGTGGAGGGACGTGATTGTCCGGCTCAGTAAGAGCAGTTTCTGACTCTCCGTGGAATCCGTATAGTCGGCTTGTTTACATACGGACTAATTTCAATATTATACGGCATTATTCGTTTGATTTGAGTGATAAATGTGACCAGTGTGTATTGAAGTCCCTAGCAACGATTTGAGATGTTCAACGAACACAATCGCCCCAAAAAGGTGAGATTTTCTGAATATTTTTATCGCTGATTCTTCCGACAACCGGCTGCTATGTTTGTATCTTGTCGTTTTAAGCGCTACGAACATTAACTGGATATTAGATTGCGTTCTCAATGCTTATATTATTTTGTAGGAGTTATTTTCTATTGTTATACCGTGTGTTTTCGCTATTTTTTTCGAGAGACTTTCGAGTCTTTTTAATTAAATTACGTTTTGAGGTGGTTACAGGTTAAATATCTATCGTACATAGTTTACTTCACAGATAAATTGGGAAATATTACAACTTTTAGCCCTGCACAATTTTGGTTTTACTTCGGAAAAATTCAAACCTAGGTGGTAAACATCTTTGCTGGTGCATATTATAAGCAAGCTGGTGTAGTATGGATATGCGAGCTGCTTTCATTGGAAAGAGTGTATCCATCCCAGGGCATGCAGCGTCAAATGCGACTCATCCGCACTGGGCTACAAGGGATGAGATTGAGGTATGAGTACTGAGTAGTATGTACCCGCAACGCCTTCTCAAAGTGAATAAATTATCAATTATCAATAATATAAATTTTGACAACCTGATCTGTGATAATGTGATCTGAACATGTTGGAACAAGCCTGCATATAGGTGAGTCCATTTTAAGTGGAACTCGTACCAAATGTAATACAGCATCAGGGCCACCGCGTGAAATTGTTATACCCATAACAAATCTATAGTCCTGGCCCCACAAAAAGGGGGGAGTTATTTCAAAAAGTATACACTATACACAATACATTCATATATACCATACAGAACAAAAACATACAAAGATACACAAAAAAATAATAACTTTGTGGTCAGCGAAGTACTTAATCACACATAGAGGAAGTACTTATTTCAATTTCCAAGTTCTTCAGTAGAGACTTGACATTTGCTCAATATCAATCAAAATGGTAGGTACTTTGTTGCAATATTGTGTTTCATACACCAATTGAAGGTAATATTTTAAACCAAATTGAAGACATAGTTTATTGACTGTTTACAGCAAGTTTGAAATATGCTTTCAATTGATAATTTCGTTAAAATGTTGAGTCTCGGTGGTAGATATAGCATTTATCCATAGAGAAGTAAGAAACAATTAATACAAAAGTTGTTTGGCCTATCTGTTTCTGCAACGTAAAATTATTTTCATTTATACTGGGTGTTGCATTTAGGCGTGGCAGAAAAGAAATGTACTTTCTTAAATGGAATGCCCTGTATATTATATGGTTGTGAAGAAAATTGTCTTACCAATTGTATTAGGTGATATTGACTAGCTAATAGTTTCCGCAATATTCAATTTTTAATTAAAAAATGACCGTTGCAGGGCGTTTGTAAAAACTACATAATAACGACATTTTTGCAGATATTTTCTTACAACTTTGTCAAGAACTAACAGAAACTAATAGGGGGGTTATAGTGCCCAAACAAACTTTATACGCTGTACAGGGTGTTCAGATCACGTACTCAATTTTGATATTTTTTAAATGGCTTTTTCTTAAGTTTTTTAAATGGAACCCCCTGTATATTATTTTCTGGTCGCTAAGTTGCCACTAAGTTGCGTTTAAGTTATGTTTCGTGTACATATTTCTACACGGAATGGAAAACATACAATTTGTATTTGTATGTTTGTCATTAATACCATTAAATATTTAAATCTATCAAAACTAATATTCAAAAAAATACTAAACAATATTCATTTACAGCCAGTCAGAGAGCCGGCACGGTCGCGGAAAAAAATATGTATCCGTCCTGCATTTGTTTGCGATATAGCTTACAACTATTCAATAAATGTTGATGGTTCTTGAATATTGTCTAAAACTCTAAAACACATAATACATACGTAGGTATACAAAATTTCTGGATCAATTTGTTAATCGTTGGATAGTTTCTGAGTTATATCCTATATACACGTAGTTACTTACCAAACAACTTTTTTAATGCTATTTTGTTTGTATATGAGAAATTTCTTCTGAGGCCAAATATTTAGCTCCACTAAACACTGTGGTTTATCGGATAACTCCTTCCATTGGTTATATCTAGAAGATAGACGACCTTATCTAACCGGTAATTTTAGTTCTTGCAGATGAAATCAGGCCGTAATTTAATCATATATGGTTTGTGGGCAATGTTGGTTTACCTGTGCAATAATCCATCAAAAGGCTATAGTTCAATAGCGAATAATTTTAGGACATATGTTTGATTGTTTAAGAAGGATGGGTAATGTAATAAAAAATCCAGTATAATACGAATCGTTTCTTTAATGAAAATAATGTACATATTATTGCCTAGACCATCAACTTTATATTACACTTCAGAATATGGTCTTATGTGATACATACAACTTCTCGTTAAACACTATTATATATAATATTTATATATAATTCATTACATAATTCATTTCATTGGAGATTTATATATCTCCAGCACTGTGCGACGTAGCCACCTACATAATTCTAATTTAGTCTGCGCATTCACATGGACACATTTATGCTACACACATATCGTATATTCCTACAAATGTCTATAGCCTATGGAAGTTATGAACATTCAAACTTATTGATACATACTGTTAAGTCTACGAAATGTCACTTTATACAGTCAATATCTCTATCTAGATTTCACGTGATATGATGATGTAGATTGTTATTATAATGTTCACAGAGGACACAAACGTCAACAGTCACTACAAAAAATTGATATCGTATATTTATGTATCTACAATATGGATATGTATTGCCCTTTAGTATTACAAGAACCTGTGAACATCGCTAGTAATAAGTATAGCTTGGTTAATTTTTAATGCCATCAAAGTTAAATCACCATAACAATTTTGATTTGCGAGAACATGTTCGGGCAGTTTAGGTGATATAAGTTTTTTTGGCAATGTAAAAAAATGTATACTTTACAGCGAACAAACAAAAAATAATACTTATATGTGTGTAAAATAAACACTAAAAATGGCAAAACCTGTTATTCTCAACAATCTTTCTACTTCTTCAGGTCTACAGGTATTTACATCAGTCTATGGGAGCAACACAAAATATAATCAGTTGTTAGATTTCTTGATTTTATAATAATAATAATAATAAAATTATTGTTAATAAGACAGAAATGGAGATATTATAATAACCTTCGAATGCTTAACTGCCTAATTTCAAACATAACTAGGAACTTTCTCTTTTGTATACATTGGTCCTCCATAATATGAAAAGAACCGCTAAAATTCGATTACTTATTATATACACCGAATACACAAAGATATATATATAATATATATATAATAAAAATTCATATACACTACAACTGCACTAAACAAATAACTATACTATACCTAACTTTATTACGATGTATACTGCCAACATGTAATTTCTATCTACAATTCTTACGCATAATTTAATATAGTCTTTATACACCTTTTCGGCATATGACAGTCATTCAAATATATAATTATTTGACCCTGCTTTACAAATGACTGTGATATGCCAAAATGCGTTCTACACAGTGCTTTTACTATTTGAACTAGTTCAAACAGGATCAAACTACATCAAGGAATCATATGAGTTTAGTAAATATATATTAAATAATCGGACACCAACGTTTAAGTTTAACACAGGCAAAGAACGACTTCATACGCTGCCCCATATTAACAAAAAACACAAATATAACAATATATTCTTTCCAATGAATAATATAAAATATGACAGTGACTGTTCAAAACCTCCTCTCAAACTCGCATGACATCATCGGGTGTCATGCAACTTTGAAATCATCTCAAAATGCTATTCAAACAGTGTATCTACATAGGAACTGGGAAACTGCTGAGAACAAATAATACAACCGGAATAAATAATCTACAAATACTGAAGAGAAAATAAATAGTGATCATTATCGAGTCCACACAGTTATGTACAATCGTGCTCATCGAATTTAAACCAAGGAAGGCATGAATATGATACATTAAAAATACACTCACACTTATAAACGAAGTAGTTCTTATTTTAAATGTATGCAATATACACTGGCAAACATACGAATTAAATTGCACAACACTAGTTCAGTCCATGTAATGGTCAGCGAAGAAATTGACGTGTGGTCATTCCTGCTTTACCATCACATTGGGGTTGAAATTATGCCCGCTCGAGGTTACCAACGACAGCGGGCTCGGCGCCAAAGAGCTAGCCATCGCAAACATCGCTCCATTCGTATTGGCGACTGAACATGGCGAACCCAACGCCGCGGCCGGTGGATTAATTCTCTTCTCCTTCTGTCTCCTATTACAGAACCAGACTCGTACGACTTCCTTCTCCATACAAAGTCCATCAGCCAGCATCGAAATCTCTTCCGATGTTGGTTTGGGATTCGCCAAAAAAGCTTTCTCCAAAGCAACCCTCACACTTGTTTCGATTGAGGTCCTCTTCTTTCGTCGACGACCAATCGCCTCCGGCGTTTGCATGGCATTGCTTAAAGCTGTAGGATTTGTTAACGTACTATCTGCGTCTTCCAGCCATTTTTGCAGCAGTGGTTTCAGCTTGCACATATTCTTAAAACTCAAATTTAGAGCTTCAAACCGAGAAATTGTTGTTTGGGAAAAATCGTTTCCGTAGAGTTTTCCCATCGCTAATCCGACATCACCCTGAGTAAAACCTGTAACAACAAAAATAACATGAACCATCATTTGTATTCAAATTTTCTTCTGATTGTATTTTTGCAGTGGAAGTAATAAGAAGATAGGTATTTTAAATCTAGATAATTATCACGTAACAAAAGTTGCCTAAATCGAAAGCGACAGAGATTTACAAACACCCATTATTATTTTTCAAGCGGCACCTTTTCAAAAAGTATATATTGGAACAACGGCAGATTACCGATTATTATAAGAATATAATTTGTCAACAGGACTAGACTCGAACACAAATACCTACAATGACAAAATACCATAAATATCGAACAAGTTACTGATGCTGATTCTGGTAATTTACCTTATAAAATCTGAACCTGAAGAAACACATTGTAAATTGAGTCCAGTTTTGGCAAGTCATGGCAAAAAAATGCATTCTTTGTACTCAAAAGCTAGACTCACTCCATAAATTCTGCATTCGGCGGAAAAGGAGTATTATATCACCATTTATATCATCATTTAATATTTTTGTAATATATTTCTTGTAATAATTAAATATTTTCGTAATATGTTTCTCAATTGATATTTGAGTAATTAATAATTTATAATTTGCAGAATTTGTAGGTCTGAAATGGGGTATGGTCAAAATTCAAACATACAATACGACAATATATACATCTATTTGCAAATGGTACAAATAAAAAGTAACATACCTAATTTGATCCTCCTCTGCTTAAATGTTTTGGCAAACTGTTCCAATTCCTCCAAATCTGTTGTTTCTTCGGGAGACGGTTCGAGTAATCGGGCAGGATTCTTGTATTGAGGCGTTAATGGAGCTGAACTTGGGGTATTAGGAGTTAGCAGACTAGCTGGTATGTGATTATTTGGTGGGGTTGTCTGTTGCGAAAGCTGCGTATTTGGTGGTATGCTGGTATTGTGCTGATTCGAATTTTGTTGCTGGTGTTGTACCTGGTGTTGCTGCTGGTGTTGCTGTTGTTGTTGCTGCTGCTGCTGCACCTTTTGCAATTGCTGTAGTTGCTGTGCCGCCTGGGCTATCTGTTAAACACAACAAATTGATGGCTTAGCAACACGGAAACGCTTCGGGTATATGTATATTATAGTACGCATGCAAACACGCCATTAGAAAAGTGTAATTGGTAGTGTTTGGTGTTGCTCGGACGACGTGGTGTAATCGAGAGTTGCCTTAAGAGTTTAGGTAAATTACCCACTTGAATGCGCGAGTTTAGGTAATTTATTCAGGAAGTACGGTTGTTTTTAATGGTAGTAAGCGTATAATTAGAGGATTCTCGTTATGTTTATGCCAACCGAAAACTAGAATTTCAAATAAAACTGATTTAAAATAAAGAGTGTTGTGGTGTTGAGGAAGTACGGTTGTTTTTAATGGTAGTAAGCGTATAATTAGAGGATTCTCGTTATGTTTATGCCAACCGAAATCTAGAATTTCAAATAAAACTGATTTAAAATAAAGAGTGTTGTGGTGTGGATAGTGTACAGTATATTGAGTAATGGGACAATATGAACAACACCCAAACACACCTGCATGTTATGAGGTGGTCTAGAAGGAAGACTAGATCTTGGGAAACTTTGCAGAAACCCCTTAAACCAATGAAAGTTAATTGCAACTCCTCCAGCATACTCATCACTACTTACTTGGCTTTGCAGGTAGAACTGCTGCTGGTTGATGTGGTTCCCCGCTTGCTGCTGCTGCAGCATAGCGAGCTGTTGCAGTTGCTGCAGACCTTGCGCATTTTGGAAGACTCCTAAATTCCCCAACATTTGTAAGGGATTTCCGAGGAGTGGGCCAAGCGTTCCGAGAGCCGCGAATGCCGCCCCCACTCCAGGACTGGCTGGCCTGACGTGGGAATTTGGTGATGATCTAGTCGGTTCGGTTTCACTCGTCACCTGAAACAAAATTAACATGTTATTAAGTAGATGTACGGATAAATTGATGCAGATTATGCTTGGTCATCAATACCCAGCGGCGAGGAACAATCGATATGATGCAGTTAATTGCACTGACCGTTTTGCCGGCGATTAGTGGCCATTGGTTTATGGACTGCGGTCGACGATATAAACAAGCGCGTTGATATATTAACAGAGAGATTTAACGCGTTTACCCTGTTGAAGCACCCGGTAATTGCTCAGATGATCGAAAGTTAAGTGATTTTTTTGATACAATGTCTATTTTGAGACTCTCGAACTTCGTATCTTGGAATCGTGTTTATTATCTTTTTATGGGAGTGTATCGTCTGCCAAATGATAATGGTTGGAGATAGAGTTGAAAAATAAGTTTTTTTTTAATAAATAGATGTGGTAAGTAGAAGCTAAAGTTCTGGGGGTTGTAGCAGCCCCTCAACCGAAGCTGACCGCAATCTATCATCGGTAAAGCTGGAAGTTTAATTCCAGTTATTCATTCAATCGCAACATGGCCTCTGAGTATTACGTCGCGTTTCGCTAACAAACAGGATTAAATCTGTCGGAGGGTAGCTGCCGGGGAGGTCCCAGAAGAATTTAAACATTTTAACTTTTGAAGGGTCCAACTGATTCCCATTCGATTGGGAGTGAAACTTCTCTCGAGTGCGCGACGGTACGCGGAGAAAACAAATGTTTCCTGGCAGAAAAAAAGGAGGAGGAGTTCCACAAACAACCCTCGGGGATCGAGCAGTCAAAGGCTGTTTACACATGTCGTTATTAAACGAAAATTTAATAACATTCTTGTTGAGAGGGAGACTTACCAAGTTTAGGGCACCTCCTCTATCGGAATCCATCGAATCTTCGTCATGCCTGTCCGCGGGATGATCACTGCATGTGCTCTGATCATCTCCACTGAGATCACCATTGGCGTCTCCATCTGGAATACAAAAGAAAAACAAATGAATAAAATGCGAGTTCTATACATTTCTCGATTTTATGAAATTGATTTTCCGTGTAGGTGGCGGTATTTCACCCCTGACACATCGAGTGGTAATTTTTTTCTGCTTGAAATCGGATGCAAGACTCAGATTGAATATCAATTCGGGGTCCGTATTCAGATAGAGCCGGACTCCTTCCAGCATTTAAATAGTGCGGGCGAGGAATTTTTGCTTCTTTGAATATGTAAAATAGCGGTCTGATTTTAAGACGCACGTGACTCGAATCTTCAAAGGAACCGCCGCTAGTCTCCGCTGAAAATGTTCGAGGGAAATTCAGTTTGCGAAAATGTTTTCTTTCCGTCACGTAATTGATCGCTTGTCGCCCAATCGTCGTAAGGTTATTTGGTTAAAATTTGCCTAGAGTCTACGCATTGTTTTTGCATTGTCTTCGCAAAAGATTTCAAAAACAATAATAACAATTGCTTTAGTCTAGTTGTAGTACAGGAAGTTATAAACATTCATAAATATAAATCGCGGTGAATAAAGGTCCTTATACGAGCGATTAAAAATTACGGGACCATGATTAACAGGTAATAAAGATCATCCGGTGTAATCTTGTTCCTTTTTTCGGCGCAGGAGAAAATTGTTATGAGGAGGCAAATTTTACGAGTTCTGTGGAAAAAATCCGGACCGCGCCGTCCTTTTTCCAGTCGTAAAATTGAATAATAAGGCCAGCGGTGACTTAAGCAAATTAAAGGGACAAGAGGCGCACAGGGAAGAAAAAATATTAAGTCACTCTTCTTGTTAATGGTAATTTTATTATTTTTTTTTAGCAAGGTTAAACCAGAATCTAGCTATTTACTTATTTCCAGTTCATTTTACCGACTCAAGGATGAAATCGTTTTCCATTGCATACAGAGATGAAGAGCGACTTCACACAGAGAAAATTTTCTGCAAAGTTGTACTAAATTTTATGTAATAACTTACAGAAAAAAATGTAAAATAGATTTGACAGTTTTACACCATTCATGATTTTCAAGATTTTCTATACAAGAACTGCTGCAATATCTTGGAATTGGTAGTGTACATAAAACATTTTTTACACAATAAAAAACTTTGAATGTGATAATTTATTAATCATCGCATAATTTCATAATACATCATAACTATTTTGTATCAAATCTGATTATTTCACGTTATCTATTAGAATCTGTTCAAAAAAGCCATACATTTGAATTAGAATTACCTTTTTCGCCGAAAACAATTGGATATTTAATCCCCACGTGCGCAAATTTAACGGGTAATAAATTGCGAATAGAGTATCCAAACAAGTCCAGAGTAATGTACAAAACTCTTTTGTGAGCAAGGGTTGGGGGCCAGATGTCCATAAAATCAATTACTGTTTTCCAGATTAACGGGGTGCCGTCTCGTTTTTTCATCTTTTGACACCCTTTCGCAGTTAAAATTCACCCCCATACGCCCCTAAAATCCCCCATAATCGAACGTCATCGTAATACTATACGCGTTATGATTGATTGCCTTATATTTGTTTCGCATTTCTCAACTGTAAAAAACCGAGATTTAAGGTATTATATATGGATTAGGTTCACGGTTTTAAAATAGACTTTTTGATGTTGATGTGAAGCGCAGAGAGGAGAAAATGTGATGGGAGAAATTGAGATTGTCGTGGGGATGCAATATTGGAGGTTGCGGAGCTATTTTTCCGGTTGGTATCACATAAGCTAACTGACCGATGCATCCCTAAATATCAAAACCCAGCGTCTGTGAAATTTTGCCTTGTGGATGCAGGGTAAAAAACGATTATCTGTCGACTGGCTGCTTATCGTCTCTTATGCAGGACTTAACACCTATGTATTGGAAAATTGACCGCTCTCGACTGGTTTCACGCTGGTCGAACTTCAGTGGAAAATACGTCGCGTTTATATGAAAATCGCCGAAACGTATTCAGATATCCAACCTCTTTGAATACGAATATACTGGCGACAATAAAAATATACTACCGATTTACGGAAATCCGGCCGTTCCCGTGTGGATTTGAATAAACCAGCTTTCAGCGCAGCTTTACAGACTCATTATGGCAACCCCGTTGTACGAGAGTGTTAACATTCACCCGATGTCTGATATGTAAACCGCCACGTCACTGAACTGATTGATGACGGTAAGAAGAGTGATCCGATCTGACCGCCAGTCAGTTAACTGTCGTAAAAAAGCGATTACCGACGGCAACCAATCGAATTAACACAAGTATAATAAACGCGCAACCCCTTCATCGTGTTACCCTTCGAACAAAATCTCTTTTGTGTGTCGCACGCGCCATCTTTTTAAATGGCCCTAATGGAACTGCAGGAACAGGAAGAACATTATTTTATATTTGAATCGGCATAAAGAGGCATGGAAGTAGAGATAAACGGTGCATTTGTTATCGATCTTAAGGTTAGCTAACTATAAAGGTTTTAGGAACAGTTGGACTTGGATTCGGTTTCATACAAATGCAAATCATCGATGATCTCTGATCATTTTGAAATGAGGAGGGAAGTGATATTTTAACGATAGCTACGGACCGGAGTGAGATGTGCTATAAATCTGCCAGGAAAAGGGGAATTTTTTATATAATAATAATAATAATGATAATAATAGCCTTTATTAAGTGTTATAATTGGATTAAAACATAATTAAACCTATAAGCATCTGGTTGGAAAATTAGAAGGGAATTTGTAAAGAATCATTTTGTTCACACTAGCAATATATTTCTCTCAACCAGCAAATTATTTTAAAGAAAATACACCATTTCTAGGAAAGGTTCAAATTATATTTACTTCAATAAATATTCCAGATCAACTAATCTCAATAAGCAGATTATCTTATCTTTGTGCCAAAGAAATATATGGTGATCAAAAAGAATATATTTCCATAAAACAAAAGATTTATTTATATCTGTGCCAATTTCTCTTTCATAAATCCTTCCTCAGACACTTTGTATTAGTAATTTTGAATTTTTGTTTAAATAACTGCAAAAATACTCTAGTGCTACATTGGCGCTCAACGATTTGATTTTTTAATTTGTTCTTGGGTAGGTTGTTACAACTTAAGACAGAAAATGGCACTTACCGTCATGAGAATTGGGTGTTGAGGGTGCCTTCTCCATTCTGTTGATGGACCTTTGTTGCACTGAAAAGGAGAAACTCCATCAGCATAAATCCATTAGACAGTGACGTAAAAAAATAATGGTGGTCCTAAGGTGTCTATCGGAACAAATACCCGGCGTAGACCAGTGGACGTGGGTAATATGCAAAAGCTAAGGGTGAAAAATAATAGAGTGGGGTCAGCGGTCCACGGGGAGTCATAAGGGGTAAACTACCCGAGTCGCCGGACAGGACTCGACAGCCGGCCGCAGCATCCCCATATAAATAATGCACTTATTGATAGATATGCAC
Source organism: Aphodius sticticus (assembly GCA_963966075.1). Lineage (NCBI taxonomy): Eukaryota > Metazoa > Arthropoda > Insecta > Coleoptera > Scarabaeidae > Aphodius > Aphodius sticticus. The sequence continues at coordinate 20,273,470 of OZ014512.1, forward strand.
CAGTATCGCTAACATACGCTTTTAAGGTTATTGCCGGCCATGAAGGTGATATTGAATTCGTTCTGAAGGTGTCACTTTACAACCCCTTCTCTAGCCTGAAGGAAAGAGGCGAATAGTTAATTGGCCAGCTGGAAAAGGTCAGAATTTCCATATGCGCGCTGACATTTGCATGAAAACCGAAGGGGGTTAATATTTGATGACGAGGATAACCACCACCAAATATGAATATACGACCCATGAATGTTTAAAACCTCATCTGCCCGATGCATTTTCTACCGCTGATACCACAAACCCTCAAAAATTCAGTATTCAATTAATGTACACAATATAGCAATGCATACATTGACATTTCGTGTTCGGCACGCAATACTTATCAATGGACATCTGCACAGTGTGGGATTTCTCAGAAACATTCCATTACTACTACATATCGAGCCTTTAATATAAAATACCAATTTATGTATATACTGAAAGTCAATTTAAGAACTTCTATGATTCTGTATTGGTCGCAGGATCAATATGGTATCTTTGGACTTTTTTGCAACCCTTCATGTTTTGGATTCTACAAGAGCGCGCAGCATCTCACATCCGGATCCGACTTAGAAATGTTCTGATTAACGGAGGAAAAATAGTTAATTCTTAATATTTAATTATCTTTATCTTCGATCTTTTGATTTCATACGCATTGCATTGAGATTTATTCTAAGTAAGTAAATTTATAGGCTATACGTATTCATCAATTATAAGGTATTAAATAGGTTTAAGCATTGGCCAAAAATAAGATTTGTCGCGAAAAATAATACCTTTTTATACCTAGTGAACTTTGGACAGGACCAAAATAGACTCAGACTAGTATCTAATATGAGTGCGTATGATAAGTGGAAAACGTGAGATTTATACAAAACCGTAGTGTGGCCAGTACCGGAATATGTATGTGTTACTAATTCTCTAAATTAGTAGGTTAGTCCTATTGAGGGCCAAAGTACAAACTGTGTGGATATTTGGACAATCGACCTGCGTCGTACGAGAGATAAAAAAGGCGATGGTAATCGATTTTAATAAAAATTGAATAATAAAATTCCTCGGTACATTGTAAAAACATCGGCGACATATCTTATCTGCATATTCTCGAATAAATCCGTCGGTAATTTTTCACAAACAATTCTCAAGACTCTGCATTACTTGCAAATATTTCCGACCATCAAATTTTTGTTTTCATAATACTGAGCAGGTCTATCACCCCACGAAAAAATAACTCTAATTTAACAAGGACTAATTAAAATGCATATCCACATACATACGATTATGTAAATTAAAGATTGTTTTTAATATTCCTCTCCCATAATGTATAATTAGGAAATTAGCATTGCAAATGCGGATTAGTTTGTTTTAAAATATTATAATTGTTGCTTTCTCATTTACATGGGTATTAAGTGAATTCATCCCGGAAACGTGAAAACGTACACTCTAGTGACGTATTGGGAAAAAGAAACACGATTCTTCGTCGAATAAAACAATAATTAAGACAAGTCGTTCGCAGTTGAGACTCGTACCCCCTGCGAATGAAATTATTAATTTCTTACCATTTGTCGAGCAATACCAATACGGCAGGATTAATGATCCGAATAGTAGCAATAATCGTTGATAATTGGCTGGATATATATATATATATATATATCGAGGACCTTTTCCTAAAGCTATCAAATGCAGTTCTGTAATTAATATGATTACTATATATACGAAATTGATTTCGGTTCTAATAACCGGATAAAAATAGCCTCACATGGTCCAGACGTAAATGAAACAAACGAAATATGTTTTCCCCGACGGATTTTATTGATTTGCTTAATTTATAGCGCTCATTTTTTCGATATCTCAACATGAATAATCATTTTATCGTTTTTAATTGTGTCGCGATCGCTACTTTGATAAAAATTAAACAATTTACAGTAGAATATCTTGTTATATCACTCTACAATTCTGTGTAATGTGACGCATTTATGTTATTTAAATATTTATTGGGAAATTCGAAATATTAGTAATGATAATGTAGATCTTCAATCGGTATTAAGATGCCTAAAATCACATATAGTATTATAATTTCACAATAGAACCAACAAATTTCTAACGTAATTGTATTCTCATGATTATTTCCAGAGAATTGAAAACGTAACTACTTGCAATAAAAAATATACAAATAATCTTTATTCGCACAAAAATAAGATCTGAAACACTCAAATATTTGCGATTTAAAACAAGTAAAATTTGTTATTAGGCCAAAATAAGTATTTCATTACTAACCTGGGTACAAACTGCCATTGTTATTGAGGTTTTCGAAAATATTCTTGAGGTAATTGTTTGGATGCATGTTATTTGATAACATGGGTGTCATCTTCGTAAGTTTCCACGCACGGGAAAGCACACGTTGAATAATAAATAGGCTCTCAAATGCTAATGCAAGTGGTACTGATTATTAAATATTGGTAACTCAGATATTTTAGAGGTAATATTTAAAATGGGCCCGCAACTGATAAGATACGGATGATATAAACATTTAGAATAATAAATTAATATGAGTGTAGATATAGGTTTAAGATGCGCGTTCAGAATCGTTCTAGTTAAGCTGTCATTGTCAGTAGATGCTAGATGAGCCATCGGAGCGTAATCGATATGACATAGTAGATGACGAGACTAACGAATATTATTGGTAAGAAGACGAGCCAGAGGGTGAGATGCATTTTTGGAACTTCGCGAAAAGACCGGAGTTTTTCCCGGATCGGTCCGGTAGTCGATTCATGACTGACCGAATGCCCACTGGTCACTTCTTGATATACCCTATAATGTATTCACCCTCACACCCGCATGTGCCACATGTTTTCCACCCCTACGATTCCACCCCCGCACCGTGTGTACTTACATTCACAGTAATGCACTTATTTCCTATGCACGCTCCCGACTAGAAACTAAATGTAAATGAAGACCGACACTCGGGGGCTCTTCAACTAATGTCGCAATGTTTAATATAAAATTTCCAAGGTGTAATATTTAACAGGTATTACAATATTACAAAATAAATAGATAATAAGGCAGATCAAACAAATAAATTAATCGATTACAATTTGCTCTGAATTGATAAACACTGTTTGCCCATACTCTCGAGCGATATGTTGCGACACATACATGTCTCCCTGCTTTTACATCTAACATATTTTTTCTCGCTCTATACCATTCATCAGCCGTAGCATGTAAATATTTCTTAGAAATTGCTAATATTTATTTATCCTATCGTTACGATGTGGCTACCCTTATCCAAATAGATCTATACATAATAAGTTAGTATCTAGTCATCCTACAGCAGGTACCTGGTACCTACATACATACATTCCATTCATATCATAAATACAATGCTTATAACCAATTTTAAATTCACAATCCTGACATGTATCTTCAAGATTCTGTACTACAGTAGTTTCATTTCTTGTATTTTCAAGTCAGTCAGAATGCCATTTTTCAGTCTACTTCAATTTTTAATATAATTAGTTGAAGGGATTAAGTAATATGATAATTTGGCATTTTTACTGCTTACCGTGTTACAATATCTTGAAAACAATATGAATAAGCAGTAATGAAACAAGTCTGAACACCCCGTCTGATCTTTGTTAAGGGTTTTTTACACTACACTAATTTCATCTTTTTATAAACTTCCTTTTAGTAAACAAAAATCTGATTTGGCCAGGCACATGACTTTATCATATTATAGAGCAGTGTCAAACGCTAATATTCTTACAATACTGTCAATAGAGTCAAAATATCAGTCAAATTCTGGCTAACTAGTTTTAATGCAGATACGAGATCTCGATAAAATAGAATTTTCTCTAGTAGCTAAACTATTAATTTTCCCAAAAAATGTCATAGACATAAACTATACAAAATTTCCCCTACTTTAGTTTATTATTCAACTAATTTGACGAAATTACAGAAATGGCGGCTTATATGCAAAATCGTTGAAAAATTCTTTCAACTTCTTTCAGCTCTAAGTTTACTCATGGAACTTCTAAATATGAATTTTCGTCCCGATAACTTTAGTAGTTTCTCCGAAATCGTTGCCAAAAACGGGTACACACATACATACACACACAGACATTTATTGTGGGTACCTTTTCTCCCTTAATTTATTGAGGGTTTTTCTATTAATGTTGCCAACACCATTTCTTATGTTAAATTTGCCAAAAAGTTCCTTTTTCCTCTTGATAATTGTAGAAATGTACGTTAATGAATTCGAAAAATCAATACAAAATTGCTGATAACGTGATTAAAATAACATAATTAATAACATTTTAAGTACACGTATAAACATTTTAATCTGCAAAAAAATGAAGAAAGTAAATTAGATATTCTTCGCTGGTAAGAACTTAAGTTTTAAAATCTACATTGGTTATCTTATCTGCCAAAAATGATTTTCATTTGCCCACCACGTAGATTTTATATTTATATCCGGAAATGTTGCAATCTTTACTTCTACTGTTAACTAAAAATTATAAAATAAATATGCACAAACATTTAATATTAATAATAAAAACTTTGTAAAATAGTACTAGGAATACCTCATTCCATACATCAGTATTATTACTAATAAACAAGGTCTGTGTTATAAATAAATATTGACACAAATCCATGCTAAAAATCGAACGGCGCCAAGTTTGCAGTCTACTACAAGTGTATCTGTAAGTTGTTTTGAAGCGTACCTACACCTTTTATAAATTAAAATAAATTGCACAACTTATTTTTTAGAGGTATCGTCGATCTGGTTGTATAATATCAAAAACAATAATATCGAAATTTCGACACGCCACTCAATAAATTATTAATAAAATAGTACCGATTGTTACAAAATCGTGTCAAATGTGTGTTTACCCAATTTTGATCGTATTATCAGCTAATACTCGTAAAATGATAACAACCGGCGCACAATTCAGCCAATAAACATTTCAAAACAACAGTCTATCACCAGACTAGTCAGGATTGGATATAATTATTGATAGAGGTGCGTAATTTCGGCCAAAATAAAATAATTTAAATAAACATCAATCACTTGTTATTGTTTCCCTCGCTGAGAAAAAATTATCCAGGTGCGCCTTACTTCAAATAAAAATAAATCCGCATAACATATGACAAATCCTTTTATGTCGAGGAATTAAAATGATTGTTTTGTACAGATAAAAAAAAACGGTAAAATTGCAACATCATTTACAATGTAGCGAATAATATACATGCTGTCTCATGATTCAAAATTATCACTAAAATAAGCGAAAATCATTTTTACTTTAGTGATAAAAAAATAGAATTACTTAATTAATAACTTTAGGTTGGTGCGATGAATCAAACTTGAAGGTAATGAAAAAAGTTTGTGCTAACATCGTCGGTAAGATGTAATTAATAAAGTAGCTTTGTTTGTTGCAAAATATAGCGGGGCGTATATATAAACGTACCTAATAACTGTCAATTTATCAAGAAGACATTACCGGGTTTCATAAAAGGGCGCAAAATATGAAACTTGGGTCCGCGGACATTAATTAATTTAATTATCAAACTTTCGGACGTTTACTGAGCCATCCCATGTAATTTACAACGGAGTTATTAGATTATATTTTATATTTTTCTAATAACGGCCGTCCGGTAATGTGTATTTAATAAAAACTTCCGATTTTTTTTATTTACGAGCTCAATAACCGGCAAGCATCACCACGTTGCGCGACCAACTTCGCCCTATTGACCGCAACCGGACCCTTAACGTAATTCGAAATTGTTGCGGCCAGTTTTGAGAGCCACCATGTATTATGCAACGTTTAATTCGTGCGCCGTTTTTAATAAATAAGATGTGTTTGCGCGTGAGTTGCGTTCGGCCGAACGCGACGTGCAGGATGTGAGCAAATTTAGCCGTATTTACACAGTATATCAATAAGGGGGGACGTTGTCGACGGTTGACCATCGCACCCCATGGAATAGCAAAGAGCCTTCGGTTCCTTTTCAAAGGATAAAAGTATCGACTGGGCTTAGACTCCTACACCCTTCCCAATAACTTTTTCCTCCATGCATCTTTTAAATATTCTATTAGTTCATCATATTTACCATGTCAAGATGTGGCACTCAACAGCTAGTATAGAGTAATAATGTATAGGTACTCCAAGTATTGTTGTCGAAGCATCACCGATCTATCCTTTAGCTATCCTTTGAATTTATACTCTCTTTTAAAATAACCCGTAAAATTGCTCAAGAACTCCTATAGCTTATCTACTTCTGTATCCTACTTGTCGATTTGATGAAAATAGCAAGTAGTGTCCGACCGAAGGCGATTTTTTGGGCCGAAGCCGAAGCCGATGTTCGGCTTTTCCTATACCTTCGGCCGAACCCGAAGCCGAAGAAGCTCATAATCCTAGACAAGTGACGATAGTTAATGATAAATTTGTACACACTATATTATAATGGATGTCCTAAAAACGTAGCCATTATTGTTACAATATTGATTTAACGAAAAACTAGAAACTGTTAAATTTGCTCAAGACTAAAGTATCAGTTTTTCACAATTAAATGTGAAACATCATAAAGAAAAATTGTTTTCAATTATATTATATTAAATTATATTAAATAACTAGATATAAATATACGGATATATCGTATCATACGGACTTACCATAATGATGAAATAATCAATGTATAGTAAATGGTGATATACATCCCGCCTGTATATCACCATTTACTATACATTGATTATGTGAATTAGTTATGTTTTATCTATTATTTTAGCGTTTGTTCTTATGTTTTGGTTTTACCGTTCCCCAGTAAAAACAGCCTGTATTTCAGTAAAAAAATAATATCAAAAAATTCTTATTCTTTACTATTAATCTTTGAGACTTATCCTCATCATTTAACAAAAAAACATGAAATAAATCTATCATGCAAAAAAAGTATTCTTTACGTAATACACATATAAATTCCTGATTCCAAAATTTCAGATCTCTATTATTTTTAATTAGGCACGTGCCGGTTCAGAATCGCCATGAACTGAACCGATATCTTAGATTTTAGACATTTTTAATTGAACTGTAAAGCAATTCATAGTTTATTCTTGAGCAAATTTAACCATCTCTAATTTTTCGTCGTTTTTGTTCTATCAAATTCCTGACTATGGCTATGGACTTTTGAGAGCACACAGAACTATTTTTGAAGAATAACATTATCTGGAGAAATTAAAATGTAGGTCCATTATATGTATAATAAAGTCTATCTGGAGACGCAGTATTTGATTTAAAAACAAAAACTGACAGTCAATAGTCAATATTAAAATGCTTCTTAGGAATCAGTACCTGCCATCTGCTTACTAGTCGCAAAACACTTCTCCACTATTGATTCATAGCAACAAAATAAAAAATATTACTTTAAATTTAATACAAATAAAATAAAAATAATAAAAACTGTATAACTTTCCGTCTAATAATTATTTTCCTTATATTTGTATTTAATTAATGCGTTAATTTTTATTGGTTCTGGATGATTATGAGTCTACAAAAAGACACCAAACAAAAAATTATTACTAACTTGCGAGTTTTAGGAATTAGGCCAAACTTGATAAATTATTTAATTGTACGTAGAAAAAAAAAATTACAAAGGTTTTATAACTTTTTTCAGATCATAACAAAATTTCTGACATGTAGTTCAAAAAGTTCATCAACATTTCCGCCGTAAAGTAAACAAACTATCAAATATATCCCTTTCTTTTCACAATTCTTGGTACGCATGCGCTATACGCGAACCTTCGGCTTCGGCTAAACCTTCGGCCTAATTTTGGCCGAAGCCGATGTTTTGCCGAAGGTTCAATTTTTGGCCGAAGGTGGGGGAAGCCGCAGCCGAAGCCGAATGTTCGGTCGGACACTAACAGCTAGTAAGTCAATAGACCATCAGCTAAACAAAACTAACACTTGGAAGTATTTCCAATTTATAGAAACTGATTTGAAAATCGTCCTTTGATAATTCAAGCACCATTTGAGCTCATTTTCTGTTCGTCATTTTCTAACCAACATTTTGTTACATTTAACTGAAAAAAAAACGAGTTAATTGTAGCTTATAGTAAAGTTTTCCTCTAACCAGTAAGTTAACTAATTCTCCGCAAAATGCCATTATATTTATTAATGTTCGAAAATCTGAAAATGTTCTGTTAACGATTATGTAATTGTTGTTATTTTAGATACAAAATAAATTGATAAATAGAAAAAATCATCTCCAACAGGATACTCAGCTTGATTTCATTGTTCTCGGAGCATTTAATAATAAGATTAATAAGTTTTTGTTCTTTGGACTTTTAGAGCTTGTCTCTAATACTGAAATTTGGAATTCAGTGTCCATAATTATACTGTTTCCTATTGATATTTCTGGTTTGCTATGACAGTGGCACATGTCAGAAAAGTATGTAAACTTGAGAAGAGAAACATTTGAAAAATATAATATTAGCATTATCATAATAGCATAATTGGGCTTTTCATATTTGATTGTGACAAATGAAATTTCTGGTACAAATCTAATGGACGTATAAATAGTGTGCTGTGTTATGTGATAAACCTGCAGGTAATTCTAAGAAAGATGTTTGTTTGTTCTAACTTATCAGCAAAACACAGAGAAGTCATTTTGAAGTACGCTGAAAAACAGCAAAGATTCACACTTGTCCAAATCGTCTTCCATCACTTATTGAACGGAGAGTACTTACTGTACCAGGAGATCACTTGGTGGGAAAAAAGAAAATTGTTTTTTTTGATGCCACACCAAAGCAGTGCACATGTATGACAACTATTCATTACAATCTGTTTCCATACAAGAAATGTAATGTAATAATAATATATACCGAATATGCATAATATTCTAGACTCTAGATTTAATATTTATATAATATTTATTTCAAGTCAACATGGGACTCATTCCGGTATCCAAAGCCATTTTTTTGGTACAAAAAAAGTTATTAAAAAACCGAAAAAAATTATTCGGAGCGAGTAGTATCGAGTAGTTTTTCTTTGTGTTTATAATCTAATTTACTGTTATGTTTGTACAGGTAGTAGAAATAGACAAACTATTATAGTCTTTTGTTTTCAGGTAAGCGTCTTCAAAAAATTAATTTTTGTTAGTTTTTAAAAAATAACTTTTTTTATTGGTGTAAATTTATGTACCGAAAGACGTTAAAAGTAGGTTTTGGTTTGGTCAAAAAGAACGAAAACGAATAGGGCAATATATTTGTCAAATTCCGGTAATCTTTGATCATTTCGAAATAGAACATATTTAAACATTTACATTTACTCCCAACTCCAAAAAAACCGAATACAAAGTTTTGTTAAAATATTTTTTTATAATTGAAATTAAATTAAATACATTTCTTTAATAATAATAACAAATTACTACATGATATCCTATACATATTAATCAATTTCTTGTAAAATGCAAAAACAAAAAAAGCAACATTTCGGCTTTCTTTAGGTATTGTAACAACTATAATACAAATATTAATCTTTACTATTACCCTTTTATTATGAATATTAGATACCTAATAAAATAATATCTACTATAATTATCGTCTATACTGGACGCTGAAACCCATACTAAATAATATTGTAAAAAAACATTCAAAACAATAACAGTTTTGTTTAGCCAACTGTGTCCTTTGGCCTAATGGACGCCGTGAATTCCAGTTCTCATGATGACCAGGAAGACACTCTTCGAATGTTATATTTTCAATATTGGCAATATGTGTTTCTTATATTGTTACAGTCATCACATTGAATATGTATTACTGTTTCAATGATACTCAACCAAGCAACAAATCGATGACACAGTTTTCTGCTAACATACAAATCTTAAATAAAAGATATACTTTATAATTGTGTATTTATAATGTTGTATTGTCGTTGAAGAATCGATATTGAATGTGGGGTTCTTATGATTTGTTTGAAGATCAAACTGGTCCGGTGCCATTTAAGGCATCGGGAGTGGATGGCGAGAAATGATGGACATGGACGAATTCGTAGCGGAACGGGTCGGAATGCCTTGAATTCTGGATCTCTTCGCGAGAGGACTGCATAAGAAAGCATTATACAAACAATGCATACCAGAGGACGGGCTCGCCGGTCCGGCCCGGTTCTCCGCGCTCTCTTTTTTATCGAGGGTGGATGCCCTTAGCATTTAAAGTGATTTTAAATCAAATCATTTACATTTTCAAAGGAGCCGTATTCGCAAGGAGGCGAATACTTTAATGTTTGACCAACATTTTAAGAGTCCGAGCGGAACCCCGACCCCCCCCCCCCCCACCCCACACACACACAGAGGCGGCGGCGGCGGCTTCCTTTCAAAAAACCTAAATCCTCATACATACAAACCGAACACTTTACATTCGTCTGTGCGTTTGTCGGGGAAAAAAATTGATCGCTTTTAATACTTTTAACATCGTGTAGGGACGGATAGGCTCCGACAATATCAAAGAACAAGAATTCAAAGGCTTGACCTAACTGCTCAACGAACGGAATTGAAAACTCTGCCGCATGAAGAACTACGAACAGTGGCGCGTTATCCTATGGGCAAAATGGGCATTTTCCCGGGGCCCCCAAGAACAGGGGGCCCCCAAACAAGTATTTTGGAAACTCGTTTCTGTAATAGACAACCACACCATGCAAATCCTCATTACCGTTGCAAGCACATCTCAGCGAGGCCCCAACTAATTTTTAACAAATTCACAACCGTGGCAAGAATATAGAATTTTAATTTTGTGCTCCTGCCATGCCGGTTGGGGACCAAAACAAATCTTTTATGAACTATAAATTAATTAATTAATAAATTAACGTAGTGATAATATCGAATTTGAGCTTTAGCATAGTCCTAGAGGCAGTTTTAGCAGTTAAACTTATTTTTTTGCCATAAAAAAAACATCTAATTTTAAGAAACCCTTGACAAAGTTGAAGAAGAGAAAATACTGTATGAATACACTGATGATGTTCAGTCGATCCTTTTTCTTTCGTTATGGAAATCAATTCTGCAAAAATGAATTCTCCAAAAAAGTCTGTAAAATAAAAACTCGATCTTCAAAATGCCTACCTTTAAAAATCCTTATCATTACACAGTGTGTATAAAAAGTAATGTAACTAGTCAATATTTTTCTTTCTAAAAAGTTGACAAGACAGAAATGATCCATACTATATATTCAAAAGTATTTTGTATTTATAGCTTAAATAATTTTCAAAAACATTTATTTATTTTTTATTCTTGTAAACTCCTCAGAGGTATTGACGTTTTGTAATTGCTTTCTTTTAACATTTAATCATTTTGTATCATTTAAACGACTGACCTCTTCAGGGACTTTTGGACAGGAAACATATACAGGGTGTTATATTTAAAAATATGAATTTGGTCTGCTTCTTACAAATACATAACCCTGTACATTAAAAGTCATTCAAGTTTGTAGCTTAAGTCTGTTCCCAAAATTTTTATTTGGTTTCTTTCTTCTAAACTTTCGGGATCAGATATTGACACAATGCGTTTCTTCTTGTTAACTTTTGATGATATGGAAGCGGAATCGTATGCGTTAACTAAGAATAAAGATTATGAAACTGACAATGTTAGCAAAAGAAATTACAGTTTCTTAAAACAAGCATCTTAAAAACACTATGAAAACAGAATTACAAATTTAGATTTAATTTTTAATAAGTACGTATCCAGAGGACGTAGACAGCGACGATGGCGTATTTAAGGATGAACTATCACAGTGTTGCAGTATTCAAGCAGGAATATATCTAGATTCCCTAATGTGAAAAATTATTATTTTTATTTGTTGATATATTAAATACCCATTGATTAATTAAGATAATATATTTTCTTTGTTACGAATTTTGATTTTACAATTATTAGGCTATGCATTTGTTTTTTTTTTGTATTTTTTAAGATTATATTAAATGATATGTTAAATGTTAAATGATTATACTTATATTAAATGTTGTTGCAAAAAGTCAAATACCTCACTTATTATTTATGATTTTATTTACTATTGTACATATTATTTTTGTATAAACAGTAATTCTTAATTCAACACGGTATATGGGGGCCCCCAAATTCAAAATTGCCCAGGGCCCCATGCTGGTATAACGCGCCGCTGACTAAGAAAAAACTTCTTTGTTCTTAGGGAAGGTTTTTCAATAAGAGTTTAAACTACATATCACAACCGTCAATTCTTCGTTCAACATAACCTCATCTGTCAAAACTCTTACTATTGACGTGATGCCATTTTCAAAATCATTACATGTATAAAAACCAATGATTATAATCCACTGCTACCTATTGTTAAACAAACAGTGACAGGTAACCCTTAAACATCAGAATTAAAGGATTCGATGATTATTTGATTATACATCCACAATCAAGTGGGCGATTACCATACGGTATTCAGATGACGAGCGACGTGAATAAACATGCATAATGGGTGGGTATAATCGAGTGACATGTGTTTACATACAACCTTTTTTAGGGTAGGAGAGGGTTACCTATGACACGCGTGGTCGCGTGCCATACCTACTACTTTTTATTCATCGTCAATTGACACCGTGAATATATGCTAACAAGGCCTTCCGGGTCTATTACCGTACGAAAGGGGTGATTTAAATACCTGTACGGCAGGTATGTGGGGTGCGTGTCTAAGCCCGCGGTTAAGTTGCGTAATCCCCATGGGAGATGTCAAGTGTTGCCCCCGCGTGAATACTTTAAATTCCGGGCGTCGAAAACACCCTAATTTACATCAGTTTAAGGAAGGGTGGCTCGACGTTACGAAGGATAACATCTATGGGGAGTCTATATACCTCCGAACAGATTGTCTTGTTTTTTGAACAAGTGCGAGTTTTGATCGATGCCTTTCTCTAAGGGGTTGCAACTAACCCCTTGCAAGGATAATGCGTCTTTTATTATGTTTGTAGTGGTGTCGTGACCTCGATTATATTGTTTGGTAAATCTCGAAGTTAAGGGGTATTTTTAACGCTAACCACCACCATAAATAAATTTTACTGCAAAAACAATGCAGTTAAAAACGTTTATGGGTTTGTGTGTGGGGTCACTGTGGTCATTTCTAATACAGGGTAAAAGAGGAGGTTTTAATTTAAACACAGAAACAGCACCAATGTGTGATAAATCTGTTCTTTTATTTTGAGTAAGCCTATATTTAGGTGAATCTAATTTAGGTGTTTCAGAGTAGTCTGGAGATTAAGCAGTAAATACAAGTGGACCATTGATCTAAGTCAACCGCATAAAAATGCAATAATCATTAGAAAATAGCAATTGTATTTTGGATATGATAACAATGAATTACGCAGTGCACGTGTAAGCAATTTGTATAGGCCTTATAATAGTTTTTTGGTATAATACTGATTAATTAATCTACTCCTAATTTGGGTTGATAAAATTCTCGTAAATATAATTAATCATAATTTGGTATCGGGCGAACTTAAGTACCTTTACGATGATGTTTACCGAATGTGATAGAGGGCGGTCATGTGGTGCCTTCAAGGCTGCCCGCGATAAGCTCAAATCAACTAAATTCGACGAAAATTTTCATTTCATTTCATTTGGTAATGTGGTCTATTTGACAAATTACATATTTTTTTGATGTTATCGCAGCCGATCTCAAGTACCTTATCTTGTTTGCACTTGTCATGTCGTAAACGTATTACCATGCGTTTGGCAATCGCTCCTATAATATATAGGTATTCTAATTTCTCAGTTTTCCCAATCACGCCACATTAACATGGTCTCCATAAATTACGATGACATCGACCATTGCTCATGTATATAATATACTTTTTATTTATGCCGGGCATAAAGCTAAAAGTAGACGGAATTTATGCTCGCCATGGACGCTCGGGGTAGTTTTTTCGGCGTGTCACCGAAGGCGTATATGGCGTCGTAATTTACCGGAAGTCCTAGGGGTGGCAACCCCCAACCTCCGCTACCGGCGAATGACCGTCGGGCAGCACCTTGCCATGATAGATCCTGTTGATATACGACCATAGCAGGTTATACATTCCATAAAACATATATTGAAATGTCACAAGATGAACGGCATATGTAACTGAAGGAGACCATGGGATACGTGTACCAAACTACTCATAAATTCACTCACACGTACGTGCCTATATGTCCTCCGTTTCTTTCGTATGGGATTGCCTACATAGTCATCGCCATCATATGAACTAATAAGACTTTTAAAGTAGATACAAGGGTACTACGGCCAAAAGAACTTCTAGCCTTCACCAAAATAATTTGATGAGGTAGGTAGATCATCGAAATCGGTAGACCGCCAAAGAAGAATTATTATTTCTATGCAATTCAATAAAATATAAATAGCACATACGTATAGGCCTAAAATTTTGATCTCCATGTTGGACATCAGCGAAATCAAGCCATTATGCAGGAAACCTGCTACACTGCAGTGTTTCAAGTTCAATCCCACGAAACCAGTACCAAAAGCGAAGTTGCCTTAATTATAAAGCCTTCCATATACCGCAATAATTACAGTGGAGTGGCACAAATAAAATCTGGCAATGAGTTGCTGCAAAAGTTCCTCTTGTTGTTTTAGCGGCGCAAATAAGATTGAGATGGACGTTTAAGTTGGGCATAATCGAGTTTGCGTCGCCATTGGTTCACTTTTACAGCGGGTAGTGGGACTGGTGAGTACCTTTCAACTTGAGTATAATTCAATTTAAATAAGAGAAAGTTCCAGCTGCGTAGGAGGGACCGCCGCTGGTCCGCCGACACTTAGGGGGGCAATTTAGCGTGGGGACCTAAATGGCCCAGGACACGACTCGACAATGGATGCGCCAAATTTCGGACCCTCAACGTCTAACCTCACAGAATTGCCACAGTTGATATTTAAAATTTGGAGACGAAGAAGAAGTTTGAAGCCAATCGATGATAGTTTGGGGAGTCCCGATATAGTGTGAGTAATATTGGTGCAGTTTGTGATTTCCTGCATTAGATAGGTCTGAAGTGGTTCCATTAGGGTCCCGAGGAAATTGTTTATGCATCAGGGAATGGACAGTTGATAAGGGAGTGTTCCAGGGTTGGACCTTTTAATTATACGGAGGGGTCGGAGGAAATATGTCCTCGAGCAGAAGACACGACATTTCAATAGGGCCTTTATTGACCATATATTAGCGCCGCCCTCCTGTCTTTACCTCTGTGCTCTTTAATTAGATTTTCGCCGCATTCGCTCAACTCGGCCTGCTTTTGTAATAAAAATGTAAATCTTTGACATTGGGCGCGATGCTGCCTGGTGTCGCACGAAGCAACATGTGACATTAACGAGACGGGGTGACTCAGCGCATTTCGATTTTCGTAATAATCTGTCAATGGGGTGCGTTTACAGAATCAATGATGTTGTAAAATTGACTGTTCCAGCCACCCTCCGCGATACTGCCGACATGTCGTCGGCGATTTCGCTCTTATTATATACAAAAAAATACTTACTTGTCGGTGAAAGACCCAGCCTTGCTTCGAATGCAGTTTTTGTTTCTTCCGCGGTTGGAAGAGGGACATCTGACTTCCAGGGAAGTTTTGTATCGTTCATCCATACTTTGCCTGCAATAAAATACCATAATTAAACAAAATATAAACCGTAGGGATTTAATTATTATTGGACGGTTTTAATACAATTCTACAATGGCTACCAATCGGAGTGGTAATAGCGTAAGGGTGGGGGGTATTAAACTAGATAAGGGTGTAGATGCAGGATGCTCTAGGACGGTAAATATTCGTATAGATTAGGCAAATAAATGGCATCCCTGGTTTGTTTCCATCGCCTTTAGTTCTAGTACGTCGCGCCAGGGGGTGCAAGGCGCAGCGCTAACTAGGGTCGCCCTAATCAATACCACCCCTTCGCGCCGCCTACCCGGACACGCAGTTTCCTCCACGCCACATCGCCGGCTCTGGACCCAGTACAACAAACTTTTACCATTTTCCCCGGTCCTCGACCTCTCAGCAATAATATCACAAAGACACTTCGCCCGATCATTATTTAATGCACTGCGTGACCTTTTCACGCCAGCAACTGGTTCTTTATTCGTTTCTATTGATTCCCCATTGATATTTAGTTTGCTACATTGGTTAAGAGCAATGACGCACATCATAACTACAAAAGGAACGAAGAGGCAATTTGAATGAAAACAAATGCATATAATACAGAGAAACGTCTAATTGATGAAGACGTCTAGCAAACCCCAGAAGTAGGTAGTTTCTTTTCTTATAGATAATTGCACCCATAGAGCTTAGTTTATGAGAATAGTAAAAGTGTTATTGCCCAAGGCGGCAAGACGTAACATCTCAATCGTATCGATTGACCACGAAATAATATAGAACAATAAACAGATTTTCGTGAAAATAACTTTGGTATGCTGAAGTCGGCAGTTAATTGGTGCGTTGAAGGAGTATCTTCAATTTTACGGTGTCCGATTTTTATGTGGGAGAGGACAACAGCGGCCATCATCCATCCAGTAATCCAATTTTATTTAATTCTGTTTGCCGTGTAGCGACTAAAAGGCACCATTAAAACTGCAAGGAGGTTGGTGCTAGGAAGGCCCGCAGGACCTGTTCAAATATGAGGACGTGCCAACATGCCGTGCCCGGCCATGCGACATGAATCGGCAGGGCAAACATACGCCTAGGAGTCCCCCGGCAGGACCTCCTGGCCCGGGGTCCTTCCGTATTCACTGATTTGTGTCCTGTCTCGTCCACTGGCCGTCCGATGAAAGCGTCTGGCAAAAGCAGCCCGCAATTTACTTAGGTCCTCTCCCGAATCAAATTGTGAGCCTTCAAAAGGATGCCCCCCACGCTAAAATGCCCCTATTTCACTTTTATTTAATTCGGTTTTATCTCAGAATTGGACCTCCACGGCACCCTTCCAAACTCCATCGCCGCAAACGCTCCGCGTCCATTCTCTTTTTTATCTCGTCGCCAACAGATAAACTCCTATAATTACTTTAAGAAATCACAGCCACCTATCCTAACAAGCACCTACCCATAAGTGGTGGATATTCAGCAGATTCATTGCTTGGAGACAAAAATCCATCAACGCTGTGTAAAATTTCCATAATTATCCGAAACAAGCACGCATGTATAGCCCGCCATTATGTATTCTTGTTTTCAAGTCGTTAAGCATTAAACCTTTATAATCCGAAAAAAAGTGATATTCCTTCGTTAAGTATCAAATAAAAAGTGGAGAATGATGTGCGGTCGGTCTCATGTCTAGCGATAATTTGGGTGGTGAACGAGCGGCTCTGATGCCCTGACATGGATGGTGGCTACCGTGCGGCGACAAGATCGGTGAGATTTTCGGTTTAGATGTTAAACATTTCGTCATCTCTTGTTCGACGGCACACAACGTGTTATTTGGACAGCGAAAGAAGCATAATATCACGGGAGGCCGTCATTAGTAAAATTATCCGGTGGGACGGCCACGCCATACCAGTATTTCTTTGAAGTAATTATATTTGTCTTTTCTCTCTCTACACACAAAACGCCATATGAAAATCAACGGAATCCACGACCTTCACGGTGAACGAAATATATATCTTTGGAGTATCTTTTTGCTATAACCAATAAACTTCCTTTGTTTATCAGTTAGGTTAGGTATTCAAATGTATAGTCTCCGGTATCACGACAAAAGTTTGCAAACTGGTTGGAATAATCACTATTGGAATTATTTGCATGGGATGCTTGACCAAAATCAGTATAATTTAATAATAATTCTTCAGGAATTTCCTTCACCTCTCTCAGGAGTTTGCTCAACAGCTTCAAAAGCTTCCTCAGGAGGTTTCTCAGCTTCCTCGGGTGTTTCTTCAATGAATTTGTCTTTTGCCTACTCGTCGCAAATATCACTAGCTGGTCACTTTGGTTTCGGGAATTAGAAAATGAGTGAAATGACTCTTTAATAGTTCAGTAAGTCAATAGTTTGAAAAAGCATTCTCAAAAAGTTTCCGTATATTTAAACATAAAGTAGGTTCAGATTTTTAATTAAATTAAAATTCTGGATCTGGAAAGATCAACCGTTTTTTTACCCCAATGATAAAATTGAAAAATAAATAGAATACAAAGAGTTACGCCAGGAGATGTTCACTGTTTCTCACGAGAATTTTGGCATATAACGGTCGTTTTTATATCGGAAATTTCTAAATGGTGTAAGATATAACTGGAAAGTTGTAACCGATTTTTACTCCTATGATAAATTTGCTATAAAATAAGACCACAATGAGTTACGTCAGGAGATTTTAACTGATTCACACAAGATTAAAACTAGGCTGTACTTAACCGTCGTTTTTTTCTAACGAACTTTTTTTAATAGCGTAGGATCTGGTAAGATCAACCGTTTTTTTACCCCAATGATAAAACTGTGAATAAATAGGATACCAAAGAGTTTTTAACAAAGAGATTTTAACTGTTTCTCACAAGAATTTTGGCTCATAACGGATGTTTTTATGACAAAAATTTCTTAATGGGGTAAGATCTGGAAAGTTGCAAACCGATGTTTAGCCCCATGATGAATTTGCTAGTAAATAAGAACACAATGAGTTGTGTCAGCAAATATTAACTGATTCACACAAGATTTAAAATTGGTTGTACATAACCGTCGTTTTGTTTTTTTTTCTTACGGAAACTTATCAATAGAATAGGATCTGGAAAGATTAACCGATTCTTTACTCTGGAGAGTGCTTCTCACAAGAATTTTGGCACATAACCGTCGTTTTTATATCGGAAATTTCTTAATGCTACAGCATTAACAGTTCAAAAGCTTCCTCAGGAGGTTTCTCAGCTTCCTCGGGTGTTTCTTCAATGAATTTGTCTTTTGCCTACTCGTCGCAAATATCACTAGCTGGTCACTTTGGTTTCGGGAATTAGAAAATGAGTGAAATGACTCTTTAATAGTTCAGTAAGTCAATAGTTTGAAAAAGCATTCTCAAAAAGTTTCCGTATATTTAAACATAAAGTAGGTTCAGATTTTTAATTAAATTAAAATTAATGAAAGCTATATACAAAAATTAAAATAGCGACGTCCCGATCTGTGATTTTAGAAATCTCACCTGATCAAAACCCTGATCAAAACTGATAAATCTATTACGAGATGTGCTAGTTTTCATATTAATTAAACTAACTAAACAAACAGTATTGCAATTGGAATTTCGTGTTATTGTACTATTTGATTTTTCTGTCTAATTAGCTCAAGTAGAGCGAAGAAATAACAATGAGTTTCCAGTACTCGTAATGAGTACTTGTATACGCGACATAGATATGTGTTCTCTAGACTTTTATAATTAACGAGAACCTAATAAAAGATATTACATTTGTTCATCTAAAAATATAACACAACTGCTACTTAGTTAACAGTGCGGGAAATCAAGTGGGGAAGACGGGGTGTGTTCGGGTCCAGGGCGGCCATCCCTGCGACTTTGATAGTATGCAGATGCTGAAAGGGGTACGGAGTGGTATGGCGCAAGCGTATCCCGCCCATATTTCCATCGATATTATGTAAAA
Organism: Aphodius sticticus; assembly: GCA_963966075.1. Taxonomy (NCBI): domain Eukaryota; kingdom Metazoa; phylum Arthropoda; class Insecta; order Coleoptera; family Scarabaeidae; genus Aphodius; species Aphodius sticticus. The sequence goes on from OZ014512.1 coordinate 20,293,060, forward strand.
GAAGGACGCGTGCGCGACCTCACGCGTTTTACATGTACATTTTTATGAATCCCTCCAGGTTTCGCACCCGATATAAGATTTCAACCCTTATTCAAAGGGTAGCCAATGGCAACGCGCGTGCTGGGCGAGTGCTGGATCACGCTTTTCCCGTTCCCTCTCTCTCCCTCTCGACACGGGCCCTGATATTCGATCACTAAAAGGTTTACCTTTCTTATTTGTCGTTTTATTTATTTTTTTCCTGCTCTGGGTCGCCTTTGCGGGACTTCCGGTACATACGATTTTTAAGGGTTGACGTTGAGTGTGCACGACGCAGGCTGTGCAATTTCGGGGTCGGCTCGAGTGTACACAGAAATGCAATTTTGAAAAGGGAAAGGGGTCCCGCCTCCATGGGGTTGCTTCCTGTTCGATTTGTTTTTAGTTCGTTAAATGCACTCGATAGCTTACTCATTGATCCTAAATTAATTTCAGTTTCAATAAACAAAATTAAAACGTTTAACACAATTGATGCTTGAACACGAGCGCTCCATCGATAATAAACTAAGTCTTATTTGTATAAACGTTTATAATTTATAATATTGATTGTATAAGTTAGGCTATTGTTATGTCGGTATGTATTCGAGGCAGTAATGTTTGTTGAGTTGCATAATTCAGTCGGTTCGTTGCAATACAACATGGCGCAGTTGGAAGCAGTATAGAGAAGAGTCAGTATGTTAAGTTGCATAAGTTGAGTGCATACTTGGATGAATCAATCGAAACATAATTCGATACAAATTGAGAGATTATCTTTTTAATTGAGACCTATGAAACTTTCCACGACATTTAATATAAGACCCTCAAAGAGGACACAATGGACAATTTAGCAAGGAAAGTATAAAATTCCACCTAACCAAAATCTCTTTCTACATTCATTGTGTATGTGATGTGGATTGTTCCCTGTACCGTGGCTGCACCCTTTCGCTTTCGATACAAAGGCAACGAAATTTCAATCAGAAAAGAAAGTGAAACACCCTCTACCTGTAACATGAACCCCCAGCTTAAGATGATACAAGATATCGGCTTCGCGTATACCCTTTCGGATAATTACCAATGGATAAAAAAGTATCCCTGAGATTGGCGCACGCTGTATGCGGACCTATTATTTACTATTTTTTTCCGATTGGTAAGCATGTGGTCCATTGTTATGGCACGCCCGTGCATACCTGAGGGTAGCGGAAAGACCGAGCAACCCCTTAATGGTGAATAACCCTTGTCGGCCGTATGTTCGCCGACTCACCCCGCCGCACGTTCCTCTCGCAAGCCGCAACTTTGCACATCAGCTGTGGCCCGATGCCTAGAATAAACAACCCCGTCCTCGTTGTAACAGAAGCGCGATTTCATCGTCTTGGATTCTATCCGTCTTAAGATAACTGAAATAATATTTTATCGTCAGCCTGACGGCTACCAACGTCTTTTTACCGGCCTAATCCCGTAACGTTTGTATCTGCTGGAGGAAAGCGGTAAAAAATGAACGCACCTTTTAACGTATAGGTGTCACAACGGCGCGTAAAATTTATTTTGATGCTATTTTTCAGGGGTCCATTCAGCGACAGCTGACACTCGTTCTTTTACTTTTTTTTTAACCGACAAAATCACTTTATCGAATTGAGCTGTTACCCCTATAAAACAAGGTTTGTTTGATAGATTTTTACATGTAACGCTGATTAGAATTATATGCCAAAAATCCATAAGCTTTATTAATTTATTTCTAATTTGGAGTTTTTTTTTATACCACCAATTTGTATACAATTGTGGAGAATTTACATTTTTGCTTCCAGTATTCCATACGTCTGCCAATGCAATTATTGCCAAATAATTGCATTGGCAGATACACCAAATATCACACATCAAAAAGGTGACTTTTACCGAAGAAACGTTGCCATATTCCCATGTATTGCGATTATAATCAGACCCTATAACTGAAATACCTCTTTTGTGACAGAAAGGCCGTTTTTAAGTAAGCCCAAACAATAGGTATCGCAAAGGGTGCGTTTTCTGGAAAAAATCGAACATCACCACGTAGTTTTTAGGTAAAAAATGCGAACCCTTGAGAATGTCGGTTGTGGATTCCCATAAAAAGAGGGAGAATAAATAGGAAGATTTGGGTCAGAAGGCCGTTTTTTTATTTCCCCCATTTCGCATTTTTTAGGGATGAAGTACTCAATTTTACTTACTTGTCACAATTTTTTAGGGGGGTGATTAGGATATACTGTGGGAATTCGGATTCTGTGAGAGATTTTTAGGTGCAAATTCGGTTTTTTAACGGATTTTTTAGCTACCGTATATATGCTACCCCAGTGTTAAAGTTGTGTATAAATAGGATAACAAAGAGTTACGCCAGGAGATTTTAATTGTTTCTCACAAGAATTTCGGCACATAACGGACGTTTTGATATCGGAAATTTCATAATGGTAATATCTGGAAAGTTGCAAACCGATTTTTACCCCCATGATGAATTTGCTAGTAAATAAAAACACAATGAGCTATGTCAGGAGATTTTAACTGATTCACACAAGATTCAAAATTGGCTGTACTTAACCGTTTTTTTTTCTAACGGAAATTTATTAATAGCGTAGGATCTGGAAAGATCAACCGTTTTTTTACCCCAATGATAAAATTGAAAAATAAATAGAATACAAAGAGTTACGCCAGGAGATGTTAACTGTTTCTCACGAGAATTTTGGCATATAACGGTCGTTTTTATATCGGAAATTTCTAAATGGTGTAAGATACAACTAGAAAGTTGTAACCGATTTTTACTCCTATGATAAATTTGCTAGTAAATAAGACCACAATGAGATATGTCAGGAGATTTTAACTGATTCACACAAGATTTACACTAGGCTGTACTTAACCGCCATTTTCTTCTAACGAAATTTATTTAATAGCGTAGGATCTGGTAAGATTAACCGTTTTTTTACCCCAATGATAAACCTGTGAATAAATAGGATACCAAAGAGTTTTTAACAAAGAGATTTTAACTGTTTCTCACAAGAATTTTGGCTCATAACGGATGTTTTTATGACAAAAATTTCTTAATGGGGTAAGATCTGGAAAGTTGCAAACCGATTTTTACCCCCATGATGAATTTGCTAGTAAATAAGAACACAATGAGTTGTGTCAGGAAATTTTAACTGATTCACACAAGATTTAAAATTGGTTGTACTTAACCGTCGTTTTGTTTTTTTTTCTTACGGAAACTTATCAATAGAATAGGATCTGGAAAGATTAACCGATTTTTTACTCTGGAGAGTGCTTCTCACAAGAATTTTGGCACATAACCGTCGTTTTTATATCGGAAATTTCTTAATGCTACAGCATTAACAGTTCCAGTTGCATCTTACAAGATGCAACTGGAAAGGTGCAACAGATTTTTACGCCTATGATAAATTTGCTAGTAAATAAGAACGAAATGAGATATGTCAGGAGATTTTAACTGATTCACACAAGATTCAAAATTGGCTGTACTTAACCGTCGTTTGTTTTTTCTTACGGAAATTTCTTAATGGCGCAAGTTCTGGAAAGATCAGCAGCTTTTTATCGCGACGATGCAATTGATTCGAAATTTTAAGTAATCGTCGCTTTTATAACAGAAATATCTCAATAACACTGAAAAGTTGTGATTTTTGAACCCCAATGGTGAATTTTCAAGTTAGCAATGTGACGGTAACAAATTCCTATTAGACTTCAAGCTTTAAAGTCATTTATAACGAGTTTATTTGTTTGATTTTTTTTTAAATATCCCTCGCTTTTTTCAAACCGATATTTAGCAATATTGTATAATGTATATACTTAAAATGTTCAATGGTTTTTTTTTGTACGTGACCATACTTTACATAACAAATAAACGAAACGTGTGTTCGCCTCGTGTCTGTATTTGATGTTTGCTTTTGTGCTGAGCGAACCCTTTTCAAACTCGTTACAATTGATCCCTTAACAGCGATTGGTTAAAAAATATGCCCAATGGTGAAAAGATTTATGAACTTTGGCATGGGAGGTGGTAGGTATATGTGTCTCTTATATGGTGGTCATAGAAACCAACCCACGCAACTCGCAACTTTCTAAAATCATAAACGTTCTCCTAAAAAAGCAGATATATCTTGAATTTATTCATGACCGCGACGTTTGCGATTGATTAGTATGTCTCTGCGCGGCCATAACCGATACTGCAATGCCGTACGGTCTTTTTAATTTATATGCGAAGCATTTTGCTCTGCAGGCAATGTACGATCCAGCCAACCCTGGCAATAATATCAATATTGATGGCTTGGTTTTTCTCATCGTACGCTGTTTTATGGAAGAACGAATCATGCGGTCGTCAAATTAGAATAATCACGACGTTTATCTGCAGTAGCTGCATGTTAAGTAGCCTTAATCAAGTAATTACTAAACGGCTTGGTTTACTCGAACAAACATGCCGTGAATGAATATTCAGTAGAAGGCGATACAAGTCGTGATGGGAGATCTAGTAGATCCATCTTATCTCCCGATACAAATGTTTAACGTGTAAAGTGACTGGAGTTGGCATCTGGCGGCGGTTGATTGTACTACTTATCGTTATCTATCGGTACCTGCATTACCTTAAACGAATGTTCGTGGAGGCTGTTTTAAGTATATTGGAATATCGAATATGCTATTACGAGAAATAAATACAAGGGCTCTTGCTTCTGAAGATGACATGAGTACATTATAGAAAATATATGGGATTTATTTTCAGAATAAACCAGGAAACATAGTAACTTGAAATTTTCATTTAAACTAAGGTGGATTTTAAATTTGCTGTTGATGGTTTTGTACTCTGTTTATCATACTTATATTCAGATTTACAGGATAACAGAAATAAGCTGTCCCTTTTCGGTATATTTTGCTTTTTTTATAATAATAGTATTTAGTATTTATTGAATAGTATTTTGTGTACAAAGCCGAGAAAGTGGTTCTTTTCCGGGCCGAGAGAAGAGTTGCACAGGCAAGCGTAGCGACGCTGGGCACTTGTTGAGGCCCGGAAAACCACTTTCTGGGCGTGATGCACACATAATTTTTATCCTACACAACAATATCGTAATAAAATCACCCGTTTCTAAAGACTTATCACTGACATATTATTGTCTTTTGACAAATAAAAAAAGTTAACGTTTTAATCGCAAACGTCAAACCGAATCGAAAGCAGTGTTTTGATTGGACAGACCATTCGGTCGCCACCTTAGGGACAATTATTTTCGCGGCAAGCGCTGAAAAGTGTACATTACAGGCCTGGCTGGGCCTGGCGGGCAAATGGCATCTTTCGTGTCTCCATAGAGACGGGAGAATGACATTTTCGCATCGTGTAGGATAAAAAACATAATACTTATAATACACTATAATAATATGTACCATAAAAATACAGTATTACTATTTTACAGATAATCAACAACCACTTAACTTTTAATAATACACTATTATTATAGGTTATTCGATAGGTTTTCATTCCGGTTTTGACGTTTCTAGAAATTCTAATTCGTTTACCGCGTTTTGCATTCCAGAAAATGCATATCCTGTTCATTTTCACTAATTGAAACCACTGTGGTGTTAGTCATAGGTTAGGTCATAGGTGCTTGATATTTTGACGCTTAAATTCGTTCATTTCTGCGCATGACGGCACTGCGGGAAGGATGTTGACACGGACACATAGGCCACCAAATACATCCTTAAGTTTTTGCCTTTGGTAGGTGGTTTAGGTTATCAAGTTGACAACCATGCCAACGCTTTAATTGTCAAAAAGGTTTGAACAACATATTGGCTACCATGGCAACGATCGCTACTTCTCGCAATGACGTCACTTGTAGATGCGCGTGAGCAGACCGTGGTGGGCCGTGTCCAGTACTGACAACTTTCTATCGAGGATGGTAAACTTGATAGGAGATGGTTAAGTTTGCGAAAAGTGAAGAATTCTTGGGAATCATGCATTAAATAGGCCAGCAGAAGGTAACTTTGATAATTTGACATAAACACGGTTGCCGTTGCAATAGATAGAGATAAAAAACTAGTTTGAATCAAAGAAGCCAGTTATGCAGGATACACATTAGCACTGAATAAATATTTTATTAGTGGAGTCGGTGGAAACTTATGTTTTGGATAATTATAATATCATATAAAATATCGCATACAATTTAAAATTTTATTATTTAGAAGTTACATTTAATACGTGATTATACATTTAACGGAAATTAAAATAAAATGTATTTTAGAGGATACTGAGTACGATCGCCGATTGACTAATTTAATGTACCTATATTTAAAATTAATCTTTTTTGGCAATGACTAGATTGTTTATGTGAGAGACAATGTTAAATCATTGTCATTATTTTTTCGCTATCTTGAAAGGGAATCCAATCGGACTATCGGGTCATATATTTTTGCTAGCAATCTCATATAAATCGACAAGTAAAATCTGGCAACCCTAGTAGCAGGCCTAATAGGCCTGCAAATAACCGAAGTCTGTAGATCCGTCGGTATCATGTTTGTGTTCGTACCCTATATTAAAATTTGAATTGATTGAACTTTGCATTTAGTATAATTTACGTTTTGAGGTTTTGAAAACTGTTCTATTGTAACATAGCTTGATCGAATTTTCCAGAGCTGTCATTGTTAGAATGATAGAATGTTGGTATATAGTTGGACGAATATAAGTACCAAACTATCAGTATGCTGACTTCAGCTCTGTTCTAGTTTCTGAGGTGCTTCTGTGTTTTCTTATACTTGCAACACTTTAGTTGTGTCTGGCAATTCGCAATTTTGAAGTTCGTTGAAGTGAAATTTGTGTAATGGGCGTCGGTTTAAATCGTGCGGTGAGTATTTCGCGAAAGAAGTGTTGGCGCTGGGCGCCGTAAGAGAGGGCGTTAGGTGTCTGTAATAAAAGTAGTTAGCCAGGTATAGTGAGTTAGGGCGTCGTCGATGGTAGAAGCTAGGTCGATTGCACCTTGATTTAAGTTCGACCGGAGTCCATTATAACTCACGTTGGAGTTACCAACCGGGCCGCACTAAATACCCGCAGAAATAGAACTGGTAATTGAATTGTCTTGTTGGCCTGGCGGTGCCGTAGCAAGTGCCTCCGATAGAGTGAGAAGTACGCCTACCATTTAGAGCAAACCCGCCCCCTCAAACCGTCGCGACCCCGCCGACCGATACTTATACGACTAGATAATTGAATTCCACCCCTGCGTATATATATATTTGCAGCCAGGATAAATTTCATTTCAATCGGCGCCACAAATACGAACCCAATCTTTTTGAATATCCTCAACTTGGAAAATACCTGGCCGTTCTCGGGCAATTATAGAAATCCCTCCTCCTTGAGACGAAGGCCCCTTTTTAATATTCTCCCATTCATAATTCCCATTATGCGGGAGAAATTGGATTCCGAAAAATTCTAATATCTATTCACTTGTCAATCAAGGAATTCTTTATCTAGGAATCCACCGTACATAGTTGTCTACCTCTACCTGTTCCTCACAAGTTGAACAACACCGGATGCGAGTTATTAAAATTTATTGAAAATTAATTTCACGTTAAGTGCTCATTATGTGGTCTCTTTTTTCGACGGCACGGAATTTTATCTATGGCTACCGGTAATTTTCGGTCGTTATTTGACTCCTGACCAGATATTATAGACTCACTTAAACCATCTCTGCTTACCAATATTATTGAACCATTAATATTCATATTGGTCATTTACAGAAATAGAATTACAACTCAAAACAGCATAAATTACTCAACTCATAATATTTATTATACCTGGCGAATAAAAATGATAATTTTTTTCTTTGGTTTGGCAAATTGCTTCACGTTTTAAATGGAATACCAAATCTAATATTTAAAGGAAATTCAATGAAAGAAGTCATTTTGTTTGAACCAAATCAGTTTATATTGCGCTTTGAAACAATACGAGAACTTATTGAATCATATTTATCTGCACACAAAGTATTGGTATTAATATTATTTCAAAATGCTCTAAAAGTAAATCTTAAATTTACCACTGAGTTTACTGCACATTTAGGATATTTGATCATCTTTGAAGCAGTAAAATCGCTTCTTTGTACACGCATAAAAAAATTACGCAGAGAATGAGAGAAATTACGATTTTTAGTGTTTATACGAACTCCGTGTTGGAGTGAATAATTTCCGTATTTTATTTATTTTCATTTCTGTATTTTATCTATTTTCATCCGCGTTAAATACGAAAGCAACAAAAGTTGATGAGAATTGTAAACGAAATTTTAGATTTCCTATGCATGTTGTACATTGGTTGTGCTCACAGTCATTTATATTTTATATGTATCTACATCACAGCAGCATTATAACCGTAGTTACTGTCATTGTAGATTGGAACGTATTGATTTATTTAGTATCGATGTCCATTTGTATTACAGGTTTACTTGATTTTCAAAATTAAAATTAGAAGAAGAAATCCGCACTTGTAACTTAAAATATAAATATTAATATTTCCTTTATTTATTTCTCTTATCGTAGATCACGCACAACTGTTAATTATTATATAAACTGGAAACTGGAAAGCAAAATTTACAGCAGTTTTTGATAATTCAATGCAGATGTGAGAGCATTCACCAGCAACTTGCCACACAGTTGGTACCGAAATACTATCAGCAATGTAAGATATAATTTAACTAATAAACCAAAACTAAACCAAAAAACTAAAAACTAATATCTACTGATATTGCGGCTTGAGACATAATGCCGCCACCGTGTGTTAGGGGATGGAGTGGCAGTAAAATCGATGCATATTTCGTCACGTAAGTATTATTTAATTATTTAATTTGGATTTGTATTACAGGTTTCCTTACCATTAGAACTTAAGAAAAGAAGTATGTACTTAGGGCAGCATTGCATTTTGTGGTGGACAGACAAGACGGTTATTTCTAATTACTACATTATTATTTATTGTATATTTATATGAATGTATTATGTAAGAATGTTATGATAATGAACCAAATAAAGAATTGATATCTATAAATTATATGGTTATGTACGTAATCTATATAATGCTATGTATATAATATATAGATACTCTGTAAATTAATAAGTTTCATGTTGTCACTATTACTAAAAAATAAAAACAAAAAAGTCACCGTACTTGATGGCTCAGCATTGTGTCATAGGACTGCCGACAAAGGGCTGAAGATGGCAATTTAACGCCGAAACTGGTACAGATTTTACCGATTTATAATACTCTATTATTGCAACTTAGATGATTTTAGTAATAAGTGATAAAACATGTTCAATTACAATGTTGAACATTTAACAAGCGAAGAAATTAATCAGTTTTACCTATTGGTATTATGATCCATATTAATCGATCAGTAAAACTTATGCACTGACGGAGGTTCAACATAAATAGCGAAGAAGTGATCAATTACGAGTTGTACGAACGCGCGCCTTTATTAAAAAGGATTTCATTCGCAAATGAGGCCCCGCTAAGGAAAGCCCCATTGTGAACCGATCTCGGTATGTTACGGGGGTCCACGAGAGAACTCGAGCATTTATAACCAGAAACTGGTCCTTATATCACGGTATGCTAATTATGATCCCGGTTAGTATGTTGTATACCATAATACCATGTTGAAACATGCGATATGATTAATCAGAGGTCGCTTCGATCTCTTTGTTGATACCGACTCGACGGGCACCACCGGCCACAGCGCTCTAGATGCAAGGGCCCGACCGGTGGGAATTCTTGTGTTTAAGCCTCCTCGTACCTTATTGTTATAGCGCTCTCGCTTTTAGATTAAATTAATTAATTAATGCCCGGCCGATAAGTTCCTAATTTCCCACATTGTTTTCTTTTTTTGGCGATCGTTTCGGTTGTTGTTGTTGTCCCGTCTTCGTCTAGATAAGGACGGAGGTAATTGATCGGCCGCATTATGTTTATGCCATTATAATTAATAATAATTAGTTTTCTGGATGAAAAAGTTCATTCACCGGCCCGAGAGTGTATTAGCTTATTAGATTTTTGACTGATTATAAAAAGCATTAATGGCGTTTTCGTGATTTTGATTTGGACCAACGCACACTGCTTTGCCGGCTAACTTACCACGAAGAAAGTTTTCTTCGTGTCTTTTGGCATTTTAACGGGAACACAACATCTACGGATTGATCAATGCCTACAAACATATGGTGCAATGGTTACTTGTAGATGTTGGTTGGTGGTTTTGATATAATCTCTAAATTCTGATGACAATGTTGCAAATGTACATCCGAAGTATAAACGGTGACATGTGCGGTGGCTATTATCTATAGAGAAGGGACGGTTTTGATGAAAACGTATCTGCCACGTAATAAAAACGCGCCAGTAGTATCGGGACGCCGTTTTGCAATAAAATGAAGGAGGAAACCGCAATAATAAAACAAATATGAGAGGAGAACCCGATCCGGGTGTATCAGTGATAAAAACTCGTCGACAAATGCCCACGGGTCAATAGGTGACGTCTGCCGCCATTATCTGGTAATGGATATTCATTCTCTCATATAAATACGATGATTGGCGCTGGGGTTGGTCCCGATTCTTTTTTAGCAATGGGGAGATTGTATCTCTAACCTGCTGGAGGAGAGAGGGTTCCAGCGATTGGCCCGCAAAGGACACCCGATAACGCATAGGGTTTCGAAATAAGGGAAATTCCATTTCCAGATTGAAATTCCTTAAAGAGAGGGATGGATAATTAATGGAAGCGTACGCCAAAACGTGCAAACTTACATGTACGAATCGTATACGATAAATCTGAAATCTGCATGCTTCCTTCCATCGCATAGCCGCCTCACGTGCTACCAGACCATAAAATCATATAGGCATTTATCAACGTCTGATATTTAATCACGGTTTGGTAATTTAGTTAGTTTAATTTATCGGTGCAAAACTGGAGGTCGAGTGTGAATATATCAAACCTCTCTATCCATATTTCACTTAGCTCTTTCCGGAGCCACGATTTGAAACCCACTGCGCTTAAAGAATACCAGATTATGAGAAGTCGGTGAAAGGAAACAAATCTCCTGATTTTCAACCTATGCTTTTTTTATGAGAAACCACACGAACATCAACCAGATCTGCAAGATAAAATATCGTTTTTTTTCATTAAGAAAACAAAGTAAACAAAAGCAGAGGTGATGTACGAATTATCTTTGAATATAATTACTTAAACAACTGAAGTAATTTATGACAGTGGAGAACGCGTGTCAGTCAGCGTTGAGCAGGTATGCAACGGTGATATACGAGGTTGGTCGCCGAGCTAATGATTAGAGCGCCCCCTAGAGTGCGCGCTGCGCCAGTCTCGTAATAAAATCATCTTCAGATATAAATATTAGCTTACGATTATAAATACATATGTTTTATCGCGTTACTTTGATTTCTATTAAAGGCGGATGCCGCTTCGTGCGCGCAGGTATCATCATGGGTTCCGTGGAGCCCCGCTCGGCCGCCTTTGACTTTGCGGCCGTTTCGCCGCTCACGTGATTAATGGCAACCGCCTCACGCCGCCGTATTTTCATTTGTTACCGCGCTTACATAATACCCCAATAATACGTTAATCAATTTTAACAATTCAGTTCGGCTATACATCTTCTCCTTTTGGTGTACCATACCTTCACCACCATCGTTGATGATACACTAAACCAGCGTTTCTCAACCTTTTTACTCTTGCGGAACCCTTTAAATAGGGTTGGAACCTGGGGGAACCCCAACAAAAAAATATACAATGTCCTTTCCAAGGCATTTCGAGTATTATTTGCGTACAGAAAAACGTGTAACGTATTTCAAGTAACCAGATACAAGTCTGTAAAGAAACGCAGTTCAATGATTTAATATTACTTACTACAATGAAATTAAAGTATTTTTCCTGTAAAATTTAAAAAATGCCCTTTCAAATTAAGGTGATACTGTGCTAATTTCCCAGGAATATGTTTGTGGAAGATGTGAATTCTCTAAAACCAATACAGAAATTTAGCTGGTATCTAATAACCAGCGATGTTAATTCTTCTTTTACAGTTTTTTTGGTAGATTATTACATTCATCTTCTGTAACATTGCTGATATTTCTCTCTAGCTACAAACTTATTTGTTCTTTTTAGTTCCTTCAAGTATTACCAAAGGAAGGAAGAAGAAAATACAAATCAAACAATGCGAAAGCGAAGAATACAAAAAGTACCTTTTACAAAGAATTAAATAAATGAATTCAGTAAAAATTTAAAAAAATATCACTGGTGAAAATACAAAAATTAAGAAACATTTATTCTGAGTAAAAAGTTTCATATGGATCTATTGATAACAAGTTAATATTCCTTAAGAAGTTAGAGCCATTTAAAATACTGTTTTATTAATATTTTAGTATTTTTTAAGGTAGATATTGAAAAAATAAATAAGTCTTTTTGAAACATTTTAGTCAGAAGAATAATTACGTTCTGAGAAAGAAAGAGTGGAAAAAAACACTCAAGTAGAAGATATTTATACACGCTAATTGTATCTATAACAGATGATCTCTGTATTTTCTCTTAAAGTTTGTTAAATAAGAAAAAGCTTGATCATACATACACAATGTTGAAAATTAGACTGGTACAAGGTAATTTATAACTCGAGGTGAAAATTAAATGCAACAACATACCAAATTATAAATAAAAATATATGAAGCATTTTTAAATTTGTTTTATTGTCAATATTAGTACTTACTTCAATTTAATTTAATTATTTTTTGTTTAATTAAGTGTAGTCACGAAATTTGAAATTATACTTTAGCTTCCGGTCCGGATAAGTTTTCGTCTATAATTGCAACTCACTCTGTATATTTATTGATTTTCTATGATGAGGCCCGACATAATTTTCGTCATAGAAGCTCAGAACTTGTCTGGTAATAGGTTAGTTATCTGATCTGGAATGTAAGATCATGTTGAAATCCACCACCTACAACTCTGTTCTTCTCCTAAAGTACCTACCATTATGAGCAACAGATTCAAATCATAGGTTTATTTTGTGACTCATTTGGAAAGGCAAAAATATTGAAAACAAATAATGTTAGAGTTGACCAATAACTCTTCATGTAACAGATAATTTTAAGTAATATTATCAATTGACGTTAACGAATAGTCTAGAATGTTGCCTGTTAGATGTAATATCGAAATAACAGTGGTTATTGGGTTAGAAGGGCTCTAAATCAAAATTATTCATGGATTGACCTTGTTTATTAATCCAATATTTTAAATAGTAATCCCATGCTAAAATAATACATAAAAAACACTGAATAATGTGCCCATGAACCGGCGACCGTCGCCGCTATTTGTTACTATTTTTCCGCGGAACCCCTGACGACATCACACGGAACCCCGGGGTTCCGCGGAACCCCGGATGAGGAACGCTGTACTAAACTCTTATTCTTCATTTAAACTATTTGAAACAAGGACTGAAGGAAGAAGCAACAAACTATCCAAATTTTGTATCAAGATCTGTTGGTGAAATGATGACAGCTGCGGTCGACGAATTTACTTTAGTTAATACTGGCAAGAACGTATGTGTGGATGGAATAATAGCACACAATTTGTGCAAAACAGAACGGTACATATCCAGTCTTCGACACATTGCTTGCATGCACTGATTCTGTAGTGTAAATAATGTACACGTCTTAGATGTGCTACCAATTAGGTGTTTCAGCATTTCTTTTGCCGCAAATTGTCTGAAGAGGCGATGCTGTTGATTGGCGTGAAGAGCGTCTGGTGTCAATGCCACTACAACTCCGTTCAATGGAACAAGATTTGCCACCGCAAAAGCGTTTGGCCTATCGTCACTATTCCACGTTAATAGCGGGATTATTTTACAAAATTGTAAGCACAACGTTGATTTTGTGAGCACGAACGCCCGCAAATGTAATGTCTTAATAACCTGAGTGCGGTAGGTAGGTACCTACCTACGGAGAATATGCATATTCAAATGAAGAAGCGATAAAAATCAAGAAAACTTTGCTACATCAGAAAACTAATTTAATTTGAATTATGAAACTGCCCATTAGGGTACATCGAACTGGAATAATACCCATTTAATTGTATTGTTTCGTGAGATAACCACCAACCTTCACAAATTATACATGGATATTCTAATCCATGTTCGTTTCATTTGCATACCTAAAAAGCATGCCATTTTTTTCCTTGTCTACTTTTACCTCTGGCGTAATTGGCGTAATTGTAATACCTCTTTTACTTTATACGAACTAAGAATGTGTGAAATTAAAATAAGGAATTCGTAGTCAGAGTTATGAGCATAACCAATGGTTTTCAAATCATATCTGGTGATTTCAGACCAGATATGGTTCAACATTTGTACAAAAAAAAGCATTTAGGTCTATTATTAATGTTGTCCAATATCTACCAAATTGCAGATTGCCATCATTTTGGTTCCAGGTTTTGGCCAAATTTGGTATAAAATGCCTGAGATGTTACGTAAACATTTGTAGGTACATATATGTTTTCTGGGGTTGGAAGAAGGAATTACAAACGATCTCATTCGCTGGTTGTCTTTAAAATTATGCTAAAATATTCGAAAATAATAGTTTGCCTTGGTAAGTTATTGGTTGACGATGGGAACTCTGTCTGGTAATATGTAATAACAATGGCACGTTTTTCCAATTTTGACTGGTCGAAAACGTGTTTTGATAATTGCAGCGGCTCTCCCATCACGAATGCTTCGGAACAAATTTCAAACAGGTCTATGTAGAGGAAAAAAACACAATTCCCTCATTATAGATGTATACCGAGAAACATCCAGTAGGTATTTGAAACAAAGTAATTTTCTTCCTAAGTAATAGCAATCTGTAGAATGATATAATTTCGTATATCCTCGAAAATACTTCCGAGAACGATTCTCACCAATTACCGCTCTTCAACGAGCACTTTTATGTACATTGTAATGATTAATTCATCTCTCGGATGAAATTACTTTGTAATTATGCACATTTGATAAAAGCCCGCTCGTTAGGATTTTAATTCCGAGTTTGAATTTTAAGTCGAGCGCGATTTTTTCGTGTTTCGCGGAATATAGGAAGTATTCACTCGAACACTCACTCCTGTGTTCGCTGTGGAAAGATTTATAGCCTAAAAATTGTAATGAGGGGCGACCAACGAGACGTAAAAAATAGTGTTTAATCTTATAATAAACGCATATATTATTTTGACAGGTTGGAGGAGCGCTTTCATATAACGGTCGGCAGGTAGCGCTGAAACAAGCTATTTGCATATCTGCACATGGTAATATGCGGTCGCATAATTAGAACCTAATTCGCGTCTACTTGATCATTATCTTCTTACTTAATATAAATCCCATTCTTAATTTCGTATTCTCACGTGAAGATGAAAGTTGATATTGTTTTAGAGCGTCTCTCCTTAATTGAGTTTTAAGTGGATTTATGAAAATTTGTATACATATTTCCAATTTATGCCCATATTATGTATTGTGAAATACCTCGTTCGCCGTAGTATAGAATATAGTCCCTGTATATACGCAGTTGTTGTTTATTCGCCAAATGTACGAGGGTGTTTTGGCGTGTGTCAAAAGGGGATATCAAATAGTCGCTCACAAATGTCCAGGTGACGGGAAAGAGTTGTTTTGTAGATATTAACAATACCACAGAAAGGGATAATAGGGAAGCATGATTCTTTTGTTAGTGTAGCAGTTTCCAAAAGTACCAAATCGGTAAATTTGTAGTAACTACTACTAATAATATCGGAGTTAATTTAGCTACATTTTAAAGATACACATAAATAAAAGTCTTTTGAATTTTTGGGTTCCAGTTTGGTTTGATTTTAAAAATTACAGCTTTTTCTTCTTGACAATGATACAAATACATACAAAAATAGTTTACAATAGAAGCATGTTCTGAAAACTGTTTTTCAACATGTCCTTAAAAAGATTCAACCAGATTATAATTTCCAAAACTATTAAATAAACAATAATAATAATGACGATAGTACTATTTAGTTTCTTAGTGATTCTGGCCGTGTAAGCTGTCGTACTATTACCTACAGTAACTTTAAAATAATATTTAGGGGTTGTTACCTGATGTTAAACTTAACTAAAATTAATTAAACATGTATTTCTTTTTTTGTATATAAAATTTGCCTACCACAATTCTGAGGAAAGTTCTAAAATCTAAAATTTGAGCTTAACAATCGGTTGTGCTTTTACTTAGCAGATATAAACCTTCTAAACTGTTTTTCTTATTCTTTGTCATGTTCTTATATAGTTTAGCTTTACTTGATCAACAAAAATCATTTTATCTTATAATTTTATCGGGAAAAGTAAAACCAGTAAAACATTTTAGGTACGACCTGTATGCTTAACACGGCAGAGTTACTAACCCTGAAAAGAAAAAAAAATAACGGCCGATTTCTGCTTTCTACTTAATTTGCTAAAAATACAAGAATCGAGGACAAAAGACACTGACCAACAACAAAAAATATTGAAAAAGTTAATAACTAATTCTGGAAGGTAGGTACAATCTTTATCTATGGAGTCTGAATTAATCAGAAAGTTAGAAATTATGTCTCTGGTTTTGAGAAAATTCGGGCTAACATTGTTTAAACTCGTTTTCTTTTTGCGTTTGATTTTCTCAAAACCTAGTCAATTTCTGTCTTCAAATTCAGATTCGACGAAAAAGTATATCAGATATTCTTCTTCAAGATTTATTTCGAAATATTTCCGGTAAATATTATATGAAAATTATAAAAAAATACTATATGTTTTTTTAGTTCACTGTAACTTAGACTGGGTGTTGACTTTCTATAAACAGTTGATATCTGATTAGGCAAACAATTGTAAGGCAAGCAATTGCAAAATCATTATTTTTTATCGAAACAAAAGAAGATTATTCCAGTTCCCAGTCAGTCACATAAAATAGAGGAAAAACCTGAAATCTACAGCCAAACATTGAGGCAACAAATGCTATCTTAAATCCAACTGCACTATTTTATTTATGGCAAAAAACGTTAATTACAATAATATTTAGATTTAAAATTGTTAGTACTAAACGGGCGGGCTCCCAGTAAAAAAATAATACAAAACAATCAGTTTCTTGTTGATATCTTCAAAACTGAGAAATCTTGAAAACTGAATTGTGGGAAATATATATATATATATATATTTCCCACAATTCAGTTGCTTTATAAAACCATTTACTTTATGACATTTTAGTTTTATACATATATGCAAATTTAACAACTGTACACCTTATGCAATCTATACAAATGCTTCGAACCTTATAACGATAGAATACGTAAATGTGTGATCTAAATATCAGATAACAATTAAAATTATGAAAATACATTCATATTATATTCCATTTTCAGCAATGTCATAGATCATACGATCGATATGGCGCCTGAAATGCATTAATCACGACCAGTAGCAATCATTTGTAGTTATATCATAATGGTAATGCGTTAATTTTAATGCTGATGGTTAAGGGGCGGCCAGAACTAGTCCGGTTTTGCCAATTGTAATGCATAAAACGCGCTCACACAATGAACTGAGTGTGTTTTGAAACACACGCGTTATAAAAATGTGCGCACCTTAAATGGACTGCTCCGTCTAGTTTCTGTCATTTTCAGTCCGTGGGAAATGCGGCAAAATCGGTTTTTAATGGATATGAGTCGTAGTCGCCGAGAAAAAAGAAAGAAAAACCGCAGCCCATTTCCATACGCATTTGTGTAAATTATACGTTAATTGAGAGCAATGTCTACAATTGAAGAACACGTTTTCATTAGACTAGATTGTCGATCAACTGAGCACAATTGCTACTTGCGACACCGAAGAAATGTGACATTTAACTTCTTGCACGTTGTAAAATAAATGCTTGGGAATTATTGTTGCTAGTTTACCGAATCGTAAAGCGTCTGAAAATTGTCGAAAAATAGCGTCGTAAATATCTATTATTATTACCATGTTATTAAAGTAACAGTTATCTATCCATTATTGTACCTATATCTATTCAAATAGAGCTTTATTGAAAACATTGAAAATTATGGTGGTTATTATACTATTCTCGCAGATGTAAGACATCAAATTATTGTTTCATTTTAATAAGAAAAAACTCCCAAACGGGTCTAGTTAATAATAATTACCGAATAGTGCCCCGTCGACGCATGTTTTATAATTTAAATTAGGCCATATTACAGATACAGTTATCCCATATTAGTTTTCTCCGCTGCGGTATTCTCTTCTCGAAGTCACCTAGTGGTATAAAAAAGTTGATTGCGCCGTTGAAAAATACACCAATTTAACGGAACTAGATTATTCAAATCACAACAAACGAATGGAATTTTGACCTAAATTATACCATCAGATATATATTTTGTGTAAATAGTTTTCCGAGATGATATAAGATTTCAAGGTTGGTGATTGTCGAAATACCTTCGAATTTTGAATAGCCCGTTTAAAAATTAATCAAACCCAAATTACATTTTAATGATACGCTAATCCTGAAACTGAAGGAAAAAACGAACAACGAAACAACGTAACCGCGGCAGTTAGTTGTAAAACACAACAAACACACAATTAAAATCATTTTTAGAGACGCCGATTCCATGACTGGTTCGGATAATGACTTTACCTCTAAGGTTCAGGATAAACGGGCGTTTTAGATGGACCCTCCTCTTGAAACTTCACAACGCAGGTTCTAATTTCGAAGGGCTACCGCAACAACGCCCTTCACCGACCGAACTAGAGTTATTAATGACCTAATTACGGTTCGAACCTAATTACAATAATTATAATGGACGAAATCGAAAGATAATATTTTTTTATAATTGGAAATTTTGCTTGGTATTTACATAATGAAACAGTAATACGCTCATCGAAAAGTATTCTTTATGATATTTATTCACGACACCGAGTGTAAATACACCATTTATATACATGTAATGCATACAAAATTGCCGAAGGCATTATCAACACGACAGCGTATATATAGGGATTCGTGCTCGTAATAACAACTTCTTTGCCCGATGGTCTACCGGGCCACAGAGTCGCATGACGTGTTCCACGCCGGAAGTACACCTGTGATTCCTTAATTTTATTATTATTCCGGTGCAGTAATTAAAACGGATACATATTTGACAGACCTTCAACGCGGCAATGACTCCATTCAATAGATTCGACATATCAGCCAAGTCAGTAGACCACATATAAGTAATACTAACTATAATGCATCTAGACAGAGAGGTAGTTCAGCATTAAAAGCGGGATGAAGGATATTCTATATTCTTTCTTTCTAGCACTACGCGCATGCGTAAATTAGGCCGCAATAGTGTTGTTTCAAATTCGTGGTCAAATTGAGTCAGCGCGTCTGCGCATAGCAAATAAAAACATTCTCGCCATCTCCTTTCATACGCGTAAAAATGTAACATAGTCGGATAGGGTAAGACGCAGGGACTGGTAACCGACCGAAATCGGTAGATCGAAGTCGGTAGACCGTTGTCGATAGAACAGCGAAATCGATAGAATAGGGGTTGCTACCCGGCTAGCTTTGAGCCGGCCCGGTCGGTTTTTGAATTGTTTTTTGGGTGTCGTGCAAAGGGATTGAAAAACCGGATTTTGACAAATTGGTTTCTCTGTACACAGAGAAAAGTGATGTCTCGAACGATGAGAGAACTACTTGGATGAAGTAGTTGGTCGGTACGTATATCCGCGAGAGATTATTGACTTCAACCAAGACATTTTATTTCTTGGAATAATTAATAGATTTAAGAAAGTTGTTACTCTGGTGAAGGAACTAACCAGTCTTCAATAAAGTGTATATTTTTATTCCCGATAAATATTTTTAGCTACTTTATGTAAGAATTTTAAAGATTTTGCACAAATACTTTTTCTATTGCTAATTAACAAGATAGGTATGTTATATTTACTTACTCGTTCTAGCCTGTTGCGTGCCTTACATCAAATAATTCCGTGTTGAAACGTTTATTGTACAGTAATCACAAGGCGCATCCCCTACGGGTATTTCGTTGTTGTTTTCGTTCTAGGTTTCGCTCCTTTACGGCGCCAGGCCTACGCGCGGGCGCGCGAGCCTTGACAAAATCACGATGCGCATATTTATTCCAGAGAAAGGGATTACTTGAAAGAAGTGAGAATCACTTCAGTTAAATAATTGGTGGGTTTTTATTCAGTAAATAATACTTACTTATATTAAATGTCTTATATTTTCTTGGATCAAGTAACTACGCACTTGGATGGATTTACTATTACTTCGTTGGAGTAATTGACATTTTTGGGACGAAAAATTCAATTACCTCTTTCAATACAATATTGGTTCTTATAAAGAAAGAATTTATTTGTTGACAGCATTTATCTGAGAAATTATTTTACTTAGATTGAGTATGTGGCAGTTCTTGTATATACCTAACTTTCTACATCCAAGTAAATATGCATTTGAATCTAGTAATTAAATTCAAGAAATTATGTTTTCGCGTTCCAAATAATCACTTTTCTATGTGTAGTGGTGTGTGGAAAAGCTGCAATTTTAGAGTAAAGTCTCGTTTACACCTGGGCAACAGTGTTTCTTTTGGTGGTAGACCTGCCCTAGTCGACGGTATTTTTATTTTAATTGTAAACAGCAATAATATGTCTGGTCGGACGTTGGTGCCTGTTGCTGTTGCCGTCTGTTGCCCTGGTCTAAACTAAGCTTAATGATTATTTCGAAACCATTTTGAAGTTACTAGGGGTGTCTCAGCTAACAATTCGCGAATACCTCAAAAAAACTACAGAGCACGGGTCATTATAAATGATTGTAGTCGAAGTAAGCCGCTCTATTTGAATTAAATGCTTGCTGCTTCCCACGCAAACGGTAAAGTGGTTGCATAACCTATTACCAGTTTGACAGTTGTTTGTGTATAGCGGCAAAAAGTTATTAACTTGGGCGCATAGCCTGCTTTGACTACAATAATTTATAATGAGCCTATATAAAATAGGGAAGAACGAATAACATTTTTGTCATAATCCGATTGACGTGAACCAAAAACCGTAGCCACCACATTTTGTATGTATTTGTTTTGATAATATTTCAAATGGCTGTAACTGCTTAAGAAATTGAAAAACAACAAATATTGCTAAGAATGACATTTGCTTGCCAAAAAAATATAATATTGCGGGGGGAAATGAGGGACATGCTGTATATAGACACACTTTAATAGTTAAATCCATATTTTGGCTTTCGAACACTAGACTGACTACAAGAGTTGCGTGGAGAGATTATTCATGTTAACATAATATATTTAAAACAATTAACTATCCCTAGGCCACAGTTAATCTACCGATGTAATACTAGTGCTAGTAGAAGCTACTACAACGTCGTTTTTTATTTTTATCCAGCTCGCAGACATATTCTTTTTCTAAGACTGTATATTTTTTCTAATGCATACCGTTTTGTTTCAAAATTTAGTTGATGATTTGTTCTTCTTAATTCAGACTGTGGTCCAGTGGTAAAGCGCTTGGCTATCAGTCTCGGGGTCGTGAGTTCGAGCCTCACGACCTGCTTTTCAGAGTAAAGGTTTTTCTGTGGTTTTCCTTTACTCCCTGGCGAATGCTGAAAGCCAAACAACTTAAGACGTGCCACAGACGCGGGCCATAATAATAATAATTCGGGCTTGCCGATGCCCCCGTAGTGGCGAAAGCTGTTGGGGGATGTTGAGGCGTAGATTATTATTATTATTATTGATGTTCAAATTATGTGGCTTTACAGGAAATATTTGAAAAAAGGATAAGTAAAAATTGTAAAATATAGCTATTTATTTAGAAAAACGTGGATTTTGTGAATGGTGGGACATAGGCGTTTTCGATAGATTTTTTTGCGAGGTTTTTTGCGCAGAATACGATGCCGAAGTCAAAAGCTTCCTATCACGTACAGTTTTATAAAAAGATTATTTCAGTTGCATAAATGCATAAAACTTGCTAAAATCACAATTGGTTACATTCTTTTTCGAAGAATTTTTCGAAAATCTTAAATGATACCAAGTCTATCGAATTATGCCAAAATAAATTTAAAATGTGCTCAGGCCTTTCGCATATCTGTCTTTAACTACCCAATATTTAAAAAATTCATTTATGTTATATTTGACAATGATAACAATTTATGGTTTTTTTTATAGTCCAACAAATTAAAAAAAAATAGTTTTTCAAGGAACTTTGGCTGTAATAAACTCTTAAAATTCGAAGCTTTGCAAGGTCGGACAAATTCAGGAATTCATTTTCGAAAGGTGGCACCCCTACTTTTATTATCATAAAAAATAATATTATATTATTTAGTTAAAAATTAAAATTAAAATTAAATATCATCAGACGATCATCTTATAACTAATTTGGTCTATATATGTGAATTAGGGGTCCGACAGACGGGAAATAAAGGTGTTTCGCGTCGAAAAAATCTTAATTTATACCTGTTTGTTTCCTCCTGTGTCTCTTACGGCCTCGAAATTACGGTACAGCTGTTGCCGCTTTATAACTTAATGCATTTTAAAATGTACGTCAGATGGGAGGTATTTCGCCAGGTAGGTATATTTTTCCCTTAATTTGTGTGGAAGAACACTAAAAAACGAAGAACAAGAGTTTCCGCTACCGAATTACTCCAAGTCCTTTTTACCGAAAGTAGGCCGGGGGTCCTTCATTATTTAGTATTCAATTGCTTTTATGCTTTTGATTGCAATATAATTTCGTTCCTTTCGTTCCGAGTTCAGTGTTTTTCGTGAATACTAAGAATTTAATAAGGAGAATTGACGGGAGGCTTTTGCCCTGTAACTATACAGGATTATAGTAAGTATTTAAGTAATTAATTTGGAAATTCCCATGAGATGGGGGTCTTTAAATTATCAAGATGTGTTAAATTATGCCAAGTTGAATTATAAAGAATCCTCCTTTGCAACTGGTCGGTGAGAGAAAAAAAAACGGGGAGAAAAAAACGGTGCAGTCCAGGTATACTAACTGACCTATCTCAATGGTGTTCAGGAATTAATTTCCACGGTTGTTAGTGCAACGTCATTCATTCACGATTCTCTCTACATCCCTACGCTCAGGAGGAAAGAAGATATAATAATATTCCGAAACCCATCCATCATTTTGAAAACTGTAATAATACAGCATCTGCATAATTTGCACTCGCGAATTAGGAAAACCAACCGTGCTGCCGACTGGCTCACAACGAATAATCCCCGCGCACCTCCCGCGCCGAGCCTTCTTAATGTTCCTCCTCACCACGGCATCCTGCATTGAAATATCGCGCTATTTGTTCTGTAGCTAATTGAAAATAATGCGATTGCGATGTCGGCCGGTGACATAACTCCTAGAAACGATATATTTCATTATTCATTAAATCGTTCCGAGTATAAAAATGGCAGATTTAATTACGCTCGTCCACAGCTCGACATATATAGAAAAAGGTATTAACCAGAAATGCCCGTTAAAGTTAATGTTTCGGAGAGCAGAATAGATGAAAAAATCGCGACGTCGGCCGAACACCAATAAAAACGGTCCTCGCCTGCAACCTTGAGGAACACTTATGCGTGAGTTATGAAAGACATATCCCGCCATTACTTTGCATAAATTATTCTCACATGACAGATTGATGTTAAAGTGAACATTACTTATCCAAACGCCCGCACTATTAAACTTTTTTCCTTCTATTTGTTTAAGTCAACACCTGTTCATAAACATTCTCGAACCATGACTTAAATAATCTCTATGACGGCGATTCATTTTGGAACTATAAGATACATTTTCTTCCAGAGACTCTGCAAATTTATGCGGTTACTGATTACATCGATGATGTAAGTAATTCCTATTCTCGCCGTGGAAGAAATAGAAGAATAAGACAGGAAAGGAGAGTTTACACGATGATCTAGACTTCGGATTCCCGATGATGTGTTTTAACCATCGAAGCGTCTGATGCTTTATCCTTTTAAGGATGCGCAAGGAGGAAAGACGAATCATTTTACTATTATTGCATAACACTCAGTCCATTAATGGACCATGGAGAGGAAATAGAGGAGCAGAAAAGTGAATGAACGTGGCTTCGTCGAAAAAGAATTTTGAAATGTCGCCGGCTGCCATGTACGGCTCGCCGAGGTAAAAACGTGCAGATAGTTTACATCTTTTCCTATCCGAGAAGCGCTTTTTGCCCGCTTGCTACTGTCGTTCCGTTGAACGACATAACCTAGCATTTGGAACAAAGGCTGGAAGATTGGGAGAAATACCGCGGCAGCAGTCAAATTTGTTAATTTGGCGTGACATTAAGCACACATGTGTTCCGTCCAAAAATTATTAAATTAAAATGTTATGCTGGTAGGTGTTACGGCATCATTGTCGGGGCCTACATTAAAAAGATATTAGTCGAGACAGCAGCAACAGCCTGTTTACCTTTAAACTATCTCGTTCTCTTTCTGAAACAACGGAGACATACGCAAATTAAGCAAAACAAGGAGCGTTCTCCATCTTATTCTTAATTTAATACATCCTTTGTGCTCCGTCGGTGCAGTAAATGCACTGAAAGCTTTTTGCTGAAGCGCCACATGCGTTGATTGTACTTTTATGCCGACCATAAAAAAATGAAGTTATTATTTAAATTAAACTAAGATGCTAAGAAATGCTGCTTCACATGCCTAATTGTGGCTATATATCAAAAGAGATGCCGCTAGTTACTGTCAAAATACGAAATTTTATAATTCAATTTAGACGATGCATATTCATATTTTTCGTTTTTATATGTAAATCCTACGTAATGACCTAGTTTACATATAAGGCTTTATAATTATCATATTGTCTGATATATAGAGCAGGAGACTGGTGTTTTCCTACATGATACCATCATCGAAATAGACTTCTATAAAACAATCTGTATGCAAAGTATAATCGTATTTGCAGGTTATGAAATATTTTGCGGACTACATCGGTAGGCCTTCTTTGGTCGTGTAGGTTCTTTTTTACCTGAGCCAGGGGTTAATGAAAAAGTCTGCGTTCTACCTGCGCCAGAGGCTTATGGCGCCAAAATCTACAAATCATCTTGAATGCCAAAGCATTTCCGACGACCCACTGTCCGTGGAACAATACATCAAAGTAGCAAATTAGAGGTTAGGCCACCGTTTTTTTTTCTAAAAGAATGCGAGCTTTAAAAAGAGCAAGCAATATCCATTTAAAAGTTACCCTAAAAAACTGAAGCACCAAATGGATAAAGAAAAATAACGAATAAAGAAGTAATAATTTGAGAGAAAAACAAGGGAAATAAAGTTCAAGCAAAGGGGAAAATCTGGTCATGTCGACATATCAACACGTGTTTATAAAAAGCGGGGGAGAGATCCCCCGGAGATATGTATATGCGATATGAAAAGCACATTTAAACCTGTTCCAACACCCTTCCCGGCATATAAAAAGATTTCACCCCTGGTTCCGACCAGTAGGAGACCAGTTATATTGTCTCAACTACCACCGGAAATTTACAAGTACTATCAGCAGTACAAAGTGACTAAAGTTGACAGTTGCGGGAAGAATATGCAATATACAGTGAGGGTGTCATTTTTACGACTGGCATTGTCTCCTTAAAAAGTTTCCGTAATTGTTAAAAAATAGATGAAAGGGTTCAACCTAAGCCCTCATCTTTTCCCGAATAACAAAACGAGGGACCGACAAATTCTCCGAAAGATCTGGGTTTCCTTATGCAGTACATATGGAAACCCAGATATTTAGAGTTTCATATTCAGATCTCCGAAGATGGCAGAATGCCGAAGTCTGTAGAATGCCAAAGTCGATCAATCGCCAGTCAGTAGATCAGTGACAGATCAGGCAGGTTTATGGCCAGTTGCAGAAAGGTCCATCAAGTCTTAATCGTTGATTAGCTCCAAACGGCTCATTATGAAGCAATCAGAATGCATCCGACTTGTTTAATCAGTTGTTAAGGAGATTATCAGTGATTAAGAGTTGACGAGCCTTTCTGCAACTGGCCAATAGTATATTAGGATATTGTTTGATCACTTACCATATTGTTTTTCATTCTCAATAGGCGAAGCAGCAATATCTGTAAAACAAAAGACAAGACAAAAATTAATTCATGAACGAACGTTACACAGAGAAAAGAAACTAAGTTGAAAAATCTATGTTTTGCTGTTTAATATGAAAATTATAGCTCGCAATATTTTCTATAAAATACTTTATCTCACTTTTTCGCACTTTTCGTAACTAGCCGTTTAAAAATATACTTACTCAATTTGTTGAAAGGTTTCCTCTACGTCATCAATTTTCGGACTTAACTCGGTTTCTTCCAGAACGAATTGTATTCGTCTGAATGTAATATGTAAGTTTTAGGAACACATGTACAATTCTAGATTAACTGTTTAACATTGTTTAATATTTTTACCGGTAAGTACATGTACTTCGGTAAGTACATGTAGTACTTAAGTTTTCCATTTTAAAATTTTACAGGATGCAAGCATATGGAACTCGTTTTTTATATTTTTTGTCGCCTTATTGAATCCGCACTTCCAATAATGTCAGTCTGTTATCAGATTTGGCAGCAGGGGCTTAAAACATCCCAGGATGAAAGATTTAGGCATACCTGACTTTTTATATATTTTTGGTCAACATCTATGTAACGACCATTTTTACAGAGTTTCAAATAACACAGGAATAGGGTTCATACATTTTAGAGTTCTTACATTTTTTGTTTCCATATTACCATATTTAAAGGCCATTTTTAATTTTGAATTTTTGGCTTAGAGTCTGCGAATCTGACCATCGTTTTACATTTTGGCCACCATTTGGGTTGCACGGGTTCCGCCATTTTAATTTTTGATCATTATACTTCAAATTCGGAATCATTGATATCCAAAAATCACTTAACATAAGATTTATGTGAAGACGACGAGTTTTGTACAAGTTTTGCATAATTAGTATTCCATATTGAACCCTCTATTTTGGACGTTGACAATATAACTTCAGATTTAGATTCAAAGAGTATCAAATATCACTCGAAATATATTTCTTGCAAATCCGAGTTTTTTTTTATTTTTCTTTGTCGCCATATACCTCTGTGTTAAATTTATTTTGAAAATCTGACATGATATTTGGAATGCACAATCCTCACGTAGTACGGGAGATAAGTTTAATGCTAATCGAAGATATTTTACATTTTTGATCGCCATATTGAATCTGTCGTTTTGAATTTTGAAGAACCGACATTCAGTTAGGAATCTAGACGCTTCAAATATCACAACAAATAAGTTTCATAGGAGTTCAATACTTTCCCACATTTTTGGCCGCTATATTTAATCCGCCACTTTGAATTTTGAAAATTTCACATCATATTTGGAATCAACCCTCTTCAAATATCACAGCAAGTCTCCGACAACATTTTTGGTCGCCATATTTAATGCAAATATAAATAAAATATGTGATCAATTTCATTCTCTGCAAAACACTTTATATTTTGTCTTTTGGTACTAAATAGCTCAATTCTAGACTTTTCAATGTATTCCACCGGCAATGTTATTTTGTTAATTGTCTCAGAACGCACTTTTTGGATTTGTATTGTTTTCGAACCCATCGCATTTGGTCTGGTTGGCAACTCTTAGACATATTTATTTGCTGATATTTAAAAGTCAAATTCAATATTTCTTTTACTCCATTAAAGTTTATTACTGACAAAGATATTTTTTCCTCTGCGTAGAGTGCGTATTAACATTCTACAGTTACGAAATCGTTTGGCGAATGTAATTGGTTATTAATGAAAGAACAATAATATGGCCGGGCATAAATCATGTACGGTTGCGTATGCAAAGCATTAATATTTTAATTTCAAATGGGCGGTGCGAGAGAGATTACACCCGTAGCCGTAGCAAGAAATATTACGTACAAGTTTATACCATTGCTGGTTAATGTTCACCCAGAAATAATCGAGTTGGAGAAAAAAAGAAACAAGACGAGGAAAAGGGAAATCGAATACGGTTCACGCAATATTTCTGGCTAATTACTTTATAATTGAGCATTGTGACTCCTCGCAGTCAAATTTATTATTTGTGGGCCTGTCATTTTCATTTCGTGTAAATTAAAGTCATATACACATACACTGCAGTACAGAATATTTTATTTTTGATTTGACTTTTTGTCTTACAATTGGGAGAACTTATTAAAATAGATGATAAGTAATTATATACCCTAATAGATAGAAATCTAGTGTGCGCTCCGCGTGTAAAATACAAAAATCGGGCGTATTATACTGATTACCATAATTAATTAACCGATGTTAGCGACGGGTTGACTCTGTTGAGCTCTGAGAGCACTGCTAAGTATAATGATCGCGAGATAATTGAGATCGATTGCAGTGCTGAATTAATATTGAACAAAATTGGCTACGGTAGTCCCTACTACTACACGCGCAACTACTGCGGTATTGTGCAAATCGGGAGAATGTTATATGTCAACATTTATAAATGTGTATGCGGATAATGTCAGTCAATTTTCTCCTGGTATTGTATGTATTGTTGTTATAATGAGCTTTTATACAAACACAATTCTCGTCTATCTCGCTCTTTCTCTATGACAACGGTTAATGGTGTATCTCTTATATTTTATTGTAATTGCACTTAATACTGGTGGTACTAATAATATTCTGAAATAATTTGTAGATGTTATAAATCAACGTAATGCGCAATGTAAAAGATCATAAAATGACTAACTAAAAGCTAAAGACGTTTAAAACTCACAAGCGACAGTAAGTAGTTATTTTAGGTTAAGTGATTTAATTACAAATGAAGTAAAAGTATGTACTAGTAGTACTTAAGTTTAAGATATAGTCTCACTACAATTTCTTTGATCAGTTTTGACAATTGAGTTTCAATCGAAAGTTACGTCGTAATCAAAATTAAATTAATTAGAACAATTTGGAAGACTTTGAGCAGTAGGAGGAAGAAATTAAGAAAACCATTGGTTAAAAACTAGAACGTTAAGAAGCTGAAGTACAACAGTTAGGAGAAGCTGAGAAAGCAGAAGTGTGAGAAGCTGACGATTCTGCGATGAAGCACAAGAAGAAGAAGCTGATAAATCTCACAAAGAAGATCTGAGTTCAACTTGTGGTTGAAGAAATGTCTATTCTCGTTTATTGACAGTGTAGAATACTTTTCCATTTCTGAAACCCACTCCTTTTGCCATGTAAAACAAATAACTTAATTACTGACGATGTATGCATTGCTTCTGCTTCTGGAAATATCATCAAACTATACCATAGAACAATTAATAGAAATATTTTTAATGGTGAGAATGATATCATAAACAGATGGATATTTCAAGTAGTATCAATAATGGGTAATTTTGACATTCATCATTTACTCTTTTCAAATTGTAATGGGGTTATATTCATTTTTTAATATTTTGTAATAAAAACAATTTCAAAGGACTAAAATAATATGAATAAGTTTAAATAAATGGTTCGTTTATAAAGATGACGATTTCAATAAAGCAAAACAAAAAGAAACAAATAAAGATCTAAGAAAGCCTTAAAAATGTCAGGCCTGCCAGAAAATTTAAAAGTTGTTATCCGGCCCAAGGTTCGAAGTTGAACATGCCTGTTGTAGACAAGATGTAAAACACGTAATTATTGAAGATGCGAAAGAACAATAATCGGATGATGAAACGATAAAAGAAGGCGATTATAACGAAATGATGACGACTACACAAGACGAAGAAGAAATGGTGAAGACAAAAGAAGACGAAGATGATAAAACTGGCGGGCTGATTTCCATGAATATTACGAGACACCGTTTGGGAACTACCGAAGATTAAGAATTACGTGGCAAACATTAATGATTAGGTAATGACTAAAATTTTTAGCTTATTTGAAAAAAAAAACGATGATGATCGAGCGATGATGATTGTGGAAGGTAAAAAGAAGACTGGAGTTAAAGATTTGATGAAATATCAGTTAGGAAATATAAAACACCCAACTGGAAGCAGAGAAGGAAAATAAGAGCCTCTAATTTCTATAGCCATCCCACAAACGTATCAACATAATCATGGATCAGGATTCTGTAAGAGTGAAAAAATGGAGAATCGCATGATACCGATCCATAATTCGAAATGCAGTATCTGTACATACATCATGTTATAATAGTGAAGTAGAACACGTTTATAACTGAAGATTCTGTTTTGCATTGGATGATTTATTTGAACTTAATAGTGTAAAGTAATATAGACTTGAGGCTATGATGGGACGTAACCGATACATTGTAATACTTAAGTCCATTAAAGTCCATTAGAAGACTATGTGAAGAAGTAACAGCAACGCTAGTGGAGAGAGAATGGGTATTTCAAACGGAGGTTCCCATATAAATATATGGATACGCGCGTGCATTAGGAAGGTATACAAGCAATAATCGCATTTAAATACACCAATTAAGCGATCCATTTACATTTTTCGGTGAGCATTACACGGCGACCCGTCGATCGGTGACGGCTTGACTGACATGCAAAGTATTTTCGCAACAGTAATGCCCGAAAATAATGACCATTATCATCACTCACTGAAAACTAATAATGAAGCATTAATACAACCAATTTATTTCATTATTATAATTCATTTCTTGGGCGTATGACTCAGCTGTATTCGGGGCTGTACCAACAGCAGAAGTGACCATTAGCCGGGGCGTTTACCATCGGCCCGCTACGCGGCCGCTCACTGAGATCTTCTCGTGGTAAAGACCGGATTACCTGCTGCAAATCATTAGCATGGGAAAGAGGACCGCTCCCTCAAAACAAAGACCTAACCGCGTGCGCGACCAAAAAGTAAAGTTTGACGGTTCCTGGTATCTATATACCACCTTCACGCTCATGCAAATTTTAATATTTTACGCGTCTCTACCGTGAGTGTACATAAACAAAACTCCTCGATATCTTGTAAATATTGGATAAGGTGACATCAATACAAATAAGTAATTTTGGTTTTCAGGTAATGGAGAATTGCCTACTTGGTGATTGCCAACCACATTCGATTCACTGACGTATACAAGAGTTATTGACGTTTATTTATGAAGACCTGATGGTCAAATTCACTTTAGAAATGTCAACTATTCATTTCATGGAAAGATGAAAGTATCACCGACGAATTTTGACCAGGCTCTTACATATACATTCCTTAGATACTCTCCAAGAATTCAGAGGAAATCAGATTAAAATAGTACAACAACTTCATTTCTGGACCAATGATGATGATCCCCAAGTGTAAGACGACACTAGGTGTCATCACAGTTTTTATATTTGCCTTCTGTTCTTCAAAATAATAACAGTAGGTACCTTGGAAATCAAACAAATAAATGAACAATAACTCAGAAAACAACTATAAAATTTTCTGTCACGTAATTATTGCATTTTAAATCGTTAATGTAATGTTAACTGTGACGATTTATATTTTTAATAATAAATAAACTGATCAATGTCAGTAACCATCGATACTAAAAGTTTACTAATAATTTTGACTTCAGAAAACATAAGCGAACAAGCGTTTAAAGTTATTTCCATACGATTTAAAACACCCTGTATTATTATTAACTTTTATTATCTTTAAAACTGTCACGAGATATACTGACATGGTATAATATGCAGAATTATAGTGTTATAATGAAACATAACCATAGTTAACTTAGTTTGAAAAACAACTGATTGTTACTGTTCTAAAATTTTACGCTTTTGTGTCCAAATAGATTTTTCGAAAAAATTATTTTATAATTTTTTAAGGAGTTTAGGAATTAAGGAATTATAAATCAGATGTTAAAATTTTAATTAATTGTGAATTATTGACATATTTGTTTTGGTTATTTTTGTGTATTTTTGTGGTTTTGGAAATTTTCCTAAGAAAGTCGTTATCGTTGACAAAAGCTTCATCAAAAGCATCATCAAAAGCATCAAAAGCATCACAAAACTAATTTTGGTTTAAATATTACTGATTTAGGCGGGGTTTTCAATGCCAGTTTAAACCATAAGCCGTAGTTAGATATACGAAATCATTGACGCTAAACTCGGTTTATGGTTTAACCTGGCATTGCAAAACTCGCCCTTAATGTTAAATATATATGTATAAATATGTAACGTTTTTTCAGCATTTTACCGCACAGTTTTAGAGATGTTGATTGAAAACTGTTTCAAGCCTTATCACTTGGCAACCGTGTCCATTGCGACCACAACAATTCAACAAGACAACACCAAATTGAATTAAATCGAACAAGTAAATCGGTCGGCCAAAATACGCCGTTAAAACCGTAATTACGTCGATTGGGCAAAAATGTTTAATACTGGGCGAATCTGCGTGTACAGGTCGTTCCATGCGCCAGCACTCTGTATAATTATTTACACCCGTGAACTGGACAAAAAGAGCGAGGGTCCGTTGATAATTATTAACGATATCCGCAGGTGCTGCGCGCTCGTACGGTTTTTGCGGTTTCCCCGATAATTTCGTCGGTTCTCTCGTCTCTACTGCCCAGCTATGCCATGGTTTTGACTACAGCGGCACCGCCCTGCTTCTGTTAATGTTATATGTATAATTTATTCTAAGAAGGACACCGCGGAACAATGGGCAGAGATACTATGATTTCGCACGATCATCTTCACTAAAATGTCCCACGACAAACAACATTTTGAAAGTGGTTTTAGGTTTGTGTATTGCTATTATTATGGGAACTCAAGCAACAAAACTTGGGTTCGTCTTTTGCTTGTCTTCTAAAGAAACATAAGTATCACTTTATGTTTTCTTTTGCATTGTCTGCATATACAACTAGAAGCTCCAACAACAACATCATGTTTTGGCGGAAGAAACAACGAACTGATACAAGGAAGTACAAACGTTGATATGGAAGCTTATTGGTCCTTACAAAAGACAATATTGTTGTTTTTTAGCAACACAACATAAGTTAGTCCATTGATTGACTTTTAAACAAACATTATAAGTACTACTTCATTTACGTTTTTCATTTTTGGTACCAGCTGATGCCAGGAATTATACAAGTTGATTTGAAAGCAGTGGTTGATTGCTAAATTACTATTGATGATAATATTGTAAGGCAACACTGAGCAAATAACTTTATTATCGATCCCAGTAACGAAATGTAATAAATTATAACAATTCCAAAATAATTAATTAATTTAGCATATTTCTCTATTTTCGTTGCACCAAGTACAATGATAAATAAATCATGAATAATTCATGAGGTGGACGTTTAAGTATTTCCGTGTGAATAGAAGATTTATCGGTTTTTAGCATTGAAACGAACCGAAAAAGGAAACTGTCGGTATTTAAACTTCGGTTGTATGCAAAGTCCCTTTTCCATGAAAGAAGAAGAATGCATATTCGTCCCGGAATAGACGGAATGCATAAGTTCGAAGATAAAATCGACCCCGGTGGTGGACTAGCCCTAAGAATAAATTCGCATCTATCTACCTGCCTTCAGATGCCCTACCCCCACACTAAGGGCAGGTGTCAAAAAAAAACGAAGAATAGGGCCACACGTCAGTGAGGTAAAATCGGCAAATGATGGTTTCGGATTCAAATCCTTAGATCTGGTAATGCTTGGGCTTTATGGTGCGCGGATTGTCTAATAATATCTTATGATTGGTTGTAAGCACACATATGTCTAAGCCTTATAATTTGATAATATTGATTATTGCAGTAAACGGACGCCGGCAAAGTTTATTACGTCTGTACATTATAATTAATGGCCCACAGTTTATTGTGGGAACTGTCATTACGGATTACGATGAGGCTTCTTGAATATTTGATCGTTGCAATATGAAGAGAAATTAATATAGGTATAGTACCTGATTATTACAATGGACAGTTTCTGTTGTCTTTAGTAGCTTGTGTCATTGATGTCAACGATATTGCATCATTATTGATGGTGTTAGTGCGACTACAGGGTATGTACCTTTAAAATTTGGTTAAAAACCATTTGAAAGTGAAGAATTAAAAGTAAATTACCTTCGCCACGGAGTGCTGGACTCGGAAGTGAAGATCTTGGTGAAGATGCAGGTGGACCAACACCTTCTTCTTCACTGTTACTCGATGGACTGCTTCCTCTGGTGAAGCTTTTGTTGTTGTTGGATCGGTTGAAGTAGAAGCCATTGGTTTGTATGAGCATCATTTGTTCTTGTGGTGTGAGGTTGGTGATGCGTTTTAGCTGTTCAGCGACGGTCGACGATGTCTTCCTCTTAAATTTGGACATTGTGAAGTCCAGAGGCTGATCGGCCGTTTGCTGGGCAGTGAGGTGGACGCGAGATGGTTGCTGCAGAAGCATTGGCATGTCTTCCTGGACCCTCCACAAGGCCTGATGATTCTGCTTGAAGAACTCGAATGTGTTGTTGTTGTTGGTTTTCAGCTTGAGATCGTCCACGTTGTTCTCCTCGTGGGTGGGTAGCGAGTTAGCTTCAACCCACCGCCTCACGTGGTCACTTTTGTAATCCGCCAGATTTTCTGTTTTCCAATGTCCCACCAGTAAGCCGAGGAAGAAACACAAAAAATTGTCACACTCACTGCGGGGGTGTCTTATCGGTAATGTTCATGGACGCGACGATAATGTTTTTGCATATCACCGGGGGTAAATAAATAAATGGGTAATATTGGCAAAATGAATTGAGAGCTATAAAACCCGCGTTATCACTACTGTCTTAAGGGTACTGTTCGCTATGCGATTGCGAATGGACTGACACATCCGGGGGTGACTTTGGCTATGTTAGTGTGGGGGTTGAATGTATATGTATGCGAACGTAGACGTTGCTACCGGCGCCACTGTCCAACGTAATATAACAAACGTGTAGTTTGCATCGAAGGATGCTGCGAGTGGCATGGTGGGGAGGGACAGACCGGAGTCAGCGTGGTGGGGCTGATCCGGCGACCAATGGGAGAGGACCCGCCGCCGATATACAATAGTATATAAATTGTATGGATTATTTATTTATTCCGCGCGTTATGTATGTATGAATATATGTATTAAGAGAAAAAGGATTATTTTTCTTTGCGCTCGGGCATCTGGAGGCAACGCCGTGCGCCGATTTTAATGGCTCGCTAAATCAATAATATCGTGATTAAGATTGTATCTGGAAATATGTCCGTTCGTGAATACTCCGGTTGCGGATTATTCGTCGCCACCGTTCCTTCTATTTTTGCGGTTCTTGCACAAATTCTGGTGTAAAATTAGTTTTTATCATCAACTGAAACAATAAAATAGTTCACATTAGCTGCGGTAGTTTTATCAAATGTTGATAGGTACAGCCGTATTTCAAAACTATTTGAAAATCGCGCAATTTGCGAAATCGAAATCTCGAAATACCCTATGATATTTCTGTAAATATGTCTCATAAAAATAAATCCTTACACAGACAAAAATGTCTGTATATCTTATGTAAAAAACAACAGCAAAATGCTTTAAAAGGTGTGGTAATACTCTAAAATTAAATTAATTTTAGATACCTACTGCCAAAATCATACGCGGTAAATTTGAATACAGGTATTTACCCAATTTCACAGTAAAGTAGATTTTTTACAAAGCAATCTAGTTTTTACAGCAATGTTTCAAGTTAGTTGTCGGTAGTATTCTCAACAATAGTTCGCTGTGATATTGAGTTGTGTGACTTTACATAACTTTTTTTTTTAATTTATGGGAATTATATAATTGTTACTGTAACTTCATGAAATTTTACAGTAGAGTAGATTTTCTACAGTGCCATTGCGTGTTTTTTGATCAATATTGGGGGTTATTTGATAGGAGCGATATTGCTGCAGAAGAATTTCTGTTTTACTCTTTTGAAGAATTTGTCATAGCAATTGTTTCCAGAAATCGGTTGTATTATTTAATTTTATTATTATTATCCTTAAGAAAGCAAATAACTTAGTCTATGTGACCATAGGCAATTGTTATTAGTAAGAATGCATAAAGGATAATTTTGGAACGTAATTTTAAATGCTATTACAGTACCCTCTCGATAATCCGGTAGTAATTAATAAAATTTTGTCATTAATAATACTTAATCATTAATATTTATTTGTGTACAAAATGTAAGGCACAGGACAATTTCAGGCAAAAACATCAAAAACAATTAAGGAACCTCGAGTTGAAAACCCAGAGAAACTCGAAATTGACATAGACATTGTTGAGAGCTTTGTAGTAGAATTTTGCCTTTCTTCAAAGTCGCCGGATCAAATTTTTGTTTCAGCTAATCAAATGTACAGTAAAAGTGTCTAGAAACGTATAAACGGAGAATATTCTGACGCAGCTACTCAAATCATTTTTACGCATCACCGATTTTCAAAAGAAATCCCGAGTCTTCATGTAGTTATCATTAGTTAATAGTATTATTTGTGGTTTATTTTGTATTTTCTCCGCATTATATATTTTTGTTCTTTGTTATAAAGTTGTCTGCTGTTATATTTGTTAATTTATTCAAATTGTATTGTACTGATTGCTATTATATTCTATAGTCTATCCTAAGTTATGTACTTTCTGGAAAACAGTCTGTAAGGTCATTATTAAAACATAATCAAGGAAATATCGAAAGGATTAGAGCTTTCGAAATGTGAGCAGTATATTAGCTACCATTGGTTTGAAAATAATTCAATATAATTAGGTACATTACAATTATTCCTTAAATGATCACACGAAATTAATTTTTATAAATGAAAATGTTTAACGACAACTATGTCAAAGTAATATTATAGGTTAATATAATAATAGCTCAGATGGGAGAGACGCAAAGGTCCCTGGTTCAAATCCAGGTTGTGGCTGTAATTTTTGATTTATTTAAAATTTACATCCCGCCTGTATGTCACCATATTATTACCCTTTAATTTGTATAGCACATACAAAAGTTATAATGTATAATGACATAATGAATAATTTGAATTCTTTGTTTAAAAACCAGCATCTTAAGAACCAACATATTTCTGAACTAGTAGATATCTTTTTAAAGTGATTTATGATTAAATTCTATTTATTATTGATGGGTCTATTAATTTCAAGACATAGGGTAGTTTGTATACAGTGTGTTCACCATATTGAAGAACATCCACCAAACAATTAATATTTCAAGAATATTGATTTTCTTGTTGATACCCTGTACATAGTTCAATTTTTGGAATCTACGTTTTTTCTCACATAAAAAAATACTAGCATATTATTGTGCAAAAATCTGCCGTTTTGGAGATAATTGCATTTCTACGTCGATTGTATAAAACCTGGTAGCTTTATTATGTTACATGAGAAAATAAATTTTCTATTGAATACTGTAAGAATTAGGGTAGAACTATCTTAGTACTTTTTGCACTAATATGTTGCATATAATTTAAAAGGTCCTTTTATACAAGAGCAATTTTGAATATTTGTAGGTACTTTTCGATATAATCAAATGTTGCATTAAAATGGCCTAGCCTGTATAATGAATATAACATAATTCTTCTGATATGGGTGTACATTACAGAACCTTATTTGGGGTGGACAGCACAATAAGCAGTACAATAAGTGTTAAGGGTGCGTAAATTTCAAATAATATGCCACATATTAAACTACCTATACAAATAATTAATATTCAAATAAAATACATATACCTACAATTAGATACTATAAATAATATAAACACTAATATGTAAATGCTAATTTATATTTATATATCCTGAAGATTCGTTTCTATTGTACGTATCAAACGTCGAG
The DNA here is from genome assembly GCA_963966075.1 of Aphodius sticticus. Classification (NCBI taxonomy): domain Eukaryota; kingdom Metazoa; phylum Arthropoda; class Insecta; order Coleoptera; family Scarabaeidae; genus Aphodius; species Aphodius sticticus. The sequence goes on from OZ014512.1 coordinate 20,330,823, forward strand.
TTTAAAATCGTTTATTATGAGAAGGCGTAATTCGACCTGACAAGTGATTTAATATGATTTATTTGTATGGTCCGGCACAGATTGCGGGACGGGTGTATAACACAGATAATTCGGGGGTAAGTTTCCCCGTCATAATCGGCTCGAATGCAAGCGAAATCGCCGACTGACGGGGTCGCACACCATGCCCACTGCCCGGATAATTTCTGCTTTATCATTTCCGATCGCAAAGTGGTTGGTCACATGGCGGTCGCATAAGGTGCACAATAATTTCGTCACAACAATATGCCTGTACCTGCCCGGTTCCATTTACCCGCCGGTATAGGTTTTAATTAAAATCTAATTTTATACCGCTTAATTTACCGCGAAATGGTCGTATGGGGATACGCAATTAGTTTTCGGTTTATATGAAAAATGGAAAAATTCATGCGCTACTGATGCAGCACCGACCGGTCGTGGCGAGAAGTTGTATTTTAAGAAATGAGACCTGGTGCAAGTGGAGATTTATTAGAAATTGTCTACTGACGCGGGCTGTAAAATTTTATGAGCGGCTCATGACCAACCCACTCAATCCTATTGGCTAAGTACGGTGTAAAAAATGGTGTGCTTCTGCTATTACGTTCGCACTCAAGGCTGAATTATTATATTTTTTGCTTGTTGTAATTTATACAGTGTTTAGGTTAACAAACCTCTAATCCCTATTTTCTTTTAATAGTATAAGATTCTTACTCTTTTAACTTAAACACGAACGGAAAAATAATAATTGTCTAAATTTATTGGCAATAATTTAATGACAATTTGGAATGATTCTTCTATGCTTTCACCTAATGTGATAAAGATTTATTTACCTGCGCATAACTGTGTATGACACTTGATATTTTTGTTATTTACTTCTATCTCACCCCTATTGTAGTGGCATAAAATTTGCTTCGTTACTTTCCATCAGATTCCTTTGAGCGATGCCGCTTGGTCAGAGGATAACCGCAATAAGTTGTGATTCCACACAAAAAAGGACCGGAAAATAACAAAAAGGTAATAAAAAGTTTTTTTTTTGTGAGTACCTGCTGACAAACAAAAGTTAGCTTTTCGTTCCCCTTTTGTAAGTAGTGATATAACTAAAATATTATTTTTGGATAAAAATGATAAACTAACTGAAAAAGTAACATACAAGTTTCTTTCAGAAATTAAATTTTTTCCGGGGTTTTCCGTACATTAAAATTCGTAATTGCTTTACATTTGTAAATTATTGAAGTAGTGAAACCCTTTAAATTTATTCAGAAATGTACACACAGAAAAGTAAATACTTCACTCAAAGCAATATGCTTTCATCCAAGTAAATGATTAGTTTGCTATAGCCGCAAGTAGATATTTTCTCAAGTTAAGAATAAAGAGATATTGTTGAATTGAAATGATCATATGCTTGTATATCTGCGAAAATATTTTCTTGCAATGAGTATCGATATTATTAGTTCAAGAACATGATCATAATGTATTGAATAGAAATTACTGTTTTAGTTTTTTTTTAAAAAAGGTAGGGAATTGTGTGAAATAAGTAGACAATACCTTAGCGAATGATATTTGTTTTATTGTATGAAATTTCTTTGTTTAATTACATATATACTTACCTATTTATAAATTATCACTACCTACAATATCTAAGGCATGGAAAAAAACACCATATTCTATTAGACATGAATTTGTTTCCATTATTATACACAAGTAAGTTTTCTGTGGCATGTATGTTGATTTGGTGACCACTATATGGCTAGGCAAAATTTACGTACCGTGTGCGTCACAAGTCACAACTACGAACTGCGTCGCAAATACGTTGAACATAAGTACTGTAGGCTATTCACGCAAAATTAAAACTATATACTTTCATAATATTATAGATCGCGTAGTTATTGCGTACAGTACCTACAAAATTAGTAAAGATATATACATATTGAACTCTTCCCGGACAATACTCGGTAGTCAGCGAACAGAACGCCATAGCAGACCCCTAGACTAACTGAAGGCAAAGGCCGATGCGAAAAATCTTAAATCTCGGCAACGTTCGTGCACGTTTGAGTGTAAATGCGCAAGCGCGTTGCAAGCAATGGCTTACTTGATTCAAGATATTGATCAACTTCTTGAATTGAGTATTTAAACTACTTGGTTTGAAAATTATATACTTAACCGAAACTAATAACTCTGAGATTGGGATATTCTTGAATTGTGAGAACAAGGAATTCTTAAATGAAAGAAATTGTTTCAAACCAAGTAAATATTAACTTTCATCTAAAGCAATAACCGCAAGTAAATAATTTTCTCACGTTTTGAGAATATACTTCGCTGTGTGTATGAAGTGTATCTCAATAATAAAATTAATGCAAAATAATGGTACACACTGTCACTTTATGACTTGATGCCTTTAAGAACTTTCTATAATTAGAGGATCAAACGCGCATTTTATTGTATTGAATTAACCAGAAGACAAATTTATATAGAAGAACTGTAGAAGCGCAATACTGCGATCATTACTTAACAGATTGTCGGTAGAACTCAATTCATGTTTTCTATGCTGTCAAATTTTATGATATATGGAGGCGAAAACGTAACTAACTCCAGATCAACGAGATAATTTGCGACAATGGTATAGACAAAAAGAAATGCTAGGCATCCAAATAAGCAAATTTGGTCGAAATGGTGTTAAATGGGATAATTAGTACCTACGTCTCTCCATTTGTCCGGAAGTGCTGGCGAAATGGGTTAGGTACACCAAGTGATTATTAAAGCACACACTATATTGAAGTATAAGTTTATTGATAGGACCATCATTCAGATTTTTCGATAGGGCACTGAAACAGTCTTCTTTTAAAAATACCAGCTAATTGAGGTTTAGGGCACCAATGTTTGTTGTTGTGAGAAAGATATCTAAAATGTATTTTATAACGTTACTGTATGATATTTGATAACGCTACTGTCATATTTTTGCCATAAAATGGGTAACATTTTGTCGGGGGTTCTCCGTCTAGTAATTTTGAGAAATACTCATATTGATATTCCACAATAAAGTGATGCTCAGTCCAGAAATGTGGTATGACAGACCGGGAGCAGTTACTGGGAGCTGTAGATCATCAAGCCGTAGCTTATAAAACTTCTTCGTTATAATTCGGAGGAAGTGGAACATAAAAGTGGGATGACCTGATGACGAGCGGTGTAGTTCGAAACCTATAGCAATAAATAGCTATAAGATCTAATTTGAAATAATAATAATACATTAGACATTTTTACATTTCTGTTTAATACATAACAATTTAAACCTCCAACGACTTATTTCGTTATTGTGATAAATTAGGTTACTAATTACCAGTAGTTAATAATAGTATACTTTAATAGTTGGGAAATGTAAATAAAAAAGCTATATTTATTAGATTTACCAGTTATTATTAAATATAATTATATCTACAAGACAAAGTTAATTTGAAAAATAGTTACTTTAACATTTTATGCATATTTATGTCTATGTTGAGCATAAGATCAAGTCCGTACATACACTTGCTAGTACGAGTGCGTATATTGACTGATTTGTGTAGTAAAATAATTCACTTAGAATCAAATGTACAGTATACACCTTTACATATAATCGACAATAATAGCAGTGTGCACAAAATAAACACAAGAATCTAATTACTCTTACATAAATCAACATTTTCAATAATTGATGAACAGATTTCTATCTAAAGTAATTGATTCTGATTTTATCTTCATGGTCGTCATGATTCCCTTTGATTCGGTATTTGCTCTCCTTTTATTTTTAAGTTATTTTATTAATTTTTTATTTAAAATGAAATTGAAAAGAATTATTCGGAAATACCGTAAACTGACTAATTGAAATAAAGATAACGCAACATATGTCATAGGCCCGACAGCATAGTTGTTTGTGCATTTTGCTAAGTAGGTAAATATCATTGTTTTTTATATTGTCTAAGATGTTGATGTACTAAAGCTATGATTCTGGCAGAAATAATGATACGAAAATTAAAATGGTATCAGTCGAAAATCTTTTCTTTTCTTCCAATTATTTTTTACCGTAATTTTATCAATTTATCGCCAACTTTTAAAAAGTTTAACATCGTAAAAGTAATGTTTGTGATGCAATATGTTTATTTTATTCACTGCTTTGTCGATAGAAAACTGCTGACCCAAATGCTGTATGTTCTATCCGACTGGGAATTTTGCATTTTAATTGCCAATAATGGATTTTTTTTTCTGGCAACTCGACCGAAACGCTTACGATAGGAATTTATAAGACTCTTTTTAGATCTAAAAAAATGTCGCTGTAAAAAAGCCACTAAACGCCATTAAAATTTTTCTATTTTCAAGTAAAAATCAAACAGTTAACAAAAAGTATAAAGAGTAAAATACGCTAATATGTTTTATATATCGATATAACATATCTCGGTTGCTTTTCTGTGGATACGGCTGGTCCATTTTCTAACGAGGGCAACGTATTTATGGAACAATTTTCTGTTTTAACTAAGTCATTAGTTTGTTTGGTATTGTCTTAGAAATTATGGACATTCAATTTAAAATTTTAAGACCATTCTTAGTCGACAACATTTTGTATATTAGGTGCTACATAATGAAAGATAATTCAAAATATATAACCCAAATATTAGTCGTAATTTGTTTTTTTTGTAACTCAATTGAAATATACTTTTACCATGAGAAACGAGAACTATTAATAATCACCCATTAACGTATTTATTTCCATTAAAGCTGTCACATCAACCTCGCAACTTGGAGAGTATTACATAATAATAAATAATAACTTTTAATAATTCAGGGCTTTTGATAGTTGAAACTGATTTACGTAATAAATATTGTTTTCTGATGAACATAAAATCGATGACAAAATCAAAGCATCCTTTTTTATCCCCTCAGTCGTTCAGGCGGCCATATCTTTTAAAGTATATAAGCGTCGCTTATCCATGGTATATAAGACGACGCGACGCCGCGCTGTCTTCCCCGCTATCGCATCAAGGAAACCTCCCGTTCCGGAGGCAATAGCCGCGCGTGGGTTCGATGTCTGCTCCCGTCTTACGCATATTCAGATTTGATATCGTGAGAACGGATCGCGCAGACGCCCTACCCCATTAGATATGCACCAATGCGGATGTATCCACCCTTCACACCGGTAGGGGTGGCAGCGACGCGATATTTTATTTTAAAACGCGCCGCCATTGGCGGGCGGCGATCTCCAGCCTATATACCCGCGGTGTTATACATGCATAACAACCTGACTGCCACCGATCCGTCCTCGTTGATATCTCCACACTTTTAAAATGCTACACGGGGACCAATGGACGGCCTTGCGCGTCCAGATAAGGATACTGTTGTGGTGCACGGGTATTTGGCTTTTGATAGGCATTTAAACGCTATGGCTCGTAATGTTGGTTTATTAGATATATTCGGCGATACTTGATTTTGTATTGTTGTGTAGGTGGTGCAATATAGTTTAACTCCGGAGAAGAAGCTAAAGAAAATGCGTGTGTACCTTTAAAATAAGGCAATGAAAAAGATGTTTTCAAATAAGCTGAGATAAAGTCTCAAATTTTGTACTGCAATGCTATGAGAAATCATTTGACAAGTGGTGTATAATGGTGTATAATTAGGCTTACCATAATTATGAAATTCCAAACTGGGACCGGAATGACGTTCGAAAAGACATATAAAATAATTATGTAAGTATTCAATTAAATGAATACTTACCAAATAAAACTTTTGTGACAAAAAAAAACAGAAAGAGGTATGTATAATTAGTTATTGAACCACTTATCTTTTTGGATAGTGTACTTTTCTAAATATAATATATATATATAATATAAAAAAATATTATGTGTTTTAACCATTGCATAAAATTTGAGATGCAAACATTTATTTTGTAGAACAATAAATGAAGTCAAGCTAGACTATCGTTGGAAATACTCGGACTTACCTACTCTAACGCAGAGGAAGAAATTTATGATGATATTAACTACGATGGCGAACATGAAGAATAAAATAAGATGTCGTTTCCAAAATATTGTTGTGGAAACAATGGAAAATGTAATATTTCCACCGAGAATTTGAAGTTCGAGACATACTCTTGACAATCGTACTGAAATAATTATTATTTATTCAGTTTACAATTATCCATTTATTTAATTATTTATTCTTATGAAAGTATTACTGACACTGTGACATAAATTCATAGTAGCAGTTTACAATGGGTGTAAGTTGTTGCATGAACAGACGTATTACTACATTTGTGAGATTGTTGAATTTCGACCAACAAGATTGTCGACCAATCTGGATATTTAATATTAATTTATGAATTATTGTGTATTATTATTGTTGTCACAAATGACAAATTATATGCTTAATAACTTTTTAGCCGTTGTCGATCTTTCGAAGTAAGTCAAGATATATAGGGTGTTCCAATTAAAATTCTTAAACTATTTGACATTTTTAGCAAATGTCAAGTTGTTCGGGATAAGTCATATTAGAATCGCAAATCAATAATAAATGTCAAAAAGTGCGATACTTTTACTATCCAAAATTAGTTCCTTTGTTAGTTACCACGGAAAGATTTTTTGAAGAATGGTTGTTTTTGATTTTAATTTCACAAAATTTCACAATATCTCAGAAACAGTTGACAAAAGCCTAATATAAGTTGATGTCAAAACAATTAGGATAAAAATCTTACTGAAAACTGCAATAATATACCTAGTGTTCCATTTAAGCAAACATAAGTTTGTGTTGGTACGTTGTTGTGGGATATTGTGTAAGCATCAAAATATTTTCTTGCTGTAGAGCGTATGACTATCTGCAACTTGTATGTATAGAAAACAACGTAAATTTGATTTCTTAAGCCCATAAGTATACTTTGTTTATAGCGTGGGACACCATGTACATAATATTCTAAAATCAATACCAAAGGACGTACAACCATTATACAACTTTAATTCGACTAATGGTAGAAAATTATGCAGTCATTTTTGGAAAAGTTATAAATATTTTGCTAAACCAGAACACCGAAATGTATATTCCATGTTCAAATGAAGACACCTCAGTAGTTCGCCTCGGAGCATTCATGTATGACTAACCGAACTAATAACCTACAATTTTGTGTATGATAGAAAGTTATTCAAACATTTTTTTAAAAAATATAAACATTTTATATACGTAGCCAACTAAAATATAAATTTCCTCCAGTCGGTGCTCTACATAATAGAAAAGCAGAGAAATGATAAACAATTTTTGTAAAAGTTATAAACATTTTTCTGTAACAGAGATACATTCGTTCTATAAATTCGAAATTGTGGAATTGCGTTGAAATATTGTTACCATCATTAATCGATTAGTCACTATTTAACACATTGTTGCTGATAACCTTCAAATCATGATAATGTGTATCTTTCTCATGAAAGGCAGCATCAAAAGCATGAGGGCAGTTTTCTTGACAGAGAAAATTTGATTTGCGCTCTTTATACATTTCTAAAATATTTCAACTTGCTGACAACTAAGGTAGAAATCTGTGACAGTATGTTAAGAATTTTAACCGGGACATAATATACCAAACCGGCCGGGACACCGGCCGGTGTCAATAAATATCAGTAAATATCACACAAAAAAACAAAAAAGTTGATTTGAATTGACTTTAGATAAACCATTTTCAAAAAATTATCAGACACGACTGATTTCGATCTATAGAATCTCATACAGCTAAATTATTAATTTTATATATAGTATGATAAAGTCATGTGCATGGCCACCAAATTTTGAACGCAGGTCATCCAAAAAGGCTCTTGTCTAACAACGATTTCTATTTTTATCTACAGAGCGATAGAAGTTAGAAGTCATTATTTAACTAAATTTTTTTCTCATATTCTCGTTTTTTTGCTGCACTAAATTGGGTACATTTTCAAAATGAAAATGAATTGTTGAATAAATATTTGTTTTACCTTCTAATAAACTATATTTTGGGTATAGGCGCTTTTGAAGTTGGCATAAATCTTTTTAGAAATTTTATTAGGTTTATTAGGTGTTTTTCTAAGCAAGCACAATCGAGGTTTTGGAAAGGCAACACCTCCATTGCGCATGAGCAAGAGAAAGAACAAGTGCACTTATTTTGGTGCTGCTCGAACAAATCAATTGTAATTTTGGAACGTATATTCTTGACTTTTACTGATTGAAATTAATTTAACTTGGGTACATTAAAAGGTCAAAATGTGAGTTGTGTGTTGTTATATGATAGTTCACCAATTTATCTTAGCCTTGAGGACGTGAATTACCGTATATTTGAATGTCATAACGCTTAATGTATTAACGTATTTTTTTTTATTTCATGAACGTATATGTTTTTTACTTTATCATACGCAGTATGTAAAGTATTGTAATCGTGCCAAAAAAAAATTTTGAGATTTTAGCGGAAATATGTCTTTTTGGGTCCCCTGAACATTTTTGACCAAGGTACAAAAAAAGTCTGTGTGTGTGTGTGGATGTGTGTGTGTGTGTGTGTGTGTGTGTGTGTGTGTGTGTGTGTGTGTGTGTGTGTGTGTGTGTGTGTGTGTGTGTGTGTGTGTGTGTGTGTGTGTGTGTGTGTGTGTGTGTGTGTGTGTGTGTGTGTGTACCCGTTTTTGTGGCGACGATTCCGGAGAAACTACTAAAGGTATCGGGACGAAACTTCATATTTAGAAGTTTCATAACCAAACTTAGAGCTGAAAAGCTTTCTGTTAAAAAGGGTCCAAAGGAACTGGTGGTTTATTCTTAGCATTTTTCGAAGATTTTGCAAATGAGCCGCTATTTGTGTAATGTCGTCAAAATAGTTAAATATTAAATTAAAGGAGAGGAAATTTTCTATAATTTATGTATATGACATTTTTTGGTAGAATTTATAGTTTAGCTGCATGAGCAAATTCTATTTCATCGAGATCGGTCGTACTGCATTAAAACTAGTAGCCAGGATATGTCAGATTTTTTGATTCTAATGACAGTAGCTAGTGTCAAACGCTAATGTTTTGAAAATACTACTGTCAATATAGGCTGCGTTCGGATTGAACACCGTTACACTTTTTACACCCAATAACACGTGTCATTTGGACGGTGTACCCGGTGTCAACGGAGTACAATATCCGAACGCAGCTTTAATCGAGATATCTGTCTAGTTCTACTAGTTTTATTTTAATGCAGACATAGCCGATCTCGATCAAATAGAATCTCATGCAGCTAAACTATTAATTTTATATACCTATAGTATGATAAAGTCATGTGCCTGGCCACATCAGATTTTTTTTCTATATGTTCCTGTGAGGCAACGGAATTCCTGCTTTAATTGCATCGGTTATTGTTGAAAGCGGTTTTAAGTGACTTTTCAGCCTTTTTGAGTTAAAGTTTAAGAAAAATCACTTTAGGCAAAGGCGCGTTTATTTATATTGAAGCTGGACTTCAGAGACAAAAGAAGCAACCAAGCAAATAACTTCTAGTTTTCAGTTTGTTGCAAATACCTCGGATTTCATAGAAAATCGATCGTTACCAAAATAACTGGTCGTCATATTTTCAATTCAAGTTGTTATTATCGAGGTGTATAAATTTATTTATACGGATTTATTTTGATTTTTTGTACAATATCTCAAAAGTTTTCACCATCACACCTATGCAAACATGGGGAGAAGGGGGAGGGGGTCAGTTTTTCCTATTACCTCGAACTTTTGTTTCTGAATAAGTTGTCAGTACTAAGATAGTTCGTAAATATTTCCTATAGGAAAGATTAAAGATGACTGGGCGTCACCCTAGTCTTTTCCGACTGGAGAAAAACATTAAAATAAAGCTGCACGAAAACGTACTGACGGACTGCATTCCTTTTGTGATAGAAAAATGTATTCAGTCATTTTCATGTTTTATTATTTAACAGCGTTATGTCCTGACAGCTTGGGAGCAGCAAATTTAATATGACAAACAATTTTAATTACTTAATTACTTAATTACACGCTTTAAGAACTGTTCTCAATATATCTACTAATAGTCTTCGTTAGTTAATACACAGATTGATATTCTATCACACAAATAGTTATATTTTAATTTGTTATACTTACATATGTCTGTTAGTACTAGTTAGTGTTTGAACAATAGATTTTTTCTTTCCATCTTAAAAAATAATTCTTCCATTAATGGTCGCTTTATGTATTATAGTATAAAACGCACAATACTAACTAATGTATTTATTTTAAATTGATTAATCCTCACCAGTTGAAATAAGTAGTACAAAAAACAAATTGGCGTGTTGCGTTGTACCTTTAGGGGCCAATGATAACATAGCATATCTTAGACCCCACCCATACATTTAAAAGGCACTCAACAAAATATACATTACCCAACCTTGTACTTTCTCTTCTGATATTGCTTCCTTAATATTTTGGAGCCTGCCAGTAATTCCATTGAGATAATTGAAACAACTTAATTTATACAAACTGTATCACAACTACTTGGTATTTCATATTCTATCTTGTTTTGAATTTGCAATGTACCATAATTTGTTTTGTACTGTGTGCATCATCCATGTCATCAGTTACATAAGTTTACGAAGAACAACAGTTGTTATTACCCCTGTACGTTCCTGATACAATAAGAAAATTATTCGATATCCGCTATGTGAGACGTGTTTCCATCAAATGCCATCGTGATATCATAAGATTTCCATTTCAATCGAAAACCTGGTTGCTTTAAAATTCTATCAACTAACTAATAATAATTCATAAATGTATTATCGCGTCGTATGTTTGTACATATATAAGAAAAAAACTGTGGATTAGCAAAAGGTTGTGGAGTGATGAGAGTGGCCAGATGTCGGAGATAAAATGAGTAAAATGATGACGCGAAGACGTCCGAATAAGGGCATAATGCGGAATTCGCGCTTGCCATGATTATTTATTAATTCATTATGAAAATAAGGGAGGAAGAGATGGAGAGTGAAGGAGAGGAGGAGATGTAGGAGCGTGCGGTCAGTGCGCGCGATGCCCTCGCTCTCCATGGGAATGGGGAGAGAACTGCAGATATATTATGGCATATACGAAGTTGTGTTGTATTGATTTTAATGTTGGGGTGAACAATTTCCGCCCTTATGGCTCATGAATATTGGATCGGATATTCTGTATGCGGACGCTGCCGGGCTTCTTCAATAATAAACACTCTTATATTAAACTGACTCCGAGCTTTACTGTGTTATAAAGGGCAGAGGGCGGCCGGCGAACGCCCAGGATAAACCAATTATCCTGCGAAATTATTTATGAAATTTTACTGTGTGCAACTACTTCTTTATTGTTAAACCCGCCGAGGAATTTTATAACATCTTGATAATGTCCGGCCCAGTTTCGGTATTAAATTTTAACTCCCAGGCACGTTCGACGCCACTCTGCCCAATGTAGCTACACTTATGTAGCTGCAACACTTCGCCCACTTGCCAAAATTCACGTCATATAATCACACCAACGAACATCACCATTACAAACTTGATAAGATGTACTGTAATTGAATATTTCTGCCAAGACGTCATCCTTTCTCCAGCTCCGAATTTTTACTCGATGTCGGTTTGTACTTCATATGCGTACAATGTTTCCTGGATGGTCTAATACAGGCCTGGCCAACCGAACCGGTTTCGCCTATTTCTTTACATGCTTTACAGGCATGGTCTAATAAAATGATATTTATGTATGGAGTAATTGATCTACAAAAACAAGGGAACAAGAATGTGAGCAGATTGAGTGACCGAATACAAAAAAGAGACTGACTCCACTAAGAGAAAATGTTTAAGAAATCTATAAAATGTCAGGTACAAAAATTAAAATTAAAATTGATGTTCTGTAGACTAAATTCTTAAGAAAGGTAAACGGAAATGCACGAAGAGGCAGATTAAGAAAGTAAACAGGTAACAGCTTAAGATTGAAGCTATAAATGACAAAATAATTTCAATAATAATGGATGAATCAGTTGGAAATATATCTGGCATGCCGTCAAAAATGTGTGACCTAGAGCAACTTCTTGTTAATTTACTGATTTAATATACTGAAAATGTCATCAATTTTGAACAAAAATTAACGCCATGATCGCAAAACGCATTTTCAGATAGTTACAACTGGGTTTTAAGACATTGCCAAATATATGGTGTTCTGTCAGATAAACTATTTTGATTAGTTTAGTGGTTAAAACACCCTTTACAAGTTCTGAACCAACAATCTTTGAAACAGAACTTTGGTGATGGAAATGGTAGACAAATTTTCATGAATATATCTTGTTTTTTATGTTTTTTTTTTAAACCAGTGAGCAAAAATTGATTGAAGCAAAGTTTCTTCTTCAAAACAATTCATGATAAAATTCATAATACTGTAGAGCGTCGATAGTCCGACACCTCTGTAATCCGAACGTTCGCTAATCCGAACGTTCAAAAAAATAATAATAAAATAAATTACTGAGTAACCTCGGGAAAAGCCATTCTTGTCGGTTCCTGTTTACAGAAAAATTTTGCTTTTGTTTTGCAATATTTAATAATCCGAATTACTTTTTGGTCCTAATTTGTTAAATAAATAATAAATGAGTAATAAATAAATCATAAATCATAATAAATCAGTCATAAATAAATCCTTTAAATATCCCTTCGAAGAGCGGAATCGGAATCGAAGGGATATCTCGATATCCCTTCGATATCTCTTCGATATCCCTTCGATATCTCTTTGATATTCGATATCTCTTCGATATCCTTCGAATTTGACTTTTTGACATTCCTATAGTTTAAGAAGGGCGGAATCGAATGGTGTTGGTATTATTAAGATTGAACTTCTATCCAATACTCGTAGTTTCTAGTATTTACCTGAAATATTTGATAATCCGAACAATTGGATAATCCGAATCATTTTCGGTCCCAATTACTTCGAATTATCGACGCTCTACTGTATAATAATTTCTGCGTTCAGATTCAGATTCTTAATTTCTGAGATCTAAATAAAATTTTAAAAAGTACATATATTTTTCAAATTCAAGAAGTTATTTTTATTCTTAACTTTGACAGTCGATAGCACCTCTACATATTTTTTAATATTACTAAAAATAGTGTAATAATAATAATAATAATTGTGATTTTGATAAATTTTAAAACTATTCGATATCGAAGGGATATCTCGATATCCCTTCGATATCTCTTCGATATCCCTTCGATATCTCTTTGATATTCGATATCTCTTCGATATCCTTCGAATTTGACTTTTTGACATTCCTATAGTTTAAGAAGGGCGGAATCGAATGGTGTTGGTATTATTAAGATTGAACTTCTATCCAATACTCGTAGTTTCTAGTATTTACCTGAAATATTTGATAATCCGAACAATTGGATAATCCGAATCATTTTCGGTCCCAATTAGTTCGAATTATCGACGCTCTACTGTATAATAATTTCTGCGTTCAGATTCAGATTCTTAATTTCTGAGATCTAAATAAAATTTTAAAAAGTACATATATTTTTCAAATTCAAGAAGTTATTTTTATTCTTAACTTTGACAGTCGATAGCACCTCTACATATTTTTTAATATTACTAAAAATAGTGTAATAATAATAATAATAATTGTGATTTTGATAAATTTTAAAACTATTCAAGGTTGAAAAAAAAAATTAAAATAAGAAGCAGCCGAATACGTAGTAATCTCTTCTGATATTTCAGTACCATGTGTATCTATAAGTTAATCCGGAAGCACAGTTGAAGATGTCAAGAGTACGCCATATATTTTTTTTGTATTTCAAAAATATTTGATCATTAAAATAGATATTTGTACTAAAACAGCAGACCAGTAGATGTCAGCTACCGATTTTTACGTAATAACAGTCGTCAACATAGCAAAAAAACCTCTTTCATTGTTACTTACATAAAATAACATTTTATATGTGGGAATTCAATTTTGAACACGAGCTATATTTACCTTGTACAAGTACTAATTATTAGCGAAGCTTAAGAAATAGTGGGAGCAGCCAGATGCGTCTAAATGGATGCATTACATGTCAAACCTCATCACCCTGAATTTTGAAGAAATTTGGAATATGAAGAGGAGATATACTTATTCGAATAAAGAAACTGGAATGTTAACAGTTGTTAAGACTGCTAAGAGAAACAAATTCGGTTGTATTAATATTCAATTTCGCAGGCATTGATAGGTACCTATATATAAATTTTTTCTAACTTACTTTACATATAATATACATAAAACATATAATATACCTATATAATTCTTTTTAATAATATACGGAAAAAAATCTAACGGGATTCCAAATTGATTAAACACAAAATAGTCTGGTTGAAAGCATATATCCGACCCAATTTCAGGTTTCCGTAACAGTGTGAGAAGATCACACAAAAAGGTACGAATGCACCCAAAACGCACCCTTACGTGCGATCATCTTTCTCTCCCTGCACAAATAGACGCGCAATCTGGGAGTCGGATCGGTTTACTTGAATAATCATTTTTAGCGACTACCAAAGGTGCCCCGAAGTAGGTCGCAAGGTGGGGCATAAAAAATCGTTTAAAAATCCCGTTTCCTGGGAAAAATAAAGGCTGTAGAACACCCCTTACGGTTTTTTTTTGTAATAAAACGCTGCATCCCTTCGCAATTTTGCATCGAGCACTTTTTTAGGGGTTCCAGCCAAAAATAGGTACCGTACCTGTCCGTTTTTTGTTGTTGTGCATGGGGTAGTAATCCCGAAACTAGTTTTTTCGTGCTTTGTGTCGATGCAAGATTCTGTCATGAGAAGGGGGTTTTAATCAAATTATTCACGAGTCTTGGGAATTTTTTCGAGGAGGATATTACAGCCTTAGAAAGCACATATTTTAGGAAAGAATATTTAATTGAGTTAATAGGTTTTGTGTACGTCCTATAGAATTAGGGGTATTGTTCGGTTTATTGTACTATGTAACACAATTTAGTTTTAAGCGATTGTTTGAATGATTATTTCATTAGTACTTGCTTTGTCCCCGCATAATTAATTATATTAATTTATATTAATTAAATTAATTATAAGATTGTGATATCATTGTAACAACAGACACTTATTGGTATATATTTGATACGCATATGAACAAACCCTGATATATCACATATTTAGACAACGTTAAGTTATCGGCTGTATATGAATCATATCTTATGGTACTTTAAACCTGTTCTCCATTTTAGAGTTATAACCGGACATATTAAAATATTTTTCCGAACAGAATGAACTTGTATTGGTATTTAAACGCTAAGAAAATATGTCGATATGTTTTTATTTCAATAAGATGTATGTATCAGTTAGTACTTCTTTGTGTTCATCATGACATACATTTTTTAAATATTTTGGGTAATATTTTTGTACTTTTTGATATAAGTACATCAAAGAGTTATCTAGTAGTACCTAAAGTAGTATGCCGAAATCATAGCTTTAACTTTGAGCTTTAATACAATTAATTGAACATAGAGGAAACTCATGTGAAAACTCTGTGAAGTGGTGTATAACCTGTTTTCACTGAGATAAATTAAACCTAATTATGAATTGTTATGGACTTTTAGGTATTGGACAGTTTGGACACACAAAAAAATACTCTATTGTCAAATTTATCAGTCCCTTTAATATAATCTGCTTAAAGACTAAACAAACTATTTGTGGTATGGCACCCTTAAAATGTATTTTGCAAGTTTTAATATACAGCGTTACTAGCTTTGTAACCTATCTTTCTGAAATTTGTGTAATAAACCTTCACTATATAAAGTATATAACTATATTTACTTAAATACTATATAAATTACGCTGAAACCACAACATTATTTTTATGTCGCTTTTTAGTCGCCCTTTCAGTTTGTATTCAATAGGGTATTTGACTGTATTAAAAATATGGCATGTATTATAGTCATCCTAATAGATTACAGTTTAAAACTATTTGTTATTACTTTTCAAAAAAAATATGCTTTATTTCTATGAAAAACCAAAATTAAAATTGAATTTTATTCACGTCCTATCACGTGATTGAAAACGCTCTGTAATTGGCTCAGTCTCCAGTGATGTCATACGTTAGTCCGCTTAGAGCGCGTTCGGGTTGTCAGGGTAGGGTATGGGGAGAGCAATGCTCAGATAACTTGGGTCGGCTGTCTCTCTCTTATATGCAGATAAACGCCGTATGACGTTAAGGTGCTCTTACACGTAGCCACTTTTGTTGCGCGAGATTCTATTGCGACACTAGGAAATGGCATGTTGTGTCCACACGTGAGATAAAATCAGTCAAAAGTTGCGCCACTTTCGACTAGCGCCAGCGCCAAGTGGCAGCCACACATTTCAAAGTTGCGATGCTATTCACACAGTACACGCCACTTTTCATTGCTGCAACTTGTAAAAGTGGCACGTCGAATGTCAAGAATTGGTCAAGGAACGACTGCGCACCCACGTACTTGTAGTGGTTGTGTTTATATTCTGCCTCATTAAGTTTTAAGCGGCGATAGTGATACTGTGTTGTTGTTTATTCCATAAAAAATGGATTCAGATTCTGATGCCGATGAGAGGACTAGAGCAACTGCGTGTTATGAGCTAATGTTAATGAGCTATTCAAGGCCGCTTTTGTAGGAAAAGGCTCTTATTGAAATTTTAACTTTGCCGCGTATTATTGCATATTTTGTCGAACCTACAGGAGAAAGTACCCAAGAATGATAGGAGGATCTAAATGTAGAGAAATTTCATTTTAGGTTTAACCTAACATTCCCATCAATGTCATTTTTTACGATCGTAAAAAAATTATTCGAACAAAAAGTCTCGTCTTGGGTTGGGAATTATTTTAACAACTAGAAAGAAAATTTTGCTAAATGTGCATTATGCGGAAAATATAAAATCAGTTGTTTATCAGACTTTATCTGTCAGACTTTAGTTGGAATATTTATTGTATTATTTATTTATCTGTTTTTTTTTTAGAATGACATATTTATTCTAAATTCTTTTTAGAGAAGAAGGATTTATTTTAACTTGTTTCTGTTGTTAACATTGTATGTTGAAATAATAAATATTTATTTATGTTCTTTTCTGTTTAGAGAATTAGTATTTATCGGTTAGCATCCTTTATTTACAAAATATCAATTTAATAAGTTTTTACTTTGTTGAAGTGCGATAGTTATCGATAGTTTTAACGATCCCTATCGGACACGCCAACTATCGATGTTTAACCAACACTACCGTATATACATCTACTAAATGTTGCGCCACTAAAGTGGAAGTGGACCAACATGTCGGTCCATTTCTGTGTGGCGCTAGTACCGTGTTTGTACCTGTTTACACGCAGCAACATTTTAGCTGTACGCAACTTTAAAAAATTGCGCCCTGTACTGAAAGTGTCGCAATATTTATAGTTGCAGCGTTGTTCACACATTGCAATACAAGAATTGCGCCATTTTTTAACTTGCGCAATACGAAAAGTGGCGTCGTGTAAGAGCACCTTTAGTCTGCCTATTATGCAGCGCGTCACTCTCACCGTACAATACCGGGTTATCCGAACGCGCTCCTATGCTTCTCCCGTTTGAAATTAATAGCACGAAAGCGCCATGTAAGCATAACTTTGTAGGTTAGGATACCCCTAACCTTAAGCTGTCAGATCAGATAATACCTGGTTCGAAAATACGATAGATAACTTATTCTAGTCAGTTCTACTTATGTCGAAGTAATCTTCACAACAGAAAACACTTGTATTGGCCGCTATTTATTTCATTTGGATTTCTACGAGCCAACCACTTTCTTCGCAGTTTCAAATCTTGCGGAACAGCTACAAATAGTTTATCCTGAGTTTTTCTTGACGTATCCCTGCATTGTGGATTTATACACCATTTATAACCCATTTTTATGTAGAAATTGTGAAAACAACACATCATACAACACAATTACCAAACGGCGACGATGCCGATGCCGGCCGATGCTGACAGACCATATGGGTCGATTTGACATCTACTAACCGGTGACGTCACTCAACAGAAAGTATCGTTTTGGCGGGGCTTTTTGTGATTCAATTTTTAACGCTGATTTTTATGAAATATTGAGGAAATAATTACAAAAAAATAATGCATTTACAATGTAGAGTTAAGGAATAAACACACTAAGATGGTTTTCCAATAATAGTCAAATACCCTATTGTTGCCAAGTACAGAAACTCTATTTCCTTCAACGACTCTTTCCTTCTTTGAAGCGCGTGGCAGACATGAAAAATCACGTAATTTAAAACCATGAATAAGGTAACAAATCTACATGTTAATATGCGATATTATATTTTTTAGCAACGGGTAATTAAATTGAAATAATGCTAGAACACTAACCCCAATAATACATACATACACAGATACACACTCTAAGTTACGATGATAATAAAGGTATCTATAATATAGTTCCCCGTTGATCAACAACGCAATATGCACGACGCACCTCCCCTCCCACATCACGTCTGCGTGTATGCGACC